>OY977943.1:1865681-2474772 GCA_963854355.1 Epinotia brunnichana | reverse complement strand
CAATAAACGCGCATCATATCAGGCATTTTGTGAAAAAACGTAATATTCTCTGCGATCAGCACGCGTGCACAGTATGGCAGTGTATGCCCATTGAGCATACAGCTGCGACACGGCCGCCGGCGGCTTGTCCTCTCTCTAGTATTCTATGCTCTGAGGAGAATTCGTTGTGTTGCCAGATAGAGAAAGATGCAGGTCCCTCACTCAACACGTGCCTCCTCGGGAACTCTGGTGCCCTTGTTAAACAACTTTAAGCTAAAATGCTCGCAGAGATCGTTTTTATAGTCGCGATACTAGGCCGCGGATCGTATAAGCCTAACTTCTCCACACGCCGAACTTTTCTTTGATAAAAAATACGAATCCAATTCCTTCGAGTGTAATGTGACGACTGCCTATGATTAATACCGAGCTCGCTGAAAGGAAATCTTTCACTTCCTCCCTTAATACAATTTCAATCTTATAGTTTACAGAATAGGGTACAATTTTGTGATTCGCTGATAGTACAGGGCAGCATTCAAAAGTTAGTCGGTGAAGAAAAATGTAAGTTTGCACGGAGTTGGTACTTAGCGACGTCGCGTGACGAATGACAAATGGGACCACTCTGACCCGAGTGCGGCCCTGGCGGGAAGTTGCCAGGAATAAATAAATTACCATAGGTATTTCGATATTTTATGCTGCACCTTGGCCAGTGTTGCAACTGAATATTTTTTCCCCTTCTGTTTATAAGTTCTGAATGCGAACGTAAAACACTGTTAAATTTGAAGTGTACCTTGCATAATATTTTCTTAAAAAAATGGCTCTTCGAAATTATTAGAAATTATTGATAAACCACGTTGTTTATTTGTTTAGTTTTATTTTTAGGGTTCCGTAGCCAAATGGCAACAAACGGAACCCTTATAGATTTGTCATTTCAGTCTGTCTGTCTGTCCGTCCGTATGTCACAGCCACTTTTTTCCGAAACTATAAGAGCTATACTGTTGAAACTTGGTAAGTAGATGTATTCTGTAAACCGCATTAAGATTTTTACACGAAAATATAAAAAAAACAATAAATTTTGGGGTTCCCCATATACTAAGAACTGAAACTCAGTTTTTTTTTTTCATCATACCCATACGTGTGGGGTATCTATGGATAGGTCTTCAAAAATGATATTGAGGTTTCTAACATAATTTTTATCTAAACTGAATAGTTTGCGCGAGAGACACTTCCAAATTGGTGAAATGTGTCCCCCCCCCCTGTAACTTCTAAAATAAGAGAATGATAAATCTAAAAAAAATATATGATGTACATTACCATGCAAACTTTCAACGAAAATTGGTTTGAACGAGATCTAGTAAGTAGTTTTTTTTGAATACGTCATAAATCGTAAAAAGCAATTTATTTAACGGAACCCTTCATGTGCGAGTCCGACTCGCACTTGGCCGCTTTTTATTTATTTTATAATAATACTTACTCCTCAATAATTTAGTCAACTGAAGAGGCCTTGTTTCTTGTAAAGCGATAGCAATCTTCACAAGAAGACATCGGCGGCCAAAACCCCTTCGTCCGCGTTCGTAACCAAGTTTTGTAACTAAGTTACGAACAAGGAATTATTGTTCCTGTTTTGTAACTAGGTTACAAAGGAAGAACTCAGTTGTGTATGTTATGTCTTCTAGGTAACTAGGTTACAAACGAAGAATTTTTAATTCCTCCTACGTAACTGGGTTACGAACCAATAATTATTTCACCTTATTCAAATCCTTGTATGTACATTCTATAGTCTAGTCTTGATGGAATATATGCTTAATGCAATTAATACTGATACATCTGATAGTTTTTATACAAATTTCAAACATAAACATAATGAATAATGATATACGTAATCAATTATACATTCCCATTAATAAAAAGGTACAATCATCATCCCCCTAGCTTTGACACCTAATCCTAAGATTTGGATTTTAATAAAAAGGTACAATAAGGGTTAATAATAAATTATAAAGCCCGCCCCGCACCACCCCCGATGGAAAGGTGCCGCGCTGAATTGCGATGCGATCACCTCCGAAGAGAAAATCCAAAACGTTCTTTACTGACATTCAAATGTAGACTCTCTGAGTAGGTAATGATAACAAAGATAATACAAAAGTCACGCGGCGTTTACGACCTTATTAATTGCAAATTAAGAACTTGTGTATTCGCTCTTTCAAACTAGGTTTTTGTTCTAATATAGTAAAAAAAAAACTACACTGAAAAATATAATCATTTAAAATACCTGAAAAATCGTTAAAGTTTACTGTTTTAAACAGTTCCAGGGGAGCCTGCTGTTTTGAGCATTAAAATTTACTGGTCCGTAAACAGTTAAAGCAAGACAGTAAATTTTAATGTTTTGATCAGTAAAAAAAAAATACTGTTTAAATAGTGAAAAAAATACATGTTTAAACATGATTTTTTTTAACTGTTTAAACAGTAACAAATAAATACTGTTTTAAACGCTAAAATATTTGAATGTGCACGCTCAGTAAAATGTAATGTGGAAGATAGTAATTTTTAATGTGTATGCACTGTACTTTTTAATCAGGTATTTTAAATGATTGTTTTTTTTAGTGTAGTTTTATTTTATTTTTAACTATTTTAAAACATAAAACCTGGTTTTAAAGAGCGAATACCTCCTAAGACAATGTTTTTACTCAAAAGGAGGATTCCTCGTATCTGTATTAAAATATAAGTTATATAATAAATAGTTTTGAATTTTTGAATATTTCTAGGTCACGTTCTTTTGTCAGTATCGGGAAACAAAATCTGTTGAACACGCTAATTAAGAACTTTGCAATGTTGAGTTACTTTGAATAGGCCTTAATTATTGTCTTTTAGACTATTTTTTTTTGGGATAGGTACAATTGTTTTCAGTAGGTACAGGACAAATGCGAGTTGGAGCTTATATATCTGTTCTACGTAGGTTTTATAAGTCCGCCCTTAACTAGTAATGCCGTAGTAAATTATGGAGCCCGCAAGTTATAAGTAAAGCATACGCAGTGTTTTATATGGTGATTTATTTTTTAAGATGGTCATTTGCGCCTTGATGGATCTAAGTCTGGAATACTTGCGGTCTCCAGTTGAATCTATTATCGATTACTAGTCCTAGGTACATTATGCTTCGTTACCGAATCGAGTTTATCAGAAGTACAGTTATAACTAGGCTTATGTAGACAATGCTGTTCGTGTGAGGTATGCATTTTTTTGAGTTGATTACTAATCCTACGTCGTCGTGAGCCCATTAACAAAGTTGATAAAAGTTAAGTTGCATTATTTTTTGTGCTTCACAGACGTCCGAGTGGGCTGTAATTAAATTAGACAGGTATCGTCGGCAGACTGGTATTCGGGGGCAAACTGGTATAGTTTTAAGGCATAATTTCGGCGCTGGGCCCATACAGGAATGTGAAGCACTTTTGGTACCTACTTATGACTTGTCTGGCCGGAACTGAATGAAACGTGATGAAATGACGTAAACATAGTGGCTTGTTTTTCTTTTTGAAACTTGCACTAAACAGTTGTAATTTAAATACTTACATTATTGTTACGAGATAATTTATAAACTTTATACTAAATATGGCTAAATTCAGCCTATTATTTAATAAAATATAGTCAATTTGAGTTCCTTCTGAGGCTCCTCGGCTCGAAAGCCCCGGCTCGGGTTGAGCGACAGCTCCCGTCCGCGCGGGTCTCGGGCCGCGGCGATGAACCACTCCAGCGTCAGCTCCACGCAGCCCAGCGCCGCCAACTCCTTATACAGGAGCACATTCTCGAAATATTTTAAAAAGTAATATTTATAATAATTAGAATCTCGATCAACATCCAAGGGGAAGTGGAGCGTGGTGCGTGCTGATGGCGTCCTGCAGCACAGCGCCCTCACACCGCGCGCGGTCACTGACGTAACAGACCCTATGATCTCCAAATACTCTAGCTCCCTACATCCCCACGCCAGTGCTTCCAAAAACGTATCGTTCACTCTACCGCGAGTATTTAGCATAGTCAGCCGCTTCAAGTTGCCAAGTCGACTTAAAGCTTCAATCCACTCTTTGCTTAATGGCGTGACTAAGCAGCTAAATCTTAAAGTAAGCTTTTCCAACTGTGGCATCTCTAAAAGAAGTAAATGAACGTCGTTTAGCGTGGATTCATTTTCGTCCTCTTCTAGTTCCAGGCTTATAAGATTCCGTATGTTGTTTATAGCCGGGAGCATGTCCGACACTCTCAACAACCAACATCTGGTAAGACTTAGCGATCTCAAAGTATCTGATGTTAATGATTTCAAAAAACTTCCAGTGAGATCTTGATTATCAAAGATCGTTATGCTTTCACAATTCATGCCTTTGAATAGTTCGCCAAGTACCAAATCCGAATGTCTAGTTTCGCTAAAACGATGAAAACCTTGCAATATGATTTGCTTCAATTGCTTTAAATTTTGAATCCGAGTTAATGGGACAGAGTCTCGGTCGTGGTGCTCGGATTTGACTATCTCAATCTGTTCCAGGTTGGGACATTCTGATACAATAATATCTAAATATGTATCCTCTCCAATGTTTGTGATCACTTTCACGATATAAGGGCCCCATTTGTGGAGTGTTTTACGCACTAATCGCAAGGAATCATTATACTTGTGGATTGATATTGTCCGATTGTCCGTTTTTATCACTGGGTAATAGAACATACCGCGTGGGTAACGAAAGCCTTCATAGCTAAGCGTGCGACAAATCTGCAGGTAGTGGCACACCGTGCACTGCCACCGGCGGCTGACGCGCTCCGAGCGCAACAGGTCCGCGACAGGCACGAGATCCAAGATGGCGCGCGCGCACAGATCCACGCCCAGCACGTCCAGGATGGTGACCGGACGATATTCAACTGGTTCCAATTCTTCCATAGTAAAGTGTTATCCACGTGACTGGAAAGGCAACAGAAATCTAAAAGAGTTACTTAAAAAAAGAAAATGAAGCTTTAAAAATATTTGGGGACAATCTTACACAAATCGAGGTAGTCCTAATCGAAGTAAAGCTTGTGCTTTCGATAGTAGGTGACGAGTGACGATATATACACCTATATACATAGAAAACATTCATGACTCAGGAACAAATATACGCCTTTACCGGGATTCGAACCCAGAACCTACAGCTTTAAGGTCACCGCCAACTAGGCTTAAGCGGGCATTATCTACGAATACTATTTACTTCGTAATAAGTACCTAGATAAATTTACCGAGTTTTTAAGAGTCGGTATTCAAATGGGCCTAGAAATTTGCTGCTATTAGGTACTAAAATAATTAATTAGGTATACTTAAAACGACAATAACTTTTTAAATTAGAAAATAAAACATATATAAATATAATATGTGAGATTCTTTATATCAGCCTGTATAATGATATTTATAAATCGGTTCTTTATTCTTAATTACATTTTTGTTTTGATGTAAGTACTTTTTTCTACTCCTGTACCGTTATCTGTCATTTATATAGGCTGTAGCTCAAATACAATGACACCACTAATAAGTCGACGAAAAACTCTATGCTCTATGGCCCAAAAACGCACTGTTTAGCGTACTTTTTTGGTTCATACATTTTTCATAAAAGCACTGTTTAACTTTTTTAAATCGGCCGCTATATTGCAGTGGTGCCAACTTCATAAACAAATATTTCGAAATAAAAGTTTTTATTTACGATTTACCATTTGTATATTATACATTATTTACTACAATAATAATAAATCATCATCTATTGTGTGCTAAATTACATATTTTATAAATTCTTGGTATTATTTATGAAAATAAAGTTCGAATTCGGTCCGGGTCCGGATAAGGTTTGGTTCGGATGGCAAATGCAAACAAATCAAAAACAAAACAAACCATAAACAAGAAGTGTCACATTTCCGATTTCCCACCAAAATACAATTCAAATCAAAATGAAAAGATGAAAGATGATAAACTGTTAGTCCTAGAATATTAAGATTGTATTCGTGTTTGTGAAGATAAAAGTGTACGTTCCTTTTAAAATGGTCGAATCAATTAATAACCGCACTCCTGAAGAAATTGCGTGAGTAGCAAACATACGAATAGAAAACTTGCTGCCCGAAAAGGCTAACTAATTTTTAGTCTGCTATTTATTTAAAATTTGTCGTAGAAAAAGTATTGTATGCAACGGTTTATAACTGGTCTAAAAACGCTCGTGGCGTCTTTGATTGCGATGGTCGCCAAGGCTCGCATCGCAACTCACGCCACTCGCATTTTAAGACCCTTCTTATACAACAGTTGCATAAAATACTATTAGTTAGGGATACATTCAGTGGGCCTTATTAATCCCTGCTGATGCAGAAGGCCTATTATTCGGTAGCGGAATTCCTGGACGAACAATTTTAATTTAATGCCTGTTGACATTGTTTTTAATGACCTTATTATGATATTTTAATGTAATGAATGACAATGTATGATTAATACGAAGTAAATGAATATGAATATGAATATTAGGGGACTTTTACTTCAGTTCAATTCAGTGTCGTAAAAATACGTAAATAAATTTAAAATAACAGTTTTTACCTATAAGTTGATTTTAAACAAATTAGACTCCTAATTTCACTAAAAATACTGACTATATCTGCGTTATTTTATTTTATTTCCGATGATATGTAAAGGTTGGAAAATAATAAAACGTGCAATATTAACACGACACAGCAACCTGCAATATTTTTACATAATGACAGCGCACTTGAGTAAAAATTGTAAAACACGTTTGTTTGTGACCATAAACGCATGTGCTTACAAAATTTTTATTTTTAGTTTGGAAAACCATAACTGCGAGTTTTTAAAGGTGGGCCCATCTTAGGAGCCGGGGGCCATCCTTGGTGCACCTACCTTACTCATCATCCTCCACTTAGCGTTATTCCCGGTTGTGCTCCTAAAGGAGCCCGGGGTCCGCTTTGACACGTAATCCCAAGATTTGGCATAGGCACCCTGATAGGAGCCCTGTATCTACTATGACAGGAAAATGCTGAATTTCATAGTTTAATGTACGGAATTGGATTTCCTCATACTATGTCGCGAAGCCACTTCTGGTCACTCTCATGGCCGCGAATGAGAACCTATAGCACTTAAGCTAAGACCCGTATTAGCATATATGCAACTATAAACATACCCTTACAACTTGCGGAATCCTTTATATATCTGACATAGGGACTGCCGCCTCGTGCGTGCCAGCTCCCTATGACGTGTGGGGACTTTCGTCCCCAAGAATGTCCTCCAACCTCCCCTTCTAGACATCCCTTACCACCATTGATACTGTCCCAATTCACACGCTATTGTTCCAGTTACCCGGGTGCACCCTTGACTGATGATGATATGGCCTGAAGCCGAGACTACCGAACTACCCTGTTGTTACACTTGTAACTAATCCTCTAACACTAAAGAACTCCACAACTAAGAACTGTGATGTGTGTCCTACAGGTCACGTACATGCGCGACCTGTAGGAAAACCTTATTCATCTACATGATATACCAATACGCCTCCCAAAGAGAATGAGACCTGTGGACGCACATAAATACATCGCATCATAAACAATCATCGTCCGATCTGTGAAAGCACATGAACACACGTGTAAATGATACCCAATCGTTACAATATCATAGGACGCATCGAAAGTGATTATGGAAAGAGCTCACCCTGGTTTTCCTCCAAATCAACCACTACAAACCGCACTTAACTGTTCGTTCCCAATATAGCCGTTCGGAACTCTGACAGCCCGCCTACCCGTCAACCTTGTTATAAAAATGATTCCTTGTAGGTGTTGCTACATAAAATAAATCGGCTGTTTGAGACATAATTATAAACACCAATGTAAATACTATCGTGAATCATGACCATTCACGACACTCCCGGCCCCCCAGAAAACTGGCGATCATATATCCAATAGAGATTATCATCTTTCACAGCTTTATTTAACTCTTCCTCAGATCTTTGAAATTACCGTTCTTTTCCCACTGCAAATATTGACAAGCTCTGAATCCTATCGATCGCCTTGATTGGCCCAGTAATCCACATATTTTCTGATAGCTGTAACGTCTGATAAGTTCATCTTGACGCACTTTTCTAAATCAGTTCCAAGCTCTTCGTGGGGCCCGAGTAGCCAACTGCGAGGTCCTCTATTCTTGAGATTTTGACCAACCAAGCTTCATCGTGTCTTGGCGTTCCATGTCGTAATAAACAATCAATCATAATATGTCCTATATATATTGTAAAACCATATTATAGATTTGCTAGTGTATGAAAATACTTCTATACATTGTGCATTGCTGATTCATGTATGTACATACTTTTAGGTTACCGCAATAGGATTTGCTTTGCCTTGCTAGATTGAAACGAATATCTGGCCAGATTTTATTATCATCTTTATACTTGTTTCCTTTTTCCATGGAATGGAATCCTCCCCCGCGGGCAAAATTGCTTACGTTATTAAACGAATGCACGAAGCATTACCACAACTAATGTGAATTTATCTGTTAATCTATTGATTTCCCTGATTCCTCCTCGACCTACTATAAATATTTAAAAATTATTCTGCGCGGGTCAGTGTGATTTTATTTTTCATTTTTAAAGCGTTTTCTTGTCTATACAATACGAATACACTCCACTGATCACCTAAAAAAATAACATAGGATAGAACATGAAGCTTGAAAGTAGAGGCAAACAACGGGCTGCCCTATGGCTTGACGTTGTTTTTTCTTTACTTTTCCTATGACCTGGTTATTATTATTTATTATATAATACCGAAAATTAATTGAATTCTTAAATAAGATTTGATCCACCACAAACTAAGTTTGACGGTGGAGTGAGCACTCAGTCTCAATATAAATTAAATGAATTATGTCTCATACTTGATATAAAACCTCTTTTACTAAGACTATATTTAAAAAAATACTTTTGTAAAATTGTTTTTGATTTATTTCATACGACGTATACCTCGATAACTGAAATAACGTTAATTCATTACCTCGTATAACTCGTACTTTATTGTTGATTCATTTTCGTCTTGTTTCATCATTCTTGGCTAAATGACCTCATGTTACTTCCAAAGTACACAAAACAAATATACAATTTATTTTAATTTTTATAAATGTTTTTTTTGTTTTTTAATAAAATGTTGTGTTCTATTTTGATTGAAGGATTATGAATGCCTTTATGTACTGTTAATAGAAACGTGCTTAATTATTTCTGTTTACTAACTTTTTTATTATACATTTAATAATCGCACCTCTCTGTAACGAAAATAATCTCTTATCTCACCTGTATTAATGGAACCCTCTGTAAATGAGACAGATATTAATACACTTGGATATCTGAGACACTTTTTAAGTGGAATACTTCTTTAAGCGAGACACATCTGCCGGTCCCTTGAAGTCCCAGTTATGTCAAAGTTTAACTGTACACATTTGGCTATATCTGCACAGATCTTGCCTATTTTTACGCGCAGTTGTATACGTTTTAATTCAACAATGAAAGTAGTATGCTACGGTGATTTTCGACTCCAATGCTCCACTATCAGTGGTCAAGTCAAGCATTTACCGACCGTGAGAAATATTTTTCTCAGCCTCAAATCTGATCTTTAACAGCCCATTTTATTCTGAGCGTAAATCCAAAATTGGCTGAGCATTGCCAAAATAACCTGTATTGTTGTGGCACTATTGAAATCGCTCAATTGTGCTCGAGTCTGAGGACCACCAAAAATAATTCTGAACACCATGGAAACTGTTCTAATGACCGCTAAACCAAGACCTCTGAGCCCTGCGAAATCTGTTCTGAGGACTGCTTAACCTAGGCCTTTGAGTCCTACGAAAACTGTTCTGAGGACTGTTCAGCTTAACCTAGGCCTTTGAGTCCTATGAAAACTGCTCTGAGGACTGCTTACCTAGGCCTCTGAGCCCAACGAAAACTGTTCTGAGGACCACTAAATCCAGACTTCTGAGCGTCGCGAAACTGTTCTGACGATCGTGAAGCTGTTTTGAGCACTCCTTAAGTGTAATAATGATATGTTGGCTTTGAAGGATACCAAAACTCATAATTTTTGGTTGAGTTTTAAATAAAGACTTTGTTTCTGAGCTGAAAGCATGAAAATCATCATTTTCAACTATTGCTTGTATTCTTCCTATTATTTACGTCTTCCACGAGCCACCGAGAGCGCCATATAGTATGACGGGTGTCCTTCAACATGTGATTTTCCAATAAGATTTTAGGCTTTGCGATATTGCGTATCTCAATCCTCGCACACGGTCAATATGCGCCATTACATTAGTTCTTATGACCGTGCGACGTTTTATCATGCCTCCTCCCATAGTGTATCGGTTATTAATGATGTTAAACTTGTTCAAATATTCGCTACCCCTCAACCGCTTAAACTCTTTAGTAATCATGCACTGTGTCTGTCACATCAGTATAAATGACTAAATAAAATATATATGTGAATTATTTCCTGGACTACAGAGATACCAGTTTACGCTATAAAATTTATTTCTGCTATTAACTTTAGTGTCACTTGCAGCAGTTCATATTTCATTAGTTATCGATGGATAGTCTCTGTATGAATCTCAGTTTATATACATTGATGTGACGTGCTGCAGTCCAAAGTGTTTGCGACATCTAGCGCAACGTTCAGGTCTTTGTACTAGGTATATGGAAAATTAATTGTGAGCTTTGGATCAGATTGGTCCTTATAGTGCTATCCGAACCTTTCAGATTTAATTAACCTTGGTTTATCAATGTACGTAGAGATTCTTCTCTCTTCTCCTTATAAGTACTGTATTCATTCCGGAATTGGTCATATAGTGTGATGCCCACTCGCTAACACAGTAGGTTAATATTTTAAATTACATTGATTTATCGGTCACCATCAGTATAAGTGACTTCCGTTTAAATTTTATACTAATTGTATTAGTTTCGCTTTCCTTTCCTTCCCTTTTAACACCTATGTAAGGTCGGGTCTCTTAGTCAGTTTGCGACAGCGCGATCGATTATGAGTTGTCTTTTCTTCGACCAGGTTCTTCACATTACATTTTTTTCTAATATTGGACTACCACGTGGATTTTGGTATACCTCTTCCTCTGGAATGTTTGGGAAGGCGAAGTGCAATGTTATTGATATTATTATGGTATTTTCCTCCTTTTTGAGTGTGTCCGAACCATCGCAGTCTTTGATTGAAGCTACTTTAAAAACTTCCGTGAACGTTAAGTTATGTTATTAATGTCATTATCCTTGCCGTGCACACATGATATCTGTTCTGAGTTATCATCCAGGAGCCAAAAAAATTTCACTAGTTTTTCTGCAGTTCCTAAGATTGGAAGAACAGTCGTTGCTATAATCAATAATCAAATGCGATGATTTTGATGTCGGTTTTAAAGAAATCCATGATGCTGTTTAAATTAAGGTTGAGGATGGAAGCTTCATGCACCGGGACACCGATTTCAAACCCTTTACCTTTACCATCGGGTTTTAATACTTCTTCATTTTGTTCAATACTCTTTCATTTGATACTTTGTCTGTCCACAAGATTTTCAACATTCTCCTATATAGCCACATTTGAAATGCATTCAGTTTTTTAATTGTCAATTTATTTAAAGTCCAAGCCTCTGCACAATACACAAGGATTGACAATACATAGCATTTAACTAATCTCCATCTCAGTTTTAGATTTATATCCTTATGTGTGTATAGTTTTTGCATTTTCAATACTGTTTTTAATACTTAACCATGTAATTTTTGTTAAGGCTGATATACCAACACTGGTACCCTGGTACCTAGATATTGTCGCCTTAGTACTGCCTCGTGAGATATCACAAGCGATATGATTGAACGCCTTCTCAAAATCTATAAAACGAATGAATTATGTTTGAGTATCATTTAAAGAACATCTCTAGGAATGATGGAATAATGTTTCTTGATTTAATTCTAGCTCGTAGTTGTCCATAAAAGAATTATGTACCAACTCGTAAGGTACAACAAATGATAATTCATCAATATTAACGCGTGAATTTGTTTGATCCTTGCATACAGTCGGCGTCAGCTTATCCTACGAGCAGGTATATTCATATCGAAAGGCAAGTTCGCCATATGATGCTTATGTATGACGTGTAGTAACATGGGGACAGTCAGGTACTTAGTTCATGTTTAATGCCGTTGTTGATCGTGTTTTGTATTTTAGAAATGAAGTCCCAAACTTGAACTCCTTTCTGTTATTCATCGCGGTCTGCTGACATTCTTCTGATGAAGAAAGCGTGATGTTTCGTAAGTTTAGCTACTTGAGGTAACACTGAAAACTAGTGGTCAGTTCCAGCTCCAAGGCTATTTGTCTGCGGATGTCCAGGTTTGAGTCTTCTGAGCTGTTGTCAGGATATTACTAAGTGTTTCTAACTATCAGGTGCCCGAATAGCCATGTTTTTAGACATACAAATTGCTTTGCAAGTGTCAGATGCAGAATCACCTAGGCTCTATGATTTGCCTCTCAGAGAGGCGTTAGACTCATCGGCCTCCACATCGTGTATTGACTGTGTGAACTGTGTCTGATAAACCTGATTGATAATGAACATTATACATTTGCACTAATGCTTTTTAAAACTAAAACATGGCCCACTAAACATAACTACCAATAACACCATTGTGCCTCAGGTAAACGCATCCCAATTCCTTGAATACTAGCTCAATAGCGACAGCCATCTCGGTTTATCACGCCTATATTTGCTCCCAAATACGATATGGGATCGTACTATGGGCAAGTTGCTCCGAAGCAAATAGAGTATTCATTGCCCAAAATAAATGCCTCAGAGCAATCTGGGGTCTGAGAAATGTAGACTCATGGAGACAAATCTTTATAAAAAATAAGTTTATGACAGCGCCTAGTATATATATTTTTGAAACTGCCAAATTAGTAAAGTCCAATATGTCACTATTCAAATTAAATGACAACTCTTACCGTAGAGCAGTTACGCATACGGCCTTGTCTATGCCAGCTCCAAGACTAGAAATTTACCGCAAAAACTGCTACTACATAGCTTGCTTAATTTATAACTCCATACCGAAAGAAATTACGGACATGTTTTACAATAGTTTCTGTAGGAAATTGAGCACCTGATTGACCGAAAATTGCTTTTATTCGGTCCAAGATTTCCTTAAAACAACAAATTGTAGGTATACTAAGTACGCACAGTAAATGTTAAGTAAAATTCGTTTTGATAGTACCTATTAATATAATACTATGACAATGGAATTATTTTAGTCATTATTATACTGGACTTTGTTAATATGTTGAATATTATTGAATTGTAAATGTTGTAATGTATGTGACGATTTTCTTTAAATATTTGCACGCCATCAGCCGGCAGAATTGTGCTGGACTATAAAATTGAAATGTAACACTTATAATTAAGGGCATTTATTTGTGTGTTTATCACGAATGTTTGTTCCTGAGTTATGGATGTCATATATGTATATAAGTATCTATATGTATGTATCTATTATATATATCATCGCCTAGTACCCACAACACAAGCCTTATTGAGCTTACCGTGGGCCTAGGTTGATTTGTGTAAGATTGTCCCGTAATATTTATTATTTATTATTATTTATTTATTATAATGACCATGATTCAAGCAAATAAACGATCTATCTCTCTATCTATCTATTGACTTCATGATCGATTCAGGGTCTCATCAGGTCATCATATATTGACTACTCGTATGTATGTGACAAGCTATCCGCCGCGTGCTACGCACTGTCTAGACTCGCACTTATATTGTCTCTCAGTAAATTGAATCTATTTGATTCTAATTTAAGGGGTAAATCTTCGCGCCGGTGTATGGCAAAGGTTCGCACGGCACTGCCTTTTTTACAAGAAACTTTAGGAACTAAAGTATAGTTTACTGACCCTTTGTGCTACACTATAAATGAGGTTCTTCAGAATGATCATTGTCCCCAGCACATTCCAAAAATTGTAAATTCTATATATTTAGACATGTAAATGAGATGTACAATTTTCAATAAATAATCTAAAATCTAACATTTAAGAGTCCAATTACGAAATATTTAAAACAATCATAATTACAAATCTTTGTTTAACCATAACAATTGATTATACTCAAGTCTGAAGTCTAAACGTATTCTATCCACGAGCCGAACCTTTCGGTTGCACCTACAAAACGTATTCGTGATTCGCGAGATTCACTTAACGAAGTCACGTGAGTTATCTGACTATTTACTTTCAAGTCACAAATGAATTTACTTATACAAGAATTCTGGACACTACTGTGTAAGTCATGGTTTATAGCTAAAGGATTAAAAGAAACTAAGCACCAAAGCTTTCATACCCATTTTACATCCTGATTCAGAGCATAGTATCGGAGTCAACAAAGCTAAGTGTTTACGATTTCTAGGTGTACATCTTGTTGTATTTACTAACTTGTTGTAGCTATGGTTACGCATGTAGGATATATTCATGATTAAATTGTAAGTAATGTTACTATTATATTTATCGTTGTGAATGGAAAGCATTTAAATGATTAATACCTGCTGATTATGGTCAATATTGCAATTGACAATATTGTCAACGTATCACGTAGGTATCCGATGAATCTTCATTGGTTTATATTTCAAGACTCCACTTGATTTATTGAGTGACAGATACGTGATGGTGATATTTTTTTTATAATAAATGAATTTTTCCCTGCCCTCTAACAATCGACTTGTACCTGAGGGCCACCAGCCACCTCCACACATTATTTTGGAGTAGGTATACTATTTGTGTATCATACTGACAACATTGTTCCATCCCCTGTTTCATCACAGCTGAGCATCACGCACGACCCAACACAGTATACTCACTATGCGACTCATAATATGTCTGAACTCACTTCTTTAACTCTTTAACCAGCATTATCTGATATATCACAACTGTCAATAAATAACACTTCCTTGATTTTCTATGACAGACCGCAAAAATTGGCTATGTCAGTCACCTGAGGGCGCACCAGCGACGCTCTCCGCATTGATTAGTAGTCGCTGAGGCCGAATACGGCTAGGAGAAGATGATAATGACACAGTTAAAATTGCGAGTAACTTATTTTACGTTAAAAGTTAATCCTTCTCGGCATAACCTGGTAATGAAATCATAGCAACTATGCGTGATCGGAAGTCAGACCTAAAGTACACTAGTGGTCTTGAGATAAGTTGCTGGTAACCAAACAATAATGAAGTCAACATCAATTAGATCCATCGAATTGCTGTCAGATCTCTCATTGACAATAACCGCCGAAATTAAAGTGAATCAGCACAAAAGCCTACTGCCACATACTAATAATACAAAAAACAAGTGAATTCCCAGGATGCTACCATTCTTTTGATCTCAATAATATGGTAGAATAGATATGAGCAACGTATACCGATTTCAGTAATTTATTCGGTATAAATGTACCTATAAACAAATACACTGATGAAATCAGAACGAAACTTGAGAATAACATCATACTGTCTAAAACTTCCTCCTCCTGACAACAAGAAAAATATAGGAAAACCACAGATTGCTCCCAAAGGTTATTATTTGTGTCTGCAGCTTATAGTCTCCTAAGTTCGTACACCCTTGAACCTCTGACGTCTTGATTGCAATCAGAACAATGAATCCGATTCACCAGAAAACATTTACTTAGGTCATGTTTTCAATAAAAAAGTAACCATCAAATATAGTACCTACATACCTGAAAGAACAGGCTTTGCTCTTTGTTTTTTCCAAAGAAAGGGAGTTGATTCTTTACACTTCCGTAAACCTGTGTAGTAAATAAATTGCATTGAAATCTGATGCGCTGTTTACGACAATCCATTGACAATCAAATAAATATACCAATGCTGCTCATTGAATAGTTTAGAATAATTATATTTTGTATATAATCCCATAATTTGTCATTGAGTCAGTAAAAAATACAAATGCTATACATATTTTTTGCATTTATAAGGTCCAAACCAGCCACGAATGTACTTTTACCTACTTTAGTATGATACCAATAAATATTTTTGATTTTGATTGAGAGACGTACTCATTACCCTATTTATCGTAAGATGACATTAAAATGTACTACTTATGGAAGGTTTATTCCTTATGATGTCTAAAAGGTCTTAAATGTTTGCACCACACTAAACATTGATGAATGGTATGGTTCTGTTATATAACTTGGTTTTAACTGTAACCTTTGCATACGGAGCACCTCTGACATAATACAGTGATAGTTTGCTGTAAGTATGTTTTCTGAAAAGTCGGAAACTTTTAAACCGATTAAGGCTTGGCATCTCAAATTTTGGTAAAAATGAGTTGTTTAGTAACCAGTTTATACCTTATAACGTAACAATTTTCGTGTTGGAAAAAAGATATCATAATCTGCAAGATATAAGAAGTGACATTGTTTTCGTAGAAATCCATTTTAACATAAGAAAGTGGAGAAAAATAAATCTAAAGTCAACCCTATTTTTTCACTTGTAACCAGTTTACTGCTCCATTCTTTATCAGAAAGAGATGAAATTTTATAATCTTCTTCATAAAGTAATGAACTATAACTTCATTTTCTTACTTTCTTAAATTTCGTCTCGTTTCTAAAATATTCCGAAAAACATGATATCCGCGCTTTCGACCACGCACTTCCATCTCGCTCACGCTCACGCTCAGTGAGAGGGAGAGAAGACCATGAACGTGCGGGGCCTTAAGACAGGATTTTAATAATGTTAATCTCTTTCTCGTGGATGGTTTTAAAAATCTTTAGATTAACTTTATGAACAGTTATCTGTTTTTGAGTCAATCATGCACATGCTACATTTAATATTGGTTTAGCAGGAAGTTGGGGCAAATAAAGTGTTAAACAGATGAAGACTGGCTT
The DNA here is from genome assembly GCA_963854355.1 of Epinotia brunnichana. Lineage (NCBI taxonomy): Eukaryota > Metazoa > Arthropoda > Insecta > Lepidoptera > Tortricidae > Epinotia > Epinotia brunnichana. The sequence goes on along the minus strand of OY977943.1, from coordinate 2,457,863 downwards.
AGATCCCAGCATGCTCCACCATGTCGCGAAGCCACTTCTGGTCACTCTCATGGCCGCGAATGAGAACCTATAGCACTTAAGCTAAGACCCGTATTAGCATATATGCAACTATAAACATACCCTTACAACTTGCGGAATCCTTTATATATCTGACATAGGGACTGCCGCCTCGTGCGTGCCAGCTCCCTATGACGTGTGGGGACTTTCGTCCCCAAGAATGTCCTCCAACCTCCCCTTCTAGACATCCCTTACCACCATTGATACTGTCCCAATTCACACGCTATTGTTCCAGTTACCCGGGTGCACCCTTGACTGATGATGATATGGCCTGAAGCCGAGACTACCGAACTACCCTGTTGTTACACTTGTAACTAATCCTCTAACACTAAAGAACTCCACAACTAAGAACTGTGATGTGTGTCCTACAGGTCACGTACATGCGCGACCTGTAGGAAAACCTTATTCATCTACATGATATACCAATACGCCTCCCAAAGAGAATGAGACCTGTGGACGCACATAAATACATCGCATCATAAACAATCATCGTCCGATCTGTGAAAGCACATGAACACACGTGTAAATGATACCCAATCGTTACAATATCATAGGACGCATCGAAAGTGATTATGGAAAGAGCTCACCCTGGTTTTCCTCCAAATCAACCACTACAAACCGCACTTAACTGTTCGTTCCCAATATAGCCGTTCGGAACTCTGACAGCCCGCCTACCCGTCAACCTTGTTATAAAAATGATTCCTTGTAGGTGTTGCTACATAAAATAAATCGGCTGTTTGAGACATAATTATAAACACCAATGTAAATACTATCGTGAATCATGACCATTCACGACATACTAAGCTGCTTAGTAAGTATATGGGGAGGAGTGAAACTAGACGACATTGTTAATTTCGTAGTTTTTTTTATTTATTTTCATCATTGTGACCAATCTTTTCAAAACCGTAATAGAATATCATTCCCATACCTACTTACCCATAGTAGGTACTGTTTAAAAATAGGAAGAAGTGCAATTGGCCTGTAGTTGTCGATATTTTCTGTCTCCTTTTTTAAAGAGAGGTCGCACAATTGCGATTTTCAACTTTTCAGGAAAGATACCCTGTTCTATACACAAATGTATAATATAACTAATAGGGGATGCTAATATATGTGCAACTCTTTTTATGACTCGAAAAATCGAATCGAATCTAATCATCAATTTAATTTGCTGGCAATTCACTTCGCGGTATTTTTCCAAATATTCCAGTAAGTAGCATGTTTTTCCTTTTCACGGCAAATGAAAGAGAGGCAACCACGCAACAACAAGTGAAAAAAATGCCAGCATCAATGAAGCCCCAGACCTGAGTATATTTAAACACCTCTTTAATAAAAATACTCAAACACACACACATGCGCATGCACATTGTATTAGTATCTAAACTAATGCAGCATTATGAAACGAAAACCAGTTTGATAAAAACATGAAATCAGTAGTTATTCATGTTTAGTAAAGAAAATGCATCAAATAGCTCCATTTTACGATACCTAAACCTAATAATCTACCTATTAGGTACCTACCTAAATTGCAGATATTTTTATTCGCGGCTACAACAGCTACAGATCGGTATATAGGTAATTATAAACTAATATTAGGTACTTATCAAAAATTACGTACCTACATGACATGTCTCCTCGGCTTTTTCTAAAGTCACAGTACAGTTATTAAATAAAACAAATCGTTGCAATAGTTGGTGACCTCGCGGGCCCGTGGCGACAGACTGACTGACTGAAGTGCGCTTCGATCGCGTAAATACAACCCGACTGAAATCAGAGGACCGCGTTGCTTACAGTAACGTACGTAGAGAGGTATTTAGAGTATTCGGTTGGGTTATAGCGGCGCGCGCGATCTTCGGAACGATGAGTACACTGGAATAGCCACTGACGTCACCAACATAACAACATGTAATGTTATGGTTTGTATGTCAACAAACAAACTTTTTTAAATGTATTGATATTTTTTTAATGATTTTTCAGTGTTTTTTACGGAGCCTACGAATAAGCGGAATGAGATTCAAATGTAGAACATTAATCAGATATGGGCTTGTGCACAAATCACGCTAGATTTTTTCGGCTAGGTACTTTTTGACCCCCATCCTTGGTGATATTTGGTGAGGTTCTTGGCCTGTACATAACCTCTCGTATTTTATTTCATTCGACCTAGTTGTATGATAAATAGTAACAATGTATTTCCTTCGCGTCAGCCACCTGACCGCCTGCAGTATACCAAGTGATCACTGGAGTGGGAGGAAAGTACACAACGTCGTTCGGAATGGCGCTCTACTGTTCACAGAAAAATAGACCAATATGAACAGCGGCGTCTAGAAAAACTGGAAGCCAAGCGGCATATACGAAATACTAGGCCAAAGCCCTCCTACACCTACAACTATAACCAAGCTGGACAACTTCATTGCGAAAAAAATGGAGGAGGTTCTCAAGTCGACGCGTATATTTTTTTATTTATTTTGTATGACCACGCATAACTTTTTACAGAGTAGTTCGATTTTGATTATTATTTTTTTATTAGAAAGGGTATACCCCGAAGTTGGTCCCATATAAGTTTGAAAAAAAAAACCAACCTTTAGGGTAGGAAAATAGGGGATGATTGATTTTTCGTCGGTTAAAACTTTGTTTTTAAAGTAAATTATTAAAACCATATTTATAAGCATAAATAATAAAATTAAAATCATAGATTGTACATATATATGTATAGATACCAAAACATCAATATGAAGAGTGTTTATTCGCCAACAAACTGTTATGCAGTTTGGCGAAAACTTAGACTAAGTTTATCGTAATTTTTGTCGAGTAAGAAAAAAAAAAGCGGCCAAGTGCGAGTCGGACTCGCACATGAAGGGTTCCGTTACATAAATTGCTTTTAACGATATATGACGTATTAAAAAAAAACTACTTCCTAGATCTCGTTCAAACCAATTTTCGTTGGTAGTTTGCATGGTAATGTACATCATATATTTTTTTCAGTTTTAACATTCTCTTATTTTAGAAGTCACAGGGGGGTTAGGTTAGGGCAAGTTACACACATTTTACCACTTTGGAAGTGTCTCTCGCGCAAAATATTCAGTTTAGAAAGAAATGATGTTAGAAACCTCCATATCATTTTTGAAGACCTATCCATAGACCCCCAGGGTTTGGGTAGGGTTTGATGAAAATGTTCTGAGTGGGGAACTTAACGTTTTTTTTCGATTTTTGTGTGAAAATCTTAATGCGGTTCACAGAATACATCTACTTACCAAGTTTCAACAGTATAGCCCTTATAGTTTCGGAAAAAAGTGGCTGTGACATACGGACGGACATGACTAATCTATAAGGGTTCCGTTTTTTGCCATTTGGCTACGGAACCCTAAAAAGATATATAAGTAATATATAAGTGTAGTTGTTGACGGAGTGCCTAACCTAATGACTTCTTTTTGATGATATTCAAAGAAAACCCGAAAAATTCACTGTTTCGAAGGAAAATGCATTAGGTCTAGTGAAACATTAGGGCTAAAGTTCTTTGAGGGAGACAAGGGAGACCCTTTATATTTATATACAAATATTGCTCGTTTAATGGTATGGGATATCATTGAATTTTTTTATGATTTATTCTGTTTTTTTATGGAACCGACGTCGGTTTGTCACTTCGTTTCGTTTGTCCCGTATCGTTACGAATGAGGGGAATAAGATTCAAATGTAATATATTTTTTACTTGGTCTGAGGTACAACATATTATTTATTTATTGGAGACAAGGACCCAGAACAAGTTGGGAATTTTCAATAATTCGTGTACCCAATTAGCGTGAGTTGGTAAATAAAAATTAAGTCAGTGTCAGTTTAGGGATTAGGTGTCAAAGCGGACCCTGGGCCCCTTTAGGGCACAACCGGGAATAATAATAATAAGAGATAAAAAATGAGACAGTTTATTAGGCAGGCGTCCGATGTTTCACCCAATAGCCCAGCCACTAGTCCATCATTTTCACCCAATAACCAAATTTTCTTTAGATTCCATCAACAGCAATAGTCCCTATACACCCCAGCGGGTGCTGTCTCTGTGTGCGTCCCATGACACGGGCAGGGACAGCATCCGCTCGGTGTACTCCTTGCATTTCATTAAATTGTCAAAAGGGCCTCTACGTGTTGGCTCAGTTGGTACTTTGTAGATACCTAGCCCCACGCACGCCTCCCAAAGGTCCGGGACATCACTGTCCCGTGAGCGGGAAAGACATAATAATAATAATATTTTGCGGACAATCTTACACAAATCTACCTAGTCCCAAACTAAGCAAAGCTTGTACTATGGGTACTAGACGACGATATAGATACTTATATAGAGAAATAAATACTTAAATACATAGAAAACATCCATGACTCAGGAACAAATATTCGTGCTCATCACACAAATAAATGCCCTTACCGGGATTCGAACCCAGGACCTCTTGCTTCGTAGGCAGGTTCACTACCAACTAGGCTAAAGCGGCCGTCGGAATAACGCTAGGAGGATGATGATCAGGGGGCGTCGTGGTAGAATGCCCGCGATCCCACTGCGCCCCCATTAATGGCAGGGACGGAAACGCCGGAGTGGTTTTAGTGGGTAGACTCCCTCCTCCTTCTCTTCAAATAGAGTTGGCTGGAGGGTGAGAGTCCCACATACCCCCCATTATAGCTTACCCCAGGCTGGGGGATGCATATGAGCATTTCCACTCCGTAAAAAAAAAAAAAAAAAAAGGTGGATGATGATAGTTTCATGTCTGGGACTACCTACTTTAATTATTATTAAATAGGCTGTTTGAACACTTTGAACGACAACGAAGTCACTGACGTGGGAATACCCAATGTTACTCAGCGTCCCGAAGTTAGCGCGCGACGCTAGGTATAACCCGACTGAATTATCTGCATAACTCGCTCCTTACGTTACTGTAAGCAACGGGGTCCTCTGATTTCAGTCGGGTTGTATTTTCGCGATCCAAGCGCACTTCAGTCAGTCTGGCGCCACGTACCCGCGCAACAAACAACTTTTGCAACGATTTCTTTTTTAACATAGTAATTATATTCATATTAATGTATTTATGGGTTTTATTTTTTTAGTACTGTGAATTTAGAAAAAGCCGAGACGTGTAAGTAGTTTTTGATACCTAATATTAATTAATTATTATCTAAATACTGTTGTTATCACATCCGCAAAATAAAAACATCCTGCAATAAGTAGTTTATAAGGTTTAGGTAGGTACCTACATTTTAAGCCAACAGTTGATAAGGTTGGGGTGTAGCAAAGGGTACGCAGGACTTAAAAAAAAATCATCGGTGGGTCATCATTATGACACATATTTTATATATTTCTATCGTTTATACTACGCCAAAATAAGCATACTTTATATGAACAAAAAAATCTCTAAAATAAAAAATGGCCGAGATATTGGACCTCAAAACCGCGCGCGAGCTGAGCGAGCGAAGCGAGCGTGCCGCGGTAGCGGCCGGCGAAGCGCCAGAACCGACTTTTTTTTTGAATTTATAGTTTTCCGAATATTAAAAAAAATGTATTCCTAAAATATGTATACGCCCATCATTCCAAAAATATGTATACAACTCCTACATGTGTCATAATAACATCCCACCATCGAAAAGTCCTGCGTACCCCTTGCTACACCTCGAACTTTTTGTGTGTAATAATAGCATGCTTCTAATATTTTACGACCTGACCGGCCAGATAGTTTTGCGGATAAATAAATAAAATAAATATTACGGGACAATCTTACACAAATCAACCTAGGCCCACGGTAAGCTCAGTAAGGCTTGTGTTGTGGGTACTAGGCGATGATATATATAATAGATACATACATATAGATACTTATATACATATACTATAGTGCAGTTCATAACCTCAAAACATAAAGACGCTAAAACTTTGTGCTGGGTTTAAAAATGTCACCCAAGCCATGCACTTTGAAAATAGCTATACTTACCTAGATAATGGTAATAATGTACTGTTATGCATCTTGTGTCGTCAACTAAGGAAAGTTCATACCCAAGATTAATTGATTGCAAAGGATTATAGTTATTATGAACGGTAGAGTAAATATGGCAGTCTCAAATATTTCACAGGTAATATTTAGCAGCAAGTTATGGGAACCGTCAGGACACCGACTTTGAAAACCTTAGTAAGTTTAATATACTCAGGTTACCTATCGCAATTTATTTATAGACTCTTTATTATAAGACTACCTCATATTATATAGACTCATGGATCCCACAGTCAAACTGTGCAAACAGTTTTGTGGGACGTTGTATTTAGTTTTAAGTCATTGTAAAGTGCTTTACTGAATAAATAAATAATAAAAAAATTAAGTAAATTAGATAGGACTCGTTTACGGCGTCCGCTTTAGCCTAGTTGGTGGTGATGATGGTGACCTACGAAGCATAAGGTTCGGGTTCGAATCCCGGTAAGGGCATTTATTTGTGTGATGAGCACGAATATTTGTTTCCAAGTCATGGAAGTGTTTTATGTAAGTAACTAAGTAATTATTTATATACATATATAAGTATACTAGCTTTTACCCGCGACTTCGTTCGCGTTGAATACGTACAATCGACAACCCTAGGTATTAACTGACCATTTGTGAATCTTATTTAGCTTGCAAATTGGCGGTGATCCAGTTGACGGGTTATTATGGTATTGTGGTTAGAAATAAAGGAGGGGTAACCTGTATTTGTATAGGCTTACACACGAATATAAAACCTACGAATAAAAATGCAAGAAGCAATCTTTAAGTATGTATTTGAGATACGGTTTCGTCTTTTAAACATAAGTAATTAAAGTTTTTGTTAAATCATATTTACTGTGTTCTTCTATAATCCACTAACATTAAAGGCAGCGATGATAAAATAAAAAAAATCGGCCAAGTGCGTGTTGAACCAAGCACAACGAAGGGTTCCGTGCCTATTAAAAAGGTCGTATCGTCACAGAAATCTTACGACACTTACGTCCTTTTCCGCAGGGAAGGCAGTTTTTCAGTTATATCTCGAAAACCTTTTAACCGATCTTGTTCAAAATACTTTTCGGTAAAAGAATTTAATAAGCGCTATGTCTATGATTTCTTTTAATTTTTATTAATTCACCGTTTGGAAATTAGAGGGGGGGGGACACAATTTTTACGACTTTCGGGGCGATTACCTCCGACTATATTCACTTAATCAAAAAAATTGCTAAGAAACCTTATACTTATTTTGAAAGGCCTATAGATTGATGTGCCCACACGTGGACATACAATGTTTCGCCAGCCAAAGATTCGCCACGCCGCTTCATTGCTGCTGACGTATCGGCCCACCCTAAACGTTTGCACCTCATCCCTGGGGTCGATATTTACATCACCAGCTTGCCTAACGTTGAAGACCGCCTGATTGTTGCCCTTGTTGATATATTTTCATATGTATTTGATAGCCTGCCTTAAACTACGAAATTTTACATTAATATGGCCATCGAACATTTTGATCAGAAGCGGAGAATATGGCACAATCCACCGGTTGAGGCTTTCTGCACCGCGAATTCTAGTAGTAACAGTGCGTCCTCCATCGTCAGGTGCTCTTCGCCGGTACAGTGGATACCCATTTTCACTCGTCTGCGTGTCCTTTAGTAACGCTCGGGGGTACTTCTTTGTACACTTCCCATCCTGCATGCACGAAGGTGACATACTTAGTGCACCGCATGGACCGTGGATCATGTTTTTGACGATAGTGTCGTGTAGTTTTTTGTCAACATTGACATCAAGAATTTCCGCACTAATTATGTCATCGATTTGACAGGGACGCAATTTCTCCTTTAGCCGCAATAAAAGGTGTAGGTACATGGGGCAACCTTCGCTTTTGCCACTCTATAGTGCCTTCATCGGATGCTGAGCCTGGCCTTCAAGACGTCCAGGTAAGCCAATACGCAATCTACCCAAACTTTAACATTCATTCTGCAATATCATGGCGACCGCGCAAAGACTCGATTTTGATACAGTCCACTTAGAATCTGTCGCCTTTCGCAATAGTATAATACTTCATTTTCAGCACTGCGATTCTCCAAATATTTGACCTTTACTTAACAGGGCGACCAAATTATGTACTTTAATTTTAAAAAAAACCCATGCAATGAGGTCGTGCCTCTCAGTGGCTTTTTATCCAGGCATTAGTTCATTGATTGGTAATATCCGGCCTTGCCGTGTTGTATGTAAGCGTGATGAACAGATCCGAACGGCCGTAGCTCCGAACATACGCGAACGCAGCTTGCGTGTACTCGTGGAGGTATCTCGGGCTATTCACGACGGAGGAGGGCAGTATCACTATCTGCCCCACATCGTTGGCGTTAACTTGCGCGTCATTCCTTACAGCATCTTGTAAGTGAATGTAATTTTCTGCTCGCAACTTGCGTTGGTTTAGTGATATGTACCTAAGGCGTTCGCTTTCAAGCTTAACATTACATATCGACTAAAAACTGGTGCAGAAGTTGCTTGCAGCGTAACAACAGATTGAACCCGTTGCTACGCACCATAAGGTTGTATGCATAGAAATCCATACAGGAAACGTTTTTGTTTGGTACTGGTTGCGTAGTCTGTGGATTCACCTGAGGTATTTCAAAATGATACCCTTCCTGGCCTTTCCGGAATATGACTGGACCCTGGAGTGCATCTAGGAACCTGTGAGTGTCGGCGATGCGGCAGAGCCGGCCTTCGCGCGCGCGCAGCACGATGTCACTGCCGACGGTGGGCTCCGAGCCGGCGACCACGGCCACCACCTCGCTGGTGGTGGGCGCGTTGTAGCGCCGCTCGTGATGTCCAAGGGGCACGCAGTCAGGGTGGATCACTACCATAAACGTTTCGTCAGTCATGTTCTTCAAAGCGCTTCTAAATTCATGTATTAGCACGTTACTGTCCTCCAGAACTCTTTGAATTGTTTGTAGTACTGGTCTCTGAACGCCTTGTACGATGGAGGACCGTCGATCAAGTTGCGCTTCCTCGTCACTTAAAAAGTAAACCTGCAAAAACTGTGGCTGTTCATTGGCTACAGGAAGGAAGTTGGGACCTAATTAGTCTTCTAGCTTCCGCTTGCTCCGCAGTCTCAGAAGCTCGCTGGGAGGCCAGATGGTGGGCATGCTGTGGAAGTCGGTGTTGGTGCTGCTCCGAAGTTTCTTCAGCCCTCAAATTTGCCTGCCGCTGTGCTTATTCTTCACGCCGCGCCTGAGACTGGCTCGGTGACTCAGCAGTTCGTTGAGAGGCCAGATAGTGGGCGTGCTGTTGAAGTCGGTGCTGGCGCTGCTCCGACGTTTCTTCAGCCCTCACACTTGCCTGCCGCTGAACATCTTCGTCGCACCGCGCCCGAGACTCGATGGGTGACTCAGCAGCTCGTTAATAGGTCAGATAGTGGGCGTGCTGTTGAAGTCATGAATGAAGTGAACAACTATTATGCGTGGTCGGTGGAGGATGGAGGTTACACTCATAGTATGTAACTCCAATACAATATCGTTCTCTATTGCACTTGCGTATTCGAGTGATAGAGAGGGAGATATACAAACTTTGAACTTCGACATAAATAGGTAGTTCGTTTGCACGGTTAGCACTGAGAATATAACAGCGAGCGAAAAAGGGTACCCGTCTCTTTCTAATTAGAGCAGTTAAAAAGTGACGACTACATAAGTCACGCACCATCACGTTTTAGCCATGCGTCTGTGGCGCATCACTAGCTCAGCGCGCCCCCATCACTAAACGAAACCCGTCCAGGCGACAGCAGCGCGTGTGGCGCGCGCAGGGGGGTTCGACGCAAACCTGCTCCCAGACCGCCGCACGCAGCGACAGAGCGCATCCGATCGCCTTCAACGCCGAACCTATGTCACTCTGCCCCGCCGCTTACGCTTACGATTTTGCCTTACATTATCGCGCATATTAGCTGTTAATTGCATATCTAATACTTTGAAGAAACTATAATACAATCGTTTTTATATTTGTGGAGTTAGTGTTTAATTTACGCACCTACAGAGTAGAATACTCCATAGTGGTGACCCGAGAGTGCAAACGGACCGCGGAGATTTTTATAATCGCGTTAAAGCTATGGCAAACGGTGCGGGCGAGACGCCGCCTGCGCAGGCGAACGAGAATTTCGTCGATGTTCAAGACGACGGCGGGGCGGTTTCCGTTAACCGCGTGGCAATGCGGTTGCCACCTTTTTGGCCGGACGACCCCGAGATCTGGTTTGGGCAGGCAGAAGCGCAATTTCACGTGTCAGGTATTAAGGATGACGCCACCAAATTTTATAGCGTCGTGGCGCAGCTGGATCACAGGTATGCTAGAGAAATTAAGAACCTTATAAAGAATCCACCGCAGACGGATAAGTACTTGAAGCTTAAAACGGAATTAACCAAGTGCCTTTCTGTTTCCCGTCAGCAACAAATAACCCAAGCGCTGTCTAACGAGGATATGGGTGATCGTAAGCCCTCGCAATTTTTGCATCATCTGCAAAGTTTGGCTAACGGTGGAGTTAACGACGAGTTTATGAAAACCATGTGGATGAAAAGGTTACCGGCTCACGTTCAACCTATTTTAATTTCGCAGGCCTCAGCCAGTTTAGAGGAGCTCGGAGATCTAGCCGACAGAATTTGCGAGGCTACGTCACCGTCGCCGCCATTACATGTTGCGGCCACGACATCCGATTATGGCGGGTTGTTAAAGCGCATCGACGACCTGACACGTGCACAAGCCGACCTAACCAAACAAATTGCGCAGATGTCCATGCAGAGAAGCCGAGGACGTTCCACATCTCGTCGAGATGGCAACTCAAGGTCAAGGAGCAGAGGTCGGAGCCAAAGTAAAACTCCAGGTACGTGCTGGTATCATTCTATTTTTGGTGATAAAGCTAAGAAATGCACAACGCCTTGCAACTACTCGTCGGGGAAAGCCAGCGGCATTCAGTAGATGCGGCGACTGATTGCCACGCCACGAGCCGCCTTTTCATAACCGATAAAAGGTCCCGATTGCAATTTCTTATCGACACCGGTTCCGACCTCTGCGTTGTGCCACGTGGAAACTGGCCGGATGGCAAACCGACCGAGTATACACTCACCGCTGCCAACGGCTCTCCCATTAGGACTTACGGAACTGTTACACTGCATCTGGACCTGGGGCTGCGACGAGATTTTATCTGGAACTTCGTGGTAGCTAACGTGAGCAAGCCGATCATAGGCGCCGATTTCATCGCACATTATGGCCTGCTAGTGGATTGTAAGAACGGTAGGTTGTTGGACAGCCTCACCACTCTCTCTACGGCAGCATCACGCATGAAATGCGAAGTCTCTAGCATCAAGACGATTTCTGGTGACAGCGAGTATCACTCCTTGCTTTCTAAATACTCGCAACTTACCAAACCGTCGGGCATCTCGCGTGAAGTAAAACATAATACCGTCCACTATATTCGTACCTCACCTGGACCTCCAGTATTTTCCAGACCACGACGCCTGGCTCCGGACAGACTGAAGGTGGCTAAGGAGCAGTTCGAGGAGATGGTCAGAGACGGTACTGCACGCCGTTCTGACTCACCCTGGGCGTCTGCGCTACACCTCGCTCCAAAGAAAGATGGTTGGAGACCCTGCGGGGACTACCGCGCGCTCAACGCGCGAACAATCCCAGACAGGTATCCCATTAGGCACATTGAGGACTATGCCCATAGACTTGCTGGATGTAGCATCTTCTCAAAGATAGACTTAGTCAAAGCGTACAACCAAATTCCAGTTTTCAAAGAGGATATCCCTAAGACTGCGATGACCACGCCCTTCGGTCTATTCGAATTCCCATATATGTCTTTCGGCCTTAGAAACGCTGCGCAAACCTTCCAACGCTTCCTCGATGAAGTGTTACGGGACATGGATTGCTGCTATTCCTACATCGATGACATTTTGGTGTATTCCAGAAGCCACAGCGAACACTTGCAGCACTTGGAAAGGGTTTTTCAACGCCTAGCGAAGTACGGGCTGCTTATCAACGAGGGAAAATGCGTGTTCGGACAGCGCGAGGTAATTTTCCTGGGATTTCACATTTCCCAACAAGGTACACGCCCTCTGGATACGAAAATCGAGGCTATTCGAGATTTCCCCCCTCCGAAGACTGTAAGCGGCCTCCGTAGGTTTTTAGGGATATTAAACTTCTACAGGCGGTTCATCCCTCACGCTGCAGAGGAGCAGGCACCTCTTCACGACTTACTAGCTGGACCAAAAGTGAAGGGAACACAACCTATCAGCTGGACTCCTGAGCTCCTTCAAGTCTTCGCATGCTGCAAAGCAAGTATTGTTCGTTGTACCCTTCTAGCTCATCCTGTGATGAACGCACCACTCGCTCTCGTGACCGATGCTTCAAACTCGGCCTTGGGCGCGGTGCTACAACAGCTGGTTGATGAGGAATGGCAGCCACTTGCATTTTTCTCTAAGAAAATGAATAACGCGCAGATTCGATACAGTGCCTACGACAGGGAGCTGCTCGCGGTTTACGAGAGCGTCAAGCATTTCCGGTTTATGGTTGAAGGCAGGCATTTTGTGATCTACACCGACCATAAACCAATCACATTTGCTTTCCTTCAGAAAGATCGCCACTGCTCACCTCGTCAGTTGAATCAGCTGGATTTCATCTCGCAATTCACCACGGATATTAGACACATATCTGGTAAGGACAATATTACAGCAGATGCTCTCTCACGTATCGAGGCCATATCTCAGCCACCAGACTTGGAAGCGCTGGCCCGTATGCAGAAGGCAGACCGTGAGATGCAACACCTACTGGACGCTAATAACTCCTCTATTGTGCTCAAGGAAGTGCAAGTACCAGGGACTCTTCTCACACTATTTTGCGACGTTTCACAGCCCAGACCTCGTCCTTACGCACCACAAGAGCTGCGACGGCAGATTTTCGATTCTATACATTGTCTAAGCCACCCAGGTGTCCAGACCACAACCAAATTGGTTACTGAGAGGTACATTTGGCCAAACGCACGGAAAGACTGCCGAACCTGGACCCAGGCCTGTACCGCGTGCCAATCTTCCAAGGTGCAGCGCCACATTTCTTCACCGCTCAGTCATTTCCAGCTACCCGGCGAGAGATTTGGTCACGTCCACATCGATTTGATAGGACCTCTCCCACCTTCGCGTGATTTTCGGTACTGTTTCACTGCTGTGGACCGGTTCACACGCTGGCCTGAAGTACAACCACTCCATGACATAACTGCTGAGTCAGTCGCGAAGGCGCTATGCGATACCTGGATCTCGCGGTTTGGCTGTCCAGAGGTAGTAACAACTGATCAGGGTCGCCAGTTTACTTCCCAACTTTTCCAGGCATTGGCACGTCTCTGCGGTGTGCACCTGCGCCACACAACTGCTTACCATCCAGCAGCTAACGGAATGGTTGAGCGCTTCCACCGCACCCTCAAGGCCGCCATCATGGCCCACGATGAGAAGAGTTGGACTGACGTGCTCCCCGTCGTGCTGCTGGGACTGCGGACGGCGTGGAAGGCGGATTTACGGTGCTCGGCTGCGGAGATGGTCTTTGGTGAGCCTTTGCGGATCCCGGGTGAGTTTTTCCGTATTAATAAACCCCCTCAGAATATGGTGCAGCCATCTGACTTCGTGTCACGACTCAGAGAGCACATGGCTCACCTCAGACCCCAGCCGGCATCCCGACACTCATCGAAAACAGTATTCATACATGAGGACCTCAGGACATCACAATATGTTTTCGTTCGCAAGGATGCTGTACGCCGCTCCTTAGAAAGGCCATATACGGGGCCACACAAAGTTCTATCACGAACTGATAAGACGGTCACAATAGAATCAAATAGAGGACCTGTGGCCGTCTCAATAGATAGGGTAAAACCTGCTTTCACGTTGTCAGATCAGGAGGTCACTCGTCAGCCACCTGCTGACCCTGCTCCTGTTTCTAATCAGGAGACCCCTGTCAAGAAGACACGTTCTGGTCGGGTAGTTAAGTTTACCAAATTTTTGTCTTCAGATGGACCTAAATTCTCCCGAAGGGGTGCTGTGGCGCATCACTAGCTCAGCGCGCCCCCATCACTAAACGAAACCCGTCCAGGCGACAGCAGCGCGTGTGGCGCGCGCAGGGGGGTTCGACGCAAACCTGCTCCCAGACCGCCGCACGCAGCGACAGAGCGCATCCGATCGCCTTCAACGCCGAACCTATGTCACTCTGCCCCGCCGCTTACGCTTACGATTTTGCCTTACATTATCGCGCATATTAGCTGTTAATTGCATATCTAATACTTTGAAGAAACTATAATACAATCGTTTTTATATTTGTGGAGTTAGTGTTTAATTTACGCACCTACAGAGTAGAATACTCCATACGTCGATAAATTATTGTCGGGAAGCTTTGTGAATACATCCTCGATACTTGTATATCTCCATCTCTACCGCTCTTATTTGAGCGACAGAAAAAGATATACGCGAACCTCATTGCCGGTCTGTAAAAAGACTTGAGTGCTGGCAGCTGACATTTCATTTAGAAACATTACATAAGAACTGCGCCTTTTTGTGTCAAAATAACACAAATCGATTATATTCTGCACGCGATTATATTTCTTAACATATGGGTCGTGTGTTCTAGAATAGCATAAATATTTCAATGGATACGCTTCTTTGTCTTTGAGATACAAAAACTTCGATATGCCAAAATATAATAATGTGCATTATATTGTAATTATTTCGTTTCAAGCCATTATGCTGCTTATTGATAGTAACTTAACACCTAAAATGGCGTAAATATCTAAATAAACTTCAAAATCATGAAAGTAATATGAAATTAATACCCAAAATTTATATTCGGCGAAAATTAGCGAAACAATTCGAGATAAAATTTAGCCTATGTGTTAATTCGGGTTATAAACTATCTCTTTACCTACTAGTTTCAGCAATATCCGTTCAGCCGTTTTTGCATGATCGAGTAACAAACATCCAGACATCCAAACATCCAAACTTTCACATTTATAATATTAGTAGGATTATTTATTATTATTCTGGTAGTGGCTTTCGGGCTGTCAAAGCCCTTATATCACTGCGACCATCGCTGATCTATTGTGATCGCCACTTACTACAATTCTTGGTCAAGTCCTGCAAACTCGAAGAATTGCAGGATTTTGTTGAACTCAAGAAATTTGATCTCCTCCGGGCACATGATGTGTTTGCCCAGGAAGGAGTTACGGCTGCGCATGAGGCAAGGGCAATCGGTTAGGATGTGTGTAGGCGTCTCCTCTGCTTCAAAGCAGAATCTGCACTGCCTTGTGTCACACAGTCCTATCGTTTGCATGTGCTTATTTAGGCGGCAGTGCCCAGTAAGCACCCTGACCAGCATGCGTAGACGGTTCCTACTTAGCGCCAAGGCGTCAGAAGACGCCTTTTTGCTAAAGGCTCTAATAAGTGCCTTGGAATGTTTCAGTCCTGGGTTAGCTCTCCAGGCTTGAATGGTCTTGTAGAAACAATAGGCTTTTAGAGTGAGCTTGGTTAGACTTTTAGGGATACCACAGAACGGCTCTGGTCCGCAGTGTGTTCGCCCCCGCTCGTGCAAGCTCATCAGCCTTTTCATTTCCCTCGATGCCTGCATGCCCTGGGACTAATTTGAGAAAATATGATCTAAGGGATGGATCAGCCCTGTAGGCAAATTAATGCCTGTAGACACGAAACGGATATAAACAATAAACATCGACTCCTCAAATAAATTCAAAAAGTAGCCCGTAATTGACTGTCTAGAATTAGTATTAACCCTTAATTCGGCATGCCGTGAGAATGAATATTACGAGCTTAGAAATGTCTGAATATTTTTTATAAAAAATATAAAATAAAAAAAAATCACGAGAGAAATAATATTGTATTCAGGTACTATCTGGTTTTTACCCAACAGGACTTTTCATCAGTCTCCTATAGGGCCAGACGACTTGAAGGTAGCTGCTAAAATAGCTCTACATTTGATATATTCATTTGTCATTCGTCATTTGTTGAATATCAGATAATTTTATTTCTGTAGCAGGTCTAAAAAATATCTCCTCTTGGAAATTTACCTCAATTCGCTTTCAGCCTGTTTTATTGAGAGGGATATGCCAAAATCAATACGTTTTTTTTCATACGTGTGCGATTGTGACTAATCCTATAGCTTCAATTTAAGAATGTACTTAATCTGGCTTCCGTTATTAAATAATCATTATTGAAATATAATCAATTTAAGTTCCTTCTGAGGCTCCTCGGCTCGGGAGCCCCGGGTCGGGTTGAGCGACAGCTCCCGGCCGCACGGGTCGCTGTATGCGGCTTCGAACCACTCCCGCGTCAGCTCCACGCAGCCCTGCGCCGCCAACTCCTTATACAGGGGAACATGCTTGAAGTCATATAAAAAGTATTCTTCATATTCAAAGTACTGAACAACGCGTCGCGGGGGGAAGTGGAGCGTGGTGCGTGCTGATGGTGTCCTGCAGCACAGCGCCCTCACACCGCGCGCGGTCACCGACTTAGCAGACCCTATGATCTCCAAATACTCTAGCTTCCTACATCCCCGCGCCAGCGCTTCCAAAAACTTATTATTAACCCTGCCGCGAGTACGCCTCATAGTCAGACGCTTCAAGTTGCCAAGTCGACTGAAAGCTTGAATCCATTCCTCGCTTAATGGCGTGACTAAGTAGTTGATTACCAAAGTAAGCTCTTCTAACTGAGGCATCTCTAACAGAAGTAAATAAACTTCGTTTAGCGATGATTTATTTTCGCCTTCATCCAGTGCCAGGCTTGTAAGATTCCGTATGTTGTCGATACCTGAAAGCAGGTCCGACACCCTCAACGACGAACATCCGGTAAGATTAAGCAATTTCAAACTATCTGATGTTAATGATTTTAAGAATCTTCCAGTGAGATCTTCATTCCGATAGATCGTAATGTTTTCACAACTTATGTCTTGAAATAGTTCGCCAAGTACCAAATCCGAATGTTTAGTTTCGCTAAATCTATCAAAATTTTTCAATACTATTTGTTTCAATTGCTTCAATTTTTTAATCTCAGTTAATGGGACCGAGCGTTGCTTGTCGTAATGGGATTTGTCTATCACAATATGTTCCAAGTTGGGACATTCCGATACAATCATATCGAAATGTGTATCCTCTCTAGTGTCTGTGATCACTTTCACGATATAAGGGCCCCATTTGCGGAGTGTTTTACGCACTAATGGCAAGGAATGGTTATGTTTGTACATTGATATTGCCCGATGTCCAGATTTAAACGCTGGGTAATTTAGAACAAAGTATGGCAAACGAATGGATTCGTAGCTCAGCGTGCGACAAGTCTGCAGGTAGTGGCACACCGCGCGCTGCCACCAGCGGCTGACGCGCTCCGAGCGCGCCAGGTCCGCGACGTGCACGAGGTCCAAGACGGCGCGCGCGCACAGATCCACGCCCAGCACGTCCAGGATGGTGACAGCAGAATGGCCGCCAGGGCCCACGTTTTCCGTAGGTACTGTACTGTCCGTTTGCCACTGTTGTCGACGGGAAACTGGAAAGAAATATAATTTGATCATTACCTTAAATGTACCTCTTCCACTAGTATGGGTACATGGCCTGATTGATTGGAGATTAACGGGTAAGTTGATTGTTGACAATTTTGGCAATGGCATACTCCCCGCGAGAGTGAGTTGTTGCAAACCTGTGTATGCATATTTTGCAAGGCCTGTGCTTGCATTACATTGAATTCCACGCGATGGAATTGTAGGTTTTCGAGTACATTGCCCCCGCGAGGGGCGGCTACTGTAATTAGACTTAGGTGCATTTGGTTTAAGATGCCAGAATGCTTTTAGAACTCCCCCTGCCTTTTCAAGAGTTGATGTGAAGGGTTCTGCCTCAAAATATTTGATGTTGAGGTGGGAATCTTATTTACCAGAGCTTTGACCAATGGCTCCCTAATTTGGCTCGTAATGGCATCTCGGCGCATTTTGATTGCCTCGGCGTGGTGACCACAAACTAATTGTAAAAGGTCAGAGGAAACCTTTTGTAAATCGCCTTTTTGAAAAAGTTCATCAACCTTTGTGTTGAGATCCTCAAAAGTGAAATTCGTAACTTTGGCCCACGATAGAAGGTTACGAATACGTGCCGACCCTTTATTGATTTGAGGATTCGTAGTTTTGTGTTCATCGCTAGAGACCTATCATTCATCATCATCATATCAGTTGAAAGACGTCCACTGCTGGACATAGGTGACATTTGGGGGAGCCAAAGCGTGCCACAATGGCCGGTCCTGCGCCACCCGCATCCAGCGGACTCCCGCGACCTTTACCGGGTTATCATACTATCCTGCAGGACCCGATTTTGTTTCAAGATACAGGAGCTTATAGCTGCATATGATTTATCATCATAAGCTAGATGGCGTAAGCTATCATATATTTTTACCTCTTCGTTGGTTTCCAAGTCTATGAAACCTGGAGTATGTTTATAAGGTTTTTGTGTATCAGAGTATCTAACTTCAGACCATGTTGGGCTTCCTAAGGCGCTAAATGTCAAGAAGCAGTTCAAAAAACAACCGGTGCCTTAGGGATGGTCGGTCCCAGGTCTTGACTTTCAGCATTAGAGCACGCGTCGTCGGTGACATTATTACTTTCATATAACTCGCCACTAACTTCTGATATAACAGATACTTTATCTTGGAAAGCTACCTTTTCGTGGCAGGCAAACTTGTCATTGTAACCTACATTTTCATTGCAAGTATTATTAAGTATTAAGTAGATTAAGGGCGTTACCCAATTTATTATTTAAGAATATTTTTATACTTACTTACTTACTTGCTGTTACTAACCAATTTAGTATTAAGTCACATGTTACTAACACACTATGGATCACTAGGTCTGAAATAAAGTATTTTTTTTTTTTTTTTTTTTATTATTATCATGGCAAATATCATCATGACCAGAAGTAATATGTTTGCGGAGCTCACCCATTAGCTTGCCAAAACCCATTAAGCGCGAATAATGACTTGGCCGCTTCCGTTCGCTTGAGGACGACGAGCTTGATGAACTGCTACTGTCTGAGCTGCTGCTAGAGGAGCTTGCACTCCTAGGTCTCCTAGCTCGCTTCTGTGGTGGCACATATGGCAAACCACTTGGCTCCGGCTGTGCCGAACCTTCTTGTCCATTATCCATTTCTGCAATAGAAATATGTTTAAGGCGAGGCCGGTTCACAATCTGACGAAAATATTGATTTTTGAGCTTCCAGTGTAAAGAAATAATGAAGAATTCTATCTATCTATCTATACATATAATAAAACTGAAGAGGGTCGAAAGTCTGTACATGGAAGATATTCGAAAAAAAATTGGCTAGGGATACTTAAAATCGATAACAGAACACGTTCCAACCGTTTTTAGAATTTTTGTCTATTTGTCTGTTTATCTGTTTGTCTGTTTATGTGACCGCGCATCACGTGAAAACGGCTGAACCGATTTAGATGAAATTTAGTATACAGATAGTTTAAGTCCTGGGGAAGGACATAGGATAGTGTTTATCCCGGAAATCAATCCCTTAGGGGATGAAATGGGAGATGGAAGTTTGTATGGAGCTACTTAAACCGCTGCACCGATTTGGATGAAATTTGGCATCTAAATAGTTTCAGTCCCGGGGAAGGTCAAACAATAAATTTTATCCCGGAAATCTTCCCCTTAGGGGGTAAAACGGGGGGGGGGGGGGGGGGAGAAAATTTGGATAGAACCCATTTAGATGAAATTTGGTTTAGAGGTAGTTTAAGTTCTGGGAAAGGACATTGGATAGTTTTTATCCCGGAAATCTTCCCCTAAGGGGGTGTAATGGGGGATGAAATTTTGGATGGACTCCGTTTAGATCAAATTTGGTATAGAGATAGTTTGAGTCCCGGAGAATGACAACGAATACTTTGAATCCCGAAAAATATCCCCTAAGGGGATGAAATAGGGGTGAAAATGTGGTTAAATCCCATTTTGTAAAAAAAAATTAAAGAGATATTTAGAAGGAGTCCCAGGGAAGGACAATGCATACTTTTTTATCCTGAAAAATCATCTCCTGAGGTGGTGACATTAGGGGTACAAAATTTGAAAGAACCCATTTAGATGAAATTTGTTATGGAGATATGGCTGAAATGGGGGATGAAAATTTGGATGGAACCCATTTACGGTATAGCGAGTTGGAGTCCTGGGTAAGCACATAGAATAGTTTTATCCCGAAAATCATCCCCTAAGTGGTTGTAATTGGGGGTGGAAATTTGTTTGTTACCCATTTTGATAAAATTTGGTTGAAAGATAGTTTGAGTCCTGGAAAAGGACCTAAGACAGTTTTTGTTCCGAAAATCATCCCCTAATGGGGTGAAATGGGGGTGAAAATTTGGATGCAGCCCATTTAGATGAAATTTGGTAAAGAGATAGTTTGAGTCGCGGAGACGGACAACGGATAGCTTTTATTCAGAAAATAATCCCCTAAGGGGATAAAATAGGGAATATTTGGTTAGTACCCATTTAGATAAAATTTTGTAAAGAGATAGTTAGAGTCCTGGATAAGGACATAAGAAATCATCCCATGGGGTGAAATTGGGGGTGAAAATGAGGATGTAACCCATTCTGATGAAATTTGGTATAAAGATAGTTTGAGTCCCGGAGAATGACAAAACAGATAGTTTTTATCCGAAAAATCATCCTCTAAGGAGGTGAAATGGGGGTGAAAATTTGGATGGAACCCATTAACGGTAGAGTGATAGTTGGGAGTCCTGGGGAAGGACATAGGATAGTTTGAAAAATGAACATGAGAATAAAAAATAGTTTATTCAGTAACTTAACTCAGTTTTATCCCGAAAATCCTCCCCTAAAGAAGTGAAGATTCGGATGTGATGTGACCTATTTAGAAAAAAAATGTATTAATTCAATTCAATTCAAATTATTTATTTCAGACTATGTCCTTATCATGTTAGTAACAATAAAAACTTATAAAACTTAAGTTAACTGTTAAGAGATAGTTTGAGTGCTGGGAAAGGATATATGATAAATTTTGTCTCGGAAATTATCCCTTAAGAGGGTGAAATGGGGGGTGAAAATTTGTATGGAGCCCATTTCGATGGAATTTCATAAAGAGATGGTTTGAGTCCTGGGAAAGGACAAAGGGTAGTTTTTATTCCGGAAATGAAATTAGGGGATGACCCCTAATGGGGTGAAATGGGGGTTAAAATTTGGATGGAATCCATTTACGGTTTAGCGATAGTTGGGAGTCCTGGGGAAGGACAAAGGATAGTTTTATCACGAAAATCCTCCCTTAAGGGGTGAAAATTTGGATGTGAGTGACCCATTTAGATGAAATTTGGTTAACAGATAGTTGGAGTTCCGGGAAAGGACATAGGATAGTTTTTATTCCGGAAATCATCGCCTAAGGGGATTAAATGGAGGTTGAATATTTGTATGGAGCAACCCATTTAGATAAAATTTGGTATAGAGGTAGTTAGTAGGCGCGGCGTTGGTAGGCCCCCCACAAGGTAGACTGATGACCTGGTAAAGGTCGCGGGAGTCCGCTGGATGCGGGTGGCGCAGGATTGGTCACTTTGGAACTCTTTGGGGGAGGCATATGTCCAGCAGTGGATGTCTTTCGGATGATATGATGATGATGATGATAATGATAAAGATAGTTTGAGTTAGGAGAAGGACATATGATAGTTTTTATATCGGAAATCTACCCCTAAAAGGGAAATGGAGGGTGAAAGTTTGTATCGAGCTACGATATAAACGAGTTCTACGCGGACGAAGTCGCGGGCAAAAGCTAGCTACAGAATAAATTGTGTAGACTGAAAAAGAAACCAAGAAGTGTTAGGTACGTTATAACCGAACTTAATTTGACGACCGCTTTAGCCTAGTTGGTAGTGACCTACGAAGCACGCGGTCCTGGGTTCGAATCCCGGTAAGGGCATTTATTTGTGCGATGATGAGCACGAATATTTGTTCCTGAGTCATGGATGTTTTCTATGTATTTAAGTATTTATTTCTCTACTAGCTTTTGCCCGCGACTTCGTCCGCGTAGAACTCGTTTATATCGTAGCTCGATACAAACTTTCACCCTCCATTTCCCTTTTAGGGGTAGATTTCCGATATAAAAACTATCATATGTCCTTACCCGAGACTCATACTATCTTTATCATTATTATCATTTATCATCATCATCATATCAGCCGAAAGACGTCCACTGCTGGACATGGGCCTCCCCCAAAGAGTTCCATAGTGACCAATCTTGCGCCACCCGCATCCAGCGGACTCCCGCGACCTTTACCAGGTCATCAGTCCACCTTGTGCCTACCAACGCCGCGCCTACTAACTACCTCTATACAAAGTTTTATCTTAAAGGGTTGTACAGTAGCTTCATACAAATATTTAACCCCCATTTCAGCCCCTTAAGACATGATTTCCGGGATAAAAACTATCCTATGTCCTTTTCCGGAACTCAAACTATCTGTTAACCAAATTTCATCTAAATGGATCACTCACATCCAAATTTTCACCCCTAAGGGGAGGATTTTCGGGATAAAACAATCCTATGTCCTTCCCCAGGACTCCCAACTATCGCTATACACCCTTTTTCACACCCATTTCACCCCCTTAGGGAATGATCTCCGGAATAAAACGATCAGATGTCCTTTCCCAGGACTCAAATTATCTCTTAACCAGATTTCAACTAAATGAGTTCCATCCAAATCTTCACCCCTCATCTCATCCTCTCAGGCGATGATTTTCGTTACAAAAACTATGCAATTTCCTTTCCCGGAACTCCAACTGTCTCTATACCGAATTTCATCTAAATGGGGGTGAAATGAGGGGTGAAAATTAGAATAGAACTCATTCTAATTTTCACCCCTCATTTCACCCCCTCAGGAGATGATTTTTCAGGAAAAAACTATGAATTGTCCTTCCCTGGGACTCCCACTATCTCTATACCAAATTTCAGTTAAATGGATTTTATCCAAATATTCACCCTCTATTTCATACCCTTAGGGGATGATTATCGGAATTAAAAATGTCGGTTGTCATTCTCCGGGACTCAAACAAACTCTATACCAAATTTCATCTAAATGGGTTCCATCCAAACTTTCACCACTCATTTCACCCTCTTAGATGATTTTCAGGATAAAAACTATGCATTATCCTTTTTCGGAACCCCAAACTATCTCTATACCAAATTTCATCCAAATAGGGTACATCAAAACTTTCACCCCCTATCTTATGCCCTTGGAGGATTTTTTTCGGGACAAAAGCTATTTATTGTTCTTATACGCGAGTAAAACTATCTCTATAGGCACCAAATTTCATCCTAATGTGTTCCATCCAAATTTAAACCACCATTTCACCCCCTTAGAGGATGATTTCCGGAATTAAAACTACGCTATGTCCTTGCCCAGGACTCAAACCATCTCTATACCAAATTCCATCGAAATGGTTTCCATCCAAATTTTCACCCCCCATTTCACCCCCTTAAAGGATGAATTCAAAAAGAAAAATTATCATATGTCATTTCCCAGCACTCAAACTATCTCTTAAATGTTAACTTTAGTTTTAATTGTTACTAACATGATATGGACTTAGTCTGAAATAAATAATTTGAATAAAATTGAATTTACCAAATTTCATCTAAATAGGTCACATCACATCCAAATTTTCAGCCCTTTAGGGGGTGATTTTCGGGATAAATGTGCTTCCCCAGGACTCCGACTCGCTATACCGTAAATGGGTTCCATCCAAATTTTTGATGATTTCTGGACTAAAAATTATTTTAGGTCCTTCCCCAGGACTAACTATCTCCATACCAAATTTCATCTAAATGGGTTCTATCCAAATTTTCACTCCTCATTTCACCCCCTCAGGAGATGATTTTTCAGGATAAAAAACTATGCATTATCCTTCCCTGGGACTCCTTCTATCTCTTTACCAAATTATAACTAAATGGGATTTATCCACATTTTCACCCCTATTTCATCCCCTTAGGGGATGATTTTCAGGATTCAAAGTATCCGTTGTCATTTTCCGGGACTCAAACTATCTCTATACCAAATTTGATCTAAACGGAGTCCATCCAAAATTTCACCCCCCACTACACCCCCTTATGGGCAGATTTCCGGGATAAAAACTATCCAATGTCCTTTCCCAGAACTTAAACTAACTCTAAACCAAATTTTATCAAAATGGGTTACATCCAAATTTTCACCCCCACGTTTTACCCCCTAAGGGGAAGATTTCCGGAATAAAACTTATCCTTTGACCTTCCCCGGGACTCGAACTATTAATATACTAAATTTCATTCAAATCGGTGCAGCGGTTTAAGTAGCTCCATACAAACTTCCACCCCCATTTCATCCCCTTAGGGGTTTATTTCCGGGATAAAAACTACCCTATGTCCTTCCCGAGGACTCAAACTATCTCTATACCAAATTTCATCTAAATCGGTTTAGCCGTTTTCACGTGATGCGCGGTCACATAAACAGACAAACAGAAAAACAGATAAACAGACAAAAATTCTAAAAACTGTTGGAACGTGTTCTGTTATCGATTTTAAGTATCCCTAGGCAATTTTTTTTCGAATATCTTCCATGTACAGACTTTCGACCCTCTTCAGCTTTATTATATGTATAGATAGATAGATAGATAGATATAAGTATATCTATATCGTCGTCTAGTGCCCATAGTAGCTTTGCTTAGTTTGGGACTAGGTTGATTTGTGTAAGATTGTCCGCATTTTTTTTATTTATTTATTTATATAATATTCAATAATATTAAAAAATGGCTTGGTAACTCATAAAAATAAACTTAAATGTTCGAGTTCTCGTAATTCTAAACGACAATCTATATTTTTTTTTATAAAAAGGATAGCTTTTTACAAGCTTTATATTAACTTGCACTGTTCGTATGTATGTAAATATGTAAGTATGTAAGTGAGTGATGAATGATGAATGTCCCGGCCGATTTCGGCCACAGCTTATGTAAGTATGTAAATATGTAAGTATGTAAGTTGTCCGTCAAAATTTGAAATCCATTTTTCAGTCACTTCCCATTATCCAATTGAGCTGAAATTTTGCAAGCATATGTATATCGCATGACAATGCAATATTATGATGACTTGGAGCTGATCTGATGTTGGAGCTGGAAGGTGGCCATAGGAACTCCGCAATAAAACGACACAACCCATCGAGTTTGGGCTCTTTAGAATAGTCTCAATGAGTAAGTACTTGATGATGGTATGCAGAAAAGTACAGTCGGCAGTAAAACCTTGTATCAAAAAATGAAATTTTTGACATAAACTTATTTAATATTCTAGTGTAATAACCGGACAGATTTTCAATAAATTATCCAGTATTCCAAAAATCAATTAATATGTACCTACCTACTAAAAAGTGATGTTACGCACTTCCGAACACGCACTTCCATCTCGCTCACGCTTATACTCAGTTAGAGGGAGAAAAGACCATTAACCGGCCTCGCTTCATATTCTATTCAAAACTATATATATCCGATTGTACATTTTTATCGCAAATTCAATCAATCAAAGCTGCAAATAAAACACTTCGTTTAACTGGTATTAAAAACACAATTAGTAGTGGTCCGACAGAAAAATTGTATAAATAATGACCACTTTGTTTTTAAGATAGTTCATAGTTATCATAGTTATTTATTCAGTCAACAATATACATTGCATTTGAAATATAGGTAGGTAATAATGTCAAAACAATACAAAGTAATAATTCCATAATAAATAAAAACGAATGCAGAAGCAGAAAATAACGGTTCCCCCCCACTTAACCTAATATCGTTAGTACTAATTTCATTACACCTAACAACGTTCGATATAATTTTCACTAGCCCTAATATTCGGATGACTAATCTTGTATGGCATAATTGTTTGCTGGGCCTAATTTCATACCTCCTAATCATTCCTAATACTAAACATCAAGTGTGCTAATATATTAGAAACTAATCATTATTTTTCATAATGATTACTAAGCCTAATGATATATGTACCGAATGATCACTAAGTTAAATAAACACTACCCCTAATTTCATCACACCTATCCTGTTACCACCTGACCTATTAACTTTTGCTCTAATGTTTCACTAGACCTAAAACCTAATACATTTTTCTTCGCAATAGTGAACTTTTCGGGTTTTCTTTGATTATCATCAAATCGAAGTCATATTGGATTACCTACCTATTCTAGTCTAAGGCAGGTCGGTGTAGGTACGACGACGAGCGAAGCGAGGAGGAGTGTTAGGAAGAACTGCGACCCTTAAGCGCGCGAGCCGAGCGAGCGAAGCGAGCGTGCCGCAGCAGCGGCCGGCGAAGCGCCAGAACCGACTTTATACGGAAATAAAAATGTGAATAAAATGATTATTCCTGAGAATTCGGTAATTAGACATTATGAAAATTCGGGATACTGACATTAGGGCTGAAATTGTTAGGCAAAATGAAGATTAGGGTTTGTGATTTTAGACACATATGTAGATAATAAGGTGTAGTCATTTTTAGGCATAGGAATATTAGGCCTAGGAATAAATCGGTTAAATACAATTTGTGTTAGTGAGAATTTGGTCATTAGAAATTAGACATTATGAAAATTCGGGATACTGACATGGCTAATGAATAATTAGGAAAAATTAAAATTCGGGTTTGTGATTTTAGGGTTCACAACATTAGGGCTAGTGAAATTAGGTATAAAATTATTAGGCCTAACGGAGGGGAACCGGAAATAACAATATAGAATAATAATAAAAACTAAAAAGCGGCCAAGTGCGTGTCGGACCACGCACAACGAAGGGTTCCGTGCCTACTACTAACTATGTACACTACAACCTATATTAAGTAAGACTAGTGGTTCTCTCCAAACTGTGAACGTCTTGTATAATAAAATATTGTTG
This sequence comes from Epinotia brunnichana, assembly GCA_963854355.1. Lineage (NCBI taxonomy): Eukaryota > Metazoa > Arthropoda > Insecta > Lepidoptera > Tortricidae > Epinotia > Epinotia brunnichana. The sequence goes on along the minus strand of OY977943.1, from coordinate 2,430,879 downwards.
TCTTACTTATTCATTCGCTTACACCCAAATATCATCGAACAAACATGTATACGTACATACAAATAATGTACGATTGTATATAAATAAAATAAATAATTAGGAATTTGCTAGGGTGTCGTCATGTAATCAGTAAGGGCGGGTTGGACCCCTTACAATAACAGAGCGATCAACGTTAAATATGGCGAATATTCCATAGATTCAGATTAACGAACACCGCTTTTGATACAACCCACCCTAATTCCGCTGCACAGCAGCAGGTCAGCCTACCTGTATCTTTAGATTCTGGCAACATTAAAATCGCACATCTATACAGTTTACCCAAATAGGTCTGTGATAGCTAACCAAAGAGGAATAAGTAGGTATATTATAGTCCAGCTTCACTCGTGAAATTACCAAACACAGTGTCTACCTAAATGTATTCCTCCTCGCGTGGTTACAAAGTTGCAGCAAAGAGGAGTATAAGTAAAGCATTTCGCATAAATGTATCTAAAAGACTTTCAAGAAGAAAATCTTCGTCAAAATCTTCAAAAACTAGCGTGGGCACTTGGGCATATCGACCCTGCCGGCGCGGAGCGTCAGCTCTGCGACTAATGTGTCATGGAGATGCAGAAGACGCGCACAGGAAACTGCAGTCGCTTAAAATTGCTTGATATCAGCGGAATTCGCGTATAGATACAGCTTCGCTGGTACGAATACCTACCTGCAGGCCGTAAGGACCTGTGCTTCGAAAAGAATTAGCTGCAGTGCCTGCAGTTTTACTACTTTTAGGCGGGCCCCAATAAGAGCCCGTTCACGTGCTCACTAGCGCCACTGGTAAATGATTGAGATTATTTAGATTTAACGATAGATACACACTGTATTTTGTATTTTACTACCTTGTGAACGGGCTCTTAACAGCTTCATCATTTAATCTTTCGTATGGTGTAGCCTATGTATAATAGCATTTTATTTATGATACATGTTATATCATACTTATAATGTTCAAGGTGCATTAAAAAAAAATTGCACTTTGGGATTCCCATACTAACTGTATGGAAAAAGTTTTCTTTGACTTCTGGGCTTCTAGTAGTCAAACCTTAGTCGGTCCCGAAGAATATTTTGATCCTTAATAGGAATGGGATCGAATGGCATTAAAAAAAAATTTCGTCAAAAGTGATGATTTTCTCGCTGACTGTACTTTTTTTCAAAAATCTGTGAATGTAGATTGTCATCACTTAAAAAGTTAGGAATGAAATCCTAATGCCATTTTTGCGTGGCGGCAAGGGATCTAGTAACTGCCCTTACTGCCCCGTTTTAACTTTCCACCCTGTATACTGGAAATTAGGCGGAGCTTATCGGCGCCTACGGCATTGTACTAAGTAAGGTTAAAAAAGCCGTCTATGGGGTCCACGACAATTAATGGATTTAATTAAACCTCATTCTTCTCCCAACATCTCGAATATGGGAAAATAAGTTTGTATATAAACTTTTCTGAGGTAAAAAAGAACATGGCAAGTAATACTGACGTCTCTGTCAATAAAAAAAAACCACATTTGACACAATTAATACGTCTGTCAGTTTATGTAAATAAACAATATTTACAAAAGGCCGTTTACTTTCTATTTTTCTTACTTTTCTTAGTGTTGTATCCATATGTGGCTGACTCAACATTTATAATTTCTCATGCCGGAGAACTTAGTACAGGTTTGAGTTTAATTCTTGTTTATTATTTTACATTGTCATCTCGAGTCAAAACAGAAGTTACGCCACGTGATGTCACGCAGCCAAAGTCACGTGGTCAGCGCACAGTAGTTTCTTTAAATTTATATTTTAGAAACTTACCTATAAAAAATGAAAAAACGAAGACCTTATTGCAAATCTGCAGCATGAGACGAATCCAGTGACATATCATTTATCAAAATCGGACCAGGGCGCGCGTAATCTCCACTTATAATAAATCTCTAAATTAAAAAAAGAATCAGCCAGTTTGAAACTAAGCTTTGCGCGGTTCGAATGTTCTCAGCATCCCATGAACGGAAAAATATGAAACATTTTATATAGGTACATTATTATTCTAGCTGCAACTTAGGATAGTTTTTATCCGACTGCGACAGTTAATTAATTTTCCGAAATATACGACTTCATTTAATTTCTCATTTATTTTTATTGAAATCAAACGCTGCTCCATGTCAGCTATAAGAACCGTCAAATTTTCGTCAAAATGGCGGAATTGCTTTGCCTTTCACTTATTAATAAAATAATTTAAATCCCGTCTACGATAGACCTTTACGAGACAAATGCTAAAATATAAACCATAAAAAAATATTCGATTCTGATATGAGAACTTATATGCGCAAATGTCGTTTTATGTCGTAATTTCAATAAATGAAATCAACAAATTTGAACAATATAATTAACACGAATTTGTTTTTTTTTAATGACAATGGCACGCGCTCGGCGCATTCAGCCAAAGTACCTGCGGCGCTACCACGAAAACCGATACTGTCACTCGAGTATGGTTAGTGCGATAGAGATAGAGATACCCAAATATTTTCAAATTCCGAAGTTCGTGGTTATAGCTCAGGAATCGAAAATATGGTAAATAATCATAATGTATTTTCTCGAAAAAGAATTTAAAATAAATATAGTCAAATGGAGAAAAAAACAAAGCAAGAGGTTATATAGGTAATGATTAAGTTATAGGAGTCCAAAGTTTTAAGAGGGGGTATGTTCTGTCCCTTTTCCGCAAAACGCACCTTCATATGAAACGATTGTTTTTTACTATGACGCTCGAGTATACTGACGTCACAGTCCCTCATCGTTTTCTCACTCTAACAAGCGACATTAAAACGGATGTAGCTTCATAATTTTTTGAGATATTTGAATGGGAGTTTCATTATCTTCTATCTATTTATACATAATAAATGCCTATGTCCTGACTGACTTATTCACTCACTCACTCACTCACTCACTCATCAACGCACAGCCGAAACTACTAATCTTAGAGAGTTGATTTTTGCACAGTATGTTGCTTTTATAACGTGGGCTAGGGATAAAAAGGGATTTTTGAAAATTCTACCCCTAAGGGGGTAAAATGAGGGTGCAAAGTTTGTATGGGAGAACCTTTTTTTTTTGAGCTATAGACTTAAACTTTGTAGAAAAATTAGTTATTAGAATACAAATGAAACACTTTCAGCGTTTTGGAAAATTCCACCCCTACGGGGGTAAAATAGGGGTGCAAGGTTTGTATGGGGGAAACATTTTTTTTTAAATAGAGACTTAAAACTTTGTAGAAAGATCAGTCATTAGAATACAAATAAAGAACTTTCAGGGTTTTAGAAAATTCTACCCCTAAAGGGGTAAAATAGAGTGCAAAGTTTGTATGGGAAAAAGTACTTTTTTTTAAATAGAGACTTAAAACTTTGTAGAGAAATTATTCATTAGAATACAAATAAAGTACCTAGATTCAGTGTTTTAAAAAAATCTACCCCTAAGGGGGTAAAATAGGGGTGCAAATTTTGTATGGGGGAAACAATATTTTTTTTAAATAGAGACTTAAAACTTTGTAGAAAGATTAGTCATCAGAATACAAATTAAGTACATTCAGCGTTTTAGAAAATTCTACCCCTAAAGATAGGGGGCTAAAATAGGGGTGCAAAGTTTGTATGTGGGAAACTATTTTTTTTAGCTAGAGTCCTAAAACTTTGTAGAAAGATTATTTAAATACAAAGAAAGTACTTTCAGCGTTTTGAAAAATTTCACCCCTAAGGAGGTAAAATAGGGTGCAAAGTTTGTATGGGGAAAACATTTTTTTTTTTAATAGAAACTTAAAATTTTGACGAAAAATTACTTATTAGAACATGAAAAATACTACATTCGGCGTTTTACAAAAATCATTCCCTAAGGGGGTTAAAAAAGGGTGCAAGGTTTGTATGGGGAACACTTTTTCTGAGCTAGACACTTAAAACTTTGTAGAAAGATTACTTATAAAAATACAAAAAAAAGACTTTCAGCGTTTTGAAAAAATCTATCCCTAAGGGGGATAAAAAGGGGTGCAAAGTTTTTATCAGGGAAAGTTTATGTTTTTGAGTTAGAGACTTGAAACTTTGTAGAAAGATTACTTATTCAAATACAAAAAAAGAACACAAATCGTTTTAGAAAATTCCACCCCTAATAGGGTTAAAAAGGAGAGCAAGCTTTGCATGGGCAACACTTTTTTTTGAGTTAGACTTAAAACTTTGCAAAAAGATTACTTATTAGAATACTAAAAATGAACTTTCAGCGTTTTAGAAAACTCCATCCCTAAGGGGATCCTTAAGATCCTTAAGAAGGGTAGCCAGTGTTGTGTGGGAAAAACTTTTTTTTTTACTAGACTTAAAACTATTCAAAATGTTACTTATTAAAATTAATAATAAAGTACTTTCAGAGTTTTAGAAAATTCCACCCCTAAGGGGGTTAAGAAAGCTTTGTATGGGCAACACTTTTTTTGAGCTAGAGACTTAAAAGTTTACGAAAAAAGTTCTTTCAGCGATTAGAAAAATTCAACCTCTAAGGGGGTTTAAAAGGGGGTTCAAATTTTAAATGGCGAGCAATAAAATTTTAAAGTGTGAGTAAGAGATTTTTAACTTCGGTCTTATTCTGTACGTTAAAAGACTACAAAACTGATTTCAGAGTTTTTCCAAATTCATCCCCTAAGAGTGTTAAAATTGGTTCAAAGTTTGAGTATTTCAAGGCATTTTTAAAGTATGAGATTTTTAACTTTGGTTTTAGACTGTTTGTTCACAAACTAGAAAATGAACATCAACTTTTATTTATTTTTCCCCTAAAAGAGGGTTCAAATTTTGTATTGAGAGAAATCATTTTCTAAGACGATAAAAAGTTCTACGCGGATGAAGTCGCGGGCAACAGCTAGTAATAATATAAATGTCAATCTAATACAAATTATATCACAGTTTTTTTTTTAACAATAATTAGACATACTTACAGACGTAACAATACAGGATAAAATAAGATATTAAGAAAAAAATATGTAAAGAAATTAATAATAAGGCATGTCAACCATGTTTTTATATTGATCAAATAATTTGCTGAATGTCAATCAACAATCTAACCTAATTGACAACATTAAATTTTTCCAAGTGGGCAATTTTATGATTTATTTCGCTAGAAAAGGTTTTTTTAAGCTGTACGTGTTTTTTTATTTCTCCCTAAATTGTAATTTTCATTCAGAAATATCAAATTGAAAAGTAGCGAATGATGACGTCAACATTACGGCTCTGTATGGCAGCTTGCACACCTTTTTTATGACAGTCGTAGTATTGACGTCACACACGGCTTAATCACATTTATACAATTTCGCGATTTTCTTAAAAACGGGTGAGAAATAAAATCTGAAAACTACTTTGTTCAGCGCTGCACTGGAAGACGTTTTCAAGACTCTGGACTGGAGAAGGTTAGGCTTGATGTTGATCAACGGCGAGTACATCACTCACCTTTGGTTTGCTGATGATATAGTAGTCTTGGCTGAGACCATGGAGGACTTGAGTACTATGCTCGATGACCTCAGTAAAGCATCCGAGCGAATTGGTCTAAGGATGGACATGGATCATGACACTTTACGCTCGAAGTTGTAGACGATTATGTATACCTAGGACAGACTGTCCAGTTAGGTAGGTCCAATTTTGAGAAAGAGGTCAATCGTCGAATCCGACTCGGCTGGGCAGCATTCGGGAAGCTACGGCACATCTTTTCGTCCAATATTCCGCAGTGTCTCAAGACGAAAAACTTTGACCAGTGTGTGTTGCCAGTGATGACATATGGCACGGAAACGTGGTCGCTTACTATGGGCCTCATAAGAAGGCTCAAAGTTACTCAAAGGGCAATAGAGAGGGCTATGCTGGGAGTTTCTCTGCGCGATCGCATCAGTAATGAGGCTATCCACAGCAGAACCAAGGTAACCGATATAGCCCTCCGAATCGCTAAACTTAAGTGGCAGTGGGCGGGGACATTGCACGTAGAACCGATGGCCGTTGGGGCAGAAACGTTCTGGAGTGGCGACCACGTACCATAAGGCGCGGCGTGGGTAGGCCCCCCCCCCCACAAGGTGGACTGATGACCTGGTAAAGGTCGCGGGAGTCCGCTGGATGAGGGTGGTGCAGGACCGGCCATTGTGGCACTCTTTGGGGGAGACCTATGTCCAGCAGTGGACGTCTTTCGGCTGATATGATGATGATGGTGATGACCCCTATCGTTTTTTCTTCTACTGAAAGTATAATGCCTTTGTTACACGTTTGATCACCAACTAACTAGGTTAAAGCGGATGTCATAAACTAATAGTAGGTATCTAAGTACTTAGTAAAGTAGAAGGCGCGACCTGGTAAAGGTCGCGGGAGTTCGCTGGGTGCGGATGGCGCAGAACCGGTCATTGAGGCACTCTTCGGAGGAGGCCTATGTCCAGCAGTGGACGTCTTTCGGCTGATACATATGATGATGACTTAGTAAATTGTGATACCTAAATAAACTTACCAAGAATTTAAGAGTCGGTGAGAAACGGTCCCAGTAGGTAACTTGCTGCTATTAAGAGGGCGCTCGTTTTTTGGTCAGGAATAAGCGAGAATGACGGATTTTTGACTTTGTAATTCTAAGAAACGGAGAGCTTTTTCTAGATCCTGATTACTTATTTGCATAGGTAAACTCCTCATATTGGTCCTTGCCGCCTCCAATTTACGAATTACTGAATACTTTAACCGAAAATACCCGATTACCGACAGTAGTTTTCTGAAGAGAGCGCAGAGTCATAAGTTTGAGCCCCTAATACTCCATGATGTTATATGAGAACCTACTTGTTTTATTCTATTTTCACTAGCGTAATATGTTGCCATTGCTCCTAGCCGCCTCGAATTTTCCTTATTCTGCACGTATATATATGTAAACTGTTCTCAATTACACCATATTTGTCAACAAAATCTTACTGAAAACTCAAGGATTTTCTCATTATTGTTGAATTATTTGTGTATTGAATCTTACACAACATTAAAGTTCATGCTTGTACCAACAAGATCCAGTCCAAAAAATATAACTTTAGTCAGAATTTATATTTATAAATAATTATTCAAAACTAGTATAAATTTACCGTCGCGCGGGAATATATCTCAGTACCGGCCAGGGCGGCCAATCTTAGTACTAGTTGCGCGGTAATGACAGCATAATAAGTCAACTAGAGGCTGTCAAGGTATTTCACAATTCGCCGTGTTGTCATAAGACATCAGTAGCCTAGGGGTACAGACGGAGGTATTTGGAGTCGATGAGCCAGGGTTCAAACCCTGCGACCGACGCACTTTTTGTATGTTTTAACATTGAAGTGGAGTATTTCAACTAACGATTCTAGATGGCGCATCAATTACAGGGTTACCGTTTTTAGGCCCAGAAATTGTTCTCTATTTCAGTATATAACAAAGTACTTTGTGGTACCGGCTGAATAGCCCTCCGAGACAGACGTGTACTGTGTTTATTTGTGGCTATTCACGAAGCTAACCGGCGACTCTTCAGATAAAATAATATTATTTTGATCTCCGACTAGGCATAGTTGTTACCAACCTCGGGGTCAAACTATACTGGGGATACATTCGTGAGGCTAATCGAGACAAGTTATGAATTGCATAGCTGCCAGATAAGACGTAGTGTAGCGAAAAGGCTCAAACCCACAGTATACGTAACATTTAAAATTGAACCTTCTACCTAAAACAAAAGTCATACATTTCAATAGTGATGTCTTGTGGGTTGGATCCTTTTGTCTAAACTACGCGTTCTATAGTCAATTATTATTGTACGAGTGATCGTGATATTTGATAGATTTAATTTATTTACTTGTTACTATCAGTCCACCTTGTGGAGGGTCCGCTGCAGTTTCCGGTACGTAGTCGCCTCTCGAGAACCTCCCCGCCCCAACGGCCATTATGATTAGTTAGTATGTATGTATGTATGTTAGTTTGGGCGAAATCTTCAAATTAGGTACAATTATCTTCTTATATTAAGTATCTTCGGTGACAATGCCATAATATCATAGAGCTGGTCTGATGATGGAGTCGGAAGGTGGCCATAGCAACTCCTAAACTCAACAAAATAAAGCCATCGAATTTTGGCTCATTTATTTGGTCATGGCACGGCAAGACTTGGATGCTGGATGATTTCCAGAGTCTGATGATGGAGCTGGAAGGTGGTCATGGAACTCCTAAACTAAACTAGATAAACCCATCTAGTTTGGGCTCATCTGTTTTGTCTTGGTAAACACTTTGGTGATGGATGATTTCCAGGATCTGATGATGGAAGGTGGTCATGGGAACTCCTAAACAAAAATAGATAGACCTATCTTGTTTGGGTTTGTGTGATTTGTCTGTACAAGTACCCACGAACCAGCGACATAATATGCAGGGTTATTGAAAATAACAAGATGAATAAAAAACTTTTTAAAAAACAAGCTTATATGGCGTTTGTTAAGTACAGCACGATCCTACCTTACATTTAGTTATTATTTTTGTTTATATATAATAATAACACACACCGGGGGTTTACACTGAAAAGGGAGATTTTTACGTGGTTTTATTACATTTCCGAGTCATCATCATCATCATCATCATATCAGCCGAAAGACGTCCACTGCTGGACATAGGCCTCCCCCAAAGAGTGCCACAATGGCCGTTCCTGCGCCACCCGCATCCAGCGGACTCCCGCGACCTTTACCAGGTCATCAGCCCACCTTGTGGGGGGCCTACCCACGCTGCGCCTTCCGGTACGTGGTTGCCCTCAAGAACCTTTCCACCCCAACGGCCATCGGTTCTACGTGCAATGTGCCCCGCCCACTGCCACTTAAGTTTAACAATTCGGAGGGATATATCGGTTACCTTGGTTCTGCTGCGGATAGCCTCATTTCTGATGCGATCGCGCAGAGAAACTCCCAGCATAGCCCTCTCCATTGCCCTTTGAGTGACTTTGAGCCTTCTTATGAGGCCTATAATAAGCGACCACGTTTCCGTGCCATATGTCATCACTGGCAACACACACTGGTCAAAGACTCTCGTCTTGAGACACTGCGGAATATTGGACGAAAAGATGTGCCGTAGCTTCCCGAATGCTGCCCAGCCGAGTCGGATTCGACGATTGACCTTCCCTTCGACATTTCCGAGTATCACTCTTTATTTCGAAATAAATGTTAAAAAAACCGGCCAAGTGCGAGTCGGACTCGCGCACGAAGGGTTCCGTACCATTATCTATATCTAAAAACCGCAAAATATCTATATCTAAAATCACGTTTGTTGTATAGGAGCCCCCTGTAGCCTAGTTAGTAACTTGGAAGTGACTCTGCCTACGAAGCTGGAGGTCCCGGGTTCGAATCCCGGTAAGGGCATTTATTTGTGTGATGACCACAAATATTTGTACCTGAGTCATGGATGTTTTCTATGTATTTAAGTATTTATTTATCTATATAAGTATGTTTATCGTCGTCTAGTATCCATAGTACAAGCTTTGCTTAGTTTGGGGCAAGGTCGATTTGTGTAAGATTGTAAAAGAAAAAGAAACAAATAAAAACTAAAATAAAAATAAAAAAGATGTATTCTGTTTTTTAGTATTTTTTGTTATAAATAGCGACACCAGAAATACATCATCTATGAAAATCTCTATCTATCACGGTTCATGAGATACAGCCTGGTGACAGAAGGACAGACAGACATTCAGACAGACAGACGGACAGCGGAGTCTTAGTAATAGGGTCCCGTTTTACTCTTTGAGTACGGAATCCTAATAAGTGACATAGATTTTAGGCTCAGAACATAAAAAAAGGGAGAAGTGCCGTACTGCTTAATTTCAACCAAAACCGATGTCCCCAGTTTTCTCCCACCGCAGCGCCCACAGGCACACACATTGAACCGTGTAAAAACAAAGACTCGGGCGTTGCCAGTGAGTCTACGGCAACATGCAAACAAGGGCTGTGATTGGCTTAAACGCACTACACTAGGGGGGCGACAAACGTTAAAATTATGTTTTATCGACATTGATATTAAAATTAATATTATGTTATGATATTGATGGGTAACAACTTCAACAACATGGTAAGTTTATGTGGTGGTATTTAAACTTCTAGCTACAAGTTTAAATAACACGTGTTGTTAACTTACCATAAATCGCAAAAGTAAAAAATATTGACGAATACCTACAGAGTAACATAAACGGCTTTTTATAAGTTCGTGTTCACATACATTTAAAACTCTGGTCACATCGATATTTTTGACCTGTAGGTACCAGGCCGATCCGACTCGCATTTTGGCGCGAAATAATATGTCCATTACTCATATTACGAGATTTAAGGCTAAGGGCGAGTATCCACCAAAGATGTGCGAAGATGTGTTACCATACATTTTACACCTAGGTTTCAAGCAAGCGAGGTGTCAAATATTCGAAAAGTGTACGGCTCTTATTAAGTGGTTGGAAACATTTTTCTTGAAAATGTTACGAACACATTAACTCTTCTCTGTACAGGAAACCAGTTAGAACCTCTGCCAGTAGCATCTATCCATTTTTTTAGAACCTAATCGGATTCTTTGGAAAACTGTAATAAGAAACCGAGATTTCTTCTTCAATTATCACATTTGAAATGAAAGTAAAAAATACTCATTTAAAAAAAAATATTGGTAATAATATCACATTTTAAGTTGTTCTGAAGCCATTTGCAACTAAATTATATACTTGTATATACAATTTTAATATGTCTATTTACCGTTCATACTGCAACTTAGTGAAAATCTTATTAGTAGGTACCGTAAACATTTTGTGCCTTTTAATCTTATTAGTTACCTTTAAGATAGGCACCCAACCAAAACAAGTAATTAAATAAAATAAAACAGCGAAAGTAGTCGAAATAAAATAACTAGTATGATATCGTACTTCTATTTTATCGATTACGCGTAAATTGTAACTGCACTTTGGCACCACTCTAGTTTGCGACGCCAAGCAGCGGCCGTACCACTAATAAATTCAAGCATCGTCCATATCCATAGTGGTTTAATACATTGCGCCGTGGTTTACTGTATTGAACGATCAATGTACAACGCATAGAACAAAAATATGCTTTTTCGTTCGATATGTTAGTTCGATCCCGAGAAATGATGCGGCGTTGCGTTTATTTATTAAAATACTAGCTGTTGCCCGCGACTTCGTCCGCGTAGAACTTTTTATCGTCTTAGAAAATGATTTCTCTCAATACAAAATTTGAACCCTCTTTTAGGGGATAATTAAAAAAAAAGTTGATGTTCATTTTCTAGTTTGTGAACAAACAGTCTAAAACCAAAGTTAAAAATCTCATACTTTAAAAATGCCTTGAAATACTCAAACTTTGAACCAATTTTAACACTCTTAGGGGATGAATTTGGAAAAACTCTGAAATCAGTTTTGTAGTCTTTTAACGTACAGAATAAGACCGAAGTTAAAAATCTCTTACTCACACTTTAAAATTTTATTGCTCGCCATTTAAAATTTGAACCCCCTTTTAAACCCCCTTAGAGGTTGAATTTTTCTAATCGCTGAAAGAACTTTTTTCGTAAACTTTTAAGTCTCTAGCTCAAAAAAAGTGTTGCCCATACAAAGCTTTCTTAACCCCCTTAGGGGTGGAATTTTCTAAAACTCTGAAAGTACTTTAATATTAATTTTAATAAGTAACATTTTGAACAGTTTTAAGTCTAGTAAAAAAAAAAGTTTTTCCCACACAACACTGGCTACCCTTCTTAAGGATCTTAAGGATCCCCTTAGGGATGGAGTTTTCTAAAACGCTGAAAGTTCTTTTTTAGTATTCTAATAAGTAATCTTTTTGCAAAGTTTTAAGTCTTACTCAAAAACTTAAATGCAAAGCTTGCTCTCCTTTTTAACCCTATTAGGGGTGGAATTTTCTAAAACGATTTGTGTTCTTTTTTTGTATTTTAATAAGTAATCTTTCTACAAAGTTTCAAGTCTCTAACTCAAAAACATAAACTTTCCCTGATAAAAACTTTGCACCCCTTTTTATCCCCCTTAGGGATAGATTTTTTCAAAACGCTGAAAGTCTTTTTTTTTGTATTTTTATAAGTAATCTTTCTACAAAGTTTTAAGTGTCTAGCTCAGAAAAAGTGTTCCCCATACAAACCTTGCACCCTTTTTTAACCCCCTTAGGGAATGATTTTTTGTAAAACGCCGAATGTAGTATTTTTCATGTTCTAATAAGTAATTTTTCGTCAAAATTTTAAGTCTCTATTAAAAAAAAAATGTTTTTCCCATACAAACTTTGCACCCTATTTTACCCCCTTAGGGGTGAAATTTTCCAAAACGCTGAAAGTACTTTCTTTGTATTTAAATAATCTTTCTACAAAGTTTTAGGACTCTAGCTAAAAAAAATAGTTTCCCACATACAAACTTTGCACCCCTATTTTAGCCCCCTATTTTTAGGGGTAGAATTTTCTAAAACGCTGAAAGTACTTAATTTGTATTCTGATGACTAATCTTTCTACAAAGTTTTAAGTCTCTATTTAAAAAAAATATTGTTTCCCCCATATAACATTTGCACCCCTATTTTACCCCCTTAGGGGTAGATTTTTTTAAAACACTGAATCTAGGTATTTTATTTGTATTCTAATGAATAATTTCTCTACAAAGTTTTAAGTCTCTATTTTTAAAAAAAGTAGTTTTTCCCATACAAACTTTGCACTCTATTTTACCCCTTTAGGGGTAGAATTTTCTAAAACCCTGAAAGTTCTTTATTTGTATTCTAATGACTGATCTTTCTACAAAGTTTTAAGTCTCTATTTAAAAAAAAATGTTTCCCCCATACAAACCTTGCACCCCTATTTTACCCCCGTAGGGGTGGAATTTTCCAAAACGCTGAAAGTGTTTCATTTGTATTCTAATAACTAATTTTTCTACAAAGTTTAAGTCTATAGCTCAAAAAAAAAAGGTTCTCCCATACAAACTTTGCACCCCCATTGTACCCCCTTAGGGGTAGAATTTTCAAAAATCCCTTTTTATCCCTAGCCCACGTTATAAAAGCAACATACTGTGCAAAAATCAACTCTCTAAGATTAGTAGTTTCGGCTGTGCGTTGATGAGTGAGTGAGTGAGTGAGTGAGTGAATAAGTCAGTCAGGACATAGGCATTTATTATGTATAAATAGATAGAAGATAATGAAACTCCCATTCAAATATCTCAAAAAATTATGAAGCTACATCCGTTTTAATGTCGCTTGTTAGAGTGAGAAAACGATGAGGGACTGTGACGTCAATATACTCGAGCGTCATAGTAAAAAACAATCGTTTCATATGAAGGTGCGTTTTGCGGAAAAGGGACAGAACATGGGGTATGTTAAAACTTTGGAGTCTTATAACTTAATCATTACCTATATAACCTCTTGCTTTGTTTTTTTCTCCATTTGACTATATTTATTTTAAATTATTTTTCGAGAAAATACATTATGATTATTTACCATATTTTCGATTCCTGAGCTATAACCACGAACTTCGGAATTCGAAAATATTCGGGTATCTCTATCTCTATCGCACTAACCATACTCGAGTGACAGGGATGCAAATATATGAACATTGAGTATCGGTTTTCGAGGTAGCGCCGCAGGTACTTTGGCTGAATGCGCCGAGCGCGTGCCATTGTCATTCAAAAAAAACAAATTCGTGTTAATTATATTGTTCAAATTTGTTGATTTCATTTATTGAAATTACGACATAAAACGACATTTGCGCATATAAGTTCTCATATCAGAATCGAATATTTTTTTATGGTTTATATTTTAGCATTTGTCTCGTAAAGGTCTATCGTAGACGGGATTTAAATTATTAATAAGTGAAAGGCAAAGCAATTCCGCCATTTTGACGAAAATTTGACGGTTCTTATAGCTGACAGTTGGAGCAGCGTTTGATTTCAATAAAAATAAATGAAAAATTAAATGAAGTCGTATATTTCGGAAAATTAATTAACTGTCGCAGTCGGATAAAAACTATCCTAAGTTGCAGCTAGAATAATAATGCACCTATATAAAATGTTTCATATTTTTCCGTTCATGGGATGCTGAGAACATTTGAACCGCGCAAAGCTTAGTTTCAAACTGGCTGATTCTTTTTTTAATTTAGAGATTTATTATAAGTGGAGATTAGTTTTTACTGACTTAAGTGAAAATACTAATACTCACATGTGGTGCGTGACTCCACCATTCATGTAGGTTTTAGTTTCATTCCTATTTTTGCATGTAACCACGCTACAATTCGGCATTTTGAGTAAACGTGGAATAACATTTCAGATTCACGGCAAATTGCGACTAACATGCGGTGGGCAGTGACATGCCCATTTGGCCATGTCGCACCGACACGCGCCAAGCCCCCGTTTCATATCTATTCCTTTTTATCATCTGAGGTTTTAGGCTTTTGAATAAAATCACGCATTAATTAATTGCATTCTAGATAAAAAGCTGTGTTTGTATAATTTATAATTTTCAGTTCCTTTGGTAAGAAACGGACATAGCAATTTCTATGAAGGGCCGTTTTTTTTTACTGTCCATAACAAAAAAAAAATTCTTCAAGAAATGAATACGTAAGTACCCAGTAATTTCCTAGTAGTGGGTCTACTTGTATAATTTCATTACATTACTATATTTAAATAAGACTCAGATAACATGCAAACTATTAATATCCGTAAAACAAATTATTATTCTTATTACTGACAACTTTAAAACTCGTTAGTTTATTTTATACTAAAAAACCGAAACTAAATATACTTTGTCATATCATAGTATTTTAATACAAATAGAAAACTTGTGCTCAAAAATCAAAAAATTACTTTATTCAAGTTATCTAACTTCGCTAACATGATGTTCTAGAACATCATGTTAGCGAAGTAATACTTACCACTTTTTAGTGCAAGTATCAATACAGCTATTTGCATCGGCAAGCTCCGCGGTTAGTTCTATCCCGATCGCACTTACATATAGCTAGAAAGGGACGGCACCCGCGGCTGGTGCGATCTCGCTGTGCATGTGGGGGTTAGGTACGTTTGTGTGGGTGGTAGTAGTATTTACACACACAAACGCACTACGCGTGTCAAAATACCGAATTCTGAGCGAGCGCTTTTTTGAAGAGCACTCTTAAGTACCTGTGAAAGATTCTTTAGTGACATATTTATCCTTTTAATAATTGTATAACTAAGGAACGAAATTATATAAATTAAATTATAAGATAATCGAATAATGTAATAATTGTAACATTATGACATGTAATACTTTTTAGTATTACCAATAAATCAGCATGAGATTATTGAACCTACAGTTCAATAATCTTTGCTTATACATAGTTTTAAGCCTCTATGTTTCAAGGTTATAAATGCTACTAGGCATCACCAAACCCGAGCAATATAAAACAATAATTAAGCATTTTAATATAATTAGATTATCAAACGCTCACTAAGAATGTACCTAGTAGGTAAGTAGGTACTTCTCTAAATACGAATACATATATGTACCAGTGTGTAACCGCCATACGATAAATAAAAATAACTTACCTAAAATTGTATTCTTATTTCGCGGCTGTGATAATAACATAATATAAGTATCAAAAATTACTTACATGTCTCCATGGCTTTTTCTAAAGTCACAGTAAGTAGGTACAAATCGTTGCAAAATTTGGTGACTGCGCGGCTCGCTGCCTACAGACTGACTGAAGTGCGTTTCGATCGCGGAAATACAACCCGACTGAAATCAGAGGACAGCGCTGCTTACAGTAACGTACTTAGATAGCGATGTAGACAAATCGGTCGGGTTATAGCAGCGCGCGAACTTCGGGAAGATGCGTCACTGGGAATAGCCACTGACCTCACGCACGCCGCGCCGATAACAGCATTATGTAATGGTCGCACCACACTTGGCGGTGTTTGCCCAAATATTCGTGTTGCATCTTTTTCCTTCCTACGGCAAATGAAAGAGAGGCAACGACGCAACGCGAGCACGAACCCCCAAGTGTGGTGCGACCATAATGTATAATGATAAGTGTGTCCAACAAACAAACTGTTTAAGAAGTATTGTTTTTTTTCGATCTGCGCTCCGCTCCGTCTCGTTTGTCTCTCGGTATATTTACGTGTTTACTCAGAACGTCACTGCACTTTAGTAAGATAGTTCTTTTAATCATAATTGATGTACGGCGGTGTGTAGGTATGTCTCATATCATACAACATACACTCAGAGCATACAATACTAGAGAGAGGACAAGCCGCCGGCGGCCGTGTCGCAGCTGTATGCTCAATGGGCATACACTGCCATACTGTGCACGCGTGCTGATCGCAGAGAATATTACGTTTTTTCCCAAAATGCCTGATATGATGCGCGTTTATTGTCAAATAAGCGTGTAGGTTAAGCTAGTTTTGACTTGTCGCCCGGAATTACTTACCTTCGCTCGCTAGTGTTGTCAGGTACCCTGCATTATTTTTATTATTAAATTATTTATTAACAACAAAAAGTTACATAAATACGTTGATAAATTGCTCCACAAAACAAAAATTTTCAGTTTGACTGTGGAGTCAGCATTAACATACATTTAAGTGCTTTAAATATTGAGGTATCTATCTAATAAATGCCCAGTAGACACGTAAAAGGAGATTTCTACAGGGCATCCATGAGGTATTTTTTAATCGATACTTAAATCTAGCTTTTTTAGGTTCATGAACAATGTCCGCGGGCAGGGTGTTCAGTATATATGGTATGCGTTTCTTTAGTGTCCTATCACCATAGTAATTGAACACTCTAGGTACTTCATATTTGCCCGCGGTCATTGTCCTTGTGTTATGTTTAACTAGGTGTAAGTATTTCAGGTCATCATGGTTATTTACTGCTAACAAGTATTTCAGTTTAGAGTTTACCGGTAAGATTTTACATATTTTGAACAGTTTTTGGTAGTCTTTTTTACAGTTATCTTTTGTCTTCTTATTCACAAGTAATTTCAGGAATCGGATTTGTAGCTTTTGTAATTTTTCTATATTAGTTTTGAAAGTTAGACCATAGCTATCAGGGGCATAACAAAGGATGGATTCTACTATTGACTTATATAAACATTTTAAGGTGCTGGTAGGAATTCTGTAACTTAAATAATAAAATTTACCTAAGAGTATTCTTAATTTGCAACAAATAAAATCAATGTGTGGTGAACAAGAGAAGTTTTTATGGCTGTTTCTAGTGAAACAATCTGTCTTAGACGTTTTAACGCAAACACATTTATTTTTATTTTTTATTAATAATAACAATACGTCTATCATTACAGTTTCCCAATGCTATAGCGTAGCAAATTATTAACATATTAACATACCTAATTAGGTATATAGGATATTAAATAATTCTAAGTTTTACAATAACATAAGGCTTCGGTTACACGCTAATTCTGGCGTCAGTTCAGTTCGTCAGTATGATCTGTCTATCTCGGTCATTCACAACGGTTACACTATCATTATCTCATCCACAGATGTATGAATATAAGGAGATCGGACATGGCGGCCGATTTGTATAGAGTGAGCCTGTCGCAAGTACATTAACCCACACAACGCCCAAGTAATTGACAAGACAAAGCACGCACACATCTAAAATACACACACTTGTATACCTACACGCTTATTTGACAATACACGCGCATCATATCAGGCATTTTGGGAAAAAACGTAATATTCTCTGCGATCAGCACGCGTGCACAGTATGGCAGTGTATGCCCATTGAGCATACAGCTGCGACACGGCCGCCGGCGGCTTGTCCTCTCTCTAGTATTCTATGCTCTGAGATCTCATCATACCGATGGACTGAACTGACGCCCGAATTATTAGCGTGTAACCGATGTCTAACACATACAAAGTCAAAATCACATCATTTCAGCCGAAAGACATCCACTGCTGGACATAGGCCTCCCCCAAAGAGTTCCAATGTGACCGGTCCTGCGCCACCCGCATCCAGCGGACTCCCGCGACCTTTACCTGGTCATCAGTCCACCTTGTGGGAGGCCTACCAACGCCGCGCCTTCTGCTACGTGGTCGCCACTCGAAAACCTTTCCGCCCCAACGGCCATCAGTTCTACGTGCAATGTGCCCCGCCCACTGCCACTTAAGTTTTGCGAATCGGAGTCTATACAAAGTAACTTTAGTGAATTCATTCAGAGAGCAGGGGAATACATCAACCCGAGTAGCAACTTGATTGAGCGTGCGCAGAGCCCTTGTTCAGGGCGCCGCGTGCAATAACGTTTCGGGTGAATAAGAATAAAAATAACTTTATTGCTTTCATGTTGGCATACAGGTGGTCTTACAAAATTTACAGTACAACATGGGACCCTGTAAGGGTATTGCAAGTCTTACAATCTAGAACTTAACTAAAGTAATATACCTAGTACTAGTAGGAGGTAACAAAAGTGTTAAATCTTGTTTGAGTGCTGTGCGTGCGGCGACGTTTAGATAGTATAGCGCACACATACAGCCGCGCGCAGTGCGTTTGTATGAAGATAACATACTTACTTTGCCCTCTTTATACTATGCCCTTATTCTGTGACTATGTAGGTCTAAGTGTAAGGCCTGAGTGGACGCTCGAGTCGGGGGTGCGGGGGAGCGGGGCGTGCGGCGTGCATGTAAAACAAATGAAACTCATACTGGTGTCCTGAGTATACGCTGCACAATGCGAATGCACGCTCGCCCGCCCCGCTGCACGCCCCGCCGAACGCTCCGCTCCGAGCGTCCACTCAGGCCTTAGACTAAATGTCACTTTTTTATATGGAAAATTGACAGATAAATTGTACGCGACGCGCGTTCGGAACGTTGCGTGATTACCCCGCAGTACCCCATAGTTACTGACCTTCCCGTGTAAAAGTTTGAATACATATTAGGAAACCAGAGTCAACTCCCTCCTAACCTCTAACTTTAGAATGTGTTTGACAAGCTAAAACTGGCTGTAATACTAGAATACAAAGACATGATAGGGAGACTTCATAGTTGTAATAGACTTTAAAATACCAAAGAAAAACAATGAGCAAGGCAAACTGGCAAACGGGTATGGACCACTTATCTACCTACCTTATATACTAAACAGCTTCCCTAGACATGTCATATACAACATGAAAAAAAAACTGAAGGTATTAAAAATATCACTAAGAAGGCACTCATTAATATGGCTTAAATATAACTGTAATAACCACACACACATACACACACACACACATACTCAAAATTTGGCATTGCGTTTGGTAAGGTCGCCAGAGCTCCCTAGGGTGCGCTGTGTTGGGAGTGAGGGATTCTTCTGGAGTCACTTCTTGTGTCCATAGGCTACGGTAACTGCTTAACATCAGGCAGGCCGTAAGATTGTTTGCCAACATCGTTGTATAAAAAAAATCTTTGGGGGAGGCCTATGTCCAGCAGTGGACGTCTTTCGGCTGATATGATGATGATCTATCTATCTATTCTATATATTATTATTACGCGAGGCCGTTTTTTGTACATTCCATCAGATCTACAGTTATGGTCCGATTTTAATAAATTATATGACATTCGATTCGTCTAATGCTGCATATTTGCAATACGGTCTTCGTTTTTTCATTTCTTATCGGTAAGGTACTAAAATATAAATTTAAAGAAACTACTGTGCGCTGACCACGTGACTTTGGCTGCGTGACATCACGTGGCGTAACTTCTGTTTTGACTCGAGATGACAATGTAAAATTATAAACAAGATTTGAACTCAAACCTTTACTAAGTTTTTCAGCATGAGAAATTATAAATGTTGAGTCGGCCCCATATGGATAAAATACTAAGAAAATAGAAAGTGAACGATCTTTTAAACTCATTATTATTTAAAAAATCCAACAGACGTATTGTGTCAACTATAAGGCCACACCCAACGAAGACCAAAAGCTGCCTATCATGGGAAATAACTCGTGTAAAAGCTAATTTTGGCATAGTTGTAGGGAATGGTGTTTTGAAAGACATACTAAAAGTACTGATGTGTGGGGGTGAAACTAACGGGCGGAGGGGGGTGTAAAGTTCCCTTTTATTAGTTTATCATAAATAACTCGTAAACTGTGGCCTCTAGCAAAAAATGTTCTAAAACGCAAATAATCTACATAAAACTCTCTACAATCCATTGCAAAAAAAAGCGGCCAAGTGCGAGTCGGACTCGCACATGAAGGGTTCCGTTAAATAAATTGCTTTTTACGATTTATGACGTATTAAAAATACTACTTACTAGATCTCGTTCAAACCAATTTTCGTTGAAAGTTTGCTATTCAAAATGATAGCAGTCATAAATCAATAGTAAGTATATTGTTAATATAAGTTAAGACCATTTAAAAGATGGGACTTTATTGTTCATAGGGTCGCTTACAAACAATATTACAAAAATACGTGTCGCAGTAAAAAAAATAATAAGTTAAAAATTAATATTTGCTTCATAACGAAACAGACCATGAGTAAATTTAGTTTTGTTTTATTCATCAAATTCATTTTCAATGTACCAGAAGGTCATGAGAGGCACGAGATCTGTGATTTTTTTAGGCTATCTCGCGAGTTCTACAGCTTAAAGATATATTATAAAGAGCCACTAGTATAAATTTACCACTAACCGATTCAAACTTGTTCTTGCTTGTTTGATGATAAACAATTAAGCTATCCCCTTAATGTAGCTTAACACGATTGCCACCCTTTGGAACGTTTAATTACAAAGTTAAGTTCTAGTGAGTCGAACTATATTTAAAACTTCTACGCTATAAAATCAAGATTCATCCATCAAATGAATTATCTCCACCTCAAGAGCGATAATTCTGGAATGATAGCCAAATAACCTATTTTCAGTTAATAGGCGTGGCGATTAAGGCATCCTGCACATAGAATAGAAAAAGTGCCTGTGCATGCTAAAACGCACGAAGGTAGAGTCTGGCCAGTAAAAGATGAGCCTGATATTTAAATATTTAAAGCTTTTTATTAAGCAACATTAATAATTATCATTGGCAAATGTGTCAAACGCCTTAAATTAGTATGATGTCCTCATCTTGATACTTGATGAGAATCAAGAAATTAAATGTTCCATTCATAATCAATTGGACGCTTTGTGCTTTTTAAGAGGTTTAAAGAGCGACTTACAGCTAATATTATTCACATTGTAGAATATCATTAAAGAGTTCAATTATTATGTCTCGTCCAAATTTAAATTTTGGAGAGTGATTTTGAGTACTTTTCTTGAATATGAAGTAGAATGTAGGTACTTAGTGGCAGTGTTTTATTTAGGTATAAAATAGATTGCCCACTGCTATTCAATTTTATATTTCTCCTTGCTCCATCCCGAAACCATATAACTCGCTTTTGCCCGCCTCTTAGACGAACTGTCATACAAAATTATTTATATGACAAAAAAACACATAAAATATGATCTAAGGGATGCTCAGCAGCCCTGTAAGCAAATAAATGCCTGTAGACACTTAACGGATTTAAACTTCGACTCCACAAATAAATTCAAAAAAGTTCCCCATAACTGTCTGTCTAGAATTAGTATTAACCCTTAATTGAGTATGCCGAGAGGATGAATATTATACGAGCTTAGAAATGTCTGCATATTTTTTTATGCGGGTAAAGTTTTAAAACACCATAGTAATACGTATTTGTTTATTTTCAGATAAAAAAATCACGGGGGAAATAATATTGTCCTTCAGTCCGACATGGATATCTGGTTTTTACCCAAGGACTTTTCATCAGTCTCCTATAGTAGGCCAGTCATATTTGACCAGAAAAATCGCTAAAATCGCAAGCTAACAGATTGTTCTCCTTTTTGAATATATTGTTAGGACCACTACCAGTACCGTATATCCAAGTTTGCAGCTTCGAAAGACCTGTGCTAACTTTGTAGCACTCGAAAAACCACGAAAATTTCGCACTTTTTTTGGTATTGTCAATATAAGTCCTAAACTATGCGGTTTTTTAATAAAAATCTGTATGTTTTTTAGAGTATTCTAGTATCGCTACATTTTGTGACCAGAACCAGCTCTGTAAGTCAAATACTTACCGAGATACAGCTCTCTAAAAATTTGTTGTTAAGCCAACTTTAAATCGGTATAAATACTAAACAGTTGTTTTAACTAAAAAATGATTGAAAAAAACCTAATAATGATTTTAAAATACCTATTCAACGATACCCAACATAACATAGTAAGTGGACTTAATTTTTTATCTTTTTTACAATATGGCGTCTGGTGGCCGCCATTTTGATTTTTGATTACGGTTTTTTATATTTTTTTTATAACAAAATGTTAGACTTTAATTCAGTTATCGAGTATTGAAAATAGGTTATTCATTTACATTATACAATTCGGTAATATACGATTAGGCATGTAATATAGTTAGTTATTATATATAACTTTTCACATTAGGTATACCTATATAAATTCGTAGCATTTATGTCTTCAGTTATGTCTTCAGTGACACTCGCAAAAAATGAATTAAATTGAATCAATTAATGTATAATTCATTAAAATGGACCTACGCGTTTGATCTCTAGAGTGCGACAAAGGAACAAACAAACTTACATACATACATAACTACATAGACTGGTACTTTTGGCACTCTAGAGATCAAACGCGTGGGTCGATCTTAATTAATCAGACATCAATCGTTTAGTTCTAATTTTGCAAGTGTCACTGAAGAAATAACAATAATCAAAATTCAAAATGACGGCCACCAGGAGCAATATTATAAAAAAGAAAAAAAAATAAGTTTACGAACTATGTAATGTTTGGTATCGTTGAATAGGTATTTTAAAATGATTATTAGGTTTCTTCAATCATTTTTTAGTTAAAATTACTGTTTAGGATTTATGACGATTTAAATTTGGCTTTACAATAAATGTTTGGAGAGCTGTATCTCGGTAAGTATTTGACTTTAGTGATTTTATAATACTCTAAAAAACGTGAAAAGCTTTAATAATAAAAAAAGCGCATAGTTTAGGACTTATATTGACATTACCAAAATAAGTGCGAAATTTTCGTGGTTTATCGAGTGCTGCAAAGTAAGCACAGGTCTTTCGAAGCTGCAAACTTGGATATACAGTATTGGTAGTGGTCCTAACAACATATTAAAAAAGGAGAACAATCTGTT
The DNA here is from genome assembly GCA_963854355.1 of Epinotia brunnichana. Lineage (NCBI taxonomy): Eukaryota > Metazoa > Arthropoda > Insecta > Lepidoptera > Tortricidae > Epinotia > Epinotia brunnichana. The sequence goes on along the minus strand of OY977943.1, from coordinate 2,407,734 downwards.
AGCTTGCGATTTTACTGGTCAAATATGACTGGCCTATAGGGCCAGACGACTTGAAAGTAACTGCTTAAATAGCTCTACATTTGATATATTTATTTGTTGAATATTAGATAATTTTATTTCTGTAGCAGGACTAAAAAATATCTCTTAGAACTTTACATCCATTCGCTTTCACCCTGGTTTATTGAGAGGGATATACCAAAACCGGTACGTTTCTAAGATGAGTTAGTGTTTATTATTTCTTGTAGACATAATGTATTTAGGTGTGTGATTGTGACTTATCCGTCCAGCTTCAATTTAATTACTTTCCATTGGAATCTACTTAATGTGGCTTCCATTATTCAATAAACATAATCAACTATAATCAATTTAAGTTCCTTCTCAGGCTCGTCAGCTCGGGAGCCCCGGCTCGGGTTGAGCGACAGCTCCCGGCCGCGCGGGTCGCGGCACGCGGCTACGAACCACTCTAGCGTCAGCTCCACGCAGCCCAGCGCCGCCAACTCTTTATACAGGGGAACATGCTTGAAGTAATGTAAAAAGTAATTTTCATATTCAAAGTACTGAACAACGCGTCGCGGGGGGAAGTGGAGCGTGGTGCGTGCTGATGGCGTCCTGCAGCACAGCGCCCTCACACCGCGCGCGGTCACCGACTTAGCAGACCCTATGATCTCCAAATACTCTAGCTTCCTAAATCCCCGCACCAACGCTTCCAAAAACTTATTATTAACTCTGCCGCGAGTACGCCTCATAGTCAGACGCTTCAAGTTGCCAAGTCGACTGAAAGCTTGAATCCACTCTTCGCTTAACGGCGTGGCTAAGCCGCTGAATCTTAAAGTAAGCTTTTCTAACTGAGGCATCTCTAACAGAAGTAAATGAACGTCCTTTAGCGTTAATTCTTCTTCACCCTCGTCCAGTTCCAGGCTTGTAAGGTTCCGTATGTTGTGTATAGCCGAAAGCAGGTCCGACACTCTAAGCGACACACATCTGTTAAAACTTAGAGATTTCAAACTATCTGATGTTAATGATTTCAAAAAACTTCCAGTGAGATATACATCACCAGAGATCGTAATGTTTTCACAACTCAAGTCTTGGAATAGTTCGCTAAGTACCAAATCCGTATGGGTAGTTTGGTTAAACTCTTGCAATACTACTTGTTTCAATTGCTTTAAATTTTTAATCTTAGTTAATAGGAACTGGGTCACCATCCCGGTGTTTACTATCTCAATCTGTTCCAAGTTGGGACATTCTGATACAATATTATCTAAATATGTATCGTCTCCAATGTCTGTGAGCATTTTTATTATACAAGCGCCCCATTTGTGTAATGTTTTACGGACTAATGGCAAGGAATAGTTGTGCTTGGGGATTGATATTGTCCGATGGTCTGTTGTTAACACTGGGTAATAGAACATACTGGGTCGGTAACGAAAGCCTTTGTAGCTCAGCGTGCGACAGGTCTGCAGGTAGTGGCACACCACGCGCTGCCACCGGCGGCTGACGCGCTCCGAACGCACCAGGTCTGCAACGGCCACGCGGTCCAAGACGGCGCGCGCGCACAGATCCACGCCCAGCACGTCCAGGATTGTGACAGCAGTACGGACGTCAGGGCCCACGTTTTCCATAGTTACTGTACGTACTGTCAGTTTCCTCTATCGTTGACAGGAAACTGGAATGAAATGAAACATTAATCAATACCAGGCAATAATAAGCATGATTGTACCCAACTGCGTCACTGTGTGACACACATACGCTTGAATACATTGTGTGTGTGCATGTGGACAAGAATAATTCTATTTCACGGGCTAGCAGTCCAACCCACTTCCAAACGGCTTAATGAATTTTGACATCTGAAGTGTTGTTAGCAGCGCGAGTCAAAGGATGATCCAAAAGTTTTGATAATCGGCATGATTTGGTCTCGTGATGATAACTTGCGAGTGTCATTCCTAACTGTGCCGGTATTCAATAATACACTAAATACTAAAAAAAAAAGATATCAAACATTTGTTTTTCTTTAATAGCTAAATAAATATGACGGTATAGAATATATTCTGACGTCAGTATAATGAGACGATATTTTGGTAAATGTTAGGGCCGGCGTTGGCAAAATTCTGGTTAGGTAATTAAAAAAAAAATCGTATTTGAAGATTATCTATTTTAATGCAACGAAATTAATAAATTATACTATATGTCATCATTTTTTAAGGCACGGCTCACCTAACACTATTCAAGGTAGGTTTTTCTGGCCATCAATATATATTTGTTAATTTCTTTAAATAGGGTGAACTAAGGTGACAAATATATGAATATAAATACGAAGGGACAGTGATTCATCATAATTCTATAGCAAGTTAGTGAGGTCGTCTAAGAAAAAACCAAAGAAAAAAAATACCAATCGTATGATTTTTTTTCTTGGCTAAGCTTGCCGCTTACCGGGGCTGCTTTTCAGGCTTGTGTATTCTATAAAACTAGTTACCTACCGTGTAATCTAGACTAATTATTTTACTATTACGTCTTATTCTTAGATATTCAAAACTCCTCAATAAAATCTGTGCAATTGCGTCGATGTAAAAAGTAAGCCTCATTTCGTCTATCCAAAGTTTTTTTTGTATCGAGCAAAATTTAAATATTATTCGTATATTATATTGGTAAGTAAACTATAACAATAAACAAGAGTGTATATAATAATTAAAAAATCATATTATACGGATATCCTGTGTTTTTTTATGCCGATTATCAAGGTGCAATAATAGTACAGTAGCGTCATATACTTAGTTACTAGGTAGCAGCCATTGCAAACTTAATATTAGTTATGTTACTCTTATTCACATGTAATTATATCAGATGTTTCGCTTGGTAATCTTTGGAGATAAGTGGGGGGACTTGTATTTTTTTTCAACGTTTTGTTTAATAAATCAAAATAGACTTTGAGTTTTTAACCCCCCTCATATTCGTCATTTACACTTCAAATTGATAGCTTAAGTAGTTCCTGAGGTTGCATTGTGACAGACAGACAGAGTCTCACCATAATACAGTCAGTCTCTTTTAGACTGAGTCATTCCCCCAATGACTTCACATAATTTACTTTGAAAACAAAGTTTAAACCGACTTCAATTCAGTACTTCGCCAACCAATAGGTGCATGTAATTTTCCATATTTCCTTTCCAATTTACCACACAAACTGCTCCGAGAGTGTGGGCTGATAATATTTGAGGAGTTCCGTCGATTCCTCAAGGATCTCAGAATCAACACTTCATTAGTTATTGCTACTTCAACGGAATCATGTCAGAATCTTCGACGTACTTTACATCTTTGAGGAGTTCCATTAGTCATCTGTGGTCTTCATCATCAGCAGTCATCGGAATTCTCGTAGCATTTTTGAGGTCATAGGGACTTCGCGTTTATCGACTTCTGATATACATATTTTGTCGATACATTATAGAGCACAACACAACATATCAAAGAAGAATAAAAGTAGAGGTAAACAACAGGCGGTCTTCTCGCTAAAGAGCGATCTCTTTTAGATAACTTTTAAGTGGCTGAAAATGTTAATAAAGAGATTTGCAATGAAAGTAATGAAAAATTAATAGTTATTTTTTTTTTTACATTTAATTAGTCCAGTTCATTAAAATTCTTCTTTGTTACCAGGTGCACGTTTTTTCTTACGATGTGAATCACTTGACACACGTTTTTAAGGTTCCGTAGCCAATTGGCAAAAACGGAACCCGTCATTCCCGGAATTCGTCATGTCTGTCTGTCCGTCCGTATGTCACAACCACTTTTTTCCGAAACTATAAGAACTATACTGTTGAAACTTGGTATGTAGATGTATTCTGTGAACCGCGTTAAGATTTTCACACAAAAAAACAATAAATTTTGGGAGTTCCCCATACTTAGAACTGAACTGACTTTTGGGTCCCAAGATACAGGCTCAGCCTAGTTTGGAACCCCACGGATAATGTCTGTATAATCTGTAATCATGTGCTTGTCCAATAATAAATTATTCTTATTCTTATTCTTATTCTTAAAATCAAAAATCTTTTTTTCATCAAACCCGTACGTGTGGGGTATCTATGGATAGGTATCTGAATAGTTTGCACAAGAGACACTTCCAAAGTGGTAAAATGTCTGTCCCCTGTAACTTCAAAAATAAGAGAATAATAAAACTAAAAAATATATGTGATGTACATTACCATGCAAACTTCCACCGAAAAGAGGTTTGAACGAGATCTAGTAAGTAGTTTGTTTTATAATACGTCATAAATCGTAAACATCAATTTATTTTACGGAACCCTTCATGGACGAGTCCGACTCGCACTTGGCCGCTTTTATTTGATATTATGTTTTTTGAACTGTTTCAAATTAATACCACAAACAGAACAGTGTATCACGAAATCTTGTTCTTTATAAACTAGTTCCGGGTAGGTTTCTAACCATTTACCAATAGTAGATTTACGAGGCATTTTCAATTTGTTGTCCAAGGAAATTGCAACAAGAATTGTCAACGAGTGATTGACATAGGGCCATATGCAGATAAATGGATAGTACCTACGAGTACATAACATCATATCATATTATAGTATAGTATAAGTTTGTAATGCTTTAGCGTAAGCAGTAATTGCAAATTGTACTTTGGTAAATAAATAAATATCATAGGGCTCAATAGCAATTCTCGTTGCAATTTCTTTCGAAAAATGTTTTATAGCTACAAGAAAACCACAAATTATTTATAAGAAATAATAAAATATTATTATTTAAATTTCTATTTATAATTTCCTAAAAGTTGTTATCCAAAGGTTATCTCGAAGAGATCGCTCATTCGCGATAAGACTGCATGTTACCTACTTCTACTCGTAATCATAATTATTTTTCATATTGTATTCTGTATTTATCGATAAATCGGAAGTCGATAAACGAGAAGTCCCTATGACAGCTCAAAGATGCTACGAGAATTCCGATGACTGATCATCAGTTCCACTTCACGAAAATTGCGCTTTCCAAGGGTTCCACCACGAGTTACAATGAAAAATACCGAAATTACTACACGCGTGCCTATAAAATTTGAGGGTTGCCCTCAATTTTCCTGGGATCCCATCATCAGATCCTGATTTGGTGAAAATGGGACCACCACGAGAGAATACTCTTACGATTCAAACAAAGAATTTTGCAAATCGGTCCACAATTGAAGGAGAAATCGGCGAACATACATTAAAAAAAAACCTACAGTGGAACATAATAACCTCCTCCTTTTTTGAAGTCGGTTAAAAAGTTTTTGCTCTAACCAGACAATGCACACACTCGTACATGTGTTACATTTCAAATGAAAGCTGATTGATTTATATTCTGTTAATCTAAATGTAGGTAGGTACTTATTACCGTTCACTTATCAAAATAATTTTAAAGTTAAAACAAAATTACGGATACAGACTCAACCCATCATAGGTAGACAGTCTCTCGATAATTTAGGAGTCGAGGTAACATTACATACTAGGTACATACTACTACTGGTGTAAGTTTTTGGATATGTGTGCGCAAGGCTCCAAGCCTTTGCTGAGACGAGCACCCATTGCCCAATCCAACGCAATTTAGTACTTTAAGTTTTAATTCTGAGATATTGTTAAAGTTTTTTAATTGTACTTATGTTAAACGTTGTATTTTGTGTTCTTTTTGGCAATATATTTATTTGAATTTGAATTTGTGAACACGAGCTATTTTTAGTCACAAATGGGAGGAATGTGTCTTAAGTATTGAAATCAATATAATTTATAATGCCCAATGCTTTTTTGTGTATTAAATCACCATTAAACATAATTATTTCGCGATAATTACACGTGATTTTAGTAGGATCCATCTCCTAAGCATGTAGATGCAATATGAACATTACTCTAATTAAAGAAACGGTTACCTGCTTAGGTAGGTAGGTCGTGACGGCATACGCCACAGCAAATCAATGAGGAAACTTTGTTCGATGAAAATATCTAGGTTATGTACTTACAACAACACGCAGTTCGCGATTTTTTAAAGGCGTGTTTAATATATCAGCGTAATCCTGTAATTTGATAATCACTATTTAACACTGGGAAAAAATAGGTACACAATTTAGCTGTCACTCCGCCGCTTCGTCCTGTCAACTGTTTCGGCGATAACCGGCATTGAGTGAATACAACGCGCGAACTTCGGGGCGGTTTATGATGTCATGTATTCTAATCATTGGGGTCGGACGGGAATAGTTCTGTAGGTACTTTATATTTTTTATTATGACTTTATATTTAGGACTTATATTAAGTAACCTTTTCCGTTTTTAGTTTACATAATACAATATCTTTATTGCAGGTCATCTTAGACCCATATGGTGTGTTAGTGACAGTGTCAGTGATTCATTATGGTAGGTTAGTAGATATACCTCGTCATCATCATCATCATATCAGCCGAAAGACGTCCACTGCTGGACATATGCCTCCCCCAAAGAGTGCCAAAATGACCGGTCCTGCGCCACCCGCATCCAGCGGACTCCCGCGACCTTTACCAGGTCATCAGTCCACCTTGTGGGGGGCCTACCCACGCCGCGCCTAAGATATAGGTACCTAAACATTACAAATTATATGGTAATGACACTAATGACTAATGATGCTTTTATTTGAAATATTTGACTGCCGTTTTAATTTGCTGCACCCAGTGCATCAAAATCGCGCAGTCAAATCTGCCAGCTATCGGATCGTTATTGGATGCATTCAAAATCAACGTCCTTACACCGGGCCTTTCATGTTAAGTGGACTCCTTTTTTAACGCAAAACTCTAGTTTTGCGTTAAAAAAGGAGTCCACTTCAAATCAGTCAAATCTATTTAAGCATTACTTTTTTAAAGTATAGAATTTTGTGTTTTGGCAACCAAAGATTTTTGGGATCCCGTACGAGTACAATGCCTTTGTTATATCGTAAGTATTACGAATTCGCAATGCAATTAATTAACCCCCCGACGCAAAAAGATGGGTGTCATAAGTTTGACGTGTCTGTGTGTCTGTCTGTATGTCTGGCTGTGTTTGTCTTGTCTGTGGCATCGTAGCTCCTAAACGAATGGACTGATTGTTTTGTCCGAGAGCTGACATGATCGCGATGGTTCTTAGCTACGTTTTAATAAAATCGGCTCAGCCGTTTTTGAGATATTGAACCGTCAAATGAAAATGTCAGGGGTTTATCAAGTTTTCTATGTTGTACTTATTTAATATTGATCTGTAACACTGGCAAATTTTGTATTGCCGATCCGTGATTCCACAATTTTTAGGGTTCCGTAGCCAAATGGCAAAAAACGGAACCCTTATAGATTCGATATGTCCGTCCGTCTGTCTGTCTGTCTGTCCGTCCGTATGTCACAGCCACTTTTTTCCGAAACTATAAGAGCTATACTGTTGAAACTTGGTAAGTAGATGTATTCTGTGAACCGCATTAAGATTTTCACACAAAAATCGAAAAAAAAAACATTAAGTTTTAGGGGTCCCTATACTCAGAACTGAAACTCAAAAAAATTTTTTTTATCAAACCCATACGTGTGGGGTAATCTTTGGATAGGTCTTCAAAAATGATATTGAGGTTTCTAACATCATTTTTTTCTAAACTGAATAGTTTGCGCAAGAGACACTTCCAAAGTGGTAAAATGTGTGTCCCCCCCCCTGTAACTTCTAAAATAAGAGAATGATAAAACTAAAAACAATATATGATGTACATTACCATGTAAACTTCCACCGAAAATTGGTTTGAACGAGATCTAATAAGTAGTTTTTTTTGAATACGTCATAAATCGTAAACCGCAATTTATTTCACGGAACCCTTCATGTGCGAGTCCGACTCGCACTTGGCCGCTTTTTTCTTTTAATATAGGTAATACGACGATGGCAAACAAGTATTTGGTCTGTTCGCCCATTCAATCTGTAGGTATAGCACCATTTACAGGTGCATTTGGTCACTAACTTGCGCGACTATGGAGTTGGTTTTTCAGCGGTAATTTAATTAAACATTATTACACCAAAAGTTAGGGTCTCCTTTAGTGGTCTCGGCGGGGAACCAGTCACGCGTGACCGCGCATCTACCGGTTACTAGTTAGTTATACTGGGCGTTTTCCGCAAGTCGACATCCATTGTGCCTATTTTGCGTGAAACGGCGGTGTGGCGCTACTCTAACCACCCCAGCTCGTTTAAAAAGTTGGTGAGTGCCTTGGTGTTGCTGACTGCGTCCCGTAGTGTGTTTGGAGAACCTAGGTGCTTCATTCTGTATACTTCTACCTCCTTGCAGTCCAGTAGTATATGTTTGGTCGTTTCTTCTGCCTCCATGCACGCTCTGCACATGGGGCTGTCTGTGATACCTAAGTTATAGAGGTGTCTGTTCAAGGTGTGTCCTGTTATTATACCCACTATCTTGCGCAGTTGGTTTCTATGTGTCCTTAGTAGTGTGGTTGTGAGTTTGTAGTCGCGTTTCGACAGAATCTCTTTGGTCTGTCTGCATGTGTCTATCTCCTCCCAGTATCTTTGGTGTAGGTCTTTAGTGTGTTGGTCCAGTTGATTGTATATGAAGCTTTGTGGCAGGTTACTAACTGCGGCAATAAATACAGCAATTTTAACCCGTGACGGCAACGTAATAGTTTTCAACCCAATTTAAAGAATTCCTGCACTCATTTGAAAAATTCGATTTGCCATTAGCTAAACAGAATGCCCAGCGACCATTGAAATATTTGCAAACGAATATTTCGAAAGCCGGCACGTTTTAAAGTGTTCCCGCGAAATGCTTTCATCCGCGAACCAAGGTGCTCAATAGAACAAGGGTTTGAAAGGGGAAATCCCGGTGATTGATTTTCGTTGCTAAATAAATTGGGGCTTCGTTAAGATTGTGCGTTTTGATTTGGTAAAACAGTAGTTAGAAACTAAGTGAAGAATACTTACTTACTTGCTTAGGAAAAAGTGGGATGTTCAATACTTTTTCACCTCACTTGCTCGGAAAGGGCTTTTTGTATGTTTGATATCTATTGAGAAAATCGCTTTTTATCAACATGTGAAGAAAGTAGACGTAGAACGTTAAAAGTACGATGAGAGAACGTTAAATGTTTATTTTTGGTTTTTAGGGTTCCGTAGCCAAATGGCAAAAAACGGAACCCTTATAGATTCGTCATGTCCGTCTGTCTGTCTGTCCGTCCGTATGTCACAGCCACTTTTTTCCGAAACTATAAAAGCTATACTGTTGAAATTTGGTAAGTAGATGTATTCTGTGAACCGCATTAAGATTTTCACACAAAAATAGAAAAAAAACATTAAGTTTTAGGGGTCCCCATACTCAGAACTGAGACTCAAAACATTTTTTTTCATCAAACCCATACGTGTGGGGTATCTATGGATAGGTCTTCAAAAATAATATTGAGGTTTCTAATATCATTTTTTTCTAAACTGAAGAGTTTGCGCGAGAGACACTTCCAAAGTGGTAAAATGTGTGTGTCCCCCCCCTGTAACTTCTAAAATAAGAGAATGATAAAACTAAAAAAAATATATGATATACATTACCATGTAAACTTCCACCGAAAATTGGTTTGAACGAGATCTAGTAAGTAGTTTTTTTTAATACGTCATAAATCGTAAACCGCAATTTATTTCACGGAACCCTTCATGTGCGAGTCCGACTCGCACTTGGCCGCTTTTTTTGTATATTTTATGTGACATATTTTTTAAAACTTTTTTTTTACCCTTCTTATTTTCCTCGCTGTAGTGAGGTGAAAAGATTTGTTTTATACACGGGTGAAAAGTTATTTTACGTCTCGTGTGTTGAAACACTCGCTTCGCTCGTTTTCAATCATAGAATCCTTTCGCTAGCTCGTGTTTCAAATGAACACTCGCAGGTAAAATACAGCTTCCCCCCCTTGTATAACAAATAACTATTACCCAACGGAGTACTCCGTTGGGTAAAAGTATTAAGCACCCCACTTTTTCCTTTGCACCTGATAAATAATGTTTTAGGGAAATTTTTGTAACACCCTTTATAACCCGTTCCATATCTCGTTTATTAAGAGAAGTAGCTACCTACGCCAGATAAATCTTTTTGAAGCACGAAGTAATTATGTTTCATTTTATGCTACCTGCTTCTTATTTGGTATTTTCACAGTTCATTATGATCGCTAAACTTAAGTGACTGTGGTCTGGGGACATTGCACGTAGAACCGATGGCCGTTGGGGCGGAAAGGTTCCCGAGTGGCGACCAAGTACCGGAAGGCGCAGCGTGGGTGTCTACCCACGCTGCGCCTTCAGGGGACACCTTGTGGGTGTCTCCCCACAAGTTGGACTGATGACCTGGTAACAGTCCTGGTGTAGCTTATATATTTTTTTATTTTATTTATGTATGTATGTAGTGTATTACTTACATTTGTTTTTTTTTCTCTTCACGTAGGCATTCGTAACATAAATAAATAATCATTTATTTTGCCATTGTAATATTTATTCTAATTTATTAACATGATGGGCTAGTGTTTGATGATGATGAAATTAAACACTGTCAAGTATAGTAAGTGGCTTGACACGGCCTGCGGTTGCGGTCAATAGTCATCATCATCATCAATGACCTTTAAGTCTATTACAGACAAATTACAACTTCCATGTGGCTGTCATGTCAGTTTATTTTCTTCAAAATAAATCCGTTTTATTCTTCTTTTTCGCAGTTTAAGCTCCTCTAAACGTTTGAAAACTGAAAATTTCGGCTACAGTAACGTGCACCCATGTTTTGGGGACATCACGAGGATAATATGTCCTAAAATAGTAAATACGAGTGACAGCACCACATCGCCTTGTGCACAATTTTGTTTGTTTACACCTGATGTGACGTGAATACACCAGATTTTATGCAGCAACCATTCAGAGGCTTAATGAGCTCGGTGCTGAAGTGCCTTTACAGCCTGGAAAGCACCCGCACAGATACCCGTTTCCACGCACATCGAGAATTTCGATCTCGCCGCTCACTCTAGGAGAGTTAGAACCTCGGCCGGCTGAAGAAGATCAAAAAAATTTGCTTTTATTTACTTTATCTATTTACTTAAGTTTTTAGTCTTACTATATTATTTTATGTCGTTGCCCACTATATTGAGCAGTCCCTCTAAATCTGTGTGTCCTTATTGTCCCGGGCTGCCTAAACTGTATGTAGTGCCTAGAGGCCTTAACGTGCACATTGCGCGCGTTCACAAGGGAATCGTGTCTCACAGTCCAAGCATCTTGGGCATTCCGGGACCTAGCGCGGCCTCGTCGGGACCTTTATCGCCGCCAAGCAACAGTGATTCAACCCGGTCCGCGGCAAATCACCAAGTCAGTTTGGAGAAATTAGGTGAACTTAAAACAAAAGTAAGGGTTTTAAAGCACATACCTAAGGGTGCGAGGTGTTTGGCGGCGGGGAAATTGTGCTCTTTAATTGATAATTGTTTACAGACCAATGGCGTTGATGATTGGTTTTCGTTGCTATCTTTTTCCTTTTCTGCCTTGAGAGTCCCGGAGAAGGGTGAAAAGAAGTCGTTGACAAGGAAGGTGAAGGAAAACCTGGATAGCACGACATGTTATTTTCCAGATGCTACATCCCACAGGGCAGGGTCGGTGTATAGGAGCATTGAAGGCAAGGTGCATGACGGTGACCTCAGAGGTGCGGTCCGCCTTCTTCTATCTGACTCGTCGCTGGCGCCTGCAAATGAGGAGACTATAGCGTCACTACAGGAGAAACATCCGTCACCTTCAAGGCCGCTTGTGTTTCCGCCGCCGCCGGATATCTCGAGCCCTTCCTTATCAGTGTCACCGGCTGAGGTGGGGGAGGCATTAGGCTCTTTTTATAACGGGTCTGCTTCGGGTCTGGATGGGCTGCGCCCGCAGCATCTCAAGGAGCTAACATCTGCTACAGCGGGTAGCAATGGTCCCCGGCTGCTGGAATCTTTGACGAAGCTTTGCAATTTTTTGTTTGGAGGGTCGGTGAACCCCGCAATATGCCCGTATTTGTACGGAGCTTCCCTTTGCGCCCTTACCAAAAAAGATGGCGGTATTAGGCCGATAGCGGTAGGCTGCACAATACGTCGGCTTGCGGCTAAACTTTGTTGTAGGGCTGCCAGGGAACCGATGGCGGATTATCTTCAGCCGGTCCAAATAGGCTTTGGCACCCCGCAGGGGTGTGAGGCGGCTATTCATGCCACTCGCGCTTTTGCGGTTGCTAATGAAGGGACCGATACTGTCATTCTGAAGATAGACGTCAAGAATGCGTTTAATACTGTTGAGAGGGACACGATTCTTACAGAAGTTTCGGATAAGGTGCCTTCGATATATCCATTTCTTCATCAATGTTACTCCACAGCTAGCCATTTACTATTTAATGACGCTCCGATTTCTTCACGGGTGGGTGCCCAGCAGGGTGACCCGTTAGGACCTTTGATTTTTTGTTTAGCAATTCAGAACGTCATTGCGTCACTAGGGTCCCCTTTAAACGTGTGGTACCTGGATGATGGTACTATTGGGGGTACCCCACGGACGGTTCTGGAGGACCTTAGTAAGTTGGTGCCGGCTTTGAAGGGCATAGGGTTAGAGATTAACGCCGCGAAGTGCGAGCTCTATTGCTGTGGCAATGTTGACACCGGGGTGGTGACGAGCTTCGAGTCGGTGTTACCTGGGGTGCGGCGCCTTCATAAAACATCTTTGTCTCTACTGGGGGCTCCTATCTTCCTGGAAGGAGTAGGTTCAGCGTTGGAAGAGAAACGTTTGGCATTTGTGAGGGCTTCGGAGCGCTTGAGTAATTTGTCTGCACACGTCTCTCTCGTACTGTTACGGAATTGTTTCGCTTTGCCGCGGATGATGTACATTTTGAGGACGTCACCCACCTGGTTATTTAAGGACGATGTGGCGAAGGTGGATGCTACACTCAAGTCGGCTCTGGAGTCCTTACTAAATGTGCATTTGGATGAAACGCAGTGGTGTCAGGCGGCTCTTCCAGTCCGTCACGGTGGGCTGGGTGTTCGTCGTTGCCAGGACGTCGGCGTGGTGGCCTTCCTTGCCTCGGCGCACGGAACCTTGGGTCTTGTCACTCGTATTTTACCAAGTGATGGTGGCATTATCCAGGTACCATTTGTTACCGAGGCACTTTCTGAATGGTCTACCATTTGCCAAGGGGAGGAACGGCCTAAAAGTCTTACTGTGCAGAGAGGTTGGGACGACATTTTGTGCAAAATAGTTTTGGCAGGATTATTAGGGGGGGCAGTAGGGGTTAATATAGCGCGCCTCAAGGCAGCCTCTACCCTCGAGGCGGGAGCATGGTTGCACGCACTACCCTCCCCCCACATAGGCACGCTGTTGGATGATGATTCGCTTCGGATCGCGGTTGCGTTGCGGTTGGGGTGTAAGGTCTGTGAGATGCACCGTTGCATTTGTGGGGTGGTGGTTGAGGAAAACGGGCACCATGGTTTGAGCTGTCAGAGGTGTGCGGGGCGTTTTCCGAGGCACCACGCCATAAATGATTTGATTCGTCGGGCTTTGGTTTCGGCCAACGTGCCTTGTGTCCTGGAGCCTCCGGGGTTGTGCCGCACAGATGGGAAAAGACCAGATGGCCTAACGTTGGTTCCATGGCAGAAAGGGCGGTGCCTCTTGTGGGACGCTACATGCGTAAGCACGTTTGCCCCGTCCCATTTGAGCCACACCATCAGATCCGCGGCGTCGGCCGCCGAGTCGGCGGCTCGGATGAAACATGCCAAGTACTCTGCCTTGGAGCCAATGTACGACTTTGTGCCAGTGGCGGTGGAGACTGCGGGACCGTGGGGTACGGAGGCCAAAGACTTCATGCGGAGTTTGGGTCGCCGGCTTAGGGATAGGGGCTGCGATCCTCGTTCCGGGTCGTTCCTGGCTCAACAGATTTCGTTGGCCATCCAGCGTGGCAACGCTGCCAGTGTCATGGGAACTTTTGGGCCACCAACGACCCGGGGCGGTCCTTTTTGTTAGTTGATAGTTTGATACTTTATATCTAATGTAAGTTAATTGTAAATATTTTTAGATATTAAAATACTTCCAATTACAGGCTATACTTATCTACAAACAGCATCAAGAAGGGAGACAGCGTAAAGGATGACTCACGCTAGAACGGGCCGTGTCCGGCCCGGGGCGTTTTCTAAGAAAAACGACGGCGTTTTTGAGCGGCCGAGCCATACCAAAGCCCGGCTGAGCCACGCACGGAGCGACTGGCAGGTGTAATTTGCCCGCAGCGAAGGTGTCACGATGGTGTCGATCAATAGTAAATTTGACATAAACTGTTAAGTTTACTATTAACTATTAAATTAAAAGTTAAGGCCTTAGCCGGCCGGCGCACGGGCGAATGTATGAAAAGCTAGGGCTCGGGCCGGACTCGGAACCACAAACTATAGAGATCTCGGAACAGTATAGGTATCATACTCGTGTAGATACCTCATCAGCTACCGGCGAGGCTGTTCGTGTCAGGCGTGCTCGCAAAGTCGCAAACAAGTTGGTTGCAGCACGCTCCTAACATGGTGGGAGTTTGTGTGAATACTGACCAAGTTCGCGAATCAACTGCAACTGTTAGGAACGAACTGTAACCTTCTCTTCAGTCGACGAAACACGTACCGTAACACTTCTTGCTATATCACATACAAACATAAGTATCGTTTGAATAGGGGTGTAGACACTAAATAAAATAATCAATAATGTTGCATTTTCTCGAAAAAGCATTAAAATGTTGTCAAATGGAGAAAAAAGCAACGCAAGAGGTTAAATAATCACAAAGTTATAAGCGTCCAAAGTTTTAAGAGAACATACCCTGTTCTGTCCCTTTTCCGCAAAACGCACCTTCAATGAAGGGACTGATTTCGGTTACGGTTATACCGGTATGAAACCGGTATTCCATTACGGTACCGTTATGTCGTAAAGGTTATGCGCGCCGCGCGAACATAACGGTACCGTAACCGTTTTGAAATAACGGTTAGCGGTACCAGTTTGAAACGATACCGTAACCTTTATAATACCGGTATTATAAAGGTTATTGAGAAAAATAAGCGAGCTGGCACTCTACAGAGGAAGCATTGGCTACTAAACATTTAAAGGCAAAAAGACAAAGCAGCAGTGCCTTTGCCGGCGGTTTGGCAACAACTCCAGGCCAAAGTCTGTAAAGTACCGGAAAAAATAACGGTACCTTTATATTTCGGTAGCGAAATATAAAGGTTCCGCTACCGAAACCGCTATTTGACAACCGATATGACGTCATACCGTTAAAATAGAATACCGGTATTTTTCGGTTATGCAGTCCCTGCTTCATATGAAACGATTGTCATTTACTATGACGCTGTTATGACGTCACGATCCCGGGGCGCTTTCTCTTTCTAATAAGCAACATTAAAAGCTTAGCTTTGTAATTTTTTGATATACTCGAATGGGATTTTCGTCATTAGGCATATTTTTTGCCTTCTTTCTTTTGAAGTAATAAAAAGTTTTGAGTCTACACCGCTATTGTAAATATTTATTTTATGTTTTCTTTATCTATTTTATGTAATAACATTATGCTATGAGTATGAGTATTATTAAACTATTTACAAATAATAACAATTCTGTACACATCTATTGTATTTTTCTCAAACATGCTCGGAAATGTATGCGTTAATGTCACGAAATGAAGACATGAAGTTCCTTGTTTATGGCTGCCTACATTACTTCTTGGCCTAGGCCAAGAAGTAATGTATGAAAACCCTAACTAAAATCATTATTGGCCGCTACTCTAACTTTTAAATTTGCTTCCTGATATTAAACAGACAAAGGAAAAAATACATACTGCCAACCACCAATACTTTTTTTTAATTGTTTTAGTTTTTTGTAAAAAAAAAATTGTTAGTATTTTACATTTTTTTTGTTATTTTTCGTTTATTTTTTAGTGTTGTTTATCGTTTTTAATGATTTAAAAAAAAATCTTTTTTTTTCTGTATGTTTGTCTATTTTTTAATGTTAAAATTTTTGTAGGGTCTTTTATGTTATTTTTAAGTTTTTTTTTATCTATTTTTCATTTTTGTTTTACTTTTTTTAATGTTTTTTGTTTTTTTTGTCGTTTTTTTTTAATTTTTTCAAGTTTTCCTTTTTTTAATGTTTTTTTTTTCTTTTTTTATTGTTTTTTTAATGATTTTTGTTGGTTTTTCTTTTTTTGTTTTTTTTTTGTTTTTTTAATGTTTTTGTTTTTTTTTTCCTTTTTTTTTGTTTTTCTTTTTTTTGGCCATATTTTTGTTTTTTTCATTTTTTTTTTGTTTTGTCATTTTTTTGGGCGTTTTTTTTTGTTTCTTTAGTTGTTTTTTTTGTTTTTTTAGTTGTTTTTTTTTAATATTTTTTTCCAGTTTGTTTTACTCTTTTGTAATGTTTTTTTTTTTATATTGTTCTTTTTTAATGTTTTTTTTTTCTTTTTTAGATTTTTTTATCTAGAATCTTTCTCACTTTAGTGAGTTGAAAAGGATTCTATTTTTAAACCACTCACATTCGCTAGCTCGTGTTTCAATTCCACACTCGCGGTTAAATTATAACTGCACCCTTGTATAACAAATAACTATTTATTATTTCCTCACATCGTTTGAGAAAGGGTCATTGGCAGTCACAAAAACAAAAATCATCTTTCCGGTGGTCAATAGTTAAGGGTTTTACGCTCACATATAATATGTTTTTATCACATAGAATTATAGAAGGGGCAACGCCGTTTATGCGGATTCAGAGTTCAACCAAAAATTAGGCTTTATAGCCCTTAACTTTGGCAATGTCCACCGAAAAGACGCGAACCTAAATCTGACAATGACCCGAAAAGCACTATACAAGCCTCGGCCGGAACAGGGATTGCTGGACTCGTTGTATCCGGCCTCGTCTACGACTCGGCCGTCTAGCCCAAACTCGTCCATCAATCCCTTACTTCACGGCCTTTGCAGTAATGTACTATTATTGTAACTGACAAGTCATAATTTTAACACATTTTTATCTGTATATTCATTGTACTATGATTTCAATTGTAAAATTATGATAATAAACAAATCTGAATCTGAATCTGAATCTATTGTGTTCAACGAAAATTGTATATCGCAATCACACGATAGGTTTTTGAGTTATAGCTGAAAAACTGATTAATGATTATCCTAAATAAAAGAATGTAAGTGTCGTGAGTTTCTTATGATTTTTTTGTTGGAACCTTTTATTTTATCTGGCACGCTGTTGGCTTGTGTTCCGACTGCTTTTACTTACGCATTTTAGTTTCTTTTTCTTGAAGATAAAACCAATTTATCAACCAATCTATTGTTCTAAATCACTAGTTCGCTAGAAACTTTAGTTTGGGTAGGTATATTAATACTTAGGTAATTAAAACGATACACAAAGGACTTTCGATTCAAAGTAAAGACAATACCTACTTTTCTTGTGCAAATCTCGCTACAAAAATAAGTAATTTCAAAATTGATCCATTAATGACGGAGTTATGGAATAAACACATAGAGAAATGCAGTCGAATTGAGAATCTACTTTTTCCTGCTAATTTATGCAAAACCGTTAAAAATGTATCACTCACTACTGATACAGGCAATATTAAATTTCGCCCTCGTTTTACAAGTTTTTTCTTCGAATCTTCATTGTAGGTACAATATCCCGATATTAGAATTCTTGTCTTGCGAGCCCTGTTGAAGTTTTAAGCTGTCCGAGCCGTGCAAAATTTACCGTGTGGTGCCAACTTGGGACTGGCCGGGGGATGTTGAAAGTTTTTACGGGGTACAGTTTATCAAAGACGGTATCAGTTGATGCCGATGAGGCGAGAAACACAAAATCTTCGAAAGTTTGATAAATATTAGCACAGGACGAGTATGTTGGCGACTTTTTGGTACATTATATGTCACAGTTTTATACGTATTCCTTTAATTATGTCAGTTGTTGTTGTTGTTTTTTTGCCTTTGTTACGTTACGTTCTCATATCATATTTGTTTGTGCTTTACATTTTAATAAATACCGACACATGTTTTCATCATCTCATACACCCTTATACAGTCCACACAGTCGGCGGTACATCAAAAATAAAATATCTTTATTTTCAGACAACATGGTCCATAGATTGTTAGTAAACAAAAGAAAAAACCTTAATGACCTATGTTAGTAGAGTAAAACATTATTAAGTTTAAATTGCTCAGCTGCCTCAATATTACATTAATGATCCTTTTCTTTTCTGTTTTAACGCTCAGAGACCATATACATATCTGGGGTACTAAATGAATATCATTAACTTATTGTTAATTCTGATACCTACAGACCTTATATCCAATGTAATTGATAATATTTTTCAATTTTGTTTTTTTTATGTTTTTATTTAGTGACATTTAGTCTGTTAACAGTTTAGGTACTAATTGGTTAAAATCTGCAATTTTTAAATGATTAATTGTGTAAGATTATTAATATTATATTCTAGAATACCACTTGACATGTAAAAGTGCCCTTGTGGCCTATTTGCAGAATAAATAATTGATTTTGTTTTTTTTTTTATTTTGCCTGAGAGGTGCGGTGCACAGATACTAGGAGCGTGCAGCCCATTGAAGCTGCCGAGCAAGGCGCTGTCCTGCCTTCCCGCCACGACCTGCAGGAGACTGTTGGGGCTTCCCCTCACTCGGCATAATAACGAGCCGACTTTGTTACGCATCAACGCAAAATAATCGTCTGTGTGCGCATCTGCAAACATGCCTGACGCACTGCAGTGTTAAGGAAGCCCCACCATCGCCCGAAACAGGTTATTGTATAATATACGAAGGGCATCGTACGCTTTTTGGGTGTAACTGGTCCATAGACTGCTGGTGTAAAAAGTTTGGCAAAACGCCTTGAAAAGTGTGACTTTGACGTCAAGTGTTCAACCAGCAAATCTACTAACGAGCATGTTCCCTCTTACAGCCAATGCCCTTCGCTCTATTTCTATGTCGGCATCATCTTTCAACTCCTCATCGACAATGTGCCCCTGGTATCTAAATTGCGAGACTCTCTGCAATGTGAAATGGAGCGCAGGTGTAAAAAAACTCTCCGAACACACTGTGTTAGCTCAACAAAGACATTTTTCTATTGGTTTGTAATTCAATTAGTCTCAATACTTAATTCATTAGGGGTTTTCGATGTTTTCATCACCAACTTTCGATTGGAAACTCCAGATTCCCGATCGTAATTTATGGTGCGAAACTTTTCACTCGGTGGTTTCGCTCGCGGGCCCTCGCGTTGAGACGACTCTGTGATTAGATTAAGCCCAAGATGAATTCAGTGCTATAGATAAAACAACTCATTCGAGGCTAAGTATCACTAGGTACGGTCAACCAATTTGATTCCTAGGCCACCGTAGAACCCTGTCATTTTAACTGCAACATAGCGTCGCAATAATCCTAGTAACCCATAGCATTTACAACGGCAAGGTTCTATGATGGCCTAGGAATCAAATTGGTTCACTGTACGTGTAGCCGTAGCGCGTAGCAGAATATCTGCGTTGGCATGGCTTTTAATTTATTTATTCTTATTCATGTAGTTTCATGTGAGTTCCTTTCATTTAAATAATTAGTGATTATGTACGATTTTTTTTTAAATGTATATTACAAATAAAAATAAAATACCTACAGATTTGTAAACGAGTATTTTCACGGTTTCTTTTTTTAGGCTTCTTTACCTCAAAAGGAATACACGGAACCCTTACCTAGAGGATCGCTTTGTTGTCCGCCTGTCTGTCTGTCTGTCTGTATGTCTGTCTGTCATTATCCTTTATCTCGGGAATGCGTGGAGCTTTCGAGTTGAAATTAAAACCATATAAGTAGGTACTCAGATCTACAGTCCCTTGAAGCTGCGAAAAAAATCTAACTTCTAAGTCAACGTAAAATAAGATACTTACGGCCGTTCATGGCGCAAAAAACATATATTTCGACACTCTCAAGGAAATAAAAATGTATAGGGTACTTTCCGTTGACCTGGAACTATAAAAATTGGCAAGTAATATCGTCAACACGTAATCTGACTTTTTGTTTGTATTCTCTTTTTTTCCGTGTTTCGTGTGCTAAGTTATTAAATTCTTATTCTTAAGTATAGGAAAAAATCTGTAAACTATACATTTGTAATTTTGTACGGAACCCGCGCTGGGTGCGCGCTTGTTTTCAGTGTGTCAGGCTGAAATGCCCTCAGGCGCTCCATTAGCGCTAAACACTTTGATTATGGCTATCGCATCTGCTGTATACTGTCTACATCCAGGGGTAAATTAGGGTGGATATCCGCCAGATTTGTGCGATGTAGCGTAGCGAAGCTGTAAAACGGTGTGACCGCGTCCACCAGAGATGTTCGACGAAAATAAAGAGGGCCTGAATGCGGTGCGAGTTTGTGGAATGTGTGCGTTTTGTTTGTAAACAAGTGCGAGTCGGACTCGCCCACCGAGTGTTCCGTACAACATTGCAAATGTATAGTTTTCAGATTTTCAAATACAAATACAAATTATTTATTTCGGACTATAAAATCCATAGTGTTAGTGCACTAAGACTATGGATTTTATAGTCCGAAATAACCATGGTATGTAACCATGGTTACAAACTTAGAGCTATGGTTAGTGTTTTATAATTATGCTAAACTAAAATTAAAGACGCCTGGGCACCGGTATTACAGGCGCGTGCACATAACGCTGGATCAGTGGCGAGTCCCAGCGGTGGGCTGGCATGCTCAGGATACTATTTGGGCTGCCACGACTGCGATTGAGGAGAGACGCACATCGTTTCCTCATGATAGTAAAAAATCAATCCATGTGCGCCTCCGCGAACATTGTCGACGCACTGCAATACCGTGGCAGCCCGAACATTATCCTGAACGCGTCATTATATTGGACGCGCAACGCGCTGTACGCCCGCTGTGTAAAGTTAGTCCAGTCCACAGACCGCACGTGTAGAAGGTTTGGCAAAAAGCCTTAAATAAAGTTAACTTGACTTTTCCCCTGTACTTGTAGTCATCTTCATCATCATATCAGCCGAAAGACGTCCACTGCTGGACATAGGCCTCCCCCAAAGAGTTCTAAAGTGACCGGTCCTGCGCCACCCGCATCCAGTGGACTCTTGCGACCTTTATCAGGTCATCAGTCTATTAGTACTTGTAGTATATGACGATATTACTTGCCAAATGTCATAGTTCTAGGTCAACAGAAAGTACCCTATACATATTGATTCCCTTGAGAGTATGTTAGCTAAGAAGTTTGATTTTTTTCACAGCTTCAAGGGACTGTTGACTCAATGAGTACATGGTTTTAATTGCAACTCGTTACCTACACGCGTTCCCGAGATAAAGGGTCTTGACAGACATACAGACGGACAACAATGTGATCTTGTAAGGGTTCTGTTTTCCTTTTGAGGTATGGAACCCTAAAGACCTCTCTCCGTTGAGCCCATATCCACCAGTGCTGTGCTAAGCGAGGCTAGGAAACTGAAGCTTTCCTATTGTTGGATTGTTTCCTCGTTTACCGCCTCGCAAGCTCGCACAACTCTGGTGGACACTGAACCTGAGGCAAGCGTCTTTTTATACCACGATGGTGGAAAATAAGTACCTATACGGTAATTTGACACTGTAATCTATGGCGCATGCAACTCCATTAGTAGTAGTACATAGTATAACTATTTATTGTACAAAATAAACATAGTAGACAACTAACAACAAGATGAGTAATGTACAAAGGCGAACTTATCCCTTTAAGGGATCTCTTCTAGTTAACATTTGAGTAGATGAGAGTAGAAACAAGAAAAGCCAGACAGATGCAACATGTACACTAAGGTACAAGAAAGGCTATAGATACACATACAAATACAAGTATAATGGAAAACATATTTATCACTCAAGCGAGGAGGAAAACCGTATCGAAAGGAAAGGGGAAATACCTATATGTTAAAACAAGAATTTAACGTCATAAAGCGTCATAAGAGTCGCATCATCATCATATCAGCAGAAAGACGTCCACTGCTGGACACAGGCCTCCCCCAAAGAGTGCCAAAATGACCGGAAGAGTCGTATACACGTTGCCAACCCTTTATTGATTCGATTACTTGCTGTGTTGAAAGCGAAAGACAAAAACAGGCCCCTTAATTCTCAATAAAGTGCAGCCTCGGGAGTTTTGGTGACCTTACACCACACCGCAGGATGGATGGTGGACCACACCAGGAACACCACACCGCATACCTACTGCCCATAGAGTAATTGAACGAGCGAGCGAAGCGAAGAAAGTTCTCAGTTTCAGCTTGGGCCAAAATTATTTCGTTTGTATGTCGGGCTGTCCGGCTTTTCTCCTCTACAACTCTCCGTAAAATGTTGTGAGCAGGTTCAATGATCATAATAATTATTTTTGTCGATTCGGTTTTTGGAGAAAAAATCATGCAATAAAGTCAGGCTCGCAATTTCTACGGGTCACAGAGCCATTTGTGTTTTTATGTCTCCGGTCTTCTTTAAGGTGGACGAACTCCCCAGTAGGTACTATTTTACACGACCTATCAGCATTGTCTATCTGTACGATACGCTCAATATTAAATATATTCCACAGCATTAATCCATACTTCCATTATGTAATACACACTATACTATACTATGTATATACTTACTATGTATGTCTTTCCCGCTCACGGGACAATGATGTCCCGGACCTTTGGGAGGCATGCGTAGAGGCCCTTTTGACAATTTAATGAAATGCAAGGAGTACACCGAGCGGATGCTGTCCCTGCCCGTGTCATGGGACGCACACAGAGACAGCACCCGCTGGGGTGTATAGGGACTATTGCTGGTTGATGGAATCTAAAGAAAACGGGTTATTGGGTGAAAATGATGGACTAGTGGCTGGGCTATTGGGTGAAACATCGGACGCCTGCCTAATAAACTGTCTCATTTTTTATCTCTGGCGAGATGGGCCCCTATTAATAGCGATATTAAAAAATGGCCTAAGGGCAACACCAGTCAGAGAGGCTGGGGGGGTAGAGAGGTGGCACTGGACTTTAAACATATAGCCAACTCGCCACTTAGGTGTCCACATCTACCCTCGAGCAACAGCTCTTGCGACTCCACTCTGGACAGCCAGTTAAGGCAAGCCAGAGGTGGGGGGGCCTGTCCAACCATCCACCCAATCGGCTCAGCCTGACCACAGGACACCCCCAGGAGCACTCAGGTAAGGGTCGCTACTCCCTAACAGCCCGCCACAAGCTGCCTTACGTTGCCTAACAGCCCGCCACAAGCTGCCTTACGTTGCCTAACAGCCAGCCACAAGCTGCCTTACGTTGCCTAACAGCCCGCCACAAGCTGCCTTACGTTGCCACAAGCTGCCTTACGTTGCCACAAGCTGCCTAACGTTGCCACAAGCTGCCTTACTTACTATTATTATTACTATATATTACTTTTACAAAAATATTATATGTAAGTATATATATTATTATTATTATAAATGTGTAAGTGTGTCTGTCTGTCTGTCTTTCTGTCTATCTGTCTGTTACCTCTTCACGCTTAAACCGCTGAACCGATTTCAATGTTTTGTATGGAGATGGTTGACTCCCGGGGAAGGACATAGGATAGTTTTTGAAGTGGATAATTCTTTGCTCGCGTTCTTGTATAGGGATACAGTTCAAAATGTATCACGTGACTTCCGTAATAACTTTTTGTAGAGATGCTTAATCTTATTTCAAATAACTGTTTGTTAGGTACATGTTTTAATCCTTCTTTATTTGCAATTAGTTGTTAATCACAAAATGTAATTTAGTTTATGTGGCGGATACAGTGAACTTTAACATTCATTGGGCGGATACGAAAAATAATGCTGAAATGACCGCCATTTTCAATGTATCGCGAGTCAAATGAGCTACGTCAGTCAATGTTGCCATATATACAGATTTATCTGTACTTATACATATTTTAGTGCATTTATTCATATATATTAAGGTTCCATAGCCGACAAAGAAGTATCCACTTAAACTTAATTAATGGTTTTATCTCCGACACAACCCGCTTCTTTTATCTCGGAAATCATCCCCTACGGAGGTTAATATAAACGAGTGCCACGCGGACGGAGTCGCAGGCAGAAGATTGTGTTATATAAATCCTCCATTTTATTCTGATTCCCTTTCCCAGCAGCACCTGTAAGCCGTGGCATCAATTATTCCGCGCGTCACACGGACGGACGGGCCCGCGGGATTTACCCTGTATTGCAGCACTGCTTCTATCAGATGTTAATAAATAATATTAAGAAGACTATTGATAAGTACCAGAAACGCACTCATTCAGAAAATTACGTTTGGTTGGTGTCGTTGGTATGTGTCTGTGGTTAAAGATATGTCTACATTTCTCACCTTATGTATGACATAGGAGTCATCATCATCATTATAATACTAGCCGAAAGCCGTCTACTGTTGGACATCGGCCTCCCCCAAAGAGTGCCACAGTGAACGGTTCTGCCACCCATATCCAGCGGACTCCCGCGACCTTTACCAGGTCATCAGTCCATCTTGTATGTGGTTTCCACAAAGGAGTAGGGCAATATTGTAATGATTTCGTTGACGTCGACCATACGAGTTGGAACCTCAAAATGGCCCAGCCGCATGAAAGAGTTGTAGCCGAGTGGCATCAATTATTCCGGGCCCTCGGGGCGGCACTGGAGCCTCAGCTACGGGTTTAGCACCGTCAGGCGTCAGCGTGACACGGGGGGTCTATTTTAATCAACATTATAACAATTTTATACCATGTCGGTAGCTGCAGCGGTAAGTTGTCACCGTGGCATATGGACGCTTGCAAATCCAGGGGTGTCTCTTTAACGTTGCCGTCGCTTCAAGAAAAAAAACATTAAGACTGTATATAATGCACTATACGGCTTGGCAAACGTAGTATTGGACGCCCTCCTGCCAGATGGACCGATGACTTAAAGAGGGTATCTGGTAGTGACTGGATGGCGAAAACGGGAGAGCGGATCTTGTGGCGTAGGTACCCAGGGGGAGGCCTACGTCCAGACCCCGTAGCATGGATGTCCTTATCACGCGATAAGTGACAAGATAGAGCATCCGTCCCTGGCTGACACCGTTCGAAAGAACGAGACGACGCTCTTATCCTGTCACTTATCGCGTGATAAGGCCATCCATGCTACGGGGCCAGCAGTGGACTGCAATAGGCTGATTTGATGTGATGTGGTGTGATCTATGATGGTATTGAGCTATGTGCGCACACTGCTTGTTTATGGACTAACGACGAGTAGCAGCGCAATATGCGGGCTGTCAGGCGACTATGGAATCGCTCAATAAAAGTTTCTGCCAAATATAAAATTTTTGGTACAAGCTTTTATTGCTGACTGTACTTTTCTGTATTACGTCATCAACTACTCATTAAGACGATTCTAACGAGCGCAAACTCGATGGGGTTGCGTCGTTTAATTACGGAGTTCCTATGGCCACCTTCCAGCTCCATCATCAGATCAGCTCTTTGTAATAATAATATTGCATTGTCATCCCAGCAGTGGGGGAGTCCGCTGGATGCGGGTGGTGCAGGACCGGTCCATGTCCAGTACATGTGCATGCAAAATTTCAGCTCAATCGGAAACCGGGAAGTGGATCAAATTTAACTTGCAAGATTTGATTACAGACAACGGGACAGGTGAAACTAAATAAAAGCTTGTAAAAATACTCTTAAGCGACGCCATAATATGTTCATGTTTGGGCGACTTTCCACGCGAGGCACGCGTCACCGCACGCCTCCTCTGTCCCTAGGCGTGGCCTTAAGAGCTTGGCCATGACTTTGAGCGGAGCGGATTTATCGTTATCTGGCGTGTCATGTCGTGACGCGATAAATATCGTTTTCGTATTAAGGAATGAGGCTGGCTTAAGGCACTCTAAGCTCTTCATAGAAGGATTGGACTCGGGCTGGACCAGAAAACTCTGGAAATCCAGTAGGAAGCAACTCAGAATTATATCTGGGGTGTTCACAGGTCACTTCGGGGTCAATGATCTCTTGGCCAAGATGGGACTATCGGATAGTTTAGACTGTAGAATGTGTGGCGAGGAGGACGAGACTATGGAACACTTATTGTGTGAATGTCATGCCCTTGCCAGACAAAGAATGAACTACTTTGGTAACGGTTACCCGCAACCAAAGGAATTCAAGGTGCTCCCGGCGAACTGCATCATCCGCTTTGTGGAAATGATGGAGAAAGCCTGGGAGCAGGTATAAAGGAGAGGGCAAATGCACAAAAGATACCACTGGGTCGAAGTGCATCCGAAAGGGCCCTCACCTAGATAAGATAAGATAAGATCATCGCCATCATGACATCAGCCGAAAGACGTCCACTGCTGGACATAGACCTCTCCCATAGAGTGCCAGCCCGTATTTACGCTAATCTATCAAGATCGGGTTTTGTTCACAAAAACTTATAGTGTTCTTTTAATCAATTAGTGTAGGAAACAGAATAGAACTTCTTTTAAGAGTATAAATTCCTTTTATACGTATTACGGCGTTGAAAGGTTGAAAGGCTAACTATGACCTCCGACGCATAACTAGTTGTTGTGAATCTCAACGCCAAAGTATACTACACAAAAAATAGGAAACAAAGATTCATTTTTTTAATACATATTTAAAAGGATAATTCCTTAAGTAGTAAGTCGTTGAAAGGTTGAAAATCTTAGCTTAGAACCTCCAACGCATAGTTGTTGAGAATTTTAACGCCAAAGTATTTGGGGATAGATAGGCTCTATCTTTGGATTCTCAAATGAAACCAATGCCCGGGGAAGAGACATGAATAATGTACGTTCAGCGATCACTTGGGGGTCGATCTGAGACTAACATTTCGCATTCCAATAGTCAATGCGTTTACTAAAGTGTCAGTGGCGTTAGGTACTACGAAAATCGAAGTTTGCATATATACAAGTGCGATAGAGATAGGAACCCGAGCGAAGTTGGCATTTCGTGGCAGCCCCACAAAGTGCGCTTTAATGAAAATCAGCGTCAAGGCTTCCGTGACCACTGCTCAATTAGTGTGCACAGCCATTGGCACAGGACTTAGTACCTAATTATGACGTCTTTAACGGCTTGAAATAAGTCTTGATGGCAATTTAGGCTCGGACGGAACCGACAATATTATACCGGTTTATTTCTATTTGGTACCGAACTTTTCTTGAGAACGTAAACGTACGTTGTAATAACCTTAATTAAGGATGCCTCACGCTAGAACGTGCGGTGACCGGTCCAGGCGGTTTTTTTAGAAAAACGATGGCGTTTTTGCGTGGCCGAGCCATACACAAGCCCGGTCAAGCCACGGCCGAGGCTCGGAAGTGGCTCGGTGTCGGCACGGCCTGGCAGAAACGCCGTCGTATTTCTTAGAAAACGGCCCGGACCGGACACGGCCCGTTGTAGCGTGAGTCATCCTCTAACCGATTTATTCGATGACCGGTAGGTCGATCACGTAACGTATTGTACGCGCGTCAAGTATCTAGGTCTAAATGTCACTTTTTATATGGAAAATTGACAGTTAAATTGTACCGACGCGCGTTCGGAACGTTACGTGATTACCCCTCGGGTCGGGCTACCCGGCGCGGCGTGGCCATCGCTGCCCAAACACACATTCGTGAGTCCTTATTAACCGAATTTAATCATTCTAAACCGGTTAACCCAAAAAAGCCATTATATTGAACTTCTCCATATACCGGTTAAAACGGTTTTTGTATTTAAAGCGAAGTGGAAAGGTTGTACGTATGTAGTTCATGATAATGGTGAATTTCGACCAGGGCTGAGCAAGGTACAACGCTCCGTGCGTTGAGCGAGGAAATCATGTACCAATAGGAAGAGGTACGCGAGCTTTCGCTTTGAAAGAAAGAAAGAAACATTTATTTGAGACAAACAACACACAGCGTTTGTCACGAAACGGTTCTATCTCAGCATAATGCTGGTATTGCTGCCAGTGCTGATCTTCTGATAGAACCGTCGAGTGACTTCACGGTGGATAACATACAAAAACAAAATAATAGTAAAACACGAGATCGGACCATTAACGCAGTTAAACATAGAAAATAAAATATACCGCAGCCATTTCACTCCTGCGTGATCTGTTGCAGCACACTATGGCCACTGACACTGTCAGGAGCGACAGGAGTGACTTTGCTACCTTGCTCAGCCGTAGTGGATACTCACCAATCGTTTTAGGAGTACATAACCGGCTCGGAACCTAAACTTTTAAATTTTTCCTTTAATTTGAAGTTTATAAATATCGTTAGCAGCGTAGTTGCTTTATACAAAAAGTTACATAACCGATGCCAAGCAGTCTCCAGTCTTGTCCTCATCAGACAAATAAATGCCCTTAATAAATAAAATAAAAATAAAAAAGCCTTTATTTCATTTTTAGTTACATTAATATTTATGATTAAAATCTAAGAACTAAATTCTGAATGAACCCCTAAGCGGGTATAGGCCTCCTCCAAAAGGTTCCACCTCTCTCTATCCTGGGCTATTCGTGTCCAGGAGGAACCAGCAGTTCCAACGATGTCGTCTTCCCATCTTGTGAAGGGTCTCCCCTTGCGACGTTTTCCTTTTGGTCCCTTCCACGATGTTATTCTTTTGGTCCATCGCTCGTCTTGAAGACGCGCTACGTGTCCTGCCCATTTCCATTTTTGTTTTCGGGCGAAACTTAGAGCATCGGTAGGTTTTGTGACGCTACGTATCTTTGTATGTCTTATTTTTTGTATCTTTTTCTTGTATCTTTTTCATCATAAATGCCCTTATCAGGATTCAAATCCGGAACCAACGGCTTTGAGGGCAGGGTCACTAACAACTAGGCCAAAATGGTCGTCAGGTAACTTCCGATTCTCCAAAACACATTGATGTCAAATATAAATGCGAAATCAAAGTCAGGGATTGATCACTCCAGGTGCGACACATTAAAATCGCATTCCGGGTGCTCACGGTGTCTTCGGGATAAAATGTATGGCTTGGAGAGATGAATGTGTTTAAATAATTCGTTTTTCTACTCGTCGACTTTAATCTTTGAATTAAGATTTCGTACACGAAACTAAGATCACATACTTTTTAATCCTGGAGCTCCACGAGCTCGTCACGGAGCTCGTGAGGTTTCATAAGATAACCGCCAGCAGTCATCTTATGAATCCAGGAGCTGTATAAGATAACTGTGAAGACATCAACGCGCAAAATTACTAAGCTGCTGCGCTTCATTTCAGCAGGGCGATTTTCAATAGATACCAAGTTTGTTTAATAAATTATTATTTCCGTTGACTCGTAGAAAAAAGTATTGTATACAATAGTTATATAATTAGCTTTTCATCCATTATATAACGATTGCATAAACTACTATTTTTACAAGGTTTTATTTAACTGGTTCGTTTGTTACTTTATTATGCCATGAGTTACGCCGTGTGGAGTAGGAAGCTTGGAGCTACTTATGATCTGATATCTTTTTAACGCTGAAAGCTATATGAGCTAGGGAGTCTTGGCAATCACTTTACATGTAATGTGTTTGGTGGGATATATACTTGAGTATAATGTTGTCTTCGGTTTCCACGAATATGACTCAATAAATAAAGCAATTTCCAGACAAATTATGATAAAAATGTTAAGGTTTAAGTTTTGTTTAGTTCCAGGTTTAACTTGCAAGTGAAGTTACGGTTTTATATGATCAAACAGGGCGAGGTTTTGATTCTCATGAATCTTAAAAATTAAAATATCAAATAATTTATTTTCTAAAGTATATACATACAAGTAGATATTGAACATGAACTAAATTAAATTAAAACTAAGTTAGATCCAGTAAAATGGCCCTCGAGGCATTTTACCGAGGGTGCTGGCGGCATTTCCTCGCTGAATTGCAATGCTGATGCGTAGGTAAAAGTAAAATAAATGATAAATACAGGGTGGAATTTCATAAACTGTACATAATAAAAGGAGAAAAATTTCAGCCAATTTCATCGGTGAAACGGTGTTTTTTTTTTTTTTCTAGTCATTAGTTTCTTTTTTACAGAATTTTGAAAATGTTTGTAAAAACTCGGGTAATACACCTAATTCAGACGGTATAACTTTTGATCCAATGGTCCTAAAATGAAAATAAAAAATGCAGAGTATTACCAAGGGACAGGTTAATAATTCTTAATAACAATAAAAAACCAACTAGAAGAGAAAATCCGCAAAAAAAATTATTGTTTTTGAAAAATGGCTACAAAAATTACGAATTTTAAAAGAAAAACACAATTTTCTGAAAAAAACGCAGATTTAGTTACCATTTTTTTTGCTTAGTATTAAACCTCACTTAATGCCGATTCTAAAACCGTTTTTAAACTGTCTCAGACTTTGAAAAATACCACGGAAATGGGTACGTAAATCAAACCATAATTTTATTAATTTTAATCCTCTTAAAATCCTTAATGACCGTTTGTTCACAGGTAGTTGAAGGGTGTTATTGGGTTTTAGGTGGAAATAACAAATTACGTACTTAGTATTAATCCTCACTTAATGCCGATTCTAAAACCGTTTTTAAACTGTCTCAGACTTTGAAAAATACCACGCTAATGGGTACGTAAATCAAACCATAATTTTATTAATTTTAATCCTCTTAAAATCCTAAAACGCCGCGGTACCGGTGTTGTTTGACTTTATTATTCAAAATCTGCCTGTATTTTTTTGGTTTTTGTATATCCAAGGAAAAGGAAAGTGAAATTCCGCTATGGGAAGGGAAAAGCGGAGGGTATTTTTTGTCAGAGAGATCGCGCACTCGATGCGGGGGGTGTGTGTCCGCGTGGGCTCGCCCTTCGGGCCTTCGGCCCTCGGGCTCGCGTAGAGAGCGTGCTCTGAAGGGACGCTTCGGGCCTTCGGCCCTACGCGGAGCTCGGCCTTCGGCCTTCGCCTGCCACGAAGCTCACCTTCGGGCCTTCGGCCCTCAGGTTCGCTTTTAACACACTCGGGGGTTAGTGAGTGGTAGCACAAACTTAAACTCCCGCAGCTCGGCCTACGGCCTCGCAGGACGCTTCGGGCCTTCGGCCCTACGCGGAGCTCGGCCTTCGGCCTTCGCGTGCCTCGAAGCTCGCCTTCGGGCCTTCGGCCCTCAGGTTCGCTTGTAAGACACTCGGGCCAAGGAATAGAAGCCAAGCCTTAAGCTCCCGCAGCTCGGCCTACGGCCTCGCAAATTTGTTTTGCCCGTACCGTCCGCCATTTTGGATTTTTTCCAATTTTTTTTTCTTTTTACAACTCTTGGGCCCCTCAAGTCCCCGCATGCCAAATCTCGGCGCGCTGCGACCAATTTGAAATTTCAAAAAAAAAAGTTTTTTTTTTCGGCCAAAAAAAAATGCGGTTGTACTCCCCTTGGGAGTATAGGACTGTGCGTCTATGCCCCCGAGTGTCTTTCGTAGTAGGCGAAGGCCGAAGGCCGAGCTCCGCGTAGGGCCGAAGGCCCGAAGCGTCCTGCGAGGCCGTAGGCCGAGCTGCGGGAGTTTAAGGTTGTGCTACCACTCACTAACCCCCGAGTGTGTTAAAAGCGAACCTGAGAGCCGAAGGCCCGAAGGTGAGCTTTGTGGCAGGCGAAGGCCGAAGGCCGAGCTCCGCGTAGGGCCGAAGGCCCGAAGCGTCCTGCGAGGCCGTAGGCCGAGCTGCGGGAGTTTAAGGTTGTGCTACCACTCACTAACCCCCGAGTGTGTTAAAAGCGAACCTGAGAGCCGAAGGCCCGAAGGTGAGCTTCGTGGCAGGCGAAGGCCGAAGGCCGAGCTCCGCGTAGGGCCGAAGGCCCGAAGCGTCCCTTCAAAGCGCGCTTGCGGAAACCCTACGCCCCCCAAGTGTCTTTAAGCGAACCTGAGGGCCGAAGGCCCGAAGGTGAGCTTCCAGGTACGCGAAGGCCGAAGGTCGAGCTCCGCGTAGGGCCGAAGGCCCGAAGCGTCCCTTCAGAGCACGCTCTCTACGCGAGCCCGAGGGCCGAAGGCCCGAAGGGCGAGCCCACGCGGACACACACCCCCCGCATCGAGTGCGCGATCTCTCTGACAAAAAATACCCTCCGCTTTTCCCTTCCCATAGCGGAATTTCACTTTCCTTTTCCTTGGATATACAAAAACCAAAAAAATACAGGCAGATTTTGAATAATAAAGTCAAACAACACCGGTACCGCGGCGTTTTAGGATTTTAAGAGGATTAAAATTAATAAAATTATGGTTTGATTTACGTACATTACATTAGCGTGGTATTTTTCAAAGTCTGAGACAGTTTAAAAACGGTTTAAGAATCGGCATTAAGTGAGGATTAATACTAAGTACGTAATTTGTTATTTCCACCTAAAACCCAATAACACCCTTCAACTACCTGTGAACAAACGGTCATTAAGGATTTTAAGAGGATTAAAATTAATAAAATTATGGTTTGATTTACGTACCCATTTCCGTGGTATTTTTCAAAGTCTGAGACAGTTTAAAAACGGTTTTAGAATCGGCATTAAGTGAGGTTTAATACTAAGCAAAAAAAATGGTAACTAAATCTGCGTTTTTTTCAGAAAATTGTGTTTTTCTTTTAAAATTCGTAATTTTTGTAGCCATTTTTCAAAAACAATAATTTTTTTTGCGGATTTTCTCTTCTAGTTGGTTTTTTATTGTTATTAAGAATTATTAACCTGTCCCTTGGTAATACTCTGCATTTTTTATTTTCATTTTAGGACCATTGGATCAAAAGTTATACCGTCTGAATTAGGTGTATTACCCGAGTTTTTACAAACATTTTCAAAATTCTGTAAAAAAGAAACTAATGACTAGAAAAAAAAAAAAAACACCGTTTCACCGATGAAATTGGCTGAAATTTTTCTCCTTTTATTATGTACAGTTTATGAAATTCCACCCTGTATAAGTAAATGATATTGTAAGTATGTTATACTGTTTTTCGATTAATTGTCTCGCTCATGGAAGATACTCCACAAAACCTAATTAACCCGCACAATATCGGTTCGGGGGCGGCCATTAATCTTGCCGCCAGAGGTTCCGCCTCATCGACGGCTGGCTGAATAATTTATATGAGACAAGATTTTGCCCGCGATTTCGACCGCGTGTAACTCCGTTACATCGTACCTCCGTACAAACTTCCACCCCCATTTCACTTTCTTAGGGAATGATTTCCGGTATACAAATTATCCTATGTCCTTTCTTGATATTCAAACTATCTCCTTAACAAATTTCATCTAAATCGGTTCAGCGGTTTTAGCTTGAAAAGGTACTGCATACAGAGTTACTGCCGCATTAATACTGATACTCATTTATTCATAAAATATAAAAATGTACATGTCAAAAATAGAATTATAATAATATGGATGGAGAACATATTAGTGTGGATGAGTATAGAAGCAGGACTTAGGTTCTTTTTTTCAACAATTGAAAATGTCTGATTATGGCTGAGACCACAATCCTGGATCCGAGCCTGGTGTCTCGGCTTTGAAGACATGATGACGAATTACATTAGAGTGCTGTAGAGAGTGGAGAGTGGTCGCAGTTCTAATCTAACCTGACCTAACCTACTTTTTTGGCGGTATTTAATTTCTGCGTGGGCCGCATAACTTTACTATCCACATAATTAGCTTAATCAAGTTGCACAATAGTATCGATTCAAGGGCGGCAATTAATCTTGCCAGAGATTCCGCCTCATCGACGGCCGGCTGAATAATTTATACGGGATGTGTCTAGGCTTTCAAGACACGAAGAATTAATTGCATTAGAGGAGTGTTTACGTCAGGGTCGCAGTTCGAACCTAACCTATTTTTCTGATGGCTGTTCCTGTGGTGGTCGTTCATGTTTTATCCCAGTGTTTTTCAGCTGTGGGCTTTGCCACATTCTCTGTCAGTAACCCGCTTATCAAATCACGGTATTGTCTACGAGCGTAGCGCTACGAATTTTTTAGGATTGAATAGTGGCGTAGCACCCTTTTCGTAGCCGTTCGTGACGTGTAGCCGTAGCACACGGGTGAAAGCACACCCATAAACACAGAGTAAGTAGATATTACGTAGATACGTGTAGAATATTTACAGTCTAATAACTCGATGACTGAAATGACAAATAACCTGAATCATGCCTTCCTTCTTAGTCGCATAGTTCGTGCTCTTTGTAATCGCTAAGATTATCAAATGCGCGCGTCAAACACGTCACCCTGCAAAACAGTCATTAGAAACCCAACAAAATGTGACATGAGGCGTTTCGAACTTTATTTTTAATTTTTTTCTAAACTTAGCTCTCACACTCCTCTTGCATGGGTGTAAATTTACCACACACCAGTGAAGCAATCGTCAGTGACACAGAGTGAATACGTTACTGGTGTTGTAGTAATGAAACAGCGCAAGACCAAGACAACAACTGATTTTGTATATTACTTGCGGGTAGGTACATTGTTAATCTTAAGTCTACCCACAACATCTCCCCCAAAAGGATTTCGTAAGATTAAACCTAAATTTAATTTATAGTAAAACGTACCTAGTACAGTCGCCATCACATACATCGGGACAAACAAGCACGTCACAAACATCGGAACACACCTCTATTTTCAAGGCATTAAAGTGCATGTGCCGATATTTTTGAACACCTAGAGTGTACCTATGTATGTGATGGCGACTGTACCAGTTTACAAATTGTTTACGACACGCTCGTTCGTAACATATCTGACCTACTATAGTTACCTACCTATATTACATGCCCATATTCCCCTTTACATAAAAAATAACACCTTATTTTAACATTGTTAATCAGACAAAAGGCTAGTGAATTGATGTGAGTAGGTAAGTACCCAGTATTCTTATTCTACTTACATTATTAACAGATTTACCTGATAGCTTATACTTAACTAGACTACATCTACTTAATATACTCGTATCTAAGCATATCTGCGTCAGAAAACACCGATTAAGTGCAATCATTACTTATAGGTACATAATAATTCATCATCATCATATCGGCCGAAAGATGTCCACGTCTGGATATGGCATCCCTCAAAGAGTGCCAAAATGACCGGTCGGGTACTGTATTATTTGCTAGATTGATCATTAAAAGTGAATGCTCAAGTCTATGTATCCGGGATTTACCCATCTAACTTTGGCACCCGAGTACGGGTAGTTTGCGTCAAATCCGGTAGTTCTGATTTTTTGCAGAATTGTTTATGATGTTGGCCCAATGAATAATCCAAGTTTGTGACCTCGAGCGCCGAACGCAACTTTGTCAAAAATCGAAAAAACTGCGAAAGTTTTTATTATAACCCTAACGGACTAGTTTCTGATAGTATATAAAAGTACTAGATTTGGTACAATACGAGACTAGAATTGTCTCTGTAGACCAAATAGTTTTCGAGATAAAACCTACGGAGACAATTCATACACTAGGTCACAAACTTGGATTAAATATTCATTGGGCCAACATCATAAACAAGTCTGCAAAAATCACAACTAGGTACCGGATTTGACGCATGCTCTTTGATGTAAACCTAAAGTATTAATCTGTCAATTAAAACAAATGGAGCCAAGGCAATGTCACTATGTAGAAACTAGACGTACTTTATTGAATCAGGCGTTACTTTGCGGAAGTCCATGATATGTTACAAGAACAATATCCAAAGAATAGCAAAGGAATATCGTTATCGTAAAATAGACGTACCTACACCAATCAATAGGCATGTCACTGTTTAATTGCTTTTCCGTCTATTCATTAGCGAGCAGCGACTCGTGCTGCCGTTCAATGTGTCAATTACTACATGACATCGGAGCTGGATTCTAGATCAAGTACTCAGACCAAGAAGAAAGAATCGACGAACTCAGACCAAGAAGAAATTGTTAATCGCTCTTGCAGACGTCCAAGACACAGGGTGAAATGGTATTAGGGCTCCTTTTGTCTTAACTCGAACAAACAATGTTTAACCACTCGTACCTAGAGTCATTTCCTCACGGATCGTACTTGTTTTGCTATAACTATCTTTGTCTTCGTTGTGTGGAAGATAGAGTCATTAATTCTTGCCCTAGACTGCGTCCAGCTTAGGTTAAGGCGCAAAACGTTACTTCCTAAGTGTAAATGATATTTATAAAGGGCGAACCTATCTCTGGTACGTTAAAACTTCTAGAGTCAGATTCGTTTGCTACCCACGTACGAGGGAGGAGGTATCCATTGTATATATCTCCAGTCTAGTGCTGAGATCGTCTGTGTATTGTGAGGGTTGACCATGTACATATGTTAATGAGCTATGTGATTGAGTTGCTCATAGGTGATTACACCAAATTGCTTTAGATTAAGGTACCTTTAATAAGATCTCGCTACCTCTGTAGCTTTGTTCATGAGTGGCCACTCAGTTGTCAACCCTTGCGCTTCAGTTCTATGGATACCAAACCCATGCAGGTCATATAAATCTCGTTCTCTTTGGCAATTAATCAGTTCCCTAATTTATAAAAAAGGATTAAATAACTTACGGTTATTTAATGTATTGTATCTGAATCGGAGGCAAGTTAAGTCAGGTTAATTAGGGTACGAACGCCCTATTGTGAATGCCATAGAATAACAAGTATGTGACCTTAGGTCGTGCTCTCCAGACAGGTAGAGCCTTCCCTTTAGCCACGTCAAAACTGCCGAAAGAACAACGAGACTTTATCTAAATCTGACCCTAGTCGTT
Source organism: Epinotia brunnichana (assembly GCA_963854355.1). NCBI lineage: Eukaryota > Metazoa > Arthropoda > Insecta > Lepidoptera > Tortricidae > Epinotia > Epinotia brunnichana. Next base: position 2,371,103 of record OY977943.1, on the reverse strand, counting down.
AATTAAGTGGCTAGATATCTAGCTAGAATTATGAACACTTCAAATTATGAGACACTATCTGTTCGAGCACAATTGTAAAGGAATTTACTATTGTTATAGATTATGAGTTTATCTATGTTGCCCCTAATTATGAGATTAAAACCTAAAGGTATTCTACTGGGAATCTGTAGTTATAAAGAAAAACCTGTTGAAAGTAGAAAATAAGGAATTTATTTTCGTAAGTGATTTTAATCGAAACTGGTTGACTACTTACCAAATAAAACTAGTTGTAGTCTTATTTGGTGACTGCTTTGATTAACCTAGGCCAAACTTAAAGAGGAAAATCTAGCAATCTAACAAAAACCTCTTGCCTTCATTAAAACTAAATCAATTAACATGTACTACACGCTAATAGGTATTTACAACAACTAAGTAACTAATATTTATTCCCCAAATCCCTAACTTTACGTATACACGAGTTCACGTTTGGACACTATAACTATATCTTTAGATCTAGTACACTCACATAGGTATAGGTACTATAAACAGTATCGGCTGAATTGACCTTAGCCGTATTAGGCTCTGACACAAGTTATTAAGTTATCAATGCTCACTGACGTATTTAGCGCGTTTATAGTGCAAGTCTTTGGTCAATTCAGGTAACAATGTATGTACAAATAGTTTCAATCAAGTGGGGTTCGAACCCGCTTGTAACAGAACAGTATTTAAGAATGTTCCACAATTTAATCTACACAATTATACAATAATGGTAAATAAATGAACAGATGGCTGGTGTCTATACTATGGCCCAGAGCGCAGGTAAGCAACCCTTTATGACAAAGGTATTAAGATGATAATTAAAAGAAAGAAGGTATATTTAAATGACCTCTCCAGTATTCCATTCGTCCATTGATTTCCACAAGATTAATACTTAGCCCTTTAAACAACAGAGTCACGACACTGATTCTATTAACTTTTTTTCAACACTCCTAGTACACTTATATGCTCAGACTTCGGAAAGAGGTCAGCTTTCTCGTAAGTATCTTAAGGTACCGTCGCCGCTCGCAGTTCTCGAATCAGTGTCCTACTTTCACTCCCCTTGTCTCTTCGCAAATCTATTCTCCCACTTTTTCAAAGCGACAACTTTATTCCTACCATCGGTTTTCTTATTTCCTACTTAATATCTATACAATTAAGTCGCTTCCGTCGACATTTGTCTAATTATCGTCGTAGCTGCGCCCGCGCCTCCCATCTTGTCTCTCGTTCTTCCCTCGGCAAGGTCATACTCCGTCCCTCTCGCACCGGCTTCGTCCTGTCCACAGAGTTTGCCACCCCCGTCACGTTCTGTCGCATGTACGCGTGCACGGCCTCTCTCTCTCCTGTGTTTCATGAGACGCGTCCACAAATCTGGACATGTGTAAAGCAGATGTCTCGGAGTTTACTGGAATAAGAGACAATGATCAGCCAGATTTCTGTATATTGGGATATGTTAAAATGAGTATTATGCCAATGATGACAAAGTCGCCTTTTGATCATCCCTTGTGCAAACTATTCCACAAATTTTCTATAAGTGTTCTTTGAACTTGCCACAGTTTTAGTCCTAATATTTATTTAAGTTACAGTCTTTTGTGAGGCTATAATATATTACTTCCTTAAGCATTGTAAGTTTTGTCTTTATGACCATGGCCATTGGGCGAGGATTTATTACTCTCTTAAATAAATATTCCTAGAACTTCACGATATATTTAACACATTTAGCCTGCCACTTCACCCCCCCCTTTGTCGATAGTTAAAATAAATTTTGACTCTCTACACCACAACCATAACTAGATAATTCGGGTTTAATATAGCGTTATAAAATTAATAAACAACTCTTTCTTCAAACCTTTAACGTTTATTGTCCTACTCAACAAAGTATTATGTCTTAAGTGGCCAATAAAATATGTGAGTAAGCGCCGGCGTTATGCTTTGTCTGGTGCCCGCTCGGTCCGCTCTACTTGCATTGTTCTATCACTTGAATAATAACGGAACAGGTGGATAGCATTGTAGTTGCCTTTAATTGCCCCTGTATTCGTGCATACTAGTGTATAAACATTATCGTATGGTATGGCCCCAATTCTGAAAGGACCAATATATAATCGCGAGAATTTCTTTGTCAACTTTTTATCTGCATCTGATCTAGGTAAAGTCTTAAGTTTGACAAGGTCTCCAATATTGAATTGAACTAGTCTATGGGATTTATCGTATGCCACTTTCCTATCTTCTGCTGCCTTTACTATGTTTTCCCTAGCCCTTTCGCGAATCTCACTCACAGTCCTGATACTACAATATTAAATTTATTAATCGTCAAATCACTCGAAAGCACGGTTCTCTCTCCCCGCAGAACTTCCAATGGTGTGAAACCTGTCGAGATTTGTACAACGTGGTTATAGCAATCTGCTATTTTGGTAACGAGATCAACCCATGATTTATGTGACTTATCACAGTATGTCCTAAACCGCCTGCCTAGCTCCTTGTTGATTCGCTCTGTGGAATTAGATCTAGGACAGCGTACTGATGTATGCCCTAGATCAATACCTAACTGTGCTAACCCATTTTCCCAAGTACTTGAAATAAACTGAGCTGCATTGTCCGTTATTATACGCTCTATCTTCACTAGCTTGTGGAATTTCCTTACACAACCCAAAGCGCCCTGGCCTGTTGCCCTTTTTAATGGATATAACTGTATAAATTTACTGAAAGCATCTTGCAACACAAAAATATACTTGTTTCCAAACTTCCCCGTTGGTAATGGCCCATAAAAATCACCGAAAACGATCTCCCCCTACTTCTCTAACAATTACTGGTTTACTTGGGCCAGCATGGTTACTAAACACATGTTTCGATGTTTGACAGGTTTCACATTCTCGCAATACGTTCGCTATTGCCTGAGACATATTGGGAAAATAATATCTTTTCTTCATCAATAATAAAACTTTAAATCGGCCGTAATGACCTATTTCCTCGTGAATACTAATAATTAAGTCCCTTTGTATCGCTTCCGGGACGACTAGTGTGCGACTACCTGACTTAGGATTCTCGTAATACAATACATTGTCTACCAATCTATAGTATTGTGCCCCCCTTATCGGATTTGTTTGCTCACTATTGAGTAAATTTTCGAATATGCCCTTCAAACTCCCGTCTTCCAATTGATGTCTTCCTATTGCTATTAATTGTTCTTTAATCAAACTTTCATTCGTGGCCTTAAATAAATTTATCTGTGGGTTTTGAGCCTTCGTAGTTTTTAAATCTGTAACTCCCTGTATATGTCGTGATAAAACGTCGGCTATGACATTGTCACTACCCTTTACATATTCTATATGATGATCAAATCGCCCTATGTAATTTACCCAACGAATCATGCGAGCGCTTAAAAGTCTACATGAATTTAAAAATGTAAGGCTTTTGTGATCGGTACGTATTATTAATCTCGCTCCCCGTAAATATGTCTCAAATTTCGACAAACTGTATATAATAGCCCAAAGCTCCTGTTCTGTGACTGTCCATCTCATTTCTGTCTCTGTTAAACCTTTGCTACAGAATCCTATGACTTGTTTATCGCCCGCATCAGACAATTGGTACACGCAACCTGAGATACCTATTGCACTGCTATCTGTTTGCAAATAATATGTTTTGTTAACATCCGGGTGGACTAACATTATAGTATCCAAGAATAATAACTTTATTCGCTCAAAACAATCATCCTCCACTTGTGTCCATTTCCACTTAATGTCCTTTTTCAAAAGATCGCACAATGGCCTAGTCTCTTCCCCGTATTTTTCTATAAATTTTCTAAAATAGTTTAGGAGCCCTAAAAATGCCCTAACTTGTTTAACGGTTCTTGGTACGGGAAAGTCCCGAATAGCCTTCGTCTTGTCTGGGTCCATTCGGATACCCTCAATGCTCACTATGTGTCCTAACAACTGAACCTCTACCTGCAAGAATTTACACTTTTCTATGTTACATGTCAAATTCGCTTCGTATAACTTTTCCAAAACCTGGTCTATATGTGATAAATGTAACTCGAGATCACCATTGGTATACACAATTAAATCATCTAGATAATTTACGCAAAAGGCTCTAACACCGCCTAATATCACATCCATTGCGCGAGAAAAACTAGCTACTGAAGTCTTTAAGCCTTGTGGCAACACGGCATATGTGTAGCTTTTCCCCATAAAAGTAAAACCTGTATACTTTGTGGAATTTCTGTGTATAGGTATTTGAAAATAGGCATTATTTAAGTCAATTAAACTGATGTAATTTACCCCGTGAAACGACTGAAGTATCTCGGATGTAATAGGTGGAGCTTCAGAGTCCCCCACCATTTTTTTATTTAATTCGCGCGCATCTAATAATAATCTAACAGAACCATCTTTTTTCTTTGTATATGTCAATGGGCTGCTATATGCAGTGGCCTCCCGTTTTAAGACCCCCAAACTCTCTAACTCATCAATCTTGGCCTTAACTAAGTCTCTGTGCGCGAATGGTATAGGGTAACTACGTTTTAAAAACGGTGTTTCGTCTACCATTTTAATTTCATGGACATATTTATTTGTAAGCCCCAATTTCTGTGAAAACACAGCTGCGTGTTTCTGTAATGTTTGTAACAGCAAAGTCTTATGACATTTATCTATATTTAAATTCTCTATATGGCTATTAATCAACTGTAAATCGGATTTATTGTCTGGTAATAAGGTATCCCTTCCATTGACTGAAATTGCACTATTAATCTCACAATTGTTGCTATGCCTTGGCGTGGTGTTATGAACCTGGATCGAGTTTATGACTCTAGATAAACTTTCGGTTTCGTTCTGGGTCCCAATTCTTGCGTTTGTAATCATACCTAAATGTTCTATAGTCAGAGTTCGTTCCGCCCCACATCTAATCACGCCCTTCATTCTTTCCATCCAATCGAACCCTAATATAATTGATCTAGGTAGTTTGCGCACTACTAAAACCGGTGTCTCGATTTGCGTATCTCCTAATTCTATGTTAATTATGATCATACTTTTCACACTTTCACTCTTCGAACCAAATGCACCTTGTATTTGTATAGTCGGTATAGGGATCTCAGGTAAAGTCCCTAACTGCGCTTTTATTGCCTGAAATAACTCACTTGAGATAGCCGTTACCTGGCTACCTGTATCTATTAGTGCCTGTATTTTACGATCTCCCACCTTGACTGTTACTTCGGGTAACTTAGGCAACGCCGGTCCTACGCCCTGCTCGGCAACACTCTCCTCTGTATTGTCAAAAATAGTGCAAAGCTCTCTTCCTATCCTATTTTCGCACGAAACACACGGTCTACCCCTCTCCTCACATAATCTAACATGCTCGTTCCTATCACCTAAAAGCCTACCTAAGTTTTCTAATGACCTAACATTCTCGTGTCCTATCTTACAACCTACCGGATTCCTAACCCCGTCTCCTAATTTACCTAACCCCTGTCCTGCTTTCCAACCCCATTTAGCCATCATACTATATGCAGTCCCTATCTTACTAATTTTTGAGTCCCTGTGTAATTTATTAGTCTCACAAGTGGAACTTACTTGTTCGACCGATTGTCGTTTCCCTGTTTCGCGACGTTAATGTTATCTTGGGCCGGAGATCCCAGTGCAAAACTTGGTCGTGTGATCTGTGACGTCGACGCCGCTTCCCAACTGATGGCCGGGAACCTACCTCTATTAACTCTCGAGTAACCTCCTCGTCCGCGGCCGCGCCCGCGTCCCCGTCTAGGCCAATAACTACCCTGTAAAACCGCAGCCATAGGTACTGCGTGACCTCGTGCGTACCTCATGCCCCGCCTATGTGTTAAACCACGCCCTACGCTATTGTAATTATAGTCGTTGCTGTCGTTCATGTCTGAACCCCTACAACTAACACTCTCCTCATAATTTGAAAGAAAATCTAAGGCTATGTCTACCGTCACATCACCTATACGTGTGTACGTAAACCACATTTGTTGTACGTCCTTAGGGAAGTGTCGCATAATACTATTGACTAAAAACCGTTCCTCAAAAGGCTTCGTCAATAAACTAACGGCGTCAATCTGCTCTGCAAAGTGCTCGCTCATGGGGACTTTATTATGACCGTCATATGCCCCGTGTATCACCTTGTACTTAGCCCGTTCTTGCCGTTCCTCCGTCCAATACTTATGTTCGAAGTCCGCCTCAAAATCGTCTAATGTTTGCCACTTCCTACTCTTTAAGCCTAACACTACAAGAGCAGAACCCGTCAAACATTCTATCGCTATCTCTACAGCCCTGTCTTGCGCGTTCATAGATCGTATATACCTGCGTAGCTTGTATATAAACTTCATTGGATTCGTATCACCTCTCCCATTAAAACTAGGCTTAGCTATCGGCTGTGTAATATAAACGTTAGGAGTAACAGCCGAACAACTCCCACTCGCACGCGCCTCCACTACCTGTGACGAACAATGTCCATTGCTCGTGTCCGTCCCTACTGAACTCGTAGGACGTGTTTCAAACGACTCGAAACGCTTGGACAGCGAGTCGAATTTATCTAAAAGCATTTCAAACCTACGTTCCCGTATAATAATAGAGTCTGCGCTAGCCTGTCCTAAATCATCACTCGTCACAGTATGTAACTGACTTTCCTGAATATCCTCATCACGGCCAGCGCCCGTCTCACTACGTTTCGACCCCTGCCTCGTTTTACCCTTTCCAGACATCGCTACTATTTTGAATATAATGGCAATTCAAAGAACACTTGAAAATTAAATCAATAAAATTCCGCTTATTCCTGTTAAATGTTAAAAATAGTGTGTCCAAACGTATTCTCGTAATACACTATTTATAATAGTATGTGGTACCCCCCTTAAGTCTTTCGAATAAAGTGTATTTTATTCCTTTCTTAATTCTTAAATTGGCTCAATCCAATCTCATTCAAAATGGTTCAAAAATCGTTCGCTATTAGCTAACAAGTTGTGATTTTAAGTGATCGTCTAATAAATTCAAATATCTACGTTGTGTTTTAATTAAGTAACATTAAAGTTCTTCTAGTTGTACTAATTCAATATTAACACAAAATCTAGAATCCTGCGGCACGGCGTCAGGTGAAATGGTATTAGGGCTCCTTTTGTCTTAACTCGAACAAACAATGTTTAACCACTCGTACCTAGAGTCATTTCCTCACGGATCGTACTTGTTTTGCTATAACTATCTTTGTCTTCGTTGTGTGGAAGATAGAGTCATTAATTCTTGCCCTAGACTGCGTCCAGCTTAGGTTAAGGCGCAAAACGTTACTTCCTAAGTGTAAATGATATTTATAAAGGGCGAACCTATCTCTGGTACGTTAAAACTTCTAGAGTCAGATTCGTTTGCTACCCACGTACGAGGGAGGAGGTATCCATTGTATATATCTCCAGTCTAGTGCTGAGATCGTCTGTGTATTGTGAGGGTTGACCATGTACATATGTTAATGAGCTATGTGATTGAGTTGCTCATAGGTGATTACACCAAATTGCTTTAGATTAAGGTACCTTTAATAAGATCTCGCTACCTCTGTAGCTTTGTTCATGAGTGGCCACTCAGTTGTCAACCCTTGCGCTTCAGTTCTATGGATACCAAACCCATGCAGGTCATATAAATCTCGTTCTCTTTGGCAATTAATCAGTTCCCTAATTTATAAAAAAGGATTAAATAACTTACGGTTATTTAATGTATTGTATCTGAATCGGAGGCAAGTTAAGTCAGGTTAATTAGGGTACGAACGCCCTATTGTGAATGCCATAGAATAACAAGTATGTGACCTTAGGTCGTGCTCTCCAGACAGGTAGAGCCTTCCCTTTAGCCACGTCAAAACTGCCGAAAGAACAACGAGACTTTATCTAAATCTGACCCTAGTCGTTAATTAAGTGGCTAGATATCTAGCTAGAATTATGAACACTTCAAATTATGAGACACTATCTGTTCGAGCACAATTGTAAAGGAATTTACTATTGTTATAGATTATGAGTTTATCTATGTTGCCCCTAATTATGAGATTAAAACCTAAAGGTATTCTACTGGGAATCTGTAGTTATAAAGAAAAACCTGTTGAAAGTAGAAAATAAGGAATTTATTTTCGTAAGTGATTTTAATCGAAACTGGTTGACTACTTACCAAATAAAACTAGTTGTAGTCTTATTTGGTGACTGCTTTGATTAACCTAGGCCAAACTTAAAGAGGAAAATCTAGCAATCTAACAAAAACCTCTTGCCTTCATTAAAACTAAATCAATTAACATGTACTACACGCTAATAGGTATTTACAACAACTAAGTAACTAATATTTATTCCCCAAATCCCTAACTTTACGTATACACGAGTTCACGTTTGGACACTATAACTATATCTTTAGATCTAGTACACTCACATAGGTATAGGTACTATAAACAGTATCGGCTGAATTGACCTTAGCCGTATTAGGCTCTGACACAAGTTATTAAGTTATCAATGCTCACTGACGTATTTAGCGCGTTTATAGTGCAAGTCTTTGGTCAATTCAGGTAACAATGTATGTACAAATAGTTTCAATCAAGTGGGGTTCGAACCCGCTTGTAACAGAACAGTATTTAAGAATGTTCCACAATTTAATCTACACAATTATACAATAATGGTAAATAAATGAACAGATGGCTGGTGTCTATACTATGGCCCAGAGCGCAGGTAAGCAACCCTTTATGACAAAGGTATTAAGATGATAATTAAAAGAAAGAAGGTATATTTAAATGACCTCTCCAGTATTCCATTCGTCCATTGATTTCCACAAGATTAATACTTAGCCCTTTAAACAACAGAGTCACGACACTGATTCTATTAACTTTTTTTCAACACTCCTAGTACACTTATATGCTCAGACTTCGGAAAGAGGTCAGCTTTCTCGTAAGTATCTTAAGGTACCGTCGCCGCTCGCAGTTCTCGAATCAGTGTCCTACTTTCACTCCCCTTGTCTCTTCGCAAATCTATTCTCCCACTTTTTCAAAGCGACAACTTTATTCCTACCATCGGTTTTCTTATTTCCTACTTAATATCTATACAATTAAGTCGCTTCCGTCGACATTTGTCTAATTATCGTCGTAGCTGCGCCCGCGCCTCCCATCTTGTCTCTCGTTCTTCCCTCGGCAAGGTCATACTCCGTCCCTCTCGCACCGGCTTCGTCCTGTCCACAGAGTTTGCCACCCCCGTCACGTTCTGTCGCATGTACGCGTGCACGGCCTCTCTCTCTCCTGTGTTTCATGAGACGCGTCCACAAATCTGGACATGTGTAAAGCAGATGTCTCGGAGTTTACTGGAATAAGAGACAATGATCAGCCAGATTTCTGTATATTGGGATATGTTAAAATGAGTATTATGCCAATGATGACAAAGTCGCCTTTTGATCATCCCTTGTGCAAACTATTCCACAAATTTTCTATAAGTGTTCTTTGAACTTGCCACAGTTTTAGTCCTAATATTTATTTAAGTTACAGTCTTTTGTGAGGCTATAATATATTACTTCCTTAAGCATTGTAAGTTTTGTCTTTATGACCATGGCCATTGGGCGAGGATTTATTACTCTCTTAAATAAATATTCCTAGAACTTCACGATATATTTAACACATTTAGCCTGCCACTTCACCGCTCAGCCTAGTTTGGAGTCTGATGGATATTTTTTTGTTGTATGCTAATCTGTTTCTGTTAAATAAAATATTTGTATTGTATTGTATATAAGATTACATATGTCGCAGTATACGCCGCGGATGCCGCATGTGTGTTTATAACGGACCGACATACGCCACTCCTCGATACCGAAGTATTCTATGCTGTAAATAAAGACAAACAAAATATAAGAAATAACACAATATATTTATTTTTTTCTACTAAACTTCTAAAAAAAAGATAGACAGAGCATTATGGATAACCTAGTGAAGCCAGTTTTCAACCAAGCCCAATAACTTTAGCACACGCTCACGCACACATATACATACAAAATTGCACATGGATATAAGTATTTAGGGCCTCATACACACAAACAAACATAACAGATAAAGTTGTAAGCATAATTATAGTCTATTGGAATAAGATACAAATACAAATTATGGGAACAAGATACAATGTCATATTTCCCGTCCTTTTTTTCTGTTTGCCACCCAGGTTGTCAAACATCGGCGCTACCATGAACTTCGAATCTCGAACTTAGTATGACTCCGTCTCTGTCGCTCGAGTACCATAAACCATAAGTGCGATAGAGACGGAGATATACGATTTTCGAGATTCGAATTTCGTGGTTATAGCTCAGCGGCGCTACCACGAACTTCGAATCTTTAACTTCGTATATCTCCGTCTCTGTCGCTCGAGCACCATAGACCATAAGTGCAATAGAGACGGAGATATACGAAGTTCAAAATTCGAAGTTCGTGGTAGCGCCGCTGAATCTGACGCCACGTAAATAACACGACTAAAGTATATAGGACATGACATATCAAGGATGTATTAGTCTTCTGATACTTCTTCGATTGCAGAATACAGGGCAAAGCACCTCGGAACACCGGGGTCACTACCGGAGGCCGTCGGCAACATAAAGGGCCTGCTAGGCTTCCTGGTGGAACTGGGTTGGCACAAATAAGAGTAGTGCCAAAACCCCTATGCAAAATAGGCGCATTTATGACGTCGAGGTGCGGAAACCCAGCCCGCGTACAACCTATATACTTCTTCGATTTGCAAGGACTCCATCTAAAAAAACCTTCATCTAACTTTATGCCAGACATAAAACTGGCCATACTACGAAACTTAGAGCATTAAACCAACCAGAGTAGCCATTGCCAGGCGTTCCCCTCTGCCAAAGGTACGAGACCGCCGGTCATAGCGGTTATATAAAACTAGTTGCCGCGCGCTCCGCGCCATTCCCGGCTCGTAGTAAGTCAATTCAAAAAAAAAAAAAAAAAAAAAAAAAAAAGCTCCGCGCCATTCAATGAATCGCAGTGAGCGCGGAATGACCTGAGCTAAAAATGCCGAATTGCAACGTGTTCTCGTGTAATAAGAGATCAGAAATATCTAATGTACAAAAGGATAACGTTACTTTTCATCTGTTAGTATTATTACGTTTAAATATTATCAAATAGTGCATTAAATTTGCAAAAAACTAAAAAATATTGTCAATCTAACAGTGTTCCCACTTAATGGTACTATAGCTCTACTTTTGGGTATTTTTTAAAGTTGACTGTATAAATGTTTAATTATAAGTTCTACTTTAAATTCGTTATTATTAACACAGTTTATCCAATAAAAATGGTACCAACCATAAATAACGTGAAATTTATAATTGTAGATGTTTAATTAATTAATGATGGATTACTGTTTGCAAATTCATTTATTCTTTTATTTTCACCATATAATATTTTTATTTAATGTTTTAAATATAATATGTTTAGGCTGTATTTTATTAATTATACGGAATTTACGATCGTCACTTGTTCCGTAAATATGCATTTTTAATTTGGTACTCTAGCAACACTGTACTAGGAAAGTTAGTGAAGGGACAGCACAAAAACAAATGTCGATAAACATTATAAGTATGTTATTCTTATAATTTATTTTTCAGATTCCCAAAAGATGTAATGATTCAGGATGTCTGTATCCGAGCTTGTGGAAATCATGTGTCGTGGACTCCTAAACGAGACTAGCACTATTTGCTCCCAGCATTTTGAATGTTATTTTATAAAAGTTGCTTTTTATTCTTTGTTTCTTGTTTTATGTTATCTCCAAAAGATACAGTACAGTGTTAACCTGTCCTGCCTGAACCAAAATTCAGGCCAGTTATTCATGTGGAAAAAACATCCTGTTATCCGTTTACCGTCTGTCCAAAGATCGTATGTTACGTGCATAAAAAAAAATCCCTTTTAATAAGTACCGATCATGGCATTTCAATATGATATCCTATGGCCGCCTTCCATCTCCATCATCAGACCAGCTCGATAGTACTCGATGGTATAATATCTTATATCTCGAAAACTGTACAAGATATCGAAAAACTTGATATTATAAAAATTGTGGCAAATTTAATCACCTTTCATTTTGTTTAGAATAGTTATGTCGCTAGGACGCATAGTTTCCGAGATATAGGTGAAAAACCGAATAATGGGACTTTGAAACCCCCCCCCCCCCCCCCCCCCCCCCTCCCCTCCGGCTCAAGGGATACGGGCAAGGACTTTTGATATGTTTACCTCCTAACTAGTCCAAACAAAGTTACGAAGTCAAAAATTGTGTTTCATGCATTTCCCTCTATAACTTTTTTGTGCATTCGTTTCCGGACCTACATGAAATATCGATAAGTTTATTATTTATTATCGACGTGTTCCTCGCACTATCGATGTTTACTTCGAGCTGACGTCATCTCTTTCACGGACAGGTTGTCTGTGTATGTGTTTGTACTTGTGTGAGTATAGTTTATGCTGGTGTTTGATAATTTTGTCGTGTGCGTGTGTAGTGACACTATCGGAAAAATGCATTGGTGTTAACATGATTTGTGTGCGTTGCCTCGTCCCCCGCGCCAAAAACGGCAGACTTTTTTAGATAGAAAAGTGTGCGCGTGTCGTCTCCGGTTGGTTTAATGCTCTAAGCTACGAAAGCATAACAACAAGAACGCGAGCAAAGAAGTATCAACTTCAGTAATAGGTAGGTACTAAGGTATTATCAAACCGCGATTAGAATTGTCTTGGCGGTGATAGTTTTGACACATAAATACGTCAAAGTTTATATATATGAATTGACAGCTATTCCAAGTGTAAACTCATCGCGGTTGAATAATATAGCCAGTTAGATTTCTAGCACTTTTTTCCCTTCACTGCTGCCTCGGAAAATCGTCTTTTATCCTTTAAAACCAGTGAGCAAAAACGCATTTTATCCACTAGTGGGGAAAGTAATTTGACCTTGGAGCGTATCTCATGTTCATGTATCTCATGAACCGTGATAGTCAGACGGTTAAAATTTTCACAGATGATGTATTTCTGTTGCCGCTGTAACAACAAATACTAAATACTAGAATAAAATAAATATTTAAAGGGGCTCCCATACAAAAAAACTATTCAAAATTGCTTGTTGCCTTCATAAGATGTACGCGTCGCGCCTGCATTACTCCGCCACGACTGCTGACACGGTGGAGTATATTCACCAGAAGACTGGGTACTCGCTGAGGGTTTTCCAGCTGCGTTCGCGCCACTACGTGCACTTCAGCTCGTTTGTGGTGCGCGTGCCGCGGCCGCTGCAGGAGACCATCGCGTGTGCTGACTTCTGGCCGAAGGGTGTCGTGTTTCGGCGGTTCCGGGGCAACCTACCGAATGCTACACCGGACTTGACGACACAACGGAGCCACGCTGTTATGTCGCCTCAGTAATACGTTTTTAATGTTATAATTGTTTTGTATGTATGTTAGTCTTTAAGGTATTTGTTACTATGGGCCTTAGATGCCTGAAATAAATGGATTAATTTTATTTATAAGGCGCTGGGTCTCAAAATGTATGGGATAACTAAAGCCCGACTCGCACTTGACCAAAATTCTACTTGATATTACTCAACGTTATTAACTTATTACTACTGTTAAAATATATATATGTCACCGTTAGATTGTGAAAACCGTCAGTTTATAATCTTACCCATTATATTGTAAACTGACGGAATATTGTGAACTGCCAAAATAATTCAAAATTTGACGCATTCATTTTCGTTAGTTTATAAACTAACAATGTCATATCGTCAAATTTTGAACTGAATCAAATTTGCCTGATTCGGAACGCAACCTGTAGGTTTGGTTGAGCGAATTATTCCACTTGCATCAGTTTCCACTTACGTCAGAACATGATTGTTTTTTGTTATTCATACATTTTCTTCCATTTATTTCGGCATCCAGCAGTGTCGACGGAGCCCCGCTGCGCGGGGCTCCTATTTCTCGGCGCTTTGCCCTTCGGGCAACTGAAGATACCTAACTAACCTAACCTACCTAGTCTTTGTGTACGTTCCGTAGCAAGCCGATTTGATCTCAGTTCACAATTTGACGATTCGACATTGAAAGTTTATAAACTAACGAAAAATATTGTGTTAAATTGTGAACGGTTTTGGCAGTTCACAATATTCCGTCAGTTTACAATATAACGGGTAAGATTATAAGCTGACGGTGTTCACAATCTAACGGTGACATATATAGTTATTTGTTGTACAAGGGAGAAAAGTTGTAGGTATTTATTATTTAAATTAAATAAAGTTGTTTTGCATGTGATAAGGGGAAAAGTTTTGTGTTATACACGGGTGCAAATGTATTTTACTTCTCGTGTGTGTTTCAACTCGCTACGCTCAGAATTCTATTTTAGAACCTTCGCTTCGCTCGTGGTTCAATTATAGAATCCTTCCGTCGTGTTCCAATTCCACACTAGCGGGTAAAATACAACTTTGCATCCTTGTATAACAAATAACTATTTTGGTGCATTAAACAATATAGGCTGAAACACACAGGCGCGGCCGCGGTGGCGGTGAATAATTGTCAAGTTTACTATTGACCGCCACCGCAAGCCGTGATTCAGGATTTCTGACAAAACGTTAAATAAAAATTCCAACTGAACAATCACGCTCGGAAATCTGGATTTACTTCAAATATTGCTCAAATTCAGTCCCTGTCTCAAGCGCATTTAGTTATATCCACATTGTAAAAGCAACCTTGCGTGCTTGCACACATAGTTCACATTTTATTGCAAAATAGCATACACATAGGATATAGAAGTGCACAGTCGATTTGAAGTAAATCAGCTACACGCTTTGAGGGCTTCGATTCTTTGAGCAAATGCAAATAAACTACGTTCGTAAATCGTAAATCAAGGCACTTGGTGCGCGGTTCCATTGCGCGTGGATCCGGTGTATAGGTAAATGTGCCACGACAGGATTTTGTCAGCAGCACGAACTTTAACTTCAATTTTAAATTTACCAATCATATCCTGTCGATTTTGCTTCACGAGTGAAAACATGGAGAAAACTTTTTTTTCTCGGAAAAGAGACCTAGCCGTACGTGCACACTGTCTGCGCGCCGCGTAGGCGTCGTCTGAGTTAACCGGTAGGCCTTTATAGGCATTTATAGTAGATTATGATTATGATTGTTGTCACATTGCCTTTGCAACGTCTTGTTGTTATTAAATATTACCTTTAAAAATACGTGTTTTCATCATCTCACATCCTTTATACAGTCCACTCTCATCGACTAGTTATATTTTTGGTTGAAGATAACCACCGATGACATTTGCCCGTGCGATGGAAGTACCGCACAATCCATCGACCACCTTTTAAAATACTGCCCGAAATTCACAAATCCGAGATATAACCACGAAATCACCTGTCGAAATCATCTCCATATAGAACCATAAAACCTGCAGGAAATCATTCGTAAAGAAACTACAATAGCCTCATTTTACAAACTCGCCTCCTCCATAGTTAATAACCTGAAAAAGTTCAATGGCACGTTCACTCTCCATTTCACCCATCATCCATTACAACCATTACTCATCATTCATACGTGTACACAGAATCACTAATTCCATTAGAAATCATTTATCATAATGTAAGCGCGGATTCAGTCGCCCGTATCCTTCGCGGGGACTATTTCTTGTTATATCAGAGATAAAAAAAAAGATTATGATTGTTTCTCAAGACTCTCAAGGGAGTACAATGAAACATTTCGCGCGATGGCGATATTCATTCCTGAGTGAAGCGAAAGGTTCTAAAATAAATTAGAATTTTGCAATCTTTACTCATAAGAGTACATCTGAATGTCTGTCTGTTTAGACCAGCTAGACAGTACTGGCTTACCACGAGGCAGCTTGACCCAACGTTGTAGCGAGGGATTCACGTGTTTACGCCTCAGAAAGAATTATTTTTTGTACAGTGTGGCACATACCACTTCATCAATACCTTTCAGAAAAATGGGGAACATTAAAATCCCAAATGGCTTAAACAGGGAAGAAAAGTACAACTTTGATCCCTCATCTGTCAGACTCTTTTCTAGATAGCAGACGTGAACAGTCATTTACCGCACCCATAAACCCTCGTATCGTAAATCTCATAGTGGTAATCTCGTATCGGATCTGACATCGGAGACACACGCAGGTTAGCGAGCACTTATCAAAGCGTATTCTGACCTGAAGTGGCTGCGCCCCCATTACTGGGATCACTGGAAAATACAACAAACGACGTGTTTGCTATGTGGTGGCTCGTCACAGGGGTGGTGGGTTGTTCTGGTGAAACAAATCCTACTAATGGATTGGATACCAGCGACAAACACAGGTTTCTCTCACATACCTAAAAAGTATATTTCGGTGCATATACATGTATATGAATCTTGTGTATTTACCTCGAAAATACACACTACTTTTCGTTGGGCAGCCTAAGATCAAAGATAAATAAAAAAGTAGGAAATAAATGCATACATATTGAGGGATAATCTTACACAAATCCACCTAGTCCCGAAGCAAAGCTTGTACTATGAATACTAGAGGACGATGTACATAATTAACATCCATAGAAAACATCCATGACTCAGGAACAAATAATAAAGAAACAAATATTCATAATAATAAACATTTAAGTATTTCAGGCTACGAGCACAACAAGTTGTTAGTGTACAATTGATGTCATTAACCTATGTTAGTAATATTAAATTAGTATAATTACATTGCAATCGGTAACTTATTTTATTTAATAAAAACATTGACATTATTAGATAATTTACTGGTCCATTGTTTCTTGCTACGTAAAAATGAAAATAGAGTTGTCCTATAACGCTCAATGGAAAAGTTACGCAATTATTCCTCATGTCAGTCATCATGATGTTTGTAATAGGTAAAACCTGTACCACAAGGATCAGATACCCGCCTTCTGACTAAAATATAACTTACTTAACTTACTGTTAGAGTCTGAACAGCGAGTCTTGTCACAAGAAAAGGGCTGCAAAGGCATGCTGATAACACGATTTGTACATACGGCAGCTCGTTTCATAGGTAAAATTGTTGCCATATGTATAAAGAATTTGAAAAATGTGACAAACTCGCTGGCTAAAATCGAAATGTCCTTAAATCCAATATTTGACAGCCGTCATCCCGCGACAATAATCGACTGATGGCATAAATTGTACCTGGATGACAGCTGTCAAATACTGGATGTAAGGGCATTTCAATTATAGACTCTAATGTCTACATCGGTGGTTGGTTTACTGTGTTCCCAGTGCGAGATCGATGGGAATGTCGTTTCATTAAGCATTAATTAAGCATGTAATATACAAAAAAAAAATCTGAAATAAATAAATCTATTCTATTCTATGTTGTATCAATAATTGCCGCACGTTAAGTAGGTACTCATTGTAATATACCTATTTAACAGAAACTGACCTTCAATAGGTTGCAATGCAACTTGCGACATATGCATTATGCAACCGACGTGGTATAAATAAATGCAATAGGTATTTACTTATACTTACATAAAAGCTCACACAGATGTACTAGCAATAAGACAAGTACCTACTGATTTAGTTATTATCCTTCAAATAAAATTCATTTTCATTTTCATTTTTCATTTTCATATGTTAAATGTGTGTGGTCGCTTACAATGGGCCTCATAAGAAGGCTCAAAGTCACTCAAAGGGCGATGGAGAGGGCTATGCTGGCAGTGTCTCTACGCGATCGCATCAGAAATGAGGCTATCCGCAGCAGAACATAAGACAGTGTCAAATGCTTTTGACTGGGTTAAATTGAGATACATTCAGCTTAGCTGTACACCCGCACTTCCTAATTCGTCCCATATAAGACAGTGTCAAATGCTTTTGACTGGGTTAAATTGAGATTTTTTATTATTATTTATTTATTAACCAAATATATAAAAAACTTATTCTAAAACATGTCCCTGCAAAACTGTTTAAACAGTTTGCCTGCAGGTAAGTCTCTTTTATGTTTGATATACATAACATAATAATAACATTGTTTTTAATCCTATTTTATACTTAAATGCTAACCTATTAATCTTAATATATATATGAGTGTGATAACGCTTGCTTGCAAAAGAAGCAAACGTTACTTAAGTGTATGCAGTAGGTGTTTTTTTAGTGCTTTTTTAAATTTATGTTTATTTAGTTTATGTCAGATGTCTTCGGGTAAAGTATTTAAGAAGTACGGAAGTCTCTTGGCTAAAGTACAGTCTCCAAAATAGTTATCAACCCGAGTACCCGTTCCTACTTCGTCCCACACAAGACAGTGTCAAATGCTTTTGACTGGGTTAAATTGAGATACATTTAGCTCAGCTGTACACCCGCACTTCCTAATTCGTCCCACATAAGACAGTGTCAAATGCTTTTGACTGGGTTAAATTGAGATACATTCAGCTCAGCTGTACACCCGCACTTCCTAATTCGTCCCACACAAGACAGTGTGAAATGCTTTTGACTGGGTTAAATTGAGATACATTCAGCTCAGCTGTACACCCGCACTTCCTAATTCGTCCCACACAAGACAGTGTCAAATGCTTTTGACTGGGTTAAATTGAGATACATTCAGCTCAGCTGTACACCCGCACTTCCTAATTCGTCCCACACAAGACAGTGTGAAATGCTTTTGACTGAGTTAAATTGAGATACATTCAGCTCAGCTGTACACCCGCACTTCCTAATTCGTCCCACATAAGACAGTGTCAAATGCTTTTGACTGGGTTAAATTGAGATACATTCAGCTCAGCTGTACACCCGCACTTCCTAATTCGTTCCATATAAGACAGTGTGAAATGCTTTTGACTGGGTTAAATTGAGATACATTCAGCTCAGCTGTACACCCGCACTTCCTAATTCGTCCCACACAAGACAGTGTGAAATGCTTTTGACTGGGTTAAATTGAGATACATTCAGCTCAGCTGTACACCCGCACTTCCTAATTCGTCCCACACAAGACAGTGTCAAATGCTTTTGACTGGGTTAAATTGAGATACATTCAGCTCAGCTGTACACCCGCACTTCCTAATTCGTCCCACACAAGACAGTGTCAAATGCTTTTGACAAATCAAGGAAAGTACGCGTACACCAGTGAATTCCTCTTCATATAAAATGATTGCCGTTGCAGTAGACATCTCAGCTCGGACATCGAACTACCTAGGTATCGTGCATATGTCTTGTAAGTGTGTCATTCAGCAGGGCGTCAAAAACTTTAGCCAGGATGATCGCAAGTGATATGGGTCTGTAGTTGGAAACACTGGCCGCGTCCCCAGTTTTGTTCTTCACTAATGGTTTTCGTCATCTCATAAGAGTGTCTGGGTATAGAAACCATGCCCCAGTTACAAAGTTATTGAAGCTATAAAAAATGGAATGAACCATAGACAAATGCACCCCAGCATGTTTCAGGGATGTCATGCCCTTTGATAACATTCCGATCACCTGATCCGACGTGCGCGAGTGTTAGAGCATATTAGGCGTGGTGGCTCTTACACTAAAGTGCCGTTTAAACAAGTCAGCAATATCCCTATGGTCACTTATTCACTAAACATCGACATTTAACTTGATCGACTGTTTCGTTTTTGGGAAATATTCACTGGCGTAGTCCTCGTTTCGTTGCAAGGTCGAGCTTTATAAATTACGTCATTAAGGTGTATTTTCATAAATTTTCTAATTAATTCCGTAACGCTTTATACATTCGCCAGTGCGCACAAGTGGCACGTATAATGGCTGATTCTGGTGGTAGTTTCCACAAAACACAAACTGGTCAGAATATGATACCCATATATCCAACTCAACCTTTTCACAATTAACATTAGTAATCAATCCACCAATCGAGTCGGAGACGTCGTATAAGAATTTAAGCGATATCTTTTTCAAGTTCTCGCATTTTTTGATCTTTTTCAAAGCTCGAACTAAGGTTGCAAAGCACTGCTTGTTAATCTCGCGAAACACGACATGTTGCACATTAGGACATTTGGATGAAATTATTTCGATATAATCTTCATCGTAGCGGTTCGTGATCACTTTCACTATGGGAGAGCCCCATACTTCAATTCTTCGACTCAATAAGGGTAGATAGTACATTTGCCGAGGGTACTCTATTATTCTGTGGTTCTCATCACACAAAGCCATAGTGGGTCTCCGTAGATAATTGTGTATCACAGACTGCCACTGGCGACTGACCCTCTCGGAGCGCATGAGGTCTCGGAACGGCACGTGGTCTAGCATCGCCCGGGCACACAGCTCTACTCCCAGGACGTCCAGAATGCTGACATTGCTGACCACTTCGACGTAAGGCTTAGAGGCTGCCATGGTTATCCTCGGAGAGAGCGCGATATCACTAGGTAGGTACTCCAAGATGCAATATCACGTCTGGTGCTCCACTTTATGAAATCCTGAAACAAAATAAGATGCTATCAACTACCTACTCATTAAGCCCAAGCACAACAGATTTATCTTGTGTATGTAAAAGAGGAGTTTCTTCCTTCTCCATTATCAGACCAGTTGTATAGTTGGTGTTGGTACCTACCTGCCTACCTACGATAATATTACAGACAGAATTTCAATTCCATTGTGTAATATATAAACCCGTATGCTGGGTTTATTATCGTTTTAAACCTTTCAAAGTTATTTGTCAAGTTGGCTAACTGTTCTTTTCGTGTAATATTCTGTCAGGAAGGAACCCCTGTTGTATTGGATAGCTTATCTGTGGACTCCAGTGTTGCCAGAGTTCGCGCCCGCTGACCAGCGACAAGGAGAAAAAAGGAATATCGCGTTGAACATTTACGAATCAATGATTAGATGTTTTGTTCGTCACGGGTTTCCATTTCATAATTCATAATCCACATAATTTATTGCATTTCTACTGTAGCGGATGACTAGATGTTTTCTTGTTTACAAATCAACACGACAGATTGTTGCAACAAGTTGGCGCGTCTACTTGAACTTCGGGGACCGGGTTTGAGAGAGCTGGCAATGTCGAAGTGTCAGATAGGCACTTCCTATTTTATTTTGGTGTGCCGGAACACGTTTTCTGGGCGATTGCAGTATTTTCCTCTTTGCCGGTGTAATCAAGCCTTACAGGCAAGTTGAGGCCGTGGTGCTCTCCCACGCGACTTGACCTGGCTGAATACCACCGTGTTGCGGTTAAATCGGCGAGCCACGGGAAGCAAGGCCAGGGCCATTGGTGGCGGAGTTGACATTTGTCAATACCCATCGACGTGGGACAATTTTCCTCCGACAGGTTAGTTTTGTACTGTACCATGGACCGTTTTATTCCCTTGATTATTGATTGCCGGCCCACAGACTACTCTTGAGCCCCGGCCCGCTATCTAGCCCCGTGCCCGCCCAGTTTGTACTTGCTATTCTTGGCTAACCGTCTCATCGCTTGATGGAAATTCCAGGAGGTGTTTGGTAGGGGCCTGATCGTGCCCGAA
The DNA here is from genome assembly GCA_963854355.1 of Epinotia brunnichana. Lineage (NCBI taxonomy): Eukaryota > Metazoa > Arthropoda > Insecta > Lepidoptera > Tortricidae > Epinotia > Epinotia brunnichana. Next base: position 2,349,655 of record OY977943.1, on the reverse strand, counting down.
GCCACCCGCGCCAGCCGAGCCAGTACTCCCGTTGTCGGGAACGCTCCGTAGCACCGCCTGCGATGGAGATGCAGCTAAGCTCATAGCCTATTATTTTAACATTACCAAATGGTTCTAGCGCAATCGACCAAAGCGTCATCAAAATCCTACCCTTAACATTTGTTTTTATACCTAGTTAGCTTTTAGTGAGGACCTAGAACGAAATAAAAGCTTTGGGTTACCTTCAGACCTTCTTTCATTTGCCCTAGCACAAAGGAAACTAATTACAATTGGACTTTGGGAAGTTGGTCATATTTGACCCGCTGTTAGTAACGAAGGCAAGTTAAATTACAACCTTGTAAAAGTAAGACTTATTAGTAAGTACAACTCCGCGCTGCCCCGTGACCAAGAATGTTGTGTTGTGACACGTCCGAAACGTCGGGAAGCCACAAAGGGGTAAAATAAATAACTTAATACGCGTTTAAGTCCCATTTAGCCAACAGAATGTGTGAGAATCGTGATAATTTAAATCAATATACCTATAATTTAGTAAAGTAACCATTCCGAGATGGGCTGCAGGCCGCAAACTGCAAGCGACACCACTGCTTTCTATGAATCTTTATGAAATTGAATCCGAGCGCGGCAACACTGCGGCCTGCGGCCGCGGCGCGCAGCGACCGCAGGCCGCAGCGCGAGTGGTGACGCGATAGTGGTGTGTTATGCGAACACTTATCCTACTAATATTATAAATGTGAAAGTTTGGATGTTTGGATGTTTGGATGTCTGGATGTTTGTTACTCGATCATGCAAAAACGGCTGAACGGATATTGCTGAAACTAGGTAAAGAGATAGTTTATAACCCGAATTAACACATAGGCTAAATTTTATCTCGAATTGTTTCGCTAATTTTCGCCGAGTATAAATTTTGGGTATTAATTTCATATTAATTTCATGATTTTGAAGTTTATTTAGATATTTACGCCATTTTAGGTGTTAAGTTACTATCAATAAGCAGTATAATGGCTTGAAACGAAATAATTACAAATATAATGCACATTGACGTATATTTTGGCATATCGAAGTTTTTGTATCTCAAAGACAAGGTGGCGTGGCGTATCCATTGAAATATTTATGCTATTTTAGAACACACGACCCATATGTTAAGAAATATAATCGCGTGCAGAATATAATCGATTTGTGTTATTTTGACACAAAAAGGCGCAGTTCTTATGTAATGTTTCTAAATGAAATGTCAGCTGCCAGCAATCAAGTCTTTTTACAGACCGGCAATGAGGTTCGCGTATATCTTTTTCTGTCGCTCAAATAAGAGCGGTAGAGATGGAGATATACAAGTATCGAGGATGTATTCACAAAGCTTCCCGACAATAATTTATCGACGCATGGCTAGCACGTGATGGTGCGTGACTTATGTAGTCGTCACTTTTTAACTGCTCTAATTAGAAAGAGACGGGTACCCTTTTTCGCTCGCTGTTATATTCTCAGTGCTAACCGTGCAAACGATCTACCTATTTATGTCGAAGTTCAAAGTTTGTATATCTCCCTCTCTATCACTCGAATACGCAAGTGCAATAGAGAACGATATTGTATTGGAGTTACATACTATGAGTGTAACCTCCATCCTCCACCGACCACGCATAATAGTTGTTTACTTCATTCATGACTTCAACAGCACGCCCACTATCTAGCCTATTAACGAGCTGCTGAGTCACCCATCGAGTCTCGGGCGCAGTGCGACGAAGATGTTCAGCGGCAGGTAAGTGTGAGGGCTGAAGAAACGTCGTAGCAGCGCCAGCACCGACTTCAACAGCACGCCCACTATCTGGCCTATTAACGAGCTGCTGAGTCACCCATCGAGTCTCGGGCGCGGTGCGACGAAGATGTTCAGCGGCAGGCAAGTGTGAGGGCTGAAGAAACGTCGGAGCAGCGCCAGCACCGACTTCAACAGCACGCCCACTATCTGGCCTCTCAACGAACTGCTGAGTCACCGAGCCAGTCTCAGGCGCGGCGTGAAGAATAAGCACAGCGGCAGGCAAATTTGAGGGCTGAAGAAACTTCGGAGCAGCACCAACACCGACTTCAACAGCATGCCCACTATCTGGCCTCCCAGCGAGCTTCTGAGACTGCGGAGCAAGCGGAAGCTAGAAGACGAATTAGGTCCCAACTTCCTTCCTGTAGCCAATGAACAGCCACAGTTTTTGCAGGTTTACTTTTTAAGTGACGAGGAAGCGCAACTTGATCGACGGTCCTCCATCGTACAAGGCGTTCAGAGACCATTACTACAAACAATTCAAAGATTTCTGGAGGACAGTAACGTGCTAATACATGAATTTAGAAGCGCTTTGAAGAACATGACTGACGAAACGTTTATGGTAGTGATCCACCCTGACTGCGTGCCCCTTGGACATCACGAGCGGCGCTACAACGCGCCCACCACCAGCGAGGTGGTGGCCGTGGTCGCCGGCTCGGAGCCCACCGCCGGCAGTGACATTGTGCTGCGCGCGCGCGAAGGCCGGCTCTGCCGCATCGCCGACACTCACAGGTTCCTAGATGCACTCCAGGGTCCAGTCATATTCCGGAAAGGCCAGGAAGGGTATCATTTTGAAATACCTCAGGTGAATCCACAGACTACGCAACCAGTACCAAACAAAAACGTTTCCTGTATGGATTTCTATGCATACAACCTTATGGTGCGTAGTAACGGGTTCAATCTGTTGTTACGCTGCAAGCAACTTCTGCACCAGTTTTAGTCGATATGTAATGTTAAGCTTGAAAACCAACGCCTTAGGTACATATCACTAAACCAACGCAAGTTGCGAGCAGAAAATTACATTCACTTACAAGATGCTGTAAGGAATGACGCGCAAGTTAACGCCAACGATGTGGGGCAGATAGTGATACTGCCCTCCTCCGTCGTGAATAGCCCGAGATACCTCCACGAGTACACGCAAGCTGCGTTCGCGTATGTTCGGAGCTACGGCCGTTCGGATCTGTTCATCACGCTTACATACAACACGGCAAGGCCGGATATTACCAATCAATGAACTAATGCCTGGATAAAAAGCCACTGAGAGGCACGACCTCATTGCATGGGTTTTTTTTAAAATTAAAGTACATAATTTGGTCGCCCTGTTAAGTAAAGGTCAAATATTTGGAGAATCGCAGTGCTGAAAATGAAGTATTATACTATTGCGAAAGGCGACAGATTCTAAGTGGACTGTATCAAAATCGAGTCTTTGCGCGGTCGCCATGATATTGCAGAATGAATGTTAAAGTTTGGGTAGATTGCGTATTGGCTTACCTGGACGTCTTGAAGGCCAGGCTCAGCATCCGATGAAGGCACTATAGAGTGGCAAAAGCGAAGGTTGCCCCATGTACCTACACCTTTTATTGCGGCTAAAGGAGAAATTGCGTCCCTGTCAAATCGATGACATAATTAGTGCGGAAATTCTTGATGTCAATGTTGACAAAAAACTACACGACACTATCGTCAAAAACATGATCCACGGTCCATGCGGTGCACTAAGTATGTCACCTTCGTGCATGCAGGATGGGAAGTGTACAAAGAAGTACCCCCGAGCGTTACTAAAGGACACGCAGACGAGTGAAAATGGGTATCCACTGTACCGGCGAAGAGCACCTGACGATGGAGGACGCACTGTTACTACTAGAATTCGCGGTGCAGAAAGCCTCAACCGGTGGATTGTGCCATATTCTCCGCTTCTGATCAAAATGTTCGATGGCCATATTAATGTAAAATTTCGTAGTTTAAGGCAGGCTATCAAATACATATGAAAATATATCAACAAGGGCAACAATCAGGCGGTCTTCAACGTTAGGCAAGCTGGTGATGTAAATATCGACCCCAGGGATGAGGTGCAAACGTTTAGGGTGGGCCGATACGTCAGCAGCAATGAAGCGGCGTGGCGAATCTTTGGCTGGCGAAACATTGTATGTCCACGTGTGGGCACATCAATCTATAGGCCTTTCAAAATAAGTATAAGGTTTCTTAGCAATTTTTTTGATTAAGTGAATATAGTCGGAGGTAATCGCCCCGAAAGTCGTAAAAATTGTGTGTCCCCCTCTAATTTCCAAACGGTGAATTAATAAAAATTAAAAGAAATTATAGACATAGCGCTTATTAAATTCTTTTACCGAAAAGTATTTTGAACAAGATCGGTTAAAAGGTTTTCGAGATATAACTGAAAAACTGCCTTCCCTGCGGAAAAGGACGTAAGTGTCGTAAGATTTCTGTGACGATTCGACCTTTTTAATAGGCACGGAACCCTTCGTTGTGCGTGTTTCGACACGCACTTGGCCGATTTATTTTATTTTATCATCGCTGCCTTTAATGTTAGTGGATTATAGAAGAACACAGTAAATATGATTTAACAAAAACTTTAAGTACTTACTTATGTTTAAAAGACGAAACCGTATCTCAAATACATACCTAAAGATTGCTTCTTGCATTTTTATTCGTAGGTTTTATATTCGTGTGTAAGCCTATACAAATACAGGTTACCCCTCCTTTATTTCTAACCACAATACCATAATAACCCGTCAACTGGATCACCGCCAATTTGCAAGCTAAATAAGATTCACAAATGGTCAGTTAATACCTAGGGTTGTCGATTGTACGTATTCAACGCGAACGAAGTCGCGGGTAAAAGCTAGTATTATATAAATAAGTTAAGTTATATAGATTAAACTTAGAAATGTGATAAATATTAGCTAAGCTTAGCAAATAATCTCAAAAAATTGAGATTGCGCTAAGCAATTAGTAGACATACTTGTAACAATTAAATTAATGCAATAAACAGTTTAAATTTTAATTTTTTTTTTTTTTTAACTATGCATTGTGCAGCCGGCATGCCACCGCGCTTGGAATAGAACCACAGGCAGCACTGTGGTCGACCGCAGCCGCCAGTTGCAGTGTCGCCTGCGGTTGCAGTCAGCAGCCCATCTCGGAAGGCCAGCTTAAGTATACTTTGGAGTAGGTACAAATTGATGGGGCCATTGCACAAAAGGACGAAGTGGGTCCGAAAGGGCCCTCATTTCAATAAGATAACAAATATACTTCTATGTATATGTACCATCGGCCAAAGCCAGACTCGACCAGATTCAAAACAGAATATCACTTGCAATGCTATACGGCTGGAACCAAAATGGGCCTTTAAGGTGGTCGACTCTGGCTTTGGCCGATAATATATACTTATTTTTATTTTATTTACTTATATATTTATAGTACATAGTAAGTGCGTATCTTATAGAATATTATAGAATACCTACCTTTATTTCAGGTCAAACATCCATATGATGTGTTAGTGACAATGATTACTTATGATAGGTCATTAGAAATGATGTGGTAATAATGCTGTTATTTGACATGTTATATAACGCGCATAAATATAAATCGTAATATTCGTAATAGTAGTGAAGTGTGGGACGTTCAGGAAAGATAATGACTACACGAGGCTTGGTTTATAACTTCATGGCGACCATTGCCAGTCTGGCTGCTCCAGGCAGCCTAGATACGCACCAGCCCGAAGACGCTGCCTAGCCAAGCAGACAACCAGCTCCACTACGCCAGCCAGATCGACAATATCCAGATCACCGCAAAGGGCGCTGACATCAAGCTAGTGGGCCCCTTACAGCTGTTCCAGAATCTTCAAATTACGGTAACAGCTGTGACTGGCTGGCGACCAAACACTCCCACTCTTCAGTAGGGGAAATAGTGGCAGCAATGTATGGAGCAGTATGCACTTTTGTCTCAGGCGACGACGCTTAGCACGATTGTTCCATGAGTCAAACTAAGCTGATTTAGCGTCCTAGCCACGAGATCTACCCCTGGCTAGAAACCAAAAAGAGGGGGGGGGGGGGGGAGGCCGTCTCTCGAGGTCTGGTTTCAGCTATATTTCTGCCTAACCATAGCTTCCAGGTCAAGTTTGGTATCATTTTCGTATACACACATTGGCCTTTTGCTAAGACTTTAGGCCCTAATAGGTCGATTACCGCGGAACTGAGTGTACAAACTATCAACTAACTAGTAATTGGCTCAAAACCTAAAATAAATAAATGTAGTAGGTACCTATCACTAAAAAGTATGAAATAAAATAAAATAAAAACTTAAAAAAAAGGGAACCGTCTTCAATTTATAAAATAGCCTTTATTACTAAGAAGAGTACAATATACATAGAATAACAACTATGTAGTAATACTTTTTTTTTGTTTGCGATTTCACGCTAACGAACAACTTAAAACTAAATCACAATCAGTAGTAATAATCACTTATTCGTAAATGTGTCAATCACAATATGTTAAATGTGTTATTCACTTCACTTAAATAATGTCCTTTAACTTATAAAATGTCTCTTATCTCAGTTTGCCTCTTGGCAAAGGCCTCCTCCAACTCTCTCCTCTGAGCTCTGTCCATAGTGACTCTTCTCCAAATAGGTCACGCTGTTATTTTTATTTCGTCTTCCCATCTACAATACTTTTAAAAAAATGCTCAAAACTTGAAGGTGAGGTCTTTGATATGTTCAATAATGTGGAATGAGCTATTTAAGAGGATTGTGAAGTACCGATACGCGACACGAGTAGGTATTTTAAGAAATGCTATCTGTTTCACACCGCTCTGTGCCTCACCCGTATCGTGCGATAGAGAGAGTTGCATTTCCTAGAGGCAATTGCCAACATTTCCTTGTTGAAATATTGTTTCGGGTGATAACGTTTTTACCCCCCTAAACCTATATGAAATGAAATAATTATTCAAGACGAAATAAAAAGGCACTGGTTTTGGTTGAAGAAAACAAAAGTATCATCATGTCAAATATGACAATAAAAAGTATATAAAAATCAAAAACAATAACGATGTACAAAAAGGTAAAAGTACTATAAAAAGTTGTGCAATCTTGCACATTCTCCCCTTTTTTAAGTGACAAGGACTTTCGCCAGCTTTTTTAGAGGCCTCCGAAAGGTGCCTGCAGCGGTAGCGACATCCGCCACTCGAACCACACCGTCTCGCCCTGGGAACAGCCGTGCAATGCGTCCCTTGGGCCACGAACCGCGTGGCAGGTTGGAGTCGGATATGATCACGACGTCGCCCTCGGCGATACTTGGGAGAGTTCCGCCTCCTGTTCTGGGTGATAAGGAGGGCAGATATTCATGCACCCAACGCTGCCAAAAATGGTCGGCTAGCCTGAGCGCTCTTCGCCATCTGCTTCGGTTGAGATGATCCGACTCATCAAGGGCAGCTGGGACAGGGCGTCCGGACGATGATCCAAGAAGAAAATGCGTTGGCGTTAGCGCTTCGTCGACGTCGGAGTCCAGCGAGACGTGTGTAAGAGGTCGCGTGTTCACCAATGCCTCAGCTTCCGCCAAAAGGGTAGTCAAGACCTCGTCAGAAGGAGCTCTGTCTCTAAGCGTCACTTTAAGTGCATCCTTAACGCTACGGACTAGCCGCTCCCACGCTTCACCCATAAAAGGCGCCGCAGGGGGGATAAAACACCATTTGATGGACTCGTTAGCAGCATAATCTTCAACTGACTCGCTATAGAGCGCTTGTAGTTCTCTACTGGCCCCCACAAAAGCAGTTCCGTTGTCAGACCAAATTTCGACAGGAGTCCCACGTCGAGCGATAAAGCGGCGAAGGCACATTATTGCCGCGTCAGTTGAAAGGCCGTGGACTACTTCTACGTGTATGGCGCGAATAACTAGGCACGTGAAAAGAGCCACGTAGCGCTTCTCTTGTCGCCGACCAACAGTGACGTGAACAGGTCCGAAGTAGTCAAGGCCGACGAAGGAAAATGGCCTCTGGTGGTGAGCCAAGCGAGCCTCTGGCAGGTTTCCCATCGGTGGTTGGAAGGTTCTGGAGCGTCGAAGTTTGCACAGCTGGCAGTTATGGGCTACAAACCGGACTGCATTTCTTAGACCTATAATCCAGAATCTCTGATGCAACTCGTTTAAAACCAGTGCGTGGTATGCGTGAGCAGCTTTCTGGTGGTATTTGGCTATCAAGAGGCGTACAGATGGATGTTTGCCATCCAATATGAGTGGGCGCTTAACTTCATCAGTGATGGCCGCTGCTGCGACTATGCGACTGGACATCCTAAGCTGATCGCTGTCATCAATGAAGGGCCACAGTTTGAACAGGCGGCTGCTTCGAGGCAACGGCTCTCGATTCTTGATGCGCAAGAAGTCCTCTTTAAAAGAATCCAGCTGACTCTGCCGTACGATGTGGACCTCAGCTAGGCGTATATCACTCGCAGATATTCTTGCTGATGTACTGGAAGTATTAGGGATACTAGGAGAGGATGTGCAAGTAGGTTGGAAGGTACACAAATACCCTTCGAGACGAGGCATGTTAAAATTAGGATCTCGTCTCCGCAGACTACGCGTACGCAATAATGAAATGAATTGATGCGCTTTTGCTGTTGCTCGCACCATTCTCAACCAGGAACTGAAACGGCTTGGGTTTGCAGAGACTGGTGCGGGCAGATCAGTTTCGGTGATGAGATGAATAAGAGTATTATGCTTGTACTCTTCACGGCCTAGTCCGCTGATATCAATCTTAGGCTCGGCGGGCCAGTCCGAAGAAAGAAGAAATTTGGGTCCCGAAATCGAGCGAGATTCTGGAGATAGCACAGTACGCTTCACACGTGTGGCATCATCTGCCACGTTTAGGTCACTCGGGACCCAACGCCACTCGGCAGCATTTGTGAGCTCCAGTATCTCACCAACCCGATGAGACACAAAAGGCTTGAGCGTGCGAGCGTCACTGCGAAGCCAGCCCAGAGCAGTCATCGAGTCACACCAGAAAATACGTCTCGAAGGCTTCAATCGGTGGGCCTCGCATATAGACGTCGCAAGACGTGCAGCCATCAGAGCACCTTGAAGCTCTAAGCGAGGAATCGAGACAGGTTTAAGTGGGGATACCCTGACTTTGCTACAGATGAGAGAGAGCCCAACGTCACCATTATCGTAAAGAAATCGCCAGAACGCGACCGTTGCAAAAGCAGACTCACTCGCATCTGAAAACAAATGAAGTTCACAACCCACTACCTTAACATCGCTTAAGTTATAGCGCCGTGGAATTCGCAGAGTAGAGACCGATATTAGATCCTGATACCATAACTTCCACGCAGCGCAGTCACTTTGAGGGAGCTCTTGGTCCCAGTCCACACCCTTGCGCCAAACGTCTTGAAACATGATGCGACCACGAACAACGATTGGGGCAAGGATTCCAAGTGGATCATAAATTCGCATCACGTGTACTAGCACCTGTCGCTTTGTCAGCTTATCTGGCAACACGGCCTCCTTTTCTACCCCCGTGTTAAAACCTATCACATCTGGGGCGGGTTGCCAGATGAGACCAAGCGTACGGACGGGCGTGGCCAGACGGCCCAAATCTATGTCAATATCATTGTGAGTTGGTGCCTCAAGTAGTGAATCCTTAGGCAACAACGAGAGCGCCAAAGGATTGTTCGATATCCAGGCACGCATCTCAAATCCAGCATGAGAGTGAACGGTATATATATCTGATGCCAGCTTGGCGGCTTCGGTGATACTATCTAAGCTAGTTATGCAATCGTCCATATAATGATCAGCGATGATTGCTCGTGCTGCGTCCGGGTAAGTTTCCTGCCATTCCAAAGCGTTTCTATTTTTTATATGAATGGCAGTAAACGGGCTAGAGGCAGCACCGAAGATCATGGACGACATGCGGTATGTTTTGATCGGTTCGTTTGGGGAATCGCGCCATAAAAATCTTTGCGCGTCCCTGTCTTTCCCTATAATTTTTATTTGAGGAAACATTTCACGAATATCTGCATTTAAGGCGACCTTTCCCTCCCGAAACCGCATCAGAATACCCAGTAAGGGTTGCAAAAGATCTGGGCCTGTCAATAACAAAGAGTTTAAAGATACGCCGTGAGATACGGCGGCTGCGTCGTGTACCGTCCGTAATTTATTGGGCTTGTTCGGGTTAGTAACGCCAAAATGCGGCAAGTACCAAAGAGGACACCTCGAATCGGGACGTGTCAAGCATGGTTCGGCGTATCCCTTTGACAACATGTCATGTATATTACGGCGGTAGCGTTCGGCATAGCAAGGATCTTTCAGCATCTTTTTTTCTAAACTGAGAAATCTAGACAAAGCTAACTTGTAACTATCAGGAATATCTAAATTATCGGACTTCCACAACAAGCCTACCTCAAAGCGGCCTCCCTCAACACGCTGCGCTGTGCGCTCGACAACTTGTATGGCGCGCTCGTCGTCAGTACTGCGGGCTTCATTTTTCGATATTCCTATTGAATCGATTTTAAATTGTTCTCTAATAAGGCGTTCTACAATGAACCGATCGCTTTCTACTTCAGGATTGTTTATTGTTATATGGTTGACAACATCAACCCGTTTAGTTTTGCTGCAACCGAAACCAAACAAAACCCATCCCAACGCAGTCAACATAGCTACGGGTTGTGTCTTGGTTCCTTTGCGTGTAGCTTTAGCAATGGATAAATGCCAGTTGTCAATTCCTATGATCACCATAGGTCTTACGTCCTCGTAACAAAATTCATGAGCTATTTCTGCTAGGTACGGATATTTGCACACGCTATCATGATGCGCAAACTGGCGTGCAGCACCCAAATCACTAATTGATCTAGCTTTTTCGACGCGGTGAACTTCAGTGGAGTGTCGGCCCTGTAAAAGGAAATTGACGTACTGCACGTCAACATCCTTGCCTAAACCACCTACACAATCTAAATGAATTTGTTTTTTGGGTCCCGTGGCACCAATTTGAGCCGAGATCTCAGAGTCTAAAAATGTCCCTGTTGCACCGTCATCGAGTAAAGCGTAAGTGTCAACACTACCAGCGGGCCCTGACACGGTGACAGCAACGATCTTCAATAGCGGACGAGCAGAAGGCTCTTTGGGTGAGGATGAAGTTGCATGCGTCATTATTTCGTGCTCCGATTCGTCAGACGGTGACTCCGCTGCGGACGCGCCGCTGGCCGCGGGCGCGGGCTCGTTGTCACCGTCGTCCACGTCGACGTGTGTGGTGACAGCACGCTCAAGTTTCGACTCATGCAACAAAACGTGATGACGCATGCTACAACCTTCTACACTACAGATTTTTTTCATGCAAGAAGCTTTATTCTTATGAAAACCTATTTTCAGGCATCTGTGACAGATTTTCTTCTTTTTGATGAGTTGCCATCTATCATTAACCGTCATTTTGACAAATTTGTCACAGCGAAATAATTCATGACTTTGTTTACACAACAAACAAATATTGTCAATATTATTTTGCGTGTTGTTTGGCGTTGGAATGCTATTATTCGTATGATTACTCTCAGCAACAATATTAACCCCTTCCCTATATGCGCTCGGCCGAGCCGCAGTGAACAGCGTGTAATCAAATACGCCACCAAACCTACACTGCAAATCTACCTCACGTGACAGGAAATTGGCGAACATTTCTATTTTAGAATCAAAACCATCGCATGAATGGGCATAATCCAACCACCGCGGACGCAGCAGTGGAGGCAGCTTGCTCCACAATGCTTGAAAAAGCTCGGGTGATCGTAAGTAGTCCGGTTGATTTAACAAACGGATTACTTCTACACAATTGCGTACCCGGCTTGCGAAAATTACTAAATCTTTGCCGTCGTAGCTTACCTTAGGTAGCGCGCGCACCGCCGCCACTTCGTGCATAACGACGAGCTCGGGACGGCCGAAGCGCGCATCGAGCGCGGCCAGCACCGCACCGGGCGCGCGGGCCGCCGCCAGCAATCCCGCCACGGCCTCACGCGCCGCTCCGCGTACAGCGCACGACAGCCGGGCTAAATTGTCGGTGGCCGAGAAACTCTCGGCTGTATTTTCGTAAACACGTTTCAAAGCTAACCAATCTAGATATGACTTGCCATCGAAAATTGGCAACTCAGTCTTCGTAACGTGTGGATGAGGATTAACTTTATTTATTAACTTCTCCAACGAATTGACTAAATGCTTCACTCCTCCGTCTTCAGGACAATTCTGCTCGGGAGAGCGCCTATACTCCGCGGCACCCTGGCCGTGCGGCGCTCTCGATCCCTGTGCCTCACACTGGGCCGCATTGTTGTCGTATCTGAAAGGTGGGTTGGCACTTAATAATTGTTGGTCGTTCGGATTAGGAATCACATTATTTACCCATTCCTGTACACTTGCGTGACTGCGCGTGCCGCGGCTGCCGCCACGCAGGCTCGCGCCCGCATCAATAGCCGCGAGTTCGGCTCTTAGTTGAAGTTCGGCAACGTGCCACTCTCGCTCCACAGCCTGCTCCGCAGCGCGCCGCTCTCGCTCCACAGCCTGCTCCGCAGCGTGGCGCTCTAAGTCAGCTAGACGGCGCGCATGCTGCGCCTGTGCCTCCAGCTGCTGGGCCACGATGGTGGCGGAGGAGCGCGAGGTGGCGGCGCTCGACGCGCGGGAAGGTGTCGGCAGCTCTGGCTGATGGGATTGACCCGGGCTTGCCTGCGCGGACGGGGTTATTTCTTTTGCACCCGCTGTCACACCGACTCCCGTACAAGGAGCACTTATTTCACCTTTAGAACGAGTATGCATACTTTCTACCGGTAGAAGAACCAATATTCAAGACGAAATAAAAAGGCACTGGTTTTGGTTGAAGAAAACAAAAGTATCATCATGTCAAATATGACAATAAAAAGTATATAAAAATCAAAAACAATAACGATGTACAAAAAGGTAAAAGTACTATAAAAAGTTGTGCAATCTTGCACAATAATATTATTGGATTTAGTACACTTGAATCTATGTCTGTACGTTTTCTCTTCTGCATCAATTTTTGGTGGATATGTATGTAAAAATGGAAAGTGAGCGTTTGCGATTTATTTCTTTAAACCAAAAAAAACTGCGAACGGAAAAATATATTCATTTGCAAGACGCAATAAGGAAGGATGTGGACGTGGATCCAAATAATTTGGGTCAGATGGTGATTCTCCCGTCGTCATTTGTGAATAGCCTGAGGTACCTTCACGAATACGCACAGGATGGGTTCACATACGTACGTAATCACAGCAGGCCCGATTTGTTTATTACACTGACATGCAACCTCACCTGGCTGGAAATAATCAACGAGCTTATGCCTGGCCAAAAATCAACGGATAGACATGATTTAACAGCCAGAGTACATACATATAATAAAGCTGTAGAGGGTCGAAAGTCTGTACATTGAAGGTATTGGCAAAAAAATCAATTAAGGGCTCTTAGAATCGATAACAGAACACACTTCAACAGTTTTTAGAATTTCTGTCTGTTTGTCGGTTTGTCTGTCTGTTTATATGTAACGGCATCACGTGAAAACGAGCGAATGGATCAATATTCGACTTTTAAAAAAACGTTAAGTGGATCTTCAGCCAGGCTATAGGCTATAAAAATTATAAAGATTAGGGTTCAAAGGGGGTAAAAAATGGGGTTGAACTTTGTATAGGAACTCCTTGAATCCATGAGCTAAAGACTTGAAAATTGGTATGCATAAACTTGACTGGAAAGTCATAACATACCCATTCAAACTTTTAGCAATGTATGGGTACAACGTGAAAAATATGGGATGAAAAATAGAGACTAGATATAATGTTGCGAGAGCGGGATTATAACAGTTTCATTACCATGGTAACACGTTGTCACCATATTCGAAAATTCATTGTGTTCTTACAACTCATACGTAGCCCAGTGGTTTGGCATATAGCTTACGGAGTCAGTGTCGACGAGTTCAAACCCAGAGACCGGCATGCACTTTTTGTGTACTTTTTTTTTTGTTAAACATTTTCAAAAACGCAGAGAAGTTTAGTGAATAGAAGTTTCGATGCCTTAGGAACTTAATTAACATAAAGAATATTCGAGAAAAATAATGTCAAGAAGTGTGCAATAAAGAGTATTTGTATTGTAAAGTAAGAAATCGTGTAAATTAATTATTATCAACTTTTTAACAAAAAAAAGTAAAGGCTTTTAAAAAGTATGTCTAGACTAGAATAGGTGTTTCATAATAAAGCGCGAAACTAAAAAGAAATCCATGGAGCGGAGCTCGGCCTTCAGCCTCCCGTCCCTCGCCGCTTACCTTCGGCCCTTGGGTTTCGCTAAAAGAACATTCGGGGATAGTGAGTGCCCACGTACGCTTGCCCTCGGGATCGCATAGTGAGCGTACTCTGAAGGGGCGCTTCTGCCTTCGAGCTTCGGTCCTACGAAAAACTCGGCCTTCAGCTGCGCTTGCCTCGCCACTCACCTTCGGTACTTGGACCCTCAGGTTTCCCTTGCAAGACATCTGGGGATAGTGAGTGTCTGTGGGGGCTCCCATAGCGAGCGCGCTCTGGAGAGACGCTTTGGACCTTTCATCCCTACGAGAAACTCAGTATTCGGCCTCGTTTGCCTGGCCACTCACTTCCTCAACTGCGGTCCTCTCCTCAGGTTTTGCTTGCAAGACATCCGGGGATAGTGAGTGTCCGTGGGGGCTCGCATAGTGAGCGCGATCTGAAGGGACGTTCTAGGCCTTTCATTCCTACGAGAAGATCGGCCCCCAGCCATGCTTGCCTTACCGCTCATCTTCTCGACTTCGGCCGTCAGGTTTCACTTGCAAGACCCCACAGGATAGTAAGTGACCACGTGAGCACGCTCTGAAGTGACGCTTCGGGCCTTCGGCCAATCAAAGCAGTCGAATGCAATATAGTATTTGGTTTACAATTTTTCTTTTCACTTTTTCTTTCCAATAGCATATTTTTACTTCCTTATATATTTCTTATGAAAATAAGTCTTTTTTGAAGAGGGAGACTTAAAATTGTTACAAGCTAGCTATTAAACTTTCTGAAGATAAAATAAAACTGCTTGGTTTGCTGCTCTACATTCGGACAGACTTAATTTGTTTCATAATTAGCAACTAAAAAACGACTTCAAATCAATACTTTGTTGTAAATACCACATGCATGCACTTCCTGTTAACTTTACCTCACAGACTCTTTCCGAATGCTTGGGTTTTTATAGAAAATACTTACACAACTAAAGTTATAGGGGCGCAATGCCACAGTTATCTACCAAATGTCAAGAAAATTTTATGAATGGATCTATAGGAAAATCATACCTCCCACCAAATATTATCTGCTTTGACTTAAGGTTGACTGACAGATAATGCTATGTGGCATTAAGTCCAGCTTTTGCAATAAAGATTAAGTATTATTGACGATGACGACGTTTGTGAGGGTGTTTTGATTGAAAGAGAATTTGAACCAATACACGCATAAACTATGGAGTTGCAAGCGTCCCTAGGCTACGGTAACCACTTATTACAAGTTTTTTGCCACCGACGTGATTTAAAACATATTATAAATCGTTAATTACAAATTATCCAGGAGTATGGCTTTAGACATGAAAATAACATGTATTTATACGCGTACGAAGTCGCGGGCAGAAGGTAGTTTAGAATAATAAATTTTAATATCTAAAAATATTTACAATTCACTTACATTAGAATTAAAGTATCAAATTATCAACTAACAAAAAGGACCGCCCCGGATCGTTGGTGGCCCAAAAGTTCCCATGACACTGGCAGCGTTGCCACGCTGGATGGCCAACGAAATCTGTTGAGCCAGGAACGACCCGGAACGAGGATCGCAGCCCCTATCCCTAAGCAAGCGACCCAAACTCCGCATGAAATCTTTGGCCTCCGTACCCCACGGTCCCGCAGTCTCCACCGCCACTGGCACAAAGTCGTACATTGGCTCCAAGGCAGAGTACTTGGCATGTTTCATCCGAGCCGCCGACTCGGTGGCCGACGCCGCGGATCTGATGGTGTGGCTCAAATGGGACGGGGCAAACGTGCTTACGCATGTAGCGTCCCACAAGAGGCACCGCCCTTTCTGCCACGGAACCAACGTTAGACCATCTGGTCTTTTCCCATCTGTGCGGCACAACCCCGGAGGCTCCAGGACACAAGGCACGTTGGCCGAAACCAAAGCCCGACGAATCAAATCATTTATGGCGTGGTGCCTCGGAAAACGCCCCGCACACCTCTGACAACTCAAACCATGGTGCCCGTTTTCCTCAACCACCACCCCACAAATGCAACGGTGCATCTCACAGACCTTACACCCCAACCGCAACGCAACCGCGATCCGAAGCGAATCATCATCCAACAGCGTGCCTATGTGGGGGGAGGGTAGTGCGTGCAACCATGCTCCCGCCTCTAGGGTAGAGGCTGCCTTGAGGCGCGCTATATTAACCCCTACTGCCCCCCAAAATAATCCTGCCAAAACTATTTTGCACAGAATGAAAAAATGAAAAAAATGAAAAAAAGTTTATTGGACAAAAAAAAGATACACAATATGCTAATCACGACCCTGCGTCCTGAGCTAGGAAACCCTGTGTTACAGGACTCAGTTTCGTATCAAAGTTTTTATACAAGTATAGTTAGTTTTAGGTACGTTACATCAACTTTGCTTATTTTAATATTCCTTACAATTTTGTTTACATTATGTGTGTGTGTGTGTGTGTGTGTGTGTGTGTGTGTGTGTGTGTGTGTGTGTGTGTGTGTGTGTGTGTGTGTGTGTGTGTGTGTGTGTGTGTGTGTTTGTGTGTGTGTGTTTGAGAGAAGGAGTGAGAGAGAGAGAGAGAGTGTTAAGGTGGCTATATATACATATATGGTAAGGGTTATAATATTTATAATATATTTATAATTTATTACTGTAACAATACTTATTTTGTCACGACTAGCCTTGTGACCTGTGAGGGGGGCCTTGTGACATGGTGGAGCTTACTAAAAGTTTTCAGGACTAGTGGGGAAATGAAAGCGTGGAATTTTTGGGCAAATGTTGTACATGTTTTTGGGGTTTTCCAGCGCTGACGTCGTCTTGTGTCCGCTAAGAACATTTTGTCGTGCAGTTTGCTATAATTGTATATCACTTTTCTTAGGAACAGCTGACGAACAGTGAGAACATTAGAGACCTTGTAGAGTTCTTTGGTGCTGAAGCGTGATGGTTTTCTAAAAATAACTTTAAGAAGAGATCGCTGTGCCCTCTCTAAGCCAATTAAATGCGTCTTTGCCGCTCCTCCCCAGACCGCGTTGCAGTAGCCCAAAAGGGATTCACAGAGAGCAAAATATACGGTTCTCAGCAATTCAGGGTACGTAATATTCCTTAAAGTGCGAAAAACAAACATGAGCTTTCGAACACGACTCTTGAGTGACTCAATATGCTGCCGCCACGTGAGGTGAACGTCTAGTATTACACCAAGATAGCGTATTGTGCTTGAACGCTCAATAAAGCTTAATCTGTTGTCAAGACTGTAGTTAGACGTAGAATCAATCTGGTGTCCCGCTTTAATACTAAACATGTCGTCAGGCTGGCCTTTAGCATTTATAGAGAAACATAAATATTTTGTTTTTTGGACATTTAATGATAGTAAATTGCTATCCAGCCATTCCACAACAAATCTTAAGTTAGACTCTGCAACACTTTGAGCTTCAGACCAGTCTTTTCCACGTATCAAGATAGCTGTGTCATCTGCGAAAGAAATGGTTGTAGCATTTGCTAATTTGAGTTTACAAAGTCCATTTATGTAGATCAAGAAAAGAGTCGGCCCAAGAACGCTTCCCTGCGGCACTCCGCAATCCACGTCGGAGAAGTCGCTGGTGTGTTCACCCACACGAACACATTGCTTCCGATTCAGTAGGTACGATCCAAACCAATCCAGTGCAAGACCCCTAATACCAAGGCCCTCGAGTTTTGATAATAATATCGGAATGGAAACCGTGTCGAATGCCTTGGCGAGGTCTAAAAATATTGCTAGGCACTTTTCACCTTTGTCTAGACAGTCCACTATTTTACTGACAAGAAGATCAACCGCTTGTTCAGTCGATCTGTTTTGCCTGAAGCCAAATTGGTTAGGAGACAAGATGTTGTTACGCTCAAGATAGTTCAGGAGTTGGTGATTTGTGACCTTTTCAATGAGCTTCCCAATAACGCTAAGTAGCGAAATTGGCCTATAGTTGGTAACTTCAGCTCTGCTTCCTGTTTTGTGGATTGGTGTTACTGAAGCTACTTTAAGGGTATCGGGAAACACACCTGACGTCATGCTTAGATTGCACAAGTACGCGATTGGTTCTGTGACGCTGTTTATTGCCGTTTTTAATATGTTTGCCGTAATTCCGTCTAATCCTGGTAAACTCCCCGTTTTTAACTGTTTTATTAAAGAAGCAATCTCGTGGGTATCCGTAGGCCTAAGGAAAAAGGATGAGAGTGGAGAGTTTTTACCCTGGTTCGTTCTAGCCAGCTCCGCTTCGCTTACCGCCAATCTGTTGAGTGTAGCTTCAGCCAATTTTTTCCCAATAGAGCTAAAGAAGTAGTTAACTTTGTTCAAGGATTTAGAAGCGCTACTATCCAATTGGAGCAGTTCAGAATTATGGTTATGCGTAGACGTAATATTGCAGGCAGCCTTTACTGTCTTCCATGTCTTTTTTGCATCGAGCCGTGCCTCCCATAACTCGCGTTGATGATGTTTGGCCTTAACGTCTTTCAACAGGTCGGCGCAAGTATTCCTATATTTTTTGTATTGATTTTGCAGAGCCTCGTCAGATGGATTTTTGTTTGCCTGTAGATGGAGCCAGCTTCGTTTTCGTATACATTTAAGAAGTCCAGTGTAATCCATTGTTTAATCGTTTGCTTTGAGCTACTAACTGCCACGTATTTTTTATGTTTGTTAATTATAGTTGTTAGTGAACTACAGAAGAAATCACTTGCTATATTTATATCGTTCATTTGATAGAGATTTGTCCAGTCTAAATTTGTAATGTCTGATTTTATAGCATTGTAGTCGAATTTACTAGTTACTTTTGATAAGCATTTACTTGTCCTATAGTCAAGTAGCGTCATAATAAGGGCGTGATCAGTGATGTCCTCATTACAGATTATAATATACGTTTTTAATTTAGATCTTACCATGACATGGTCAAGACAATTATTTTCGCGAGTAGGTAAAGAATTACCCGTGTAGAACCCGTTCTCTGCGCACACATTCAGATAGTCGTCAGCACCAGTGTTGCACGCAATCGGCGTAATGTTAATGTTTAGGTCGCCTGTTATAATAACATGCCCACTGTGTTTAAAGTGAGATAAAAACATGCTTAATGAGTTTGTGAAAGTTGTGGGATTTGTATAACTTGGTGATCTGTAAATTCCTAATATACTTATTTCGTTATTTATTGTTATAAATAAAGCATTTGCCTCTTTTATATTAATTTTACGGACATTCACTTTTAATTGTTCTTTTACAAAGATAATAACGCCGTCATTTTGCAGACAGTGTTGTTCAGATGCAAAACAATTGTATCCATAAAGAGTTGGTAAGAGAGGACACGCTTGTAGCCAACATTCCGTTAGCACAATAACATCAGGTTCTATATTAGCTCGTCTCAACACGCACCTGAAATAATCGAAGTTACATTGGTGGCTACGAATGTTTTGCGTTATCAGCATAAAAGGTTTTTTAAACGTATTTCTAATCACGATGCATTCTTCCAAACAAGAAACCTGTATATTGTCGCACAGCTTGGTCGCGTCGATATCGTCAGCCACAGTATTTAAAGTGCCCATGGATAAGTAGGTATCCGAATCTTACCGCTATATTTTTCATGGAAGAAGTTAATACTGTGGTATTTACTTGCTAAACGTGCATGATGACACAAAATTATAATACTATACATAACGTTATTACCTAGATGCCCCTTTCCTAGGGTAGTAATTGTAATATAAACAAAAATAGAAATAGAATAAAAGCGTAAAATCGTGTGGTATATATATAAGAGTATCAATACGGGTGAGTATATAAGATAAATTCGGTTATTATTATTAATTAAATCGAATAATCGTGTGTTGACAGTGTGAGTTTTTTGTAAGTTTTGTGTACGTTTTTCTTTGGAAAAATATAGGAAGCGATTGTCTATATAAGAATTACATAACCAAGTATGAATTATGTTTATGCCATAATGAATACAAACATTTAGATTGTGTGGCTGCCGGAGCCGAACGATGCTACTAGGCGTAAACTGATAACAGCGTTTTTTGTGTTGTAGCGGGACAAAATAAACAATAACAAGTCCAAGTAACTGTGAAAAGTGGAAGTTTATCGATAAATTTATATTATTTTTCATTACGGCGTGTGATTCAACATTATACGTACAATACATGCACAGTTTTTTAGTCGAAATACAGTATTTAAGTAATAACAAACTTATACCAACCTTTTTACAAGCGAAAATTAATAGTTACTGGCTAAGGCACGTGCATTTTTTTTTTATTAAAATAATTAATCTACTTAATGTTTTTCAACACATCCTCGTCCTTCACCCACACGTGCGGCAGGCCCTCCGATTGGCGTAGGTATACTCGGCCGTGCTTGACCCAAACAAATTTATATCCTTTTTCCCTAGCCCTGAGTCTTGCTGCTGTATGCAGGGCCTTGGTATCCTTGGATAGATGCTCCGCGACGTATATGTTGGGTTTGTTTTCGTCCGCTATGCCGAGGTGGCACGAGTTTAGCTTGTCATTGGCATGCTGCTTATTGTAATTACGGAATGTCGTCCCAACCTCTCTGCACAGCAAGACTTTTAGGCCGTTCCTCCCCTTGGCAAATGGTAGACCATTCAGAAAGTGCCTCGGTAACAAATGGTACCTGGATAATGCCACCATCACTTGGTAAAATACGAGTGACAAGACCCAAGGTTCCATGCGCCGAGGCAAGGAAGGCCACCACGCCGACGTCCTGGCAACGACGAACACCCAGCCCACCGTGACGGACTGGAAGAGCCGCCTGACACCACTGCGTTTCATCCAAATGCACATTTAGTAAGGACTCCAGAGCCGACTTGAGTGTAGCATCCACCTTCGCCACATCGTCCTTAAATAACCAGGTGGGCGACGTCCTCAAAATGTACATCATCCGCGGCAAAGCGAAACAATTCCGTAACAGTACGAGAGAGACGTGTGCAGACAAATTACTCAAGCGCTCCGAAGCCCTCACAAATGCCAAACGTTTCTTTTCCAACGCTGAACCGACTCCTTCCGGGAAGATAGGAGCCCCCAGTAGAGACAAAGATGTTTTATGAAGGCGCCGCACCCCAGGTAACACCGACTCGAAGCTCGTCACCACCCCGGTGTCAACATTGCCACAGCAATAGAGCTCGCACTTCGCGGCGTTTATCTCTAACCCAATGCCCTTCAAAGCCGGCACCAACTTACTAAGGTCCTCCAGGACCGTCCGTGGGGTACCCCCAATAGTACCATCATCCAGGTACCACACGTTTAAAGGGGACCCTAGTGACGCAATGACGTTCTGAATTGCTAAACAAAAAATCAAAGGTCCTAACGGGTCACCCTGCTGGGCACCCACCCGTGAAGAAATCGGAGCGTCATTAAATAGTAGATGGCTAGCTGTGGAGTAACATTGATGAAGAAATGGATATATCGAAGGCACCTTATCCGAAACTTCTGTAAGAATCGTGTCCCTCTCAACAGTATTAAACGCATTCTTGACGTCTATCTTCAGAATGACAGTATCGGTCCCTTCATTAGCAACCGCAAAAGCGCGAGTGGCATGAATAGCCGCCTCACACCCCTGCGGGGTGCCAAAGCCTATTTGGACCGGCTGAAGATAATCCGCCATCGGTTCCCTGGCAGCCCTACAACAAAGTTTAGCCGCAAGCCGACGTATTGTGCAGCCTACCGCTATCGGCCTAATACCGCCATCTTTCTTGGTAAGGGCGCAAAGGGAAGCTCCGTACAAATACGGGCATATTGCGGGGTTCACCGACCCCCCAAACAAAAAATTGCAAAGCTTCGTCAAAGATTCCAGCAGCCGGGGACCATTGCTACCCGCTGTAGCAGATGTTAGCTCCTTGAGATGCTGCGGGCGCAGCCCATACAGACCCGAAGCAGACCCGTTATAAAAAGAGCCTAATGCCTCCCCCACCTCAGCCGGTGACACTGATAAGGAAGGGTTCGAGATATCGCTTAGAATAAAAGTGCAAAAGTTAGTTGCTCTACTTACAAAAGGAAAGGTATTTGGTGACATGAAATGTTTCATGTATTCAATAGTATGGCAAAAACGAGATTTACCTCATTTACATACATTTACTCTTGTGGCTGAAGCAAAAATTGTGTCCTAACCAAATTGGTGAAGTCATAAGTGCGGAGATACCAAACCCGGAAACAGACCCACAACTTTATGACACGGTGACTAAAAACATGATTCATGGACCCTGTGGTACATTAAATCCTTCATCGCCGTGTATGAAGGAGGGAAAATGTACCAAGAAGTATCCTAAGTCGCTTTTAAAAGATACTCAAACCAACGATAAAGGCGATCCCATGTACAGGCGTAGATCTCTAGATGATGGTGGACGTACAGCGCCAATAAAAGTTCGAAGTGGAATACGAGAAATCGTGGTGTATAATAGCTGGGTAGTGCCATATTCTCCCTTTCTTTGTAAATAGTTTAATTGCCATATAAATGCAGAATTCTGTAATACCGTGCAAGCGATAAAATATATCTTAAAATATATAAATAAAGGGAGCGACCGCAATATTTAACATCCGACAGCAAGGGCATGAAAATATAAACCCGAGAGATGAAGTCCAAACTTTTAGAGCAGGTCGATATGTTAGTAGTAACGAAGCAGCGTGGCGAATTTTGGGATTTCCTGAACACGAGCGATACCCCACAGTCACTCATCTCGCAGTACATTTGCCTAATGGAGAGCGGGTGTACTTCAATGAAAATAATTTAAGCGACAGATTAGCGGTACCACCTAAAACGACACTTTTTATACTGTGTCAACATGACGCCTTTGCGAAGACATTACTTTACATTGATGTACCTCGCTACTATACCTGGCACGCGTCACAAAAAGAATGGCGACGTCGTTTACAAGGAAAACCTGTTGACGACTGGCCAGGAGTGAAGGAGTCGGACGCTCTTGGCCGATTGTACACTGTGCACATTAGCTACTTTGAGTGTTATTGTCTGCAATTGCTGCTGAATGTAATTCGGGGACCCACTAACTATTTGGATCTAAAAACAGTTGACGGCCAAGAACTTGCCACTTTTCAACAGGTGTGTGAGAAGTTGGGATTGTTGGAAGATGACAATCACTGGGATGCCACAATAGAAGAAGCTGTGCTATAGATGTCGCTCACCAGCGCAAATAAGAGAGTTATTTGCCATAATGATATGTACATGCGGTCTATCAAATCCTTTAGAACTGTGCGAAAAGTACAAAACAGCCTTATCAGAGGATATATTGCATAGATTTGAAGGGATGCGCCAAGTCAACAATGACCTTTGCTTCAATGAGGCAATTTCCGGGAAAAAGTTGTCCGATTTCGGTATGCCCACGCC
This sequence comes from Epinotia brunnichana, assembly GCA_963854355.1. Classification (NCBI taxonomy): domain Eukaryota; kingdom Metazoa; phylum Arthropoda; class Insecta; order Lepidoptera; family Tortricidae; genus Epinotia; species Epinotia brunnichana. The sequence continues at coordinate 2,326,228 of OY977943.1, read as the reverse complement.
ACAGCACAGAGGACAGCTGACAAATGATTTGATCCGCGAGCTAAGCTACAATACCACCATATTAAATACTCACATAAGTGAAACTGAGCCACGTCTACTACCCGAGCTAAACGAAATTTACTACAAAATTTTACAACGAGTCTAGAGTCGTAAAGGCGGCCTTTTCTTTCTTGATGCCCCGGGAGGCACAGGCAAGACTTTTTTGCTTAATTTGCTGCTAGCTAAAATTCGCAGTAACCAAAACGTTGCATTAGCCGTGGCTTCCTCTGGAATTGCTGCAACGTTGTTAAATGGTGGGCGAACGGCACACTCAGTTTTTAAGTTACCTCTTAATTTGGCAAGTGAAGAAACTCCAACATGCAATATTAGTAAGAATAGCACTCGCGGCGCCCTTTTGCAACAATGCAAACTAATCGTATGGGACGAATGTACAATGTCACACAAACGAGCTATTGAGGCACTTGATCGCTGTCTTCAAGACATGCACAGTAATCAATCATTGATGGGTGGTGTGGTAGTGTTACTGGCTGGTTATTTCAGACAGACTTTGCCAGTTATCGTGCGAGGCACTCCAGCAGACGAGATAAACGCATGCCTGAAATAATTTTATGTGTGGAGCAAAGTTGAAAAGCTGCATCTGACCACAAACATGCGAGTCCAGCTATTTAACGATGCAGAGTCAGGTGCATATGCTCAGAAACTGCTCGAGATAGGTGACGGTCGGTTAGAAACTGACGAAGACGGTATGATTCTATTCACTAATGAATTTTGTCATATTGTGAAATCAGAAGATGAGCTTATAGCTCAAGTTTTTCCTGATTTAGAACAAAATATTCATGACGAAAATTGGCTGTGTGAAAGAACCATATTGGCTCCAAAAAATGATATTGTTTTCAAAATCAACAAAAAAATCTTGAACAAAATAAGTTCTACGCAAACAAAAATGTATAACGCCGTCGACACTGTCATGTCCGCTGATGACACCACAACTTACCCCGTTGAATTTAGCTCTCTCTTTGGAGCTATCCGGGGTGCCATCCCATATGCTTGAACTGAAGGTAGGCGTATACCGAACAATTTACCATTTAATTTTAAACGTTTACAGTTTCCATTAAAAGTAGCATTCTCTATGACCATTAATAAATCACAGGGGCAAACGTTAAAAGTAGCAGGAAAATACATCTGGGCACACCATGTTTTTCTCATGGACAGTTGTATGTAGCTTGCTCACGTGTTTCCAAATCAAATAATTTGCATGTTTTTGCTGATCGGTATAAATCATTTAATATAGTTTATAGAAGTATACTTCAATAAAATAAATTGTAATAATAAATTAAGAAAATAATAACAATAGGTAGTATTAACTATTATGTCCTGATTCCATAATAATAATATGACAACATTGTTTGGTATATAGAAACATACCTTTTTCGTCAGTTGATTATCGAATTGATCCATCTCAAGCTATTTTTGAGTTTTACTCATTGAATATAATGGAACGTAGCCTCGGATAACTCCAAAAATATTAATTCAGTAGTACAACCTTGGCGATTTGCATTTTTTCCATCACTTTCACCCAAAAGCGTAGAACAGCATTTAGATTCTATACGACTATTGAATACATAAGTCAATTCTTTTCAAATTATCATGTCTAGGCAATTAACGAGTTCTACACGGACGAAGTCGCAGGCAGAAGCTAGTTTACTATATAACAGTGTTTTTGTTTAGAAATTACTATAATTTACATTTATTTAGTCATAAGTATATCAGAAATACGAACACAAACGCACTCAACACTGAATGCGACAGTGAAAACTTTCCTAAGTAATAAGTATATCTAGAGCTACAAATATGCCTTGTTTGTGTAACTTGAACCCATAATTTTAACGATAAATCAAAAATTACTCACCAACACAATTCAAAGCTATCGCCGAGAATTTGCAACAAAATTCAAACAAGTTCAATGCGCACGAGCACTCACTACCTACTCAGTACGGCAGCGGACTGTATGTGAGATGTGATGAGAGTCTGTGACAGGCACGTAGCAGCTATCAGAGCCTTATAATTTTGCAACTAACTTCACTCATGATCATGACTTAATACGACACGGCTCTATCAACAGATGGCGTTACTGGTTCTAAACCGGTCTCGAAACGTTGTACGACACGGCTCTATCAACAGACGCCATCACTGCGGCGCTACCACGAACTTCGAATCTCAAACTTCGTATGTCTCCGTCTCTGTCGCTCGAGTACCATAAACCATAAGTGCGATAGAGACGGAGACATACGAAGTTCGAGATTCGAAGTTCGTGGTTATAGCTCTGGTTCTAAACCGGTCTCGAAACGTTGTTTATTTCAATAGATTGTCTTGCATTAGACACATTGATTTTTATCGCGATATTTCTCTAGCTGTCTCTATCTATGCAATGAGATAGAGACAGCTACAAAAATATCGCGATAATACTAACCGTGTAATGGCCGCCGTTCGGCCCCAACGTTATCGTAGCACGACACTCGTAGCGTCGTAGCCAGAAGTCACCTAACGGGTTCCTGGCACTGAAAGGCTTAACAGAAAGCACATTTGCTTCTTTTTTATTTGCACAAAAGAGGAACGTATAGTACCAAACGCGAACTTAATGCTATAAAGCATTCTCTACCAGTCAACATTAAGGCAAAGCAGATAAATTGTGGGCAGTGCAACTTTATACATTCAATTAATTTAACACAATACAAGATGCTATTATTTCTCCCACACCTCTTAAGCTACTTAAGGACTACTACTGGAGTCAGCCCTTAAATCAAGAGTTGCAGCTTTCTTCGAAGATAAGATAATGATATTTTCACATCCAGTCAGTACGGATTCAGAGCCAATAAAAGTACGGGAACAGCTATTAGACGAGTAATAGACTTCATACTTGGATACGTCACAACAATGTGCAAGGATATTTTGTGACCTATCTATTCGATTGCTTGCGGCATGATATACTTCTGAGGAAGCTAGAACATTACAAATTCAAGGGGACGGCTCTCAAAATGATGACCCCCTATTTGCAAAACCGTAGTCAAATTGTACAGATTGCGTCAAGCAAATCTAAGATCAGAAACAACGACATTGGAACTTTTTTTTTTATTATTTGGAATCAAAATGAAAATACAATTTTATTAACTTAACCTAAAGATTCGCCAAACTGCGAAGCAGTTTGTTGGCGATGCGCTCACTTAAATAAAATAAAAACAGATAGTAATAATTAACGCGGTACACCAAAACACTAAACTATACCACCCCAACCAATTACCACAGGGCTCGATTTTGGGTCCTGTGTTATTCCTGATATACGTCAACGATCTGCCATCAAACATTCCAAATTGGGCACAGGTCAGTTTATTTGCTGACGATACTCATATTGGAGTGAGACATAAAAACATTAATACAATGGAAGCACAGCTGACACAGGCCCAGCATATCCTCCAGAAATGGTTTCAGGCAAACGGCATGGTTTTAAATACAGATAAAACTATAAGTATAAAATAACAAACCAATTCTCGAAATCTCAAAAATACACCCAGAGCTAACTTACCAAAATTCAACGATTTTTTTGGGATATTACATAAAGAACATTTGGAAAAACTCAGCAATAAATTATCTTCGGCAAATCTTGCATTACTAAAGTTAAAACCATTAATTAATATAGAAACATTAAAAACGGTATATTATGCATACATACAATCATTACTAAATTACGCTATAACTGTCTGGGGGAACGCATAAGAGATTCAAAAAATACTAGTGCTTCAGAAGCGTTCCATCAGGATCATGTGCGGGGTCAACCGAAGAGACACCACCAAACCACACTTCGAGAGGCTGGGCATAATGACGGTCATTTCACTATTTATTTACAACTCCCTTTTAGAAATACACAACAAACGGATTGCCCCCCTAAATTGTCTGATATACATAACTATAATACGCGATCTAAACACAAATTGGTACTACCACAGTTGCGGCTTACAAAATGTAAAAAACAGGCTGCTTTTCTAAAGATAAAAATGTACAACAAATTACCTTTTGAAATAACATCATTGCCAATTCATAGCTTTAAGAAGAAAATATCAAACTATGTCAGGAAACATGCCTTTTACTCCGTATCAGAATATTTAACAAGCAATTTGTTGTAGGTAGTTCCACAAATGTATGTGTACCTGTTGTTATTTTAATAAATCAGTTGCTATCCGAGCTCGGTGGTTTAACTTACTACATGGTGGCAGCGGTGAAAATAAAATATTTCGGCATTTATTTTGCGAGTATTTGTGGTGTAATTGTGTAGTCAGTGTGAAAAACAAGTTGCGACCAGGATGGAACACGCGAGACCGCCCCCCGAGCTCAACACCGAAGGGAGCCCCGTCAGCCGGGCTGACGCGTGGCAGTGTTGGAAGATGCAATTCAATTTATTTCTTAAGGCATCCGGGGTGTCTAAAGAAGATTCCGGGACTCAAGCAAGCTTGCTTATCAATTTAATAGGGCCGGAGGGGTTCAACGCATATCAAACATTTGTATTCGATAAGGAAAGTGATCGCGATAGTATTACTATCCTTCAAGAAAAGTTTGATGGGTATTTTGGCTTGAAACCAAATATAACATTAGCGAGATACAAGTTTTTCACTCGCAGTCAAGCGGATGGTGAAAGTATTAGTCAATACGTGACCGCTCTTAGGTTATTGGCAAAGAATTGTGCATTTTCATCGTTGGAACAGGAACTAATTCGGGACCGTATCGTTTGTGGCATCAATAACGCTATCGTGAGAGATCGGCTACTACGTACGGATGATTTAACGTTAGATAAGGCGATCAATAAGATCTGCCAAGCAGATGAAATATCGAGTGACGGTTCCCGGAGGTTAGAAGCGCTTAGAATAAGCGCGGGTCCTTCACAGGTGGACGCGGTACAGTTTCGTGGCGGTGGAGCAAGCCGTGGGGCCCGAGGTGGCAGGCGATGGAGGCCGAGTCGCGGCGCCTGGGGCGTGCGGCCCGGCGGCGGCGGCGTGACGTCACCGGTGCGGCAGCGCAGCTTTAGCGCGGTGCGTCCTCCGTGCCCGGGGTGCGGGCAGACCTGTGATCCTGGCATGTGTCCGGCCAACGGGGTGCAATGTTTTGTGTGTCAAGGGTATGGACATTTTGCTCGAGTCTGTGCTAATAATGTGATTAAGAAGAAAATGTATGAGATTGCCGTTTGTGACGAAGACGAACCCGATGACGAGTGTGAGTCGTTCTATATACCAGTGATTGCTGATGTGTCTTCAGTGAACGTGTCGTCGGACGACTGGTATGAGACATTAAGAGGTGAGTGTGGAGATGAGCGATTTAAACTGGATTCTGGTGCTGATATAAATGTGCTGTCATTCCAAAGATATTTGGGCTTAGGTTATGACCCAAAAATAATTACAAATAAACCGAACATGAAATTGCATTCGTATAGTGGTAATATAATCCCTATAAAAGGTATATCTTTTATGAATTGGTGTTACAAAAATAAAACGTATACATTGAAATTTGCTATAGCTGATATAAGTTGTGAAAGCGTACTGGGGCGTGATAGCTGTAGTGAGCTAGGATTGATTAAACGCATTCATACTGTTAATTTAGCAGAATATAGTGATTTGTTTGAGGGGCTGGGATACCTTCCAGGGCGGTACCATATAGTGGTTGATGAGTCAGTTCCACCGGTAGTGAGTGCGACGCGGAAAGTACCGATAGGCTTGCATGATAAATTGCGGCAAGAATTGGACAGGATGGTTCAGTTAGGGGTCATACGTAAAGTAAATCATCCTACACGGTGGGTCAGTGCCTTGGTGATAGCGGCTAAGAAGAATGGGTCGCTTCGTATCTGCCTAGACCCCCGCCCGCTCAATTGTGCCGTGCAGCGTGCGCATTTCCAGCTGCCGACTATTAATGAGATAGCGGCTAAACTGCATGGAGCTCAATACTTCTCGGTTCTAGATGCTAGCTCGGGGTTTTGGACTACGCAGCTAGACGATGAAAGTGCAGATTTGTGCACATTCGGATCCCCTTTTGGTAGGTACCAGTACGTGAGGTTACCGTTTGGATTAAATTGTTCTTCAGAAGTGTTCCATGCTAAGATTAAACAATTATTAGAAAATGTAGATGGGGTCGATTCGTTTATTGATGATATTATTTGTTGGGGACGGACCAAGAGGGAACATGACGAAAGATTGAATAAGTTACTAAAGAGAGCTAGAGAAATAAATTTAAAATTCAATAAGGACAAATGTAAGTTGTGTGTGGAGGAGGTAACATATTTAGGTCACGTGTTTAATAAAAATGGCATGAAACCTGATCCAGAGAAAATTAGGGCCATAAAAGATATGCCAGCACCTAACGATAAGAAATCGCTTGAACGTTTTTTAGGCGCAATTAATTATTTGTCCAAGTTCATCCCGCATTACTCGGAACATATTTTTCCGCTTACCAGACTCCTTAAAAAAGACTCCGCGTGGTGCTGGGACACCGTCCATGACGGTGCGTTTGCAAAGTTGAAAGAGTTGGTTTGCAATGCACCGGTGTTGACTCTGTTTGATGCGTCGCAATCCGTGGTGGTTTCGGTGGACGCCAGCGCGGTGGCGCTGGGCGCCGTCCTACTTCAGGGCGGGCGCCCCGTCGAGTACGCGTCGCGCACGCTCACAGACACCCAAACGAGGTATGCTCAAATAGAAAAAGAGATGTTGGCCATCCTATTTGCGTGTGAGAAATATCATCAGTACATTTATGGTCAAAAAAAAAGTCCTCGTTGAAACTGACCATAAACCATTAGAGAGTATATTTAAAAAAGCGTTAAACACGATCCCGGTACGCTTACAGATAATGATGTTGCGGTTACAAGGTTATGACTGGAGCGTTAACTATAAACCTGGTAAATATATGTACATACCAGACACCTTATCACGTGCGCCCCTTCCGGATTTATACGATGACTCGATAAGTAGGTGTGTGGGGTACCAAGTAAATCAGTTAATTAGCAACGTACAGATGTCAGAATTAAAATTGAAACTGGTCAGTGATGAAACGGCAAAAGATAAGGTTATGTGTCAGCTAAAAGCATATATCAATAATGGCTGGCCACAGCATAAGCGTGATGTTTTGGAACAATTAAGACCATATTGGTCATTTAAAGATGAGTTACATATTATTTCAGGTGTAATTTTTAAAAATGGGCTTGTTATTATCCCGACGTCTTTACGAGACCAAATGCTAAAAGTAATTCACGATGGTCATCAGGGCATTGATCGCTGCAAGGGTCGCGCGCGAGAAGTGTTGTTCTGGCCAGGCATATCGCGAGATATTGAAATGTACGTGAGGCGCTGTGACGCTTGTCAGGAATGTCAGAATGCTCCAGCTAGGGAGTCGATGTTGCCTATACCAATCCCTGAATTGCCGTGGTATTGAATACAGAAAACAATATTTTCTAATACTGATCGACTATTATTCTAGTTACATTGAAGTGGCACAGTTAAAAAATATAACTTCGATGGCAGTTATTAGTGTTATGAAAGAAAATTTTGCAAGATACGGAATCCCACAAACGGTAATTAGTGATTGCGGTACCCAATACACAAGTAGAGAATTTAATCGATTTAAAACTCAATGGGGATTCGAACACGTAACATCGTCTCCCTACTATCATCAATCAAACGGAAAAAGTGAAAGAGCCGTCCAAATCATTAAAGAAATGTTGATAAAATCAATTAATGGTGGTACTGATTTTTATCTAGATTTACTAAGTTACAGAAATACACCGCGAGGAAACATAGGTTCTCCTGCGCAATTGTTTATGGGCCGTAGACTTAATTGTAGGCTGCCTGTTCATCATAGTTTGTTAAAACCGGTTAGTCATGACATGCAACATTATAATGAGCTCATTAAGCAACAAAATAAGACCAAAACAAACTATGATAAACATTGCAAAAATCTATCTGAGCTAGGTGTTGGCGATGACGTAATCATACTGGATCACACTAGTGTGGCAAACAAAATGAGAGGAAAAGTTGTTAAAAAATGTAATACTCCGCGTTCATATGTAATAATAAATCGAAAAGGAATGCAGTATCGTCGTAACCGCCGACATCTAATCAAATGTGAGCCGGGAGCGCCGATGCCGGGTGAGAAGTGCGTGCCTCCCCCGCCGCCGCCGCTACCAGCTCAAGGTTCAATCCCGCCTGAGGTAAAAAGTGCGCCGGTACCACCTGCTTTGCAGGCGCAAGGTTCGAAACCGATTGCGACAGCAAGGCCTGCTGATCAGAGAAAAGAGCCCGCTCTTACTCGTAAGAAAACTCGTGAAATGGGCATTGATATAAATTCTTTGTTCTAAAATCATTTTCTTTTAGAAGGGGGGTGGAACATGTAGTGTAAGACTTTTTATATATTAGTTTTATATTTTAGTTATCTGCATGCTTATTAATTTTAAGGGAAAGATGTTGTAGGTAGTTCCACAAATGTATGTGTACCTGTTGTTATTTTAATAAATCAGTTGCTATCCGAGCTCGGTGGTTTAACTTACTACACAATTATTAGCTTATAAACATTTTGAACTATGTTATTAGCTATAAGTATAATTTTTATTTTATTGTAATTTCTTTCTTTTATTTTTACAAATTGTTATTGACATACCATGTAATGCACATATTACTTTATAGCGAAATAAATAAATACTAAAAATATTAACTGATAGACGTCATTCACTTGTTATTATTAATCTGGGCGACCGAGCTCTGCTCGGGTGAAAATACGAGTAAGTTTACTTCCTATATATTTTTTAATTTTATTTTTAAAAGATGCTTATTTTCATTGGACTTAAAAAACTCGCCTTGGAATTGAAAATTATTAAATTTAAACCCCCGACTATAAAGGAAACAATTAATACAAAAAGTTATACCAACAAATGGTATTCACAATTTACTTTAAAAACAAAGTTTAAACCGATTATTTAACTAAGCTTTAAACTGGTACCATTATCATACTACACCAGTCTATGGATCTACCTATCAAAATAGGATCCAAAATCAGATTTTGCTTTAAATAAATATACTAAGTTTCGATCAAAGAGGAAAATTGAAAAATTATTCGCCACGGGCGGGATTTGATCGAAACTTAGAATTTCGTTAGCGGACGTTTCTGCTCAGTATAAATTTACTAATAAATATACTGTTTTTCAATTTTTTGTTACACCTAAATAATACGGTTTACATGCCTAATAAGCAATCATGAAAGGATAACACATTATTAAAACCTAAATACCTATATCATCTGTTCACAGTTCCATCAGATTGAGCAAACGTGTATGTATTCTAAATTATTTTAAATAAACCTTTGCACTTAATACGATTTTCAGATTACGATGATATTCCGTGACCTCGCTGTTTGGTTTAGAACAGTTTGAAGCCACTGGCAGCTCGACAGGATGAGTCCGACTGAATGAGGCGCGAGAGGTTTCTTCCAACCACTGCGTGCTCACTTCCACGCATCCCATCTTCTCCAGCTCCCAGACCTCGTGTGGAAGATGGGCTACCAAGTCGTCAAGCGCACACTCTTCAATATAGCCCAAGCACAAGGTAGTGACCGCCGGCGGTGAACGGCAGCGGCACAGCACCTTCAAGCCACGCTTAGTTAGCATCCTCCATCTAATATATACGTTTGCATATTCTCTATTGTTATCAGCACTGATATCCAAGTATTCCAATTGCTTGCAACCCTGCGCCAGCGCCTCCACTAAAGCGTCATTCAAACAATTGTTATTACGCATGCGAAGACTTTTCAAATTGCCCAGTCTACATAGAGATTCTATTAAATTTTCATTCGAAACATTGTGCGCGTTTTCGTAATCGCTTAAGGATATTTTTTCCAACTGGGGCATTTTGTTTAGCAGCAAATGTACATCGTTGAGCAATGTTAGGTCGTTGTCGTCGAGTTCCAACGTCGTTACTTTCCGCAAGCTAATATAGTTGGCAGAGCGTAGAGCAGCGGTACCCAAATGCCTACAACTGGTGAGAGCCAACGATGTCAAGTTATTTGATTGTATGTGTTTCAAGAAATGTCCAAATACGCACGAAGACACAGAGTTGGTTTCAATCTGTACGCAATCTACAGTTCCGGTTCTATCAAGAGTATCATCGTAAAACGTTCTTATATCTTTGAATGTCATTTGTTTCCATCTATCCATTTGTTTTCTTGGGAAAAGGACTACGTTGAGGTAACATAATTCTATACGTCGCAAGTAAGGACAGCTCATTGCGATAGTCTCCAGGTATTCTTGATCGGAGCTCGCTGTTGTCACTTGAACTATAGAACGCCCCCATTTTTCAACTGTTCTGCGTGCTGATTGCAAAGAATAGCCTGAATGAGCAACTATTATTCGGTGATTGTTACGGTAAAGAGTGTTTATATCACAAGTTTTATTATGACCAAAGTCATGAAAGATCAGAGAGCGGCAGCTTTGTAGGTAGTGGTGCAAGATTTGCTGCCACCGGCGACTGACGCGCTCCAAGCGCACCAGGTCTGCAACGGGCACGCGGTCCAAGATGGCGAGAGCGCACAGATCCACGCCCAGCACGCTCAGGATGGTGACAGCAGTATCACTAGATCCGGAGGGTCCTCACAGGATGCCGTTTTTGTCTGGGAAGCATCAGTCCAAGGTCTCCACATGATCAACATAAGCCTGAAAAAATATAAAGGTCCGTATTAATTTTATCTCACAGTGCATAGCAAATTCCTTGGAGTTGAAGGTAGATGAATTGTATAAGGGGAAATCCTTGGTTATTCATATATTGTGTACTAGCTTTTGCCCGCGACTTCGTCCGCGCGGAACTCGTTTATATCGTAACTTTCTCCCCCCTTTTCACCCCATTAGGTGATGAATTTCCAGATAAAAATTATCTTTAGTAAGGACTCTTTGGGAAGGCCCCGGAATTCGAAGTATCTCTATACCAAATTTCATCTCAATCGGTTCAGCGGTTTAAGCATGAAAAGGTAACAGACAGACAGAGTTACTTTCGCATTTGTAATATTAGTATGGATTGTATGAAGGAAAGGGTATCGATGCATGTAGGCTTTTTTCAGTATTATTTTGCATATTTTCATATCACACGGCCGTAAGGACCTTTTCTACTAAACCGTATGATTAAATTAACTGATTTGTAATTTAAACATTTTATATGTTACATCTAATAGTTTTCAAAATAGCCATAATCAAACGTCTTTTTTACCCCGTTTTAGAAAACATCTTCAAAACTAAGGCCGCGATAAGGTACCTTTACTCTTGGAACGTCAATTTACTTATGTAATGTTAATGTTCCTATTCCCCAGGACTCCCAACTACCGCTATACCGTAAATGGGTTCCATCCAAATTTTTACCCCCAATTGACCCCCTTAGGGGATGATTTCTGGAATAGAAACTATTATATGTCCTTTTCCAGGACTCAAACTATCGTTCAACCAAATTTTATCAAAATGTGTCACAAACAAATTTCCACCTCCAATTACACCCCCTTAGGGGATGATTTTCGGGATAAAACTATCCTATGTCCTTCCTTATCTATCGCTATACCGTAAATGGGTTCAATCCAAATGTTCATCCACCATTTCTTACACCCTTAGGGGATGATTTCCTCCTTTTATGTGTTCCGGAATAAAAAAAAAACTATGTTCTTTCCTAGGACTCTACCTCTCTCTATACCAAATTTCATCTAAATGGGTTCTATCCAAATTTTCAACCCTCATTTCACCACCTCAGGAAATGATTTTTCGGGATAAAAACTATGCATTGTCCTTCCCTAGGACTCCTTCTATCTATTTACCAAATTTCATACAAATGGGGTTTATCCAAATATTCACCCCCTATTTCATCCCTGAGAGGATGATTTTTGGGATTAAAACTATCCGTTGTCATATTCCGGGACACAAACTATCTTTCAACCAAATTTCATCAAAATGGGTCACAAACAAATTTTCACCCCCAATTACACCCCCTTATGGGATGATTTTCAGGAGTAAACTATCCTATGTCCTTCCCCAAGACTCCAACTCGCTATACCGTAAATGGGTTCCATCCAAATTTTCATACCCCATTTCACCCCCTTAGGAGATGATTTCTGGACTTAAATTATGTTAAGTCCTTCCCCAGGACTCTGAACTATCTCCATACCAAATTTCATCTAAATCGGTTCTATCCAAATTTACACTCCTCATTTCACCCCCTCAGGAGATGATTTAGGATAAAAACTATGCATAGTCCTTCCCTGGGACTCCTTCTATCTCTATACCAAATTTGAACTAAATGGGATTTATCCACATTCTCATCCCTATTTCATCCCCTTGGGGGATGATTTTCGGGATTCAAACTATCCATTGTCATCCTCCGGGACTCAAACTATATTTATACCAAATTTGATCTAAACGGAGTCCATCCAAAATTTCACCCCCCATTTCATCCCCTTAGGGGTTGATTTTAAGGATAAAAACTACCCTAAGTCCTTCCCTAAGACACAAACTATCTCTATGCCAAATTTCATCTTAATCGGTTTAGCCGTTTTCACGTGATGCGCGGTCACATAAACAGACAAACAGATAAACAGATAAACAGACAAACAAACAAACAGATAAACATACAAACAGACAAAAATTCTAAAAACTGTTGGAACGTGTTCTGTTATCGATTCTAAGTATCCCTAGCCAATTTTTTTTCGAATATCTTCCATGTACAGACTTTCGACCCTCTTCAGCTTTATTATATGTACCTATAGATAGATGCAGTATGCTTTAGAAAGTCACTAAGACTCGGGCGGCCATACTAGTTAGGCTGTTTAAGAAAGTTGGAAATCACTCCACCTCCAACGTTAGTTTAAAACTACATTTCCTTGCATGATTGGTTAGGTACCTTACCTAATAACGTACAAAACATGGAAAAATTACCTAAACTCACAATTCTAAATCAAAATTGCTTCTTTAATTTTCGAAGTACAAGAAAAACGGTCAAGTGCGAGTCTGTCTCGCGCACCGAGGGTTGGAACGCAAACCCTACTCTACTACTTACTAACTTTCATACATTATTTTGAATACGTCTTAGCAATACTGTCCTCCGAGTCTTACAGGCAGCGACATCTAGCGTTTAATTGCGTGACGTACGCACCGTGTACCGTGCTACCGTGTTTTTGTAGGTAGGTATAAGACTTTTATAAATATTTTTTTGTCGATGTAGGTTTTCGAAAATAATAAAACAAAATGTGGAAAAGACTGTTTCGCGAGTTCTTTGATTCACAGAGCTACTAGTTAGTATTAAGTACAATTATTATATTCAATATCTTAGTACCCACTGAGTTAAATTACTGATAACTTGCAAGTATTTTTTCTTGGTCTGAACTGCTATGTTGGTTGTTCAGAGATAGTTATTTATCAAGTGAACCAATTTTGATAATTCTTTTTTTATTCGCATGAAGGTACATTCAGAATAATTTTAATTAAGTCTCGTTCTTTTCCGGTAATATTTAAGAACGTTAATATTAATCATATAAGTACCTACATTATTTTCCATTTTTTGGTTTGGTTAACCAACCTCATTGAGAAAGAAAGAAAGAATTTATTTATTCAAGTAGGATTCCTTGAACCACTTTTGCATCGTCATCAGCTACAACACTAGAAACACTCAGGTTCTATTAAATATACTTAAGACTAAATTATTACAATATGTCACAGGGATTTTTACATTAAACTTGATTTTAAAATAAGAGCTTAGATGATAAAATGGAGAAATTAAATTCAGCTAAGTGTATACATTGTGCATCGTCTACAGGGTGGAAAGTTAAAACGGGGCAGTAAGGGCAACTACTAGATCCCTTGCCGCTACGCAAAAATATCATTAGGATTGCATTCCTAACTTTTTAAGTGATGACAATTTACGTTCACAGATTTTTGAAAAAAAGTACAGTCAGCGAGAAAAACAACATTTTGACGAAAAAAATTTTTTACGCCATTCTATCCCATTCCTATTAAGGATCAAAATACTCTTTGGAACCGACTAATGTTTGACTACTAGAATGCCCAGAAATCTAAGAAAACTTTTTCCATACAGTTAGTATGGGAATCCCAAAGTGCAAGTAGTCCTTTAGTTAGACGATCATCAAATTGTATGGAGACGGACATAACTTCATTTAGATTAGAAATGAGAGCATTCAGTCCTTTGTTAAAAAAAAACCAACGTATTTACACCCGTATTCATAAACGTTACTATGTGGTAGTAGGCACTCACGAGCGGACAGGTGCTGTAAAACCCTTACCTTAGTCAATTTTAAATTTCAAACAAAATTTCTGAATACGGATGTTAGTATTCTTTTTACAAACTTTTTACAGAATAAAGCTGGCCGTTATTGAATAAAACCATAATTAAAAAAAAAATAACAAAGGAATTAATTCTCTCATTTTTAATCTACCTAAATGAAGTTATCTCTGTCTCCATACAATTTGATGGTCGTCTAACTAAAGCCAAAGGACTACTTGTACTTTGGGATTCCCATACTAACTGTATGGAAAAAGTTTTCTTTGATTTCTGGGCGTTCTAGTAGTCAAACCTTAGTCGGTCCCAAAGAGTATTTTGATCCTTAATAGGAATGGGATCGAATAGCATCAAAAAAATCACTTAAAAAGTTATAAATGTAGTCTTTATGCCATTTTTGCGTGGCGGCAAGGGATCTAGTAGCTGCCCTTACTGCCCCGTTTTAACTTTCCATTCTGTATAGTTAAACTAACAATTAATACTAAGTAAAGAGGATTCTATCTCGCGAGTCGAAACGCGTGTTTATCTTGTATATTTACTTGTACACGAAAATTGCACTATTTTAGTGTCGCGGCTCGAGATTGTTCAACGAATAGACGTGAAAATATTAAAAATACACATTTGAAAGAATCGGGAGGACCGGGACTTAGTCTTCAGTACCGCTACCGGTTCTTTGAAGACTGTAAAATTCCCGGGATTTCCCGGGAAATTGAGAACCGGGATTTCCCGGGAGCAGGCCCTAGGGGAATTATATTTTTTCAACAGGTAAAAAACAGAAAAACGTTACCTCGCTCAGTTTTTACGCCGGTTATTCTCAAAGCAGAGGTTTTTTTTCCGAACTGGTGGTAGGTTATCGACATACATAAGTGCATGTAAATTATGCCTAAATTGAAGAATAAATAAATTTGACTTTCACTTTAACCCCTATTTGTGCGCAGCTGGACACACACACTTGGCCGGTTTTTACACAGTAATCGATTTGAAAATAAAAAAGCGGCCAAGTGCGAGTCGGACTCGCACATGAAGGGTTCCGTAAAATAGATTGCGGTAAAAAAAACTACTTACTAGATCTCGTTCAAACCAATTTTCGGTGGAAGTTTGTATGGACATCATATATTTTTTTTAGTTTTATTATTCACTTATTTTAGAAGTTACAGGGGGGGGGACACATTTTACCACTTTGGACAACAAACTATTCAGTTTAGAAAAAACATATATTATTAACCTCAATATCATTTTTGAAGACCTATCCATAGACAGACATGATGAATCTATAAGGGTTCCGTTTTTTGCCATTTGGCTACGGAACCCTAAAAACCGGCCAAGTGCGAGACGGACTCGCGCACGAAGGGTTCCGTACCATTATCTGTAAAAACGGCAAAAAAAATACGTTTGTTGGATGGGAACCCCCTGTAGCCTAGTTGGTAGTGACCCTGCCTACGAATAAAGGCATTTAATTGTGTGATGAGCACAAATATTTGTTCCTGACCTGAGTCATGAATGTTTTCTATGTATTTATTTATATATATATGTAAGTATGTTTATCGTCGTTTAGTACCCATAGTACAAGCTTTGCTTAGTTTGGGACTAGGTAGGTCGATTTGTGTAAATTGTAAAAGAAAAAAAAAGTTTTTTATTTTTATTTATTCTGTTTTTAGTATTTGTTGTTATAGCGGCAACAGAAATACATCATCTGTCAAAATTTCGACTGTCTAACTATCACGGTTCATGAGATACAGCCTGATGACAGACGGACAGACAGACAGACAGACAGACAGACGGACAGCGGAGTCTTAGTAATAGGGTCCCGTTTTACTCTTTGAGTACGAAACCCTAAAAATGTATACATTTCATAAGTATCACAGTTACAAAGTTCCATTACCTAGTAGGTAGGTAAAGATATTCTTATATGAAATACTTATTAATTTTCATTTTAATAAATATGACTTAGTTTCATGGAGATAACGAACAAGTTAAACAACAATATTATTCAAATTCAAATTCAAAAATTTTTATTTCAGACCATGTCCATAGTGATTAGTACATATACAATTGCTTATCCTAAGTTAGTCAGGTACCTAAATCTAATATTACCTACAATATATTATACACAGAGCCTCTCATGTGCACCGAGTCCCAGTGCTTCCACACAGCGCAGGCAGGAGACTCCAGCACCAGGCGCACGAGGCTGTTGGAGCTGTCACGCACACGGCGCATCAGGGAGGCGGTTCTCTTACGTAGTATTGCACTGAAGCCATCAGTACGTGACTCCGCAAACATACCTGATGCGCTACAAAAGCGGGGCAGCCCCAACAGCATCCTGAACCCGTTATTATATTGGATGCGCAGGGCATTGAACGCCTTCTTAGTATAATTTGTCCACAGGCTGCACGTGTAAAAGGTCTGACAAAATGCCTTAAACAGCGTTATTTTGACATTCCAATCACAACGCGCAAACCTGCGGGACAACATATTACACCGTACGGCCAATGCCCTGCGCTCCCTTTCTATGTCCGCGTCATCTTGGAGATTGTCGGTCACCCAATGTCCAAGGTACTTAAAGCGTGTCACTCTTCGGACAGGAGCTCCACACAAGAAAATGGGAGGAAGTGACTCAAAGGCCTTGTTACCTGCTTTAAATACAAGCAGCTCGCTCTTACTGGTGTTGTACCTCAGACCATGGACGACCGCGTACTCTTCACACACCCTCAATAGCTTTACGAGCGCACTGGTCGACGGGCACAGCAGCACCACATTATTTAGTAGTGCATATACCTACATATACGTAACTAGCTTCTGCCCGCGACTTCGTCCGCGTACAACTCGTTTATATTGTAGCTCGATACAAATTTTCACCCTCCATTTCCCCTTTAGGTATTGATTTCCGGGATAAAAACTATCCCTTGTGCTTCCCCCAGACAATTTTATCTAAACGGGTGCAGCGGTTGTATAGTAGCTCCATATAAAAATGTTCACCTTCCATTTCACCCACTTAAAAGATGATTTCCTGAAAAAAAACTATCCTATGTCCTTTTCCGGAACTCAAACTATCTCTAAACCAAATTTTATCTAAATGGGTTCCATCCAAATATTCATCCCCTCTTTCACCCCCTTAGGGGATGATTTTTGGGACAAAATCTATCTCTATACCAAATTTCATCTTAATTGGTTACGTCCATCCAAATTTTAATACCCTATTTCACCCCTAGGGGATGATTTCCGGGATAAAATATCCCCGGGAATCAAACTGTCTCTATACCTAATTTCATCTAAATCGGTGCAGCCGTTCTAGTAGCTCCATACAAATGTTCACCCCCAATTTTCCTCCCTTAAAGGGATTAAAACTATTATATGTCCTTCTCCGGGACTCAAACTATCTCTGTACCAGATTTCAATTTAAATCGGTTCCATTCAAATCTTTTTAATTTAAATTTTTTGTGCGTTTAAATAAATAAAAAAGTAATCACTAAGTTCCCTCAAGCCTGATATTGCCGATTTTTAGAACCAATTTTAATATGTTTAGCTATTGTGCTACGAATGTTTTAAGTGAATTTTAATATGTTCTAGACCTATGTTCGTGATTTTTTTCTATCGAGTGAAAATTGCTTAATCGTGTTTCGAATCACTAATTTCCCTGCAGAAAAGCCTCAAGATTACTATTCGTATTTTTTTTAAACCATAGTATTATAAACAGACGCATTATATTGTTTCAAAACTATGTTCGCTTAACTTCGCTGAACCTACGGGGCCTTAAATACAGGTAGACGGTCGTGGAATATGTAAATTCGACCAAACAGGTACAAAGCCTGTTCCAGAAGTAGTCCATACAGTTTTGACGTCACTTACTCATTCAGATGATTTTAATTAGCCAAAACACGACGGGCTTATCTTGTTTGAGAGTTTATCAGAGCTATTTCCGTCGTCATATTTCTGACATAGTCAATTGTAATAAAACGTCAACTCGATTGGACTTCGGGTACGGTCACGAGCTTTAATTTATGACCCATTTCCTTCAAATGTTGTTAGAACATTCACAATGCAATAAGGTCGAAAATTTCAGTTCAATCATAGCGGTGAAATGTCAAGATAAGACAATTAAATGTCTAATCGAATGGGCCCTTGAATTGATAACCTCTTTGCAAAAAGCTATCATTACGGGTTTCTAATTACGAACATGTGTCAGTGTCAAAATTGAGAAAACTGACATTTTCACGAAATATAATTAGCAAATAACAAATATGGCCGGAGAGGACAGGGCCAAAAAGACGAGTGACAATTAGCCGGAAAAAATCGCAAACGATCGTTTGACTCGTTGCGCCCGGTTGACGTCACTGAGCGGTTGCCCCTAGACACGTGTAAACGTAAGGTGTCTATGGCAAACTTTATGACACTGCGTTAAAATATTACGAGTAGCTCTAAATGTCTTTAGTTTGCTATACGATATTCCACCTTAGGTGGGTCCCTAATTAAAGCTCATGACTGTACCTACCTAGTTGGTCAACTTTGATTTGCAAGGTTGAACCTAAACGAATAGATAACTAACATATGTGGTTATTTCCACCTGTTACTACCAAATTTTTACCCGTGGTAACAGCTGGGAATTTTTCCCGATCTTTTACAAGCTCCTTAGGATGCGCTGTGTTGGGAGTGAGGGAGCTGCATGTCTCTATCTGCCAACACAGCGAATCCTCAAGTGAATAAAGGCTCGGCAACGCGCTTGTGATTCTTCTGGAGTCACAAGTGTCCATAGGCGACGGTACCAGCTTAACATCAGGTAGGTCGTAAGCTTGTTTGCCACCGTCGTTGTATAAAAAAAAAGTGGGAACTACCTACTGGGATTTTTTCCCCATCTTTTACCGCTAAAGTACTCGGTGCCGAGTAGTTTAGTGGTAAAAGATGGGAAAAATGGTCTAAGTAGTCACCACCAAGTACATTCGTGGTAAAAGATGGGAAAAAATCCCAGCTCCCAGAGGTAACAGATTGGTGGTGACAGGTGGGAATAACCCAACATAATATGTACCTATGCCAGTAACAGATTTGGTTAGGTATGGCCTCTCTGGGGGCCTTACAGGCCTCCCAGGTTTAGGTAATACCCCTGACTGTACAAGGTACCTACTTAAGGCTCGACAGTCAACAGGGGCAGCGTTTTCGAGTTTTTTAAAACAATCTCCGACGTAGAAAATAGGGTTCAAAAATCTAAAAAAAAGATACGTATTACTTAAGGATCTAATCTAGTCAAAGTCGCATTCAGTTACGCGATCTAATGAACTTCACTCGATAGAAAAAAAATCCCAAAGTTACCTCTTTTTGTAAAGTTTATTCAATATTATGACTAAACTATAGATATTTTAAATGAATTTTTTGTACTCAAATAAAGTTATTAAATATTTATAGACAAATTCGCAGAGTTTGAATAGATAAAATGATTATCTTATTTACTATGTTTAAATACCTACAAAATGCGCGAGCGCGGAGGCTCGGCAGGCCCGATCAGTCGCGCGCTGGCCCATACGGACGACGACTCAAGGACGTTAGCGGGTGTACAAGCCTTAAGGTCGGATTCTTCCAAAACAAGAATAAGGTTTATTCCAAGGTTAGTTCATATCATTTTGACGTTTAAGGTATTTATTTCTGTTTGGCAGAATCTGGCCTAAGCATGCGTGCATAGAATGTAACGTTACTTAGGCACTTTAATATAAAAGCTTGTACATACTTATGTACCTACAAATCGTTTCATAAATACTTAGCTAGCTATGTTAAGTCTACAAGTGACCTATGTCATGTAAATCTATGAGCACATACATGGTACATTTAGGCATACTTAGGTACTTACAATTTAAATTCTTTGACAGTCACGACCGGATCAAAATTCTATGTAATTCCATTTGAGTTATATTTGCCAAAACTAGTTTTCAACACATCAGGAAAACGGCGCGCGCTTCGACCCGGAGGCGTCAACTGTTTAAAATGTTTGTTTTCGGAACGTACATTCCAACTGAGTGAATATAGCGACGAACGTTTAATAATAAAATATGACGCCATTCGGTAGCCGGTCAATATTCGAGAAGTTGGCGTCTTATCAGTCGGACTATAGGTAGGTACAAATAAAGCGTGCAAATTAAATCGCACTGTTATAGAGTTTAATGCCAGTAATGGCGCGTGGTCATCGTACATGGATCGGGTGGAGATGCACTATAAAGTGAACGTAGTCGAAGAAGCCATGAAGGTACTCGTACCTACCGATTTTAATCGCTGCGATGGGTGATGAGGCGTATGAACTGCTGGAGAACCTGGCTAGTCCGACAAAACCGGCGATGCTAACCCTGGTAGCTCAGGTAAACGACCTAATGGCGCATAGTGATATCTTAGCCGTAGGTTCAAGCCCAATTTCAAAGAAAAACTGCAAATCGATGTAGGTACAGTTTAGCCGTTTGGCACACGCATACTAGAGGTCAAAACAATTTTTTTGACCCGCAGTTCCTAAAAAACATTCCCTTAGGAGGGGAGTGCTGAGACATTATTTTTTTGTATGGAAAAATAAATAAAAATTCAGAAACCTGTCGTGTGTGGTATCTTATGAAATGGAATTTTGAGGTGATTCTAAAAATATAGGTACCACGTCAATACATTTCAGCATTTTTTTTTTAATTAACACAAAATTAATTTTTGAAGCATACCATGTTTGGGATTTTTTTATACAATATACCACAAACGTGATATTCATATTCATATTCATATTCATATATTTTATTGGTAAAAGTATAAGTAACATTTTACAAGTCAATTTGTTAAAATTGTTAGCTACAATAATTATATAATATGTGTTATTTTCTTAAAATAAATTCTTCAATGCTATAGCATGCTTGGTCAACTAATAGAGATTTTATCTTATTAATAAATATTGCATCGCTTTCCGAGTTAACTATTTCAGTTGGGAGAGTGTTGTATATTTTCGCACCAATGACACCGAGTGACTTTCGTGTTTTTTCGAGTCGACGAAACGGGACGTTCAGGAGGTTTTGCCCGCGTGATATCCTCATATCTAACCTCAAAATGGAATTTCGAAAATAATTTCATTAAGTAAGTATTTTTTTTTATTTCAATATACAAAGTGACACAGTTCTACTTCAATACCTATTTTACTTAACCATATATTATCCAACGAGAAATACCTCTTTAACCCTTTAACTTAACTTAACTTGTAGATAGTATGTAGTATATACATAAGTAAATATAAAGTTATTCACGGAATTTCAGGTGTAGCAAACTTAAGGTTCATGAGATATAATTTCACTGATACACATTGGAAAATAACACGCCAAATCAAATTTTGTGTAATGTTTTCTACCTCTGTACATTGGATTACCTACCTATTTGGTGTTAAACATTCCATAATGGACCGTCGCTTTGGATCTTTATATTTTTTTGTAGATAGTAGGTACTGTTGGTTCCGGACATCGTCACTTAGCTTAAGTATAAGTTGTTATTTTTAATGCATTTTATAGTATATTTCGTGAAAAGGAACGCATTCATTAGCGACAGCTAGGTAGGGTAGTTGTCTAGTTTTTTTGACATTAGTAAAACGCCAGTTGAGGGTATATCGTTTTGATGGCTGACGACGGCTACACGCGCAAGCCTATTCGTCGCGCCCAAAATTCGCAAATGTCGCCCAAAGACGTATTTCAACGTCTCAAAAACCTTCGCATCAACAAGGGCTTCATCAGCTCGCGCCTGTGGAAGTGTGGACTCTCGGTACCGACTCATCTGTTCGCCGGGGTGAGTTGGCCTTCATTTTCGATTTACTTTCACTGGCATTTCTCGTAGAACATTGTGGCTTTCGTTTCGCAATCATACGCAATTTCCCCCTCTGGTACAGTAGTACTACCAGGTAGTTCTACTGGTAGTACAAATGATACACCCTAAGGTCACTAGTACTACCAGTAGTACTAGTGACCATAACGGCAGACTGGTAGTACAACTGTCCTGTAGTTTGTTGCGTTCATAGCGATACTCTTTTCTGTAGATCCTGTACTGGTCACTTAAATAAGACTGAAGTACTTTTGATAGTTGATAGTATGATAGTTTAATCAAATTAATAAATGTCATGAGTGCCTTTGCCTTCTTTGTGCATCTATTACGCCGGATCATATTGGATCTGTTGATTTATCAAATAAATAATATGGACGATTCAGCTTCAGCTGAAGTAAAAATCGTACAACGCGGACGTGGCAAAGTGCTACTAAATAACGGTCACCAATACTATTTACTTAAACAATATAAAGACTCAAATTCCATTTGGAGGTGCAAGAATTACAAATCAACAAAGTGTACCGGAACTGTGACCGTTACTGCGGTAGGTTCATTTGTTTGAAACTATTTATTAAATTAGGTAGATAAGCACACTAACTAGCCTACAACACTGATGGTTCTCATAAACGTACATTGTGATGCTTTTACTTTTTTGTAACTTTTTAAAAATGTTTTGCTCTAGGTTATATATATTTTTTTTACAGGACTTATTACAAATTCTGAAAAGAGCAATTCATTCTCCAGCTTGCTTGCCTAATGAAAATGAAAACACTGTTTGTTCAATAATATGCTCAAGTATCGAAACTGCGGCTTCAACTCCAGAAGAAAGTGTCTCTGCAATATATAAAGAAACAGTGGCATCCATGAAGGATAAGGGTCTTAATTTAATTGAAAAGTTACCGACTTACGACAGTTATCGACACATTGCTATAAGAAAACGAAAAAAATTTTCAAAGATTGATTATTTAGTCTATAGGGATTTGGAAAAAGTTAAAATACCGCCAGCATTCGATGATTTTCTTTTCGCAGATTACAACGATAACAAAAAGAGAAATAGCCGAATATTAATTTTTGCTTCAGAAAAAGCACGAGAACATCTCAAATATGGGAAAACATTTTTTGGCGATGGGACGTTTGAGAATTGCCCAAGACCCTTTAAGCAACTATATGTAGTATTTTGTGATTTAGGCAGCAGTGAAGGCACAAATAATGTAGTACCGGTGATTTATGCACTCCTGCCAAACAAATTTGGAAAATCGTATTCCATTATGTTTGAGATAATTAAGTCGCAAATCCCTGAGTGGGCACCGAATAAATTCATTATGGACTTTGAACCGGCACCTATAACTGCCATCAGAAATGTTTTTCCCGAGATTAAACTGCACGGTTGTTTTTTCCATTTTCAGGACAGATTAAAAAAGAAAGCGAAAAAACTAACGATTATAAAACGAAACACTAAAACAAACAAAATCGTCAGTTTGTGTATGGTTTCGCCCCTTCTCCCAGAAGCCAATATTGATGAAGGGTTACATTATATACTAAAAGAAAATAAAGTTATGGGAAGTAACAATAAGCTGGAACTATTCTTATCTTATGTTCAAGATCATTGGATGCCGAAGAAAGCTTTGTGGTGCACTTTCGGTGAGCGGCACCGGACAAATAACGTCTGTGAGGGTTGGAACGGTCAGTTCAACAAAAGTTTAAAAAAAGACCAACCATCTTGCATCTTTTAAAAATCCTTAAGAAGGATGCCATGTTTCACGCTGTTAACGCAGTGACATCAGAACCTGCAAAAAAACGGTCTAAGCCTGTTGTAGATAGGAACACTTATATTCAGCATGTTCAAATGCAGCTAATTACAGGGGAAATCGATGTTCCATTATTTATGGAAAAATTACGTTAATTTGTTCTCGAGTTAATCTCAAAATTAACTATAAATAAAAATAAAATTACATTCAGTTATTTATTTTACTATAATAGGTACGAGTAAGAGTACATAAGCTTTAACATTTTACTTCAATGCCGATGTAACTGTTAGTTGTATGCATTGCAATACGCTCTTAAATATTTCCACAATGTCTTCCGTATGCTCCTTTTCAAAGCTGTCTGCGGTTGTAATTGCTTCATCAATAATATTAGTCCACTCTTCCGTGTCCATGTGCTGCGAACACAGTAGTGTATCTATGGTTGTAAATATAAAGAATATTTACTGAGTAACATTGCCTTGTGAAAATCGGAGGGCCGGTGAAGTCTCAATTCGTTGCACCCATTAATAAGACATTTGTCTTCGTCTGCTGCAACTGCACGTCTTAACATATTTTTTCCGGAATTTAAATGTTTTATTTTTCAAAATTCACACAGTTGATATGTCATGAATGTCGTGTAATCTGTCACAGAAATATATTTTCACGAAAAGATTAAAAATTCACAGATATTAATAAGTGGCCAGTCTAATTATGTAAGTAAAGAGCAAAGAGGCGAGAGTACCTTTTCTTTGACATAGATTTACTTTCGCGATTATCATAGTGTTCTGAGCGAGCATTCGTTCGTTCTTGGGCGGATGAAAACAGGATTTCACATAGTAAAATGTTCGTTCGTCAGCACACGAACAAGTAAATGCTCGCTCAGAACACTACGTGAAAACGCGGCTTAGCAATACAATCTAAAAAAAATGTGTTTTTTATACATTTTGACCGATCGATAACGACGTTTTTTTTAAACTTTATTGCACAGTATAAAATACAGTTACAAAGGGCGGACTCAATGCCATAGGCATTCTCTACCAGTCAACCTACAGGCCAAACAGAGAATAAAAAACTTTGGTGCAGAATACGAAGAGAACACGAACACTTCATAAATAGTAGACATTTTGTATGAAAAAGCATAAATTTTTTTTGGTTGGCTGCATAGTAAAAGTCAAAGTTTTTTCCGTTCAAGGTTTTCAGTGAGCTAGAAAACATGTATGTATATTTTGTTTACATCTGGAATGTGTATCATATGTACTACCAGTTGAACTTTTAATACAGTGGTCTATGACAAAACCCGAGGGATATTCTTGTATTTTTAGAAGTAGTACTAGTGTCCCTAAGGTGTATCATCTGTACTACCAGTAGAACTACCTGGTAGTACTACTGTACCAGAGGGGATTGCTCTAGTCTATTTAAATGAATGAGGGATTTATTTAAAACTAGTGAAAACATTCAAAGCGGTGAGCAGGAGATTGATTTTTCCTACATTGAAGATACCTAACATTATTGTACCTAGATTTTGATAAAAAAACGATTCAAGAATATATGTCAGTGGCTGTCTGTTAAAAAAAGTTAAATTATTCATTTCAAGCATTTCTAAATGTTCCAATTAGAAAGAGACAGACAGTCTATCTCGCCGCGACACAGTTCGCGCGCCGTCTTGTGCTAACCGTGCTGCACGGCTACCTGTCACAAGACGGCGCGCGAGCTCTCGATTTTTGTCGCACTCGGCGGATAGTGCGGGAAAAATTGAGAGTTCGCGCGCCGTCTTGCTATAGCCGTGTAAGTGATGTATTTTGTCTCCCGCTGTCGTGTATATTAATTACCTAGTTATTATGCTTCCGTTTATAGTACATTACTTACCTAGGGCGGTTAAACAAAGAATGTCTCAGATCGCAGGTATTTGACGCCCGAGCCGAAGGCAAGGGCGATAAATATGCGCTCTGAGGCTTTCTTTATTACCGCCCGTGGTGAGTATAACATTTTACGTCTCTATCTGGCCAGGAAGTGGGGTTTTCCGCACGCATAGCGTGCGGTAATTCCTACTTTATGGCCAGGTATGACGTAAAAAACATTGTTGGCTTCCTGTACCTATTGCTGTTTTATCTTAAACGTACGTACCGGTATATACAAATTGTCAGTCATCGTTAATAATCTAGGAATAAGTATGTTTGTTAGAAATTCAAAAAGTCTAACTTGTACAAAGGTTGACCGAAAATCAACTGACTATAGCAGAGTTAATGGCACCTGGTCAAAGTTGGTTTACCATTGTCAATCTGCTACTTGATGCTACTAAAACTAAATGTGTTAGATTCTATTTGCCTAATGTTAGACCAGCTTGTATATTTTTAAAGTATGCTTACAAGTAGTAGATAAAGCAATATTCTTGGGTAACATTACAAGAAAGAATCTACATTGAAAAGCCCATTTTAAGTTTACCCGCATATGTTATTAGAAATATAATAAAGACAGAGATGCTATTAACACACCACATGAAAGCAACCAAGAATGACGCGTTTTTTAAGAATAAGATTATATTTAAAATTGCAAACTGTGCAAAAAAACGCCAAAACCAGACACCAACACGAGTGGAGGAATGAGGCTGGCTAAAGGCACTCTAAGCTCTTCGTAGAAGGAGTGGACTCGGGCTGGACCAGAAAACTCTGGAAATCCAGTAGGAAGCAACTCAGAATTATATCTGGGGTGTTCACAGGTCACCAGGGTCAAGGATCTCTTGGCCAAGATGGGACTGGGATGGGATATCGGATAGTTTAGACTGTAAAATGTGTGGCGAGGAGGATGAGACTATGGAACACTTATTGTGTTAATGTCATGCCCTTGCCAGACAAAGAATGAACTACTTTGGTAACGGCTACCCGCAACCAAAGGAATTCAAGGTGCTCTTGGTGAACTGCATCATCCGTTTTGTGGAAATGATGGAGCAAGCCTGGGAGCAGGTATAAAGGAGAGGGCAAATGCACAAAAGATCCCACTGGGTCGAAGTGCATCCGAAAGGGCCCTCACCTAGATAAGATTATGAAGACTACAGACGTCACATATTCTGTGATTCCGTTTAAGTAGCAACTAATGAAGTGCCAAAGGTAATTCTGACATCCTTGAGGAATCGACGGAACTCCTCAAATATTATCGGCCTACTTATAGCGACTTGGGTGTTTTCTGTAATAATCAACGCATTTGCTCTCGGAAACCAGCTCATGCAGTAGGTATAGTGGGAAGGAAATGTTAATGTACATATGTTCCTTGGCGAAGTAATGAATTGAATTCGGTTTAAACTTTGTTTTTAAAGTAAATTGTGAATACCATTTGTTGGTATAACTTTTTGTATTAGTTGTTTCCTTTATAGTCGGGGGTTTATATTCAATAATTTTCAATTCCAAGGCGAGTTTTTTAAGACCAATGAAAATAAACATCTTTTAAAAATAAAATAAAAAAATATATAGGAAGTAAACTTACTCGTATTTTCACCCGAGCAGAGCTCGGTCGCCCAGATATTATCGTTTATATAGGATATCGTTTATGTATGTATATAGTTAAATCAATTTTAAATGCCCTTATTTCTTAGAGTAAGAGCGTTTGCGTACTGCGGCCGATCCGAACCTGATTAAATGTCAGTCCAAAGTAGCAGTATAGATATATTATTATAGTATAGAGATATATTTTTGAGAAATTACGTCCGAAGAAATCGGGTAGTATTAACGAAATTTTGATCTTGTACGCGACCTCATACACGCAGTTCACAAACGCTCTAAATGGAGATGGTGCTGAAAGCAACTGTCAGAGCAATCGTGTAGCTCACGAAAACATGCTAACACTTTTTAATCACAATACGTACAAGTATTAATTTGAAAAATGAAAAAATGAAAAATGTTTTTATTTCATAAGTTTTGTTCTTTTACAAAGGTCCTTTGGGGCTACCTAGTAAGTAAATAAATACTTGTGTCAGGTAGTCCCGCTCTTCCATCGGTACAAGTTGCTATATAATATATGAAACAATTTGCTTAATTTAAATATTAGTTTACAAAGTTTTGTGTGTGTGTTCGTTTGCGTGTGTGTGCGTGTGTGTGTGTGTGTGTGTGTGTGTGCGTGTGTGTTTGTGTGTGTGTGTGTTTACATTAAGAGTTTTATCTAGACAGTAGTGACTCAGTCTCATTGTAATTCAGTGTTTTCAGCCATTCACTGACAACTAACTTACATTTGTGCAATTGCATTACATAAATATTTATCGTCTCATTGACTACATTATACACGTGTGCATATTGCGCTTTGTATTGCCTTTTTTCAAACACAGACTTGGTCATTGTAGAGGGGGAAACGTTGTTTTTTCGTCGACGTGTTAGTAGTGTGTGGTCGAAGTTTAGAGTCCTGTGAAGTTTGATTATTGATTGCAGGATATACAGTTTCCTCATGGACAGCTGGTCACTGATCAAGTATAACTCATCCGTGGGGAATCTGTGTGGCTTAAAAAATAAGACTTTTAGCAGACAACGCTGTCCCCTTTCTACTTCAATGAATTTTTCGTAGCACCACCCCAAGCGGATATGCAGTAAGTCATTACAGATTGTGCAAGTGTTACATACAGTTGTTTCAGAAGAGATTTCGAGGCGATACATATGTCTAAGCATTTTAAAAATCCAGATAAGTTTCCTTATCCTATTATTCACATATTCGATGTGCATGTGCCATGAAAGTCTTTGATCAATGATAACGCCTAGGTATTAAGAAGTGTATACTTTTTCTATTTCCATACAGTTACAAGAGTTGTCAATACTTCCATTAAAGTTATGTATTTTTAGTTTCAGGTTTCCATGTGGTTGGGTACGATCATATTTAGAGAAGCATATATAATTCGTTTTACTGATGTTAAGGCTAAGTAGGTTATCTTTTAACCAGGAGGATATAGAGCGAAGACCATCCCCCGCCCTTCGGTACACCGACTCCCAAGACTCGCCCTCAAACAGTACGACAGTGTCGTCTGCATACGATTGTATGGTTCCATTTTTAATTTTAAGGTTCGTCAAGTCGTTGATATAAATAAGGAACAACTTGGGGCCTAGGACACTCCCCTGGGGGACACCATAAGAAATTTCAGTTAAATTACTTATATGCTCTTCGATTTTTATTTTCTGTGTTCGTTTGTGTAAGTAGTCACTTAGCAAACTCAAAGGGGTTCCCCTAATTCCCATACGATCCATTTTGCTTATAAGTATGGAGAGAGAGACGGTGTCAAAGGCCTTTTTAAGGTCCATGAATACAGCTACGCATTTTTTACCAGAGTCAACTTTTTCAGTGATTTGATTCGTTAAAGTCAGTATTGCATCTTCTGTTGATTATTAGAAAATTAATTTTAATATTTACAAGGATACTAAGGACTCACAGAGTAGGTATGACATATCATTATAATAATAAAATTGCACATTTGAATTCCTTGATGTAGCTTGTGATTTGTTTCAATGACAAATATAATTTATTTGTCATAAATAAATTCATAATGCGCCTCACGCTAACATCAGAGAAAACATTTTTGACAAAGAAATACTTCTTGTCTTTAGTGGGTCTACTAGCTTTTAACATAGAACCAAATAGATGTAATAGCCGATAGCTCAACTGGGTCTACTAGTCGATCTGAGTATTAATATTTTTCATCAGAATATTTAAGGTTTTTCCAGCAAGGTACTATAAATAGGCTTATTTTTAGACAATGATGACACTCAAGTTTTATGTATTACTGAACATTGGCTTAGTCAAGAACAGAACCACACATATGTATCAAGAGCGGCACGAACTGCCAACCAATTGTCATGCAGTTTGGCAGTAGATTTATTATGTAACCATTTAATGTGTCCTTTTAAGAAATAAACGAATATTTATATAGAGGTGGCAAAATATTGGCAAAATAAAGTATAGTTTAAATTATTGGATCCCTTTACACGAAGAAGAAGAAGAAGAATATTGATATTATTAGATAATTGTTGCCTTTGTAAATTTTAAATTAGTGAGTTTAACGATAAGTACATACACTAAGCATGGTACCATTCTAGTCATACTGACAATCACCCCGTTAAAATGTCAAACGCGAATAACCCGATACATTGCTGCGTCACTACGGTAGTCCCTAATCTGCGGCTTTAGCTAGCAAGCAATGCAAAGCAATGGCGAATTTCATAATAGATTGCGTATTTATTCAAAAAACTGTTATTTTAGTTCTTACCGGTGATAGAAAATCGCTCCCGGAGGTACCTTTGGGTCCTGGCTTGCCTGTCGGCACGACTAAATTGCAGAACGCGGCACGTTTTTATTTTTAATACGGCAAAAATTGTCACCCACGGTCAACAGACAACTGATCTGCATTTTGACTGCATTTGA
Source organism: Epinotia brunnichana (assembly GCA_963854355.1). Lineage (NCBI taxonomy): Eukaryota > Metazoa > Arthropoda > Insecta > Lepidoptera > Tortricidae > Epinotia > Epinotia brunnichana. The sequence continues at coordinate 2,295,951 of OY977943.1, read as the reverse complement.
CAGTGTTATGATTATGAGTGTTCACTCATAACATCGGCTACAAGAACCCCGCCCATTACCGTTTCTATAGTATTTACTTGTTCTTTGGGTCCAGTGTAGCGCAACTAGGAACAAAAAGATGAATGACGTCCAACTGCTCAAATTCGGCATCAAATCTGACAAGTTCTGACAAGTGACAAGTTTTCTATCTGTGCTTTTGTTATGGCGGACTCATGCTATCTCCTACTTCCGTTCTTTCTCTGTCTGTCAGTTTGTCATGGTGAGTTTGGCCGGTTACCATGGATATTATAACTTCACGAGAAAACATGTGTGTGTCAAACAAACAATGCTTTTGACGAAATAAAATTATTAAACACGTAAGTATTAATAACAAAATATCAAGCGCCAATATTGATTTACTTATGAAAAACAACGGTTGGTACTTGGATAAAACCGACAAGCGCGAGGTTTCTTAGTTCGAGAAGAATTCATTGCGACCCGCAAATATATGTGTACAGAGGGCCTACCGCGAAAGGCATTCGAAGTTTCCCCTCCCTGTCATACTTACGAGTTCGTACGTAAGTGCGACAGAGAGGAAAAACTTCGAATGCCGTTGGCGATAGGCCCTCAGATTGGTGAATTTTTGTGAATATACTGTGATTTGGAAATAATAAACTGTATGAAATATTTGTTCTCCTTTGATTATTTCATACCTAAATCGGATTAGTTTTAGATTTTGTAAAGCAATTTTCTGTTCATGCAGTGGGCCCAACGACGTCCCTAATCATAATTTATCACTATCGATAACGTTGGGTTCTAATATTATCGATATCGATAACGTTAAGTATTACAACCCTACTATCCTCCTCGTTCGTTAGGTTGGTAAGTCTACTTCCGTACTAGCGTTTATTTTTATTGGTATTGTGGTATTTCATGCTTCATGAGATTCCGACTGAACGGCCACGTAAGCCCGGCTCTGAGGGTGTGTGCGGGCGGTGCCCCTATACAGCACGTGACCTGCACACGCCTCCTGGGCTTCCAGATAGACAACGCACTGACGTGGCAAAAGCACATCGACGAGCTGTGCGGGAGGTTGGGGCGCGCGTGCTTCGCGCTGAGGCGGCTCACGCACCGCAGGCAACACCGCGGTGCGCGAGTGCTACTTCGCGACAGTGCACTCGCTCCTTACCTACGGCGTGGAGCTATGGGCCCGCGCCTCCGACTGGAAACGTGCGTTTTCGCTACAAAAGCGAGCCGTGCGCGCGATGGCCAGCAAGGCGGAGGACGCCCCCGCACGAGAGCTCTTCCGAGACCTCAGGATCCTACCCCTGCCTTGTGTATTCATATATCAAGTGGCATTATTCACAAAACAAATTATAGATATATTCAAGCGCAGGGGCGTAAATAAAAACGACCATCTCCGGAGCAATAAACATCAAAACAGGCTGGCCACCGAGGCACACAAACTCGTCAAGTCAGAACGGTCGGTGTACTATTCGGGGCCCTCTGTTTACAATCGCCTGCCCGGCACCATACGTAATGCAGCTACTACCGCGTTGTTTATTAAGAAAATTAGGAATTGGTTGCTAAAAGAGTTGTTTAGCTACGACGAATTTATGAGTCTACCTGTTATTGTATAATTTTATAATTTATAGAAAAAAAAAAATTTATATAGATACATATTATATTTAATAATAATAATTCAAATTCGTCAACAAGTAATTTGTTGTATTATGACCTGTAACTATGTTATTAATAAACTTTCATTTCATTTCAAACTAGCTAAAGTTCGAATGAGTTGTCATACTGTCAAAATCAAATGACAATGTCACTTTCATCCAAAACCTTGTTCGAAGTCCCGTCTCTTATTTATATTCTCTTTGATTGGGTCGGCAAAAAGGGGTAGGTATATACATTTCATGATTTGTCAGCCCCAATTTGTCAGAAGCTGACGTCTGGAGGCATGTTCCGCTGCTGATCCAACTGTCAAACAAATTATACTGAGAAACACACCCAATTATGACTTCGACATGTTCTACTGACAAATTGTGGTGAAATCATATACTAAACCTGTAGACCCCATTGTCAGTGCGGACAAAAGTGGCTTTTAATGGGGAACTTGCATCTTTTTATTTTATTACGAAAATCAAAAGTATAATCCAGCAACTGTAGCACTAAAACTTTTTTATGATTTATTTTTCTGATGTTATACTTATGCATTTGAAATCTGCACGCGCCGACACCCCCCGATAACGCTCTATATTAAACCTGCTTATGCTATGACGTAGTATATTCCTATAAAGTAGTCCCCCAGGTCGGCGCTCTGCGGTAGTGTGCCCATAAGGCTGGCTACGTTTCCTCGCTGAATGGCGATGCTAATTCTTTGACCGAGGAACAAGCCAGCCCTATGGTCAGCAGTGTGCTCGAAAAGACGTTTTTTTAGGACCCGGTACAGATTTTGGGCGTCTGGACCCCACGGCCCAAGCGTGAAATGAAACTAATGCAATCGTTTTTCTTTAATTTTTTTTCATCTGTATGATATTTCTACGTATATCCGCATTAATTGAGTGTAATTTATTCGAAATTGAAGTCCTATGCAAGTTCCCCATTATTGCCCTGTAACGAGTTTGCCAAGATTGATAATGCACGGCCATGATAAGGCACTGGTCCCACCGCGAGCGAGTCAGCTGTGAGCTATCGGCTATTTTCTAGCTCAAGAAACGAACAAAAGATAATCGTTTTCGTTTAAATAAAAGAGAGAGTTATATAATTATAGTTTATAGCTGGCTGTTCACACCGCCGGCGATGAACTATACATTTATTTACACTTGAGCTATTATCTTTTGTTCGTTTCTTGGGCGAGTAATCGCCGATAGCTTATAGTCTGTAGCCGGCGGTGGGACCAGTGCCTAATGATGGCCTAAAATAATCCATGTACATTGGACGCGAATTATTGGGCTGTACATTATCATGGCCGTACATTAACCGGGTTGACTTTTTTTTAGGGTTCCGTAGCCAAATGGCAAAACACGGAACCCTTATAGATTCGTCATGTCTGTCTGTCTGTCTGTCTGTGTGTCCGTATGTTACAGTCATTTTTTTTGGAAACTATAAGAACTATACTGTTGAAACTTGGTAATTAGATTTTTTTCATCAATCCCATACGTATCTATGGATATAGGATATTGAGGCAAATATAATTTTTTTCTAATCTTTACAGTTTGCGCGAGAGCCACTTCCAAAGTGGTAAAATGTGTGCCCCCCCCCCCCCTTGTAACTTCTAAAATAAGAGAATGATAAATAAAACTAAAAAATATATATGATGTACACCATGCAAACTTCCACCGAAAATTGGTTTGAAAGGTTTGAAAGAAATTGTTTTTTTTTTAATTCGTCATTAGTCGTAAACTGCAATTTATTTTACGGAACCCTTCATATGCGAGTCCGACTCGCACTTGGCCTATTTAAGGACTTGTTTGACCTATTTTGGAGTCTATACACGTAAAGATTTGTCAGCACCAATTTGTCAGAAGCTGACTAATTGCTATGGTCAGAGGGCCTACCGCGAACGGCAATCGAAGTTTTCCCTCTCTGTCGCACTTATGTACGAACTCGTAAGTATGACAGAGAGGGGAAACTTCGAATGCCTTTGGCGGTAGGCCCTCTGGAGGCATGTTGCGCTGCCGATTCAACTGTCAAACGAGTTGTACTTACTGACTTATTGCATGAACATCACAATTTGGACCATGGAATTTGCGTGATCTGCCAAGTGTTTTTTTATCCACAAATTTCATTCAAATAAATTTAATTGTAAATAAAAAAAATATTTATCAAAGAGTATTGTTTTAATATTTAACATTATAATTCTACAATTTAGACACAAATTTTAAACCGCTTGTAGATGGAATAAGAATAACTACGGAGGGTCGTGGGTGGCGGACTCCTAATAGGGAACATTACTGCAATGTTCTGCCGCCAGAGGCAGCACTACCACTAATAGTAAACCAGTATAGAAATATAGGGATTCACACACACATGCACAATTGATTGTAAAATGAGTGACAAGGATGCTTGCATAGACAATACCGCAAGTGCGAACGAGATACAATGTCAGCGCTACTAGTGTCGCCACCTACGAAGAGTTTTGCGCAATGTTCCCTATTGTGCTTAATGAAGCTGTACGATAGAGCGGGATGGGGATATGAAATAAATTTCCAGTCTCGCCCTATCTCATATGGCAGTCCACACTCTCGAGGCGCCTTACTCCAGGCAAAATACGGTTTTGAAAAACATTAATTTATAGTTATTGAAAAACATTAAGTAATAGCGTTTTGTTTCTTTATTTCATTTTAAAACATTATTCTAAGATGCTTTATTCAAGAATTCAAAGTTCAAAGTATTTATTTGTCAATACACAGGTTATAAAAATGTTATAAATGCAGCTTGGTAGGGTCGTTTCGCCGGTTAGCGACCACTTAGCCGAGTTGCTCACTTTAGATCAGTAAATATATACCTATTCAAGTACACATATAATAGATGGTATTCGTATAGGCTCTGAGTATAGTCAAGTTTTGAAATCTACAATGAAGTAAAGCACTTTCATCCATAGATTAGGAATAAATATGGAAAAGGTTTCAAAATAGCGAATTCGCTAGATAGCGACCGCTTTAGTCGGTTTGCGACCACCTGTTAGCTAGTTGGCGACCACTCTTGCAAATATTGTTTAAGTAGTTAGTAAAATGATGCATCATCATATCAGTCGAAAGACGTCCACTGCTGGACATAGGCCTCCCCCAAAGATTGCCATAATGACCGGTTCTGCGCCACCCGCATCCATCGGATTCCTGCTATCTTTACCAGGCCATCAGTCACCTTTCGGCACGAGGTCGCCAGTCGAGAACCTTTCCGCCTCAACGGCCATCGGTTCTACGTGCAATGTGCCCCGCCAACTGCCACTTAACTTTAGCGGCTTAGGGCTATATCGGTTACTTTGGTTCTGCTGCGGATAGCCTCATTTCTGATGCGATCACGCAGAGAAACTCCCAGCATAGCCTTCTTTCTCTTTCTCCATTGCCCATTGGGTGACTTTGAGCCTTTTTATGAGGCTTCTTGTGATTTCTGAAGCGACCACGTTTCAGTGACATACGTCATCACTGGCAACACGCACTGGTTTTCAAAGACACTGCGGAATGTTGGACGAAAATATGTGCCATAGCGTAGCTTCCCGAACGCTGCCCAGCCAAGTCGGATTCGACGATTGACCTCTTTCTCAAAGTTGGACCTACCTGACTGCCCTTATACCACTACAAATTGTTACTCTTCTAAATCTACTTTACATTGCTTGTCAATGAATAATAGAATCGAAAACTGCGCGCCATCTCGCTCACACTATAGTGCTTATATATTGCTATTACAGTCACACATGTCATTCATAGTAGGTATCTAAATTCCACCATTTTACAAGCTTTTATTTAACTTTTAGATTAAATTCTACTTACCTACACATGCTTCTGCCCACGACTCCGTCCGTGTGTCTTGTTTATATTGTAGCTCCATACAAAATTTCAACCTCTATTTCAGCCTCTTAGGAGATTATTTCGGAGACAAAAACTAAGGCTTGTTCACGAAATAAAGTAGCCACCAAAAGTTGGGCCTTCATAATTATATAGAAAGCTTTTGATATGCCAATGCATGATATTTTGACACATGTATTGTCAAGTTGAAGATAAATTTTATAATATATGTCATTGACTAGATAAAATCAAGATACCGAGGATAAATGAAAAAACTCGTAAATTAATTATAATATCCTATTGTACAGAAAAGGGTATTGCGATGCGACAACTCGCAAAACGGTATCAATTATCTAAAAATGGTGTACGAAAAGTAATAAAAATGTTTAGGGAATTTAATACTCTAGGTGATCTACCAGGTTGCGGTCGCAGAAAAGGCTGCGTGAAGCCAAAATTGGACACGGACATAGTAGCGTCTTTCCGTCGAAATCCATCGGCCTGTATTTGCGATGTAGCCAAAAAGTAAAAAACTTCGGTCGGGAACGTACAAAACGCCAAAAAGAGAAATAATTTACAGACTAGGAAGAAACAGAAAAGAAGTGGACCTAGGAAAAGAAAAAATCTAGAAGAGAAAGCGTGTCGTGTTTGAGTATAATTAGGACAAATAAAATATTTACGCCTTTTACTGGTATGATCAGTGTTGTAAGGGGTTTCAGCGTGCTGTTTTAAAACTGTGTGCAATATAAATAATTGTCGGACTGTTAAAATTTCACATGATTTATAAAGCAGGCTAGTGGGGAATTGATAGGGGCGGAAAGTAGAAACCTTAAGGATTGCTCTCTGGGCCCTTTCTAGGTTTAGTAATGTGGTTTTAGCCAAGCCACCCCATGAAGAGATGCAGTAAGTTAATACAGATTGACATAACGCAAAGTAAACTTGTTTGATTATGTGCGAGTCTGCGATCGTACGTATTTTTTTGAAAATAAATATTAACTTACGAACTCTAGTGCACAACGCTTCCACATGAAGTCGAAAAGAAAGAGAGTCATCAATTATGATTCCAAAATACTGTATTTTGTTTGTTGTAGCTATGCCCGGACATGCACACCGGTTATTTGTGGGATGTTTACAATTGTGAGCATAGATTTTAAGGTTAGTCGGAGCTAGTTTCGATTTGCGCATGGAAAACTTTATAACATTTGTTTTCTCCGAGTTCAGGGTTAGTAAGTGATGTAGAAGCCAGTTACTTACGATATTAAAGCCTCGCTGTGCATATTCATAGACTTGCTCTACTGAGTTTGCAGAAAAAAGTAGGACAGTGTCGTCAGCGTATGAAATGATTTTACCACAGTCGATTTTAAGATTGCAAAGGTCATTTATATAAATTAAAAACAGCGTAGGACCTAAAATACTTCCCTGTGGGACCCCAAAAGAGGCATTATTTAGGTCAGAACTCACAAAATTGTCGATTTTTGTGCGTTGCGTGCGGCCCTCTAAATAGTCTGCAAATAATTTGAGCTGCGTACCTCTGATTCCTAATGATTCAAGCTTGTGAAGCAGGATGGGAACGGAGATGCTATCGAAAGATTTAGCAAGGCCAAGGAAGATTCCCAAAGTCTGATTACCCTTGTCTAGTTCTTGAACTAAAAAGTCAGTCAGTTCGTGGACGGCGTCGGCAGTTGATAGTTTTGACCTAAATCCAAACTGACTTTTAGACAAGATAGCTTGGCTCTCTAAATATTGGACAAGCCTATTATTGATGATTTTTTCTAATATTTTTGACGTCGAAGGGTTCTGATATTATATTTTTTACTGACCGTTTTTCTGACTTCTCATTTTAAACCTCTCTATTTAAAATAAACTAAAAGGAGTCAGAACGCTCAAGGCGGGACAACGATTAAAGGGCTAAATGATGCCACTTGTCTCGTACTGTTGTCACATGACGTAAACATACCTACCCTTATAATTTTGACCGAAAGTGAAGGATTGTTCAAATTTCCGGCCAATTTTAGCTACGATAATCTTCTGATTCTGGCTCAGCACAACATTCTTGACCTGCTGCCATGCATTTGATGGTGTTGTCATGAGACGTAGGCGTTTTTGGAGTGGGCTCGTGGTCTATAAGAAGCATACTTAGAATAAAATGTCAATAAGTCTCTGTCATTTTCCAGTAAGATGTTTTGACGGTTTTGACAATTTAAGTTTCTCTAAGGAGGTTGGTGACTGGTTCAAATTCTTAATGTCACTAAAAATTTATTAATCTGAAGTCAGTGACCTGTCATAGTGTGCGTGAAATGTAGTGGTGTGCGTTACTGGGGAGAATTACGATAACGTTGCGCCGCCAGCGGATTTTTTGTGTCGCGTATGTAGTTTCATTCGAATAAGAAAGTCTTAACGTTTGCAGATGATCTTATACTAATTAAAGATAATCCTACAGAAATGCAATATACACGGGGTTGCAAAAGAAGGTATAACAGTTTTAATTATTGTCACGTTTATGAGTTTGCACGCCAGTGTTTGTTAGAAGAACTTGACATTCAAAGCAAAAGGACGTATATCCATGAATATGTCTAAAACAAAGCAGATGACAGTGATGAGTTGATGACAAATAATAGTAATGAAGAGCAGATTTTAATAAACGGAAGCACCATTGATTATCATCATCATCATCATCATCATAGCCCCCAAAGAGTGCCAAAATGACCGGTCCTGCGCCACCCGTATCCAGCGGACTCCCGCGACCTTTACCAGGTCATCAGTCCACCTTGTGGGGGGCCTACCCACGCCTCGCCTTCCCGTACGTGGTCGCCACTCGAGAACCTACCACTGATTATGTTAAGGAATATTTATATCTTGGGCAGATGATATAACCCTTAGACCAAACAAGTAAAGAAATTGAAATAACCTATCTATACATATAATAAAGCTGAAGAGGGTCGAAAGTCTGTACATGGAAGATATACGAAAAAAAATTGGCTACGGATACTTAAAATCGATAACAGAACACGTTCCAATAGTTTTTGGAATTTTTGTCTGTTTGTCTACTAAAACGTGGGGGTGAAAATTTGGATGTAACCCATTTTGATAAAATTTGGTTTAAAGTTAGTTTAAGTTCTGGGAAAGGACATTGGATAGTTTTTATCCCGGAAATCTGCCCATTAGGGGGTGTAGTGGGGGGTGAAATTTTGGATGGACTCCGTTTAGATCAAATTTGGTATAGAGATAGTTTGAGTCCCGGAGAATGACAACGGATAGGTACTTTGAATCCCGAAAATCATCCCCTAAGGGGATGAAATAGGGGTGAAAATGTGGATGAATCCCATTGAGTTAAAATTTGGTAAAGAGATAAAAGGAGTCCCAGGGAAGGACTATGCATAGTTTTTATCCTGTAAAATCATCTCCTGAGGGGGTGAAATGAGGAGTGAAAATTTGAATAGAACCCATTTAGATGAAATTTGGTATGGAGATAGTTAGTCCTGGGGAAGGACCTCAAATAATTTTTAGTCCAGAAATCATCTCCTAAGGGGGTGAAATGCGGGATGAAAATTTGGATGGAAACCATTTCGATGGAATTTGGTATAGAGATGGTTTGAGCCCTGGGCAAGGACATAGCGTAGTTTTAATTCCGGAAATCATCCTCTAAGGGGGTGAAATGGTGGTTTAAGTTTGGATGGAACCCATTAGGATGAAATTTGGTCCCTATAGAGATAGTTTTAAAGAAAGATTTGAGTCTATAGATTGGATTAGCCAGACTTTTCCTCGCGTAGAAGAACAACAAATAGCTTTTGTCCCGAAAAAAATCCTCCAAGGGCATAAAATAGGGGGTGAAAATTTGGATGTACCCTATTTGGATGAAATTTGGTATAGAGATAGTTTGGGGTTCCGAAAAAGGATAATGCATAGTTTATGGAACTCATTAAGTTGAAATCTGGTTAAGAGATAATTTGAGTCCTGGGAAAGGACATCTGATAGTTGTATTCCGGAGATCATTCCCTAAGGGGGTGAAATGGGGGTGAAAATTTAGTATAGCGATAGTTGGGAGTCCTGATCCTAAGTGGTATTTATTTATTTATTTTATTTATCGTATGGCATTTTGGTCACTGGATTACATATAAAAGCTATATAAGAAAATAATAATAATAAGATTGATTAATTCAAAGGTTAAGATTAGTCCTCTTCAAGTACTCTGTAGCAAGTTCAGTAAGGTTCTTGAGGTCCTCCATCCGCCCTGAAACTTTTGTTGATGGGCATTCCAGAACCATGTGGTTGACTGTCTGATCGGGGTTTCCACACACACACCGAGAGGAGTCGCACCAGCCCCATTTATACCAGTGGTGGGCGCAGTTACCAATGCCTGTTCTTATGCGGTTTAATTGGCACCACACCCTGCGTGGATGGTCAAAACCAGGTGGACGCGTCTTTGGGTTGAGCGAAAACAGGCGTTCATCCGGTTGTTGTTGCCCGTTCCATTCGGACATCCATGCTTCGTGTAGGTCCCACTGGCTGTTCAGGTCCATCGCAGCGAGAGCTGGTGGGTTACGGGACTTGAGCCTCTTGTATTCTAGCGATAGTTGGGAGTCCTGATCCTAAGTGGTGAAAATTTGGATGTGAGTGACCCATTTAGATGAAATTTGGTTAACAGATAGTTTGAGTTCCGGAAAAGGACATAGGATAGTTTTTATCCCGGAAATCATCTCTTAAGGGGGTGAAATGGGGGTTGAATATTTGTATGAAGCTACTATACAACCCATTTAGATAAAACTTTGTATAGAGGTAGTTAGTAGGCGCGGCGTTGGTAGGCACAAGGTGGACTGATGACCTGGTAAAGGTCGCGGGAGTCCGCTGGATGCGGGTGGCGCAGGATTGGTCACTTTGGAACTCTTTGGGGGAGGCCTATGTCCAGCAGTGGACGTCTTTCGGCTGATATGATGATGATGATAAATGATAATAATGATAAAGATAGTTTGAGTCTCGGGTAAGGACATAAGAACATATGATGAACGCGGCTTACCCAGAGGACATTCTGTTCTGTACGAAACTAATATTTAACGAACGAGAGAGCGAAGTTCTTTGCGAGCAAAACAATGGAACCGCGCATCAAGTGCCGTGATTTACGATTTGTCGAACGTAGTTTATTTGCATTTGCTCAAAGAATCGAAGCCCTCAAAGCGTGTAGCTGATTTACTTCAGATCGACTGTGCATTTCTATATCCTCGTATTTCTACGCTATCTTTCAATGGAATTTGAACCATGTTTGCAGGCTGGCAAGGTTGCTTTTGCACTACAGGTTGTTCAGCTAAATACGCTTGAGATAGTGACTGAATACGAGCAATATTTGAAGTAAAACTCTAGGATTTCCGAGCGTGATTGTTCAGTTGGAAATTTAATTTGACGTTTTGCCACTATAATATTGTATGCTAACGCATCACTAAAAGGTGTGGTATATTTACTTAGGTATTTTTTTGGTTTAAGTAGGTACGTGTACCTACTTCTGAAGTTTCTGGTAATTTACGCTTTTGCACCTGTCGGACCACCGTAAAATGTCTGTACCTATTCATGTATTTGACGTCGCGTCGTCTGTACTGTACCTAGATATACGAGTATCCTAGATACATATATAGGCGATCGGTTTAGCCTAGTTGGTAGTGACCCTGCCTACGAAGCCAGAGGTCCCGGGTTCGAATCCCGGTAAGGGCATTTATTTTATTTGTGTGATGATGTTCGTGAACGTTCCTGAGTCATGGATGAGAAAGAGAAAGAGAAAGAGAACATTTATTGTTTACCATGTACAATTAGATCCTAATGATAAATGTGTGAGTTACAATGGCAACCCTTTCGGGCATACAATATTTACTATGAAAGTTACATAGGTATATAATTATTCATTTTAAAAACTCAAAGTATTCTTTTAAATCATAAAATACATTTTCTGTCAACCATCGTTTTAATTGGCGCTTAAATTGATTTCCGCTCAACATTTTTAGGCTAATGGGTAGATGGTTGAAGACTTTGATAGCGGTGATAAAGGTGCTCCTATAATAGGTTGCGTTTTTGATCGCTGGCAGTGAAATGTTGTACATATAGGTACTGTGATCGTAAATTGTTACGCTGTTCTGAGCAGAAGTTAAAATTATATTTATGATTTATTACATAGGAACACAGCTCTAAAATATATAATCCAGTTAAGGTTAGAAATTTCTTTTCCCTAAAAATATTTCTAACGGACTCAGTATTGTACAAGCGGTATATAATGCGGAGACATTTTTTTTGGAGAATGAAAGTAGTTTTGACATTAACAGAATTACCCCAATAAATTACACCATAATTCAACAAAGGATAAATATTTCCATAATATGCATTTCTTACAATATCTTCTGAGCAAGTACTTGATAAGACGGATAAAGCATAGCATTGACTGGATATTTTTTTATTTAACTTTTCTATATGAGATTTCCAATTTAAATGTGAATCTACAGAGACGCCTAAAAAGTTGGTACTGTTTATGTTTTGTATAATAGCTCCCCCGTGTTCTACATTCAAGTTTATTGGGTTTGTTTTGTAATTTCTAAATTGTATCGTTTTTGCTTTATCTACGTTTACTTTTAAGTTAATTGATTTAAGCCAGTTGACAACAGTTTTAAGAGTATTGTTAATTTTTTCTTGAAAATTGGATCCTGAGTTTTTTCCAGAGAATAATATGGTTGTGTCATTAGCAAACATTACGCAAAGTTCATCTATGATGTTTGGCATATCATTAACATACAGTAAAAATAACAACGGACCAAGGATGCTGCCTTGAGGTACTCCAACTTTAATATGTTGAAATTTAGACTGTGTTTGCTGTATAGTTTTCTATGTATTTAAGTATTTATTTATTGATATCTATATGAGTATGTTTATCGGCGCATACTATGCGTGATAGCTATGCTTAGTTTGGGGCTAGGTCGATCTGTGTAAGATTTTCCACAATATTTATTTAAATTTGATATACAGAAAGAGTGTAAGTAACGGCGCGACGAAAACGGATATAGTTTCAAAACATTATTCGGCACAGAGAAACATTAAAATTGATAGATGGAAAAAAATTACTTTAGTTTAGTATGTTGCAAGAAAATATGGTACCTACGGCGAACAACGAAATTTTTTTCTCGTTTTAAAAAATAATCTTACATGCGTCATAAATTTTAAGATTACTGCATTTACTAATTTTTGCATAGGTACCTAAAATTATGTATAAGTGTGATTGCCAAGTCACAAAATTTTATTTAAGAAGCAAATAAAGATTAATAAGAATGCCCGACTTGGCTCTACGACATATCTCACCACTTTTTACTTTGAAAGAGTTTTGAGACTTGGCCTATTTTTTTACATGGAATGTTTTTTATGGCATTTCATTTCTTTTTTAAAAATTTGTATGGGAATGTTTTTTTACCAACCCCAAATAACGTTTGTATAGTTTTACAGGAAGGAACTGCAAAAGTAACTTTGTAATCGCATGTATTTGTATAGGATTACAAACTTACTTATGCAAGTTTGTATATCTCTGAAACGTGACTGAAATTGCATATTTTTAGGTTTTTATGAATTATTAAGCTAAAAACTAATAACTTTTCAAATTTGGAGCTTGTGGGTCTGCTAGAATTACCTTAGAATTAGCGTGATCATTACCAGTGAGTATATATGTCAGTGACAAAACTAACAAACTTTGACGGACAATAGTTCTTAAACTAAAAGTTCAAATTGACTGTTATTGATATTATATGTTAGCCATATTATGCCCTACATGTTCCTGAAAATTCAGGGTTCTAGCTTTAGCCAGCACAAAATTACAGGATGTTGAAAATGGCCTGAATGGCCTCGAGAAAAGGATGGTACGGCCGTGCCTCTTTGTTTTGCTCAACTTGGCGGGGCACTACCGTGCCCCCAGATATCATTCAAACAGTATTCGGATAATAAAACTTTGTTATTTGAAATTAGGTACGGTCAGCCTCACAAGGGGCTGAACACCTTTGTACTGTGTTGCATTAAACGTCATGTTAAACTGCCATATGAAGTTGTCAATCGAGTGAAAACGACAAGGTACTCAGGAACGTATGAGGACGGCTGTACAATCGAACCAACTGAATCATGACCCACCATAGAACCTTGTTATAATTAACGAACATACGCACGTTCATTCATATGACGTTAATACGTCAGTTAATTGTAACAAGGTCCCATGCTAGGTACTGTCAGCATCATAAACATGTATAGGTACACTTTTGGTGGCTCTAGGACCTTATCGCTTAGAGATAAAGGCCCTAGACCCGCTTTTTTATGATCTTGACTGTACCTGCACCTAAAGCTCCTTTAAAACACTTTAGTATTTAGATAATTGATATAATCCTATGTTTGCGATTGTGGGTTTGAATACCGGCTCGTACCAATGAGTTGTTTACAGAGAATATACCGTTAGCTTTTCGGTGAAGGAAAACATCGTGAGGAAACCGGTAATCTTAATAAGGTCTAGTTTTCCCTCTGGGTTGGAGGGTCAGATGTCATTCGCTTTCGTACAACTAGTGTATATGCCAAATCTTGGGTTTAGGAGTCAAAGCGGATCCCGGGCCCCTTTAGGGCACAACCGGGAATAACGCTAGGAAGATGGTTTCTTGCATAAGAAACATATTTTCTTCGTTTAAAAAAACCCAAGTTCCAAGAACTAAATAACGTAAACATATTCGCAGTAGGTATCAAATGATTGTGGTGACGATTCCGTCATTGTGTACTGATAGTAGTATTCAAGTTCAAGAAGTTATCATCGGGGTGAAATGGGGATAATTCGACATTTACATTAAATTATCTATACTAATATAACTTTTTTTTACTTGTGGCTCTGAGAGCCGTAGCACCCGCGAGCTTGTTTTTCAAAAATGTTTTTTTTTAAACTCAATCAAAAAAAAACTATACAATTATTTAACCTGCTCACTAAACTTCACGAGAATCGATTGAGAAATGCGATCTGTAGAATTTTATTTTATTTTATTAATTATGAAACAAACAGTCATACAAAGATATTCTTACAAGCTATCTTATTAATAAACAGACCTATAGTTTCCAATATAATACAAAAACTTATAAATATAGATGCTTTAATTATAACTATAACAGTCCAAAAACAGAATATGTATTACTTTTACAAATTGTTGGTCCTAAAGGCACTTTTTAACGAGTATATGGTACAGTTAAATATGTCTATATCTATTAATCTATTATGTATTATGGTTGTAAACAGCACATGCACGCTTAACAAACATGTTTTTAGAATAATTTGTTCTACTGAAAGGGATGGCAAATAAATGTTTAGCACGACACTGGCGTTCTCTTTGACGTGGAACTCTAATTATGATTTCTTGAAGCAAGCTAGGGGCATCGAGATGATTGTGAATTATTTTGTATATTTTGTATAATAAAACAGAGTCAACACAGTCCCTACGACATTCAAGGGATTGCATGTTATGACGATTTAAAGATTCAGTATAACATGTGTATTCATTACCAATTTTAAAATCTAGGGCTCTTAAGAACTTTTTTTGTAGTCTCTCAATCCTGTTTATATTCACACTATAATGGGGTTTTCATACACCACATGCGAACTCAAGGCGACTACGTACATAACTGTTATATAGTATTTTAAGTGTCAGAGGATTCGTAAAGGGTTTACCAATTCGCAATATCATACCTAGTTGTTTAAAAGAATGGAACAGCTGAAAGAATTATGGCACAATCTAAAATGGAGAACTTCGTTTTCATCGCACTCTCATTCAATGCAAGTTGGTAAGTCTGTGTAGAGGATAACCAGAACCACATATCCAATTTAAAAAAAAAAATCACCTATGTACAGAATAGATTTTTTGGGTGGACTTAGGCTATATTTTATATCACGAATGGTTCTCTGTGTTCTTAGTAATACGCGAGTGGAGCCGCACGCGTTCCTAGTAAGGTATACGTAATAGAAAAAAAAACTCTTTACCGTAGAAACATGCTGGAGGGTAAAATAGAAGGCAATAGAGGCAGAGGATACAAGATACAAGATATTTATTCATAAAAGTCAATGTTTTACAAGTCAGGTAACAACAGAGGAAGGCTTAGGCTAACATATTTTAGCCAAATAAAAGATAAAGCTGATGTTGAGTCATATGAGGAAGTCAAGAGGCTGGCAATGGACAGAGAAAAGTGGTGGTTACTCCACCGACAAGAGCAAGGCTCTTAAGTAATGATGACGATGACCGTAGAAACATTCTAAAAGTTTTGAACTACTAGAGACACTAGTCTAAAAATCAAATCGAAATCGTGTATGAAGGAACTTCGTTTTAAGTAATCTAAATTAAAGTAATTAAATTACACGACAGAGTTGGTTGGCGAATTGAAGACCTAGAGGAAAGATTTATTTTGTAAATTCAACTGTCTCAATTACATTAGGTAAATGGTTTTGTTGAAAGCCACCACTCTCTCTCTTATATTAATCAAAAAATGTATTTGTTTAATATAAGAGTCAGTACTAAGGTTGCAAAAATAGAGCTTTGCCATAAAATGGCGTACACATGTTTAAGAATATGTCATGCATGCGTTTTTGCTAATAAAGAAAGTAAAAAGTACCAACTAGCAAATCAAAAATCAGTGGGCACCATACGGGACGAAGTAAAATTATATTGCGATCAATTATATTATCAGTTTGATCTTCCCCGGTCTCCTCTATCCAATTGTCTTCCTCAAACCACGTATCAGAATTAGTCGACCACTGTTTATCTGTGTGAACACATCGTCACAAAAATGAGGTTAAAGTTTAGCTATTATACAATATTTATAATAATTGCAACTGTAAACTGTGGAGTAGTAAAAAGCTTCTTTGGAAATGTGAAAGAAGATGTACATTCTGTCGTTGACAATACTGTGAATATAATAGGGAAAGGAACTCACAAGATTACAGAAGGACTTGGCAAGTTTTTACATAGGAATGAAGGTAATAAATTCCCCGGTCATCAATCAGGGACAGTTAGACCTAATAACCAGTTTCCAAATGGTGATAACATAGACAATTCAAATAATGGAGAATCCACTGCTGCCACTGTAGAACATACTCCTGCCAATGATAATGAATATAATACAATTCCTGGACATGAATCACTAAAACCTCCTCATCAGATTTCTAATGATGACAGAAAGGAAGATAATACTAATGCTGGTGTTACTGAAAATAATTCACAATATTATAATCCCGTACAATCCACCACTGCCACAAAACATACTTCAGCTAATGATATACATGGTGTTCAAAATGGTGCAAATGTCGAGTCTCCAACTGAATCTTGTATTCATGTAAACGAAGGAAAACAAGAAACAACAACTAACAAGGTGGAACAAATTGAAGCAACTACTAATAAGAACATATATCTACATACTACTGAGTCAAACGATGCCATTACTACTGAGACTGATTCCTGGTTTAATGGTGTAGAGCTAGAAAATATTTTACCCAACATTCAACATAATGACAGCCACTTCGCAGGTAAGAAAAATGAAAGTAATGCCAACACAGGGAGTTATACAGATACTAATGAATTGGGTACTGGAGATAATCTAACAAATACTTATACGAATGCGGCAAACGATGAATCAAACAATAAAAAAACTGAAGGTGATGGGAATAAAAAGCATACAGAAATTCAAATTCAAACTAACGGAAGTAAAGCTGATTTGGTATCAGAACAAATGTTCTTTAAGGACAATAAACCGAAACGAACTGAACCTACCCACTACATATGTGCTAAACCATTAGTAAGAGCAGCAAACGGAGAGTGTCTTGATTCTATAGACATTGATGTTAGGAAGAAAAATGAGCCTAAAGCTTATAATATTTTCCAAGGTGCAGAGTGTGCCAGCGGGTATGCGAGAGCTGATGATAATACCTGTCAGAGGATTGTTGGGTAGCGGTCGAAAAGTTATCCTAAAACTGTACCTACCTATAACGCCAATTTATAAATATCATTTTTACTAATGTAATTAACTGTAGGTATGCTAATAATAAAATGTCGAGTACCTACCAATTGTGGAGGGTGGGCAAATTGGCCTTCATGACCATTTGACCAATAAGGACAAGCGATATGTCACTGGATAGCTTATTCTAAGTACGTTTTAGGATATATGGCAGCTGGTAGTCTTAAATCTTTCTGTGAATAAAGTTATGGCCGCATAAAAGTAGTGTGTGAGTTGAAACGTAAACTATTTACATGATACTTATAGGTTTTCTTCGATATAGGTACTAAGTTCCTGTGTCACAGATTATGAAGGTTTTGTGATTGTCAATGATTTTTTTTCATGATATTTTGATTTTTTATGCGTTTTCCTATGTTTTCTGTGTTTTTTACACCCTAACCTTTCCAATGATATATGGCTTGTCAGTATTGATTTTTACGCAAGAGTCCATACAAATCTGCCCATTTTCCTTAGGGAGTTAATTTTGAAATTTATTACTTTTTCTATTTTTATCTAAGAAATCAGAAATAATTTGCATGAAAATCATGAATGTTGCAGGAAGGGCCATTCTACCTCTATACGTAGGTATTAAGTTATACGTAATTACCTAATGTTAGTCAATTGTTAATATACGAGAACCTATATATTTCCATGCATTTATTGTTAAGGAAAATATCTGCAAACAAACATATACTTAAAATAACTATTTAGGCCATGTTTGCGCAAATTTATTTAAATATAATGAAGAAATAAAATATATTTAGGAACTACCCCGTACTTTCAGGCGACAAAGTTACTGGATTAACAATCTTACACACAAAATTTATCTATGTATCTTCAGTTTAATTATTATGATAGGGATCATCTAATTATGTGCAATTAATAAATAAATTATTATCCGTAAAGACTTTGTTAATTCAGACTTCCTTAAAAATACATTTCAATGTGTTTTATGATGGTTCTCCACGATACAGGCGTAGCCTAGTGTGGGGACCCCTGGTAATTATGTAACAGAATGTGATTGCAATAAATGATATATTTTTTTTTATGGTCAAATTATTATACCTACCTATTTTTGTAGCATAAAAAAATTCACAACCTAAAGGTTACTTTTAAGCTAAAGCTATAACTTAAAAGTAACCTGCTCGCATTTCGATCGTGAGATTATCTAGTTTTTGCACAATTGGTTTCGCAATAGCGCGGTTCAAGCATGCTAAAATGTACTTAAAAGTTGTTTAAATCTTTCAAATGCCCTATCTAAACTGCTTGAAGACAGTCGTAGGTGTCAGTCGCATTATTCGCATAGCCGTGAGACGAGTTATAAAAGTTCTAGGTAGAACAATGTGACATTGACACTATCGATAGTCCATGTCATTAATCCGCTGTCACCTCACCGCCTCGCCTGTGGCTGACAATGTACGACGCGCTTAGAGGATGCACAAGATAAACTATACAGCTA
Source organism: Epinotia brunnichana (assembly GCA_963854355.1). NCBI lineage: Eukaryota > Metazoa > Arthropoda > Insecta > Lepidoptera > Tortricidae > Epinotia > Epinotia brunnichana. Next base: position 2,276,988 of record OY977943.1, on the reverse strand, counting down.
TACTATTCACAACCACTCACCACATGCCTCTAGTATATCATGACGCGTTAGAGATGTAGGGTACAGTTGAATGTCATGCATTTGGAGAAGCCCAAATCTAAAAAAAGCGGCCAAGTGCGAGTCGGACTCGCACATGAAAGGCTCCGTTAAATAAATTGCTTTTTACGATTTATGACGTATTAAAAAAAAACTATTAACTAGATCTCGTTCAAACCAATTTTCGTTGGAAGTTTGCATGGTAATGTACATCATATATTTTTTTTAGTTTTATCATTCTCTTATTTTAGAAGTTACAGGGGGGGACACATTTTACCACTTTGGAAGTGTCTCTCGCGCAAACTATTCAGTTTAGAATAAAATAATATTAGAAACTTCAATATCATTTTTGAAGACCTATCCATAGATACCCCACCCCACACGTATGGGTTTGATGATTTTTTTTTTGAGTTTCTGTTCTGAGTAAGGGGAACCCCCAAAACTTAATGTTTTTTTTTTTCTATTTTTGTGTGAAAATCTTAATGCGGTTCACAGAATACATCTACTCACCAAATTTCAACTGTATAGGTCTTATTGTTTCGGAAAAAAGTGGCTGTGACATACGGACGGACAGACAGACAGACAGACATGACGTATCTATAAGGGTTCCGTTTTATGCCATTTGGCTACGGAACCCTAAAAAGCAAAAGAGAATACCTACCTAGCTTACAGAAGACTGCAGCCATAGTAGGTAATAACTCTGATGGGGTGCTAGGTCGGGTAACCTCCTCGAGTGTCTGGACTCTACCGATTCCTCTTGATTCGGTTGATCCGCAGGAATGGGTAGTGTCTTGGCCGGTGCGCTCTGGAGACAACGGCAAGTGATAATTTAGTGAACCCTAAGTTATCGCTTGCTGGTGTTACCAATAACCCGACACAGGGGGGTCGGGGGGTTCCGCCCAGGGAATCGCAAGATTCCCCAGGTGCGGCTTGAGGGAGAGGCCATTGCCGTTTGCCTCTATAATAAATAACGGACCCGGAACCCTGACAAATCCTCTGCTATCAGAGGATTCATGTTAGGCGCGGGGGCTGCAACCGTCAGGCCGGGGCCGAGTTGTGGCTGCGAGGGAGAAAACCTCTATAAAAAGTTACAAGGGGACCTGAGAGGGTGTATCCGAGGTCTATCACCCTCTCCCGGCGCAGGGGTCCTTTGGTCGGGTCGGGAAGCGTGTGGTGTCGCCCTGCACGCTTACGACGGGGGGGGGGGGGGGGGGGGGGGGGCTTTTGCCTCAGTAGTGAGGGCAGCTGCGGCTGTTGCCGAGGGGCGTCGTGGTGAAATGTTCGCGATCCCATGACGCCCCTACTACACGGCAGAGAGGGCATACCTTGGTGGTTTTAGACGGTAGTCCGGGGGGTTCCCGGGAGCCCGTCATACCCATCCTAGTTCTTCGGCTAGGTGGGATGCGTAAAGGCATTTCCCCAAGGAAAAAAAAAAAAAAAAAAAAGGTAATAACTCTGATAGGTACTTGCTCTGTAAATTAAATACGTATAAGTGCATGTTGTTTTGATACTCATCACGTGTACAATCGGCTTCATAAGTTTCTGAACACCTAAGTACCTTGCCGTTTTCACTCGTGTTCCAGACGATACCTCTAGCGACATCTATTGATTATCATCGGAACCGCATATAATCGCGTCACACATATCGCGGCCAATAGCAATGCCGGATAGACGATCGTCACCCGACGTCACGATATAATGTTCTCTCTACCCTATTCTCGAATTATGTACTATACTTATGACTTGCAAATTGGAATTATAAGATTAAGCACATATAAAGCGCGAACTTTTTATTTCATCAATTCATCTAAGACTAGTCGCACTCTCCCAATTTCTTCACGCAATAAACGCATGACAACAAACAACTCGTTTGACAACTTCATGAGGCAGTTTAACATGACGTGAAGTGCCGATACGCGGCGCGAGGAGGTATTTTAAAAAATCTATCTGTTTCACACCGCTCTGTGCCTCACCCGTATCGTCCGATAGAAGTGCCGATACGCGGCGCGAGTAGGTATTTTAAAAAATCTATCTGTTTCACACCGCTCTGTGCCTCACCCGTATCGTCCGATAGAGAGAGTAGCAAGTCCTGGAGGCAAATGCCTACATTTCCTTGTTGAAATATTGTTTCGGGTGATAACGTTTTTACCCCCCTAAACCTTTATGTAATTAAATAACTTTGGTATTATCGGATTCAGTACACTTTAATCTATGTCCGTACATTTTCCTTTTTCAGTAAATCAGTTAAGAATCATTTTTAAAAAATAAAACGGTAGACAAAGTTTTAAATTAAAAAATATAGATTTTTAGATGCTAATAACTTTTAACGCAAGCAAAATATCTCAAAAATCAAAACGTACAGACTTAGTTTTTCATTATAGCTACAACATGTCTAAAAATTATAAAAATCGAACAATGTTTACGGGGTGAAAAACGTTATCGCTTTTTGTATGAAAAATTACAGGTTCACAATCCTCTTAATGCGACCCCGGAATTCTGCGTTCCGCGTTCCATTTAATCCAATGGAACGCGAACGCAGAACTCCGGTTGAACGCCTACTGTCTGTAGCGACACTAAAACAAGTTACAGAATAGCGGGGCAGAGCTCGTGTGGATGCACTGAGTCGAGTGAGAGAACTCTAGCTTTCGACATAAGCCTCTGCTAGACGGTCGCCAACACGCCCCTCCGACCGAGCGACCTTGGTCGGCACCGACCGCTGTAATATGAAATTTTGTTCCAAACAACTGTCTACACGGTCGGTGCGGACCATGGGCGTTAGGTCGGAGAGGCGTGTTGGCGACCGCCTAGCAGGGGCTATAATGAAAAATACTTCACAGGTCAGAGTTACACTGGATCGTCTCAACGAGGAGTCGGTAAACATTGTGAATACCAGTTCAGAGTTACGGCGACGTCAAGGTGTTTAGAGACATGTTGGGCGGGGGTTGCCAACATAATGCTGCATTAGATTGTGATTAATTTATGACAAGAAATCTCGTTACTCGTCGTTTCAGTGTTGGGGTACATCTGACTAAACGCCTTGGATTGAAATTAAATTCAGATTTGTTGCTCGCTCTTCATTCTCTTTCTAGGTGTTATATTTTAATGTTATCACAATAAAAGTAGCTACTACCTGCCAAAGCCAGAATCGTACCTTAAAGGCGTATTTTGGTTCCAGCCGTATAGCATTGCAAGCGATTCTGTTTTGAATCTGGTCGACTCTGGCTTTGGCCGATGGTACGTGCGAAAGTGTGGTATACGTTCAGACGGGTATTAAAAACGGATGCAAAAAGGCAAAGTAAATTGTTAATTATGCGAACTCGGATATAGGAGACACATGGGATTCTTATCTTATCTTATCTTATCTAGGTGAGGGCCCTTTCTGATGCACTTCGACCCAGTGGGATCTTTTGTGCATTTGCCCTCTCCTTTATACCTGCTCCCAGGCTTGCTCCATCATTTCCACAAAGCGGATGATGCAGTTCGCCGGGAGCACCTTGAACTCCTTTGGTTGCGGGTAACCGTTACCAAAGTAGTTCATTCTTTGTCTGGCAAGGGCATGACATTCACACAATAAGTGTTCCATAGTCTCATCCTCCTCGCCACACATTCTACAGTCTAAACTATCAGATATCCCATCTTGGCCAAGAGATCCTTGACCCCAAAGTGACCAGTGAACACCCCAGATATAATTCTAAGTTGCTTCCTACTGGATTTCCAGAGTTTTCTGGTCCAGCCCGAGTCCACTCCTTCTATGAAGAGCTTAGAGTGCCTTAAGCCAGCCTCATTCCTCCACTCGTGTTGGTGTTTGGTTTTGGCGTAGGCTTTAGAGGCCGATATTATGGTCCTCTGCGAGAGTCCCACAAATGGTTCTGGACCTACAAAGTGATTTGTAGAGCCCCCTCTTGCAAGCTTCACAATTCAGGGCAGTTTTTTCTCCTATCAGAATGAATACCTGTGTTTATGTTTACGGTTCTGCGTAGGGATAAAGACAAACTAAAATTTTAAAACTCAGAGAAAGATAGTCAGAGTACTCGTGCAACTGTGGCCTGTTCAAGAAAATGATCAGCCGGCGTAGATCGGTTGCCATTTTATCACTTTTTTATCGCATAGTATGCGAATGTGAGAGTGACGGACGCCTTATCGACAACGATAAGTGATAGAATTGCAACCGTGCCAGTTTTCCAGGACATAAGTAGGTAATAAATCTCTAATTTCGCATGCAACTCACAATGTTATGTCAAGCCACAAAAAGTGATTGGCAAAACTATTCGGATTTCTGTTTCTGTCCCATATCTCACACATACTCGTAACAGGATTCCCGGAATTCCGATCACGTATGCCAACTTTGACCAATATTTATAAACCACTATGAGATCCTGGGTGAACAATAAAGTATATTGACACTGCAACTACGATCCGGTCCCAGCCGGTACCGTTCGTGCCCTGAATTTTGGATGCCCACTGGGAGGGCGCGGTTGCATTGTCGTACGGGACGCCATTTGCCGGAGACAGTAAGGGTATCAGAGCTGTGCGATATTGCGGAGCTGTGAGGAAGATCAGGGGACCGATTTTTGAATTTCGAGCGCTCGAAAATTAAATAAAAGTAAATACGATTTTAGTGTCAAAATTGCAGGCATTTACTTTCTACCGATAGAGTTGAATACGACTGGTCTATAAAACTCGTTATTAAATTTTCTATCGCTATTTCAAAATAGCATTTCAGAATTTTAGTCCATTTTCGAGTGAAAAAGTCGAGCGCTCGAAAGACAAAAATTGGTCCCCTGTAATTGCTAACCTTGCTCGCGCATCTCCTCCTAATGCTCCTATAAAGGCGACGCCGAACGAAATCGCCGGACAGTCAAGCAAGGTCACAGAAAATCTAGTACGGAGTGACCTTGGTTGGGCCAGCCGCCGTGCTTCCGGCACAAAACCCTCTGCTAGACGGTCGCCAACACGCCCCTCCGACCGAGCGACCTTGGTCTGCACCGACCGTGTTGCCAGTTGTTTGCAATAAAATGTTATACTACAGCGGTCGGTGCCGACCAAGGTCGCTCGGTCGGAGGGGCGTGTTGGCGACCGTCTAGCAGGGGCTTTATACACACGAGCAGAAATCACGCGGCGGACTGCGTGCAGTCCGACAATTTCATTTGTATAGCACTTCAAGGCACCTCAAGGCCCGCTACAGCCGAGATATGTAAATCTGGCTCGATTAGACTTCCTTACTAGTTCCACATATTAATTTAAACTTTCACGATTATCACAGACTAGCGACCCGCCCCTGCTTCGCACGGGTTTATGTGTATAATACATGCATGTATGGTTTGTATTATACATGTAAACCTTCCTCTTGAACCACTCTATCTATTACAAAAAACCGCATCAAAATCCGTTGCGTAGTTTTAAAGACGCATACATAGGGACAGACAGACAGACAGACAGACAGCGGGAAGCGACTTTGTTTTATACTATGTATTGATTATCATTTTAATTAGTAGTTGAGACTTGGTCGCGTAACTATAATTAAATTTATTCATTTACATGACCTCTTGGACGTAAGTTACTTCCAAAGTATAACAAAAAAATATTGAATTTGTAGATAACTACTTTGTAATCGACATCACATTGTCGTCACATCTGTCTGGAACATCGACTACCCACAAAGAGGTTATACATTTAATTATATGCACGATTAAGTCGCAGTTAGTAAAAATAAGGCTTATAAATTAACCATTCAAACTTCTTGCTGAATATTCGTATCGCTAGTCGTACGTCAATAATCGTACGACAATGGACCAACGCAGTCTTAACACGAACAACACAAGGGGAATCCCAAACGAGCTCTTAATAATGGCCTCTGTATGATATCGCCTCTGAATTTGGCAAATGGTTTGCTTTACTTATATCAGATTCCTATTCCGGCTCTCCATTTTGAACCCTAACTCCTCAACCTAAGGTCCATAGTTAATACGGTGTGGGGTAGTGTTAGAATAGTAATAGTCGAAATTGAATTTGGGAAGCCCGTAGTCATAACGATGTGGAAACGAGATGGTTGCGTGAAATGGGATTTCCTAAAGGGTTATTACTTATTATTGGCGGTTGCGATAAGTAAAGTGATATAATATAAAGGTATGCGTGACTGAATCTTTGGTAAGAGTTAGAGCAAGTTTGTGTAAGAGGGTTTAGTGAAAGCTTTCTTCTCTGAGAATTATAATGTAGAGGTAATTTCGTAACTTTTCAGACGAGCATTACGACAACATGGACACCGCAACTGTCATTTTCCCAAACAAGAAATGACATTTACGTCTATACAATCGACCATCCGGATCGCAATCATTTCATTAAGTTAGGCAGCGCTCTATTAAAATCGCCTGCCCTTTTATCGCGAATCGATAAAAGATCGAGGATTTATCGTTGGCGCGATAAGGCCAACTCGCTCGGACTTGGAGATTTATTACTTTCTACAAGTTTAGAAATGGGAATAATATATTATATTAAAACTGTGCACACACCTAGTAAAAATATGGATTTAAGTATAAATACTAATATTACCGGGTGATAACACTGATAACGTATAGGTCTAGGTTTTATATACGACACCACACTAGAAACATCGCTAAGTACTGTAGCCATTTGGTTATCCGGGGGCACGGCAGTGCCCCCGCCAAGTTGAGCAAAACAAAGAGGTACCATCCTTTTCTCGAAGACATTCGGGCCATTTTCAACATCCTGTATTTTCGTGCTGGCTAAAGCCAGAACCCTGTATTTTCAGTAACATATATGGCATAATATGCCTAACATTTATTCTCTATAACATTCAATTTTAGTTTAAGAACTATTGCCCGTCAAAGTTCCTTAGTTTTGTCACTGACATATTCACTGACTCACTTATGATCATCGTAATTCTAAGGTAACTTCTAGCAGACCCACAAGCTTTTTAGCCTATCCATTATAAAAAACCTAAATATATTGCAGTTTCTGTCATGATTCAGAGATATACAAACTGCATTAGTAAGTTTGTAGTCCTATATAAATACATGCAATTACAAGGTTACTTTTGCAGTTGCTTTACGCAAAACTACACAAATGTTATTTGCTGTTGGTAAAATAACATTTCCATACAAAGTGGATAACACAACAACCTACAAAAAGAAATGAGATTCCATAAAAACATTCCATGTAAAAAATAGGCCAAGTCTAGTCGTAGAGCCAAGTCAGGCATTCTTATTAATATTTATTTGCTTGCTAAATAAAATTTCGTTACTTGAGAATCACACTTACATAGTTTTAGGTATGCAAAAATTTGTAAAAGCAGTAAAGTTGTGTGATTCCAGAATTTAATTTAGCAGGCAAATAAAGATTAATAAGAATGCCTGACTTGGCTCTAAAAAGTATCTCACCACTTTTTACTGTGGACGAGTTCCGAGACTTGGCCTATTTTTTACATGGAATGTTTTTATGGGATTATGAATAGATGAGTAGGTAGGTATTTAGGTAAGTAAGTATAAATAAACAGAAGGCGTTTATTATTAATTAATTAACTCCGTTCGTTTTCCTGTTCATATTTTACGTTGATTCATTCGTCATTCAAAACTAATTCAAACTACATTCCATCCTCGTTACATCTAACAGCCAGCAATGCGTTTTTGGTGGTTTGCAAAACCATCAAAAACAAACAATCTCGCATTAGTTTCCACCGTACAAAAATGGACTGCTGGACTGTACTCGTATAGGCCTCCCCCAAAAGTGCCATAATTACCGATCCTGCGCCACCCGCATCCAGCGGACTCTCGCGATCTTTAACAGGTCATCAGTCCACCTTGTCACCCACGCTGCGCCTTTCGGTACGTGGTCGCCACTCGAGAACCTTTCCGCCCCAACGGCCATCGGTCCTACGTGCAATGTACCCGGTCCACTGCCACTTAAGAGCCCACATATGCAAATATGCCAATGTTTATCAACCTAGACCTCAACATCTATAGTGATTACTTACATATCGGTCCTTACACCGCTTACGCCTTTGACGACCGCTTTAGCCTAGTTGGTAGTGACCCTGCCTACGAAGCAAGAGGTCCTGGGTTCGAATCCCGGTAAGGGCATTTATTTGTGTGATGAGCACGAATATTTGTTCCTGAGTCATGGATGTTTTTCTATCTATTTAAGTATTTATTTCTCTATATAAGTATATATATCGTCGTCTAGTACCCATAGTACAAGCTTTGCTTAGTTTGGGACTAGGTTGATGTGTGAAAGATTGTCCGCAAATATTTATTTATTTATTTATTATTTATTTACAGTATATGAATCTTAAACAGTTTTTCTTCAGTCTGTTAAAAGTAAAAACACGATTGGCAATAATTTTCTCGACATTTTCATTTTTCGAACCTAACCCTTCTTTTGGATATTTTTGGTTGGATCTTTAAGACCCTCCCCGTATTTAACAATGATTTTTGGTTCAATAGTTGTACAATGATAAGTTCTCTGGTAAAAGGATTTCCCTTATAAATTGTACGCACAAAAAAATATAATGAAGAACATGATATCCGCGCATTTAGCACGCACTTCCTCGCTCAAACTTATGCTCAGTGAGAGGGAGAAAAGACCTTGCAACTACGCCCTCTTAAGTTTAGCGATTCGGAGGGTAATATTGGTTCTATCCTAAGTTGTACCTATCTATATTATAATCGTCTCGATTGTAATGGGAGTTGGTACTACATGGGCATTTGATATCTTCGTCTTATCCATCTTCATCCTTGAACCAACTCGCTCGGAGGCTTTTTGAAGTCATCGAGCATCGTACTTAAGTCCACCATGGTCTCAGCCAAGACTATTATATCGTCAGCAAACCGAAGGTAAGTGATGTATTCGCCGCAAACTTGGCTTAACTACTTATGTTTATTTCGTGGTAATGGTTAAGCTCAAGTGAACCTCTACGAAAATTCCTCCTGTTCTCCGCTTGGCCAATGGTCGAAAGTTTTAACACTCTCGCAAGCACAAGATAGTCTAGATAGCGCCGCAGATGCCTTCACTAGTTCGACTAGAGACTACATATTCACAGCGCTTACTAACAATGAGCCTCGGGTGATCCAGTACAAGTGTGACCTCCGTTTACACAGAGCTATAATGAATCTCGGGATCATGTGATACTAAGAATTATGGTCTTATGGTAGCTTTTCAATGAAAGAAAACATCGTGACGAAACCGGTCTAATCTCAACGAGGTCTAGTTTTACCTCCGGGTTGGAAGGTCGGATGGCAGTCACTTTCGTAAAACAAGTGCCCACGCCAGATCTTGGGCTTGGGTTCCAAACCGGGCTCCTTTAGGTACAACCAGGAAGACGCTGGGAGGATGATGATAATATGCTAGTCTGGCAAGCGGAAGTTGAACCCAGTATATTCAATCAAGGCATCACCGTTGGTAATAATGTAAGCGTACTTATGACGTTTAGTTGCCGCGTAATTGAATCTAGTGGGTCCCACGTTTATTTCCCAGATTGTATTCTTGAATCACCTTATCATATCAGCCGAAAGACGTCCACTGCTGGACATAGGCCTCCCCCAAGGAGTGCCAAAGTGACGGTTCTGCGCCACCCACATTCAGCGGACTCCCGCGACCTTTACCAGGTCATCAGTCATCAGTAGGCCCCCAAAAGGTGGACTGATGACCTGGTAAAGGTCGCGGGAGTCCACTGGATGCGGGTGGCGCAAGCTGCGCAGGACCCGTCATTGTGGCACTCTTTGGGGAGGCCAATGTCCAGTAGTGCACGTCTTTCGGTTGATATGATGATGATGTATAGGTTGTTTTACTTAAAATTACGAAAATGCGCTTAACATGGGACTTTACAACTTCGTTTGTTGCTTATTAATATGAAAGGAAAAGATAACAAAGACACGTGCTAAAACTGATCGTAGTGTGGCACGTATACTGGAGTAGCTAGGTACTCATTCATTCATTCATTTATTTCTTGATAAAATATTTTATTTTACATGTCAACTTAAACAATAATTATTTACATTTCATTTTAAAATAATGTTATATAAGTTATATTCTGTTGTTGTACTGTTTATTCTATTGTTTATGCGTAATTGTTTTGCAACCCTACTTGAAGATAACAATTAAACAAAAGATATCGGTATTGGCTGGTTTTAAGTACTTTCGGTTTTAAGTGAAGCAAACTATAGGTACACTGGTTTGCCTGTTGAAGCGTTGTGTATAATAGCTAGGTTGTGAATAGCTTAGTAACTTGTAACCACAGCACGATCTCCAGAGTTACGAAGTTAAGCATACGACGGTAAACCAACTAGTAGCGTTTGAAAAGTTTAAATGATTCATGTACTTGTTAAGTTAGTACTTTTACTGCAGTTCGATCACGTAACGTACGAGTATTGCACGCGCGTCGGGTAGATCTAAATGTCACTTTTTATGTGGTAAAATGACAGTTAAAATTGTCCTAACGCGCGTTCAGTACGTAAGTACGTTACGTGATTAGGCCTCAAGGGGTAATCACGTTACGTTCCGAACGCGCGTTAGGACAATCCAACTGTCATTATTCCATATAAAATTTTACATTTAGATCTACCTAACGTGCGTATAATGCGTTACGTGATCGACACGTAACTAATACGAGATCGAATAAACGCGCTTCGAATAGATTTCGATCTCGCTACGGTATTCTTCGATTCGACCCGTCAAACTTGTAACTCACAATGCCGTTGTCCTACGACACCAACTGCAAAACGTTAGGCTCTAGCGTTTAGTTTTCGATGCGTAATTTAACGTTCGATTCGTACTACCAATCGGTAGTGTGAGACATTTCGAATCGAAGAATACCGTCGCGACTGTAGTTTACTATTTCACTTGCAAAATGGCCCGTGATATCGTATTATTCCGTCAAGAGTTACCGTAGATCCGATCGAAATTTATCTCAAATTAAAGAACTTATAAAAATAAGGGTTTTGAATTGACAACATATATCCGCAAAATTCGGATTGTCGCGTATTTTGTATTTAAAAATGCAAATAAATGGCCCCCGCGCCGCCATATTGTATCGACAGTCGACACTGTCTACGTCGCGATGCGCGTATTCTGTAATGTCATAACCGACAAACATTTAAATTAAAACGATAAATGCTAGTGATATAAGGTTGAATATTGGAAAATCGTGAACGAACGTGAAGTCGATTGCGAATTAAGTAATGTATAAGTGCCTCACGTTACAGTTTGGATTTTTAGTTCTATGAGTGACCACCAGGGGCGGTGTATAGACTTTTCATACTAAATCTTGACGATAGGCGGTAGCGTCGATAGTAGACGCGACTCACTTCAATCCCACGCTAAGGGTGCTGGGTTTACTTGTAGTTCACAAGTCGTGACTGTTTTTACAAACTTGTATTTAACTTACCCAGCTCGTATGTGAGTACATAATAGTACATTATGATACAAGTGTGCTAAGTTGGTCATTACACTCGAGTCGGTTTTTAAGCCTGAGCCGAAGGCGAAGGCTTAATGGAGACGAGAAGTGTAATGACCAATGCTCACGTGTTTCATACGACGTTTTTCAACACATTTGCGAGGAAAAAAAAATAAATAAAAAATGAAAATGTTAAAAGATATGTAATGAAAAGGCACTAGTGCGATAATGTAATGTAAAAGTCACGGCATGGGTAATATTCTGCATTATTTTGCTAATATTTAAAAAGATATGTAATGAAAAGGCACTAGTGCGATAATGTAATGTAAAAGGCACGGCATGGGTAATATTCTGCATTATCAGTGTAAATACGCTGTAATAAGACCTACTTTACGAGCAGGTGTGTTGAAAATGATGTTAACCTATGTAAGTTGTCCTGAAAAAATTTAAACCCATTTTCTTACAAATGGTCAGACATAATAACGAAACGTTCTGTAACTGTGTAAAGCTACTGTAGCCACCAAAACTTTGACTCGCTTGGCTGATTTGCATTATATGGTTTTCTCCCTGCGCGAAACGACTTGCGAGAATAACTAACAGCGAATCCTCAAGTGAACAAAGGGTCGGCAACGCGCTTGTGATTCTTCAGGAGTCACAAGTGTCCATAGGCTACGGTACCAGCTTAACATCAGGCAGGCCGTAAGCTTGTTTGCCACCGTCATTGTAAAATAAAATAAAATAAACCAGCCAAGTGCGAGTCGGACTCGCGCACGAAGGGTTCCGTACCATTATCAATAAAAATATTTATTTTATTTTGTTTTTAGTATTTGTTGTTATAACGGCAACAGAAATACATAATCTGTGAAAATTTCAACTGGTACTATCACGGTATCAGTGAGATACAGCCTGGTGACAGACAGACGGACGGACGGACAGCGGAGTCTTAGTAATAGGGTCGCTGTAAAGTACACGACGCCTGGCTTCCACCTGGAATAGAAAATATAATAAATAAATAATTATAGATGTTAGTTACTTACCTGGTCTGTTAACCTGCTACTGCTGTGTATCTGTAAAGTAATGTATATGTGTGAATAAACGCTCGTGTACGGGCGCGAGTCTGTGTGCGTTGCCTAGCGTTGACATCGTCAGTGACCCTTAGACCGCCAACCAAAGCACATGTACTCGCTCCTTAAGTACAAGCTATACCAAAAATCGCTGTTTTTACTCACCGAAGTCCTTACCTGTCCTGCGCCTGCTTCTGTCAGCTACAGTCCCGTTTTACTCTTTGAGTACGGAACCCTAAAAATAACAAATCACAATGCGAGGACTGAGCGTGCGGTCAAACCTTTTTAACCGACTTCAAAAAAGGAGGAGGTTACATGTTCCCCTGTATGTATTTTTTTTTAATGTATGTTCGCCGACTTCTCCGTCAATTGTGGACCGATTTCCAATATTCTTTTTTTTATTCGAAAGAGTAATTTAATTTTATACGTTAATTTATAAAGATTAAAGGATGACTCACGCTAGAACGGGTCGTGTCCGGCCCGGGCCGTTTTCTAGAAAAAGCGACGGCGTTTTTTTGCGGCTGAGCGATGGATGAGGCTCGGAAGCGGCTCAGTGTCGGCGCTGCCCGGCTGTAGCTCGGCAGGGCTTGGGTATGGCTTGGCCGGGCTTGAGTATGGCTCGGCCGCGCAAAAACGCCGTCGTTTTTCTTAGAAAACGGCCCGTGCCGGACACGGCCCGTTCTAGCGTGGGTCATCCTTTAAATGGCAAATGTAATTTTCAATATAGATATTACTTAAAAAAAGAAAGAAAATATTAAATTATTGGTTTATTAAATTTACGACCTTTTAAAGTCATACTTAGCTGGTAGGAAACAAATGGTTCAAATTAATCATATATGTTTAAAAACAAAGTGCGAAATAACCTTTTCATCGATTTCAAAAATTCTTTTTTTATTCGAAAGCGAATATTCCCGAGGTGATCTCATTGTCACCAATTAAGGATCTGATGATGGGATCCCAGGGAAATTGAGGGCAACCCTCATATTTTATAGGCACGCGTATAGTGATTTTGGTATTTTCTATTATAACTCGTGTACTTACCCTCGTAAATCGCAATTTTGGTTAAGTGGAACTGATGATGAAGACCACAAATGACTTATCGAAATCCTCAAAGATGTAATGTAGGTATGTTCACCGATTTCTCCGTCAATTGTGGACCGATTTCCAATATTTTTTTTTTTATTCGAAAGAGTATACTCCTGAGGTGGTCTCATTGTCACCAAGTCAGGATCTGATGATGGGATCCCAGGGAAATTGAGGGCAACCCACAATTTTTATAGGCACGCGTGTAGTGATTTCGGTATTTTCTATTATAACTCGTGCATTTACCCTCGCAAATCGCAATTTTGGTTAAGTGGAACTGATGATGAAGACCACAAATGACTTATCGAAATCCTCAAAGATGTAATGTAGGTATGTTCACCGATTTATCCGTCAATTGTGGACCGATTTCCAATATTCTTTTTTTTATTCGAAAGAGTATACTCCTGAGATGGTCTCATTGTCACCAAGTTAGGATCTGATGATGGGATCCCAGGGAAATTGAGGGCAACCCACAATATTTATAGGCACGCGTGTAGTGATTTCAGTATTTTCTATTATAACTCGTGTATTTACCCTCGCAAATCGCAATTTTGGTGAAGTGGATGATGGTGAACTGATTGAAGTGGATGATGGTGAACTGATCAAAGATTCTGACATGATTCCGTTGAAGTAGCACTTATGACTTTTTTGTGTTATATATACTAAAATTCTCAGAAAAAAAACCGCGTCTTTTGGTGTTAATGGATCTAAGTTATCGTTTAAAATGAAGAAGTTACGAATTGTGTAAAATGGTATATCTCGCAAAAATTGTCTGACGCAGTGGGTACAAGTTAAGTTGTAGTCTTATTAACATTGAAAACACAAAATTATTTCGTGTATAATGGTGCAACTAAAAATATTTCTTACAATTTCGTTTTTTTTTTGTGTCAAATGTGATAAGTTAAATTGTATCTTCTGAGAAATCTGGTGATAAGGGATCGATGTGTACTTGTACCATTTTACACCAACAATATTGCATACTTTATAAAAATATATCGACTTGAATCTTTATTCACGATTAAATGTTTATTGTTGTTTGTATATTATTGGTACAAGTCGACTTATGTCACTCAATGTAAGTAAATTTTACGTGAGATAAGATACAAGTAGTGGGGTGTAGTGTGTAAATGTTGTGGGGGGGGGGGGGGGAGCCTATGCGCACACCTGCCGTGCTTAGTTGCCTGTGAATCTTCATGACAGGGAGTTGCGCCGCTTGTGATCCGTAAAGCTCGACAATTTTATACATAGTTGTATCCCTTATTTTTAATTAAGACCTACAATGAATGCTTAGAATTTTATTTGTATTACCACTAACCAGGACATGCTATAGCATCCACACGTATGTTACGTTACGAAACAAATTATTTTGTGTTTCCATAACTAAGTTCTATATATAAACTCACAATAAAGTGAATGCATGATGACCTGTGTTGGATTACTAAAAATAAATGTGTAGGTATGTAATTTGTATTTATAGGTACGGGAAACATTATGGTTAAACCGGATCAAATTAATTACAGCTTACCACACCTGAGTCATACCTTTGTGGTAAAGGATAATTTTTGTCTTTGTAAACATATTTTCATGCCTAACATAGATTGGGGTCGGAGAATTACAAGTAGATAACGACCAATTACTAAATAATATATATCCTGTTGTATCAGAGTCACCGGTACAAAGTACGGCAAACACATTAAACACACACCGAATGCATACGAGATAAACTTAATTAATTGTGTGTTAAAGGTCAAAAGTAGTCGTTAAATATCTCCGCTACACCATTAACAATTCATAACTATTCTAGAATTGAGTTGGATAACATCTTAATACAGTTTTATGTTAATCAGCAAGATGAAGCTTCATATTGTGTTAATAGTGGCAATAGTCTTAATAACGAATAAAGCGAGCTGTGGAGTCGTCGGAAATGTCTACGACAAGGTTTCAAATACGACGCAAGATATAAAGGAAGATGTATACAGCTGGTGGTCTTACGGTGTGGACACTGTCATGGGAGAAGACATTAACGAAAATCCTACTACTAGTCCCCAACCTGAAGACGGTGAAAACCAAAGCGGGTTAGTTGGTAAACTC
Organism: Epinotia brunnichana; assembly: GCA_963854355.1. Taxonomy (NCBI): domain Eukaryota; kingdom Metazoa; phylum Arthropoda; class Insecta; order Lepidoptera; family Tortricidae; genus Epinotia; species Epinotia brunnichana. Next base: position 2,261,307 of record OY977943.1, on the reverse strand, counting down.
TACAACAAAGTCAAAGGAGGTCTTTCATCCGGGTACATGAAGATACATGATCTTGTGCTCGGAAAAGACAGTGACCCTAAAAAAGGAATTATCAGGACTTTTTACGAACGAGCCATGAAAAGACTTTCAAATATAAAATCGTACATCTTTGGAGATCATCACGCTGATGAGAAACCTACACACAACGAAGAAGATGCTAAGCAAGAAGTGCTGAAGCTTTTGTTCTCTAATAGAACAGATATATTTAGCAGTGAAAGTGAAAAGTCGGCTCTTGATTCGTTGAGGAACAAACTGACGCAAACGGGAGACGAAGTCTTGCACTTAGCAGATAAGGAAAAAGACGTTTTAAGAAAGGCATATGAGAGCGTTCGTCATAAATCAGATGATCTTTTGAAGAATGCTGGCGAATCTGCAGATAAAGTGAAGAATACGTTTAATGAAAATATTCAAAAAACGCAAAAATTCATTCAAGACGAATCGAAGAACATCAATGAAGCTGCTATGAGTATTGGAGAAGAAATGAAAAGGTCGGCTGGTGACATGGAGACGATGTGAAGCCAACTGATAATAGTGTTTGTGTCGATCTGTGCAAGGTCAGTTTCAAGAGTAGATCGATATGATTTATGTTAACATTATAATCCAATAATAACATTTTAAAACAAAAAGTAAGTTTGCTTTTGCGAGACACATTAATTTGCTAGTATTCCGCAAACCTTAAAAAAAGGTTCAGGGGTATGTACAATCAATCTAGTGGATAGTGACCTTGCCTAGGAAGTTGACCGTCTTGTGGCAGTTAATTAAATCCCAATAAGGTTGAATCATTATAAGTTTCTGTCAAAAATGTCATTTTTGGTATAAGCTTTTATTGCCGACTGTACTTTTCTGTATACCGTAATCAACTACTTATTGAGACGATTCTACGAGCCCAAACTCTACGGGGCTTCGTCGGTTAAATACTGAATTCCCATGGCCACCTTCGGTCTCCATCATCAGATCAGCTCGATGGTACCATAATATTTAATTGTCATCCAAACTATACCCAAAATTTCAGCTCAATCGAATAACGGCAAACGACTGAAAAAAATTGACGGAGAACTTACACAGTTTACACACTTATATACTTACTAGCTTTTGCCCGCGACTTCGTCCGCGTAGAACACGTTTATATCGTAGCTCGATACAAACTTTCACCCTCCATTTCCCTTTTAGGGGTTGATTTCCGATATAAAAAACTATCCTTTGTCCTTCCCCGAGACTCAAACTATTTTCATCATCATTATCATCATCATCATATCAGCCAAAAGACGTCCACTGCTGGACATAGGCCTCCCCCAAAGAGTTCCAAAGTGACTTATCCTGCGCCACCCGCATCCAGCGGACTCCCGCGACCTTTACCAGGTCATCAGTCCACCTTGTGGGGGGCCTACCAACGCTGCGCCTACTATAACTACCTCTATACAAAATTTTATCTCAATGGGTTGTATAGTAGCTCCATACATATATTCACCCCCCATTTCCCCCCTTAAGAGATGATTTCCGGGATAAAAACTATCATATGTCCTTTTCCGGAACTCAAACTATCTGTAAACCAAATTTCATCTAAATGGGTCACTCAAATCCAAATTTTCACCCCTTAGGGGAGGAGTTTCGGGATAAAACTATCCTATGTCCTTCCTCAGGACTTCCAACTATCGCTATACCGTAAATGGGTTCCATCCAAATTTTCATCCCCATTTCACCCCCTTAGGGGATGATCTGCGGAATAAAAACTATCATAAAATATTTCCTTTCCCAGGACCCAAATTATCTCTTAACCAGATTTCATCTAAATGAGTTCCATGCAAAACTTCACCCTCATTTCATCCTCTCAGGCGATGATTTTCGTTACAAAAACTATGCGATTTCCTTTCCCGTAACTCCAACTATCTCTATACCGAACTTCATCTGAATGGGTTCTATATTAATTTTCACCCCTCGTTTCACACCCTCAAGAGATGATTTTTGAGGATAAAAACTATGAATTGTCCTTCCCTGGGACTCCCCAATATCTCTATATATATACCAAACTTCACTTCAATGGATTTTATCCAAATTTTCATCCTCTATTTCGTCCCTTTAGGGGATGATTATCGGGATTGAAAATATCCGTTGTCATTCTCCGGGACTCAAGTTAACTCTAAACCAAATTTCATCTAAATGGGTTCCATCCAAATTTTCACCCCTCATTTCACCCTCTTAGATGATTTTCGGGATAAAACTATACATTGTCCTTCCCCGGAACCCCAACTATCTCTATACCAAATTTCATCCAAATAGGGTACATCCAAATTTTCACCCCCTATTTCATCCCTGAGGGTATGATTTTCGGGATTAAAACTATCCGTTGTCATACTCTGGGACTCAAACTATCTTTATACCAAATTTCATCTAAATGGGTTACATCTAAATTTTCACCCCAATTTCACGCCTTTAGGGGATGATTTCTGGAATTTAAAACTATCATATGTCCTTTCCCAGGACTCAAATTATCTTTCAACCAAATTTCATCAAAATGGGTCACAAACAAATTTTCACCCCCTTAAAGGAAGATTTCTGGGATTAAACCTATCCTTTGACCTTTCCCGGGACTCCAACTATTTATATACCAAATTTCCGCCTAATCGGTGCAGCGGTTTAAGTAGCTCCATACAAATTTCCACCCCCCATTTCATCCCTTTAGGGGTTGATTATCGGGATAAAAACTACCCTATGTCCTTCCCCAGGATTAAAACTATCTCTATACCAAATTTCATCTTAATCGATTCAGCCGTTTTCACGTGATGCGCGGTCACATAAACAGACAAACAGATAAACAGACAAAAAATCTAAAAACTGTTGGAACGTGTTCTGTTATCGATTCTAAGAATCTCTAGCCATTTTTTTTTCGAATATTTTTCATGTACAGACTTTTGACCCTCTTCAGCTTTTTTATATGTATAGATAGATAGATGTATGAACGTCAAGTTAATATGAAGCTTGTAAAAACGAATGTCAATTAAGTAGTCTTTTAATCGGAACAAATTTTTGACGAGATAAAAATACATACATTTATACCTACAGTTAAAATAACTGACGCGAATCCAGCTTAGGTACTTTACGTGACATGTTATTTTCTAAGTAAAGTTGTGTGATTTTCGAGTTGCAGAATTTTATTGAGCAAGCAAGTAAAGATTAATAAGGGCGAGTTGCACCAGCTCACGATCACAGACCGGTCATCGTTAAATTTATATGGCAGCTGCCATTCCATTATCCATAGAAACTTGTCATACTTTACATACATTCAGATTTTAACGAACACCGCTTACGATTACAAACGGTTCGGTGCAACTAGGGTTTTCAATCCCGGGATCCCGCCAGTTTTAGGACCTTTTTCAATACCGGTATTTACAACTACAATACCGGCGTCCCGGTATTCTTAAAAAAGTAGCAAAATATGCGAAATAAGCTTATATTATCGTTAATCCTGTTAAAATCGTTTTGATGAATAGATTTTCAACTAAATGTGCAAAGAAACTAAAAGACTTGTTTTAAAACAAAATTTTGAATGAAACTCTTTTTTGTACCATCCAATCCCGGGATCCCGGGATTGATGAAGAACAATCCCGTTTTAATACCGGGATCAAGAAAGGTCCGGTATTTGGAAGCCCTAGGTGCAACTCACCCTAAGAATGCCTGACTTGGGTCTACGTAATATCTCACAACTTTTTACGGTGGAAGAGTTTCGAGACTTGGCCTTTTATAAACTTGGAATATTTTTATGGGATTTTATCTATCCAAATATCATAAAGTAGTGAATGTAACTGTACATAATTAGGCATTAAGAAACTCGTGTGATAGGCGAGTTTCATAAACCCACACTCGTGTGTAATGCCCTTCATTATGTACAGTCTAGGGTTTGCAAGATCCGCCAATATTTTGGATCCGGATATTTCGGATATTTCAATTCAACAGATCCGGATATCCGGATCTTTCGGATAATACGGATCCACAAGGTTTTTTTTGGTATAAAGTACGAATTGTAAGTTTAAATAAAGAAAAAACGGCTACACCACCGTATACCTAAAAGATTTTAAATAGGTACGCATTCCCGAGGTCATAAAGAGTATAAACTTCTTTTTTTTATTCAACTTTTTATTTACAACTACAAACTAACCGGCAAAGTGAGAGTTACGTCACTGAAAGCTGTCACACAAAGCATGGATGGCGTTCTCACGCGATAAGTGACAGGATAGAGCTTCCGTCCCTGGCTGACACCGTTCGATAGAACGAGACGACGCGCTTATCCTGTCACTTGTCGCGTGATAACGCCATCCATGCTACGGGGCCAGGGGTAATCAACGTAACGTTCCAAACGCGCGTTAGCTATCGAACTGTCATTTTCCCACATAAAATTTGACATGTAGATCTACCTTACGTGCGTACAATGCGTTACGTGATTGACCACAGCAGGTCGAGTTAACTCCGTACCTGGTGCTCGTACATATATTTCAATGAGCTCTATGTACCGGAGTTAATTCAATAGGGTTGTAACTAGGTATCAAACCTAGGAGGAGAAATTGACAATGTGATCCGGGCGAGGGAAAAGGTGTTTGTCTAGCAGGGGGCAGTCCTTTAGGCAAGACTGTGTCTGGATATGGCAAAAACGGTGAACGGGCATTAATATAGCGTACCATGCTTATTATATGTATTACATGATCATATTATAGGTCAAGATCATATTCAAAATTTAAAAAAATATTACAAGAATTAAACGTAGGTATTGTTGCTGCATTTACTTTTTACTTCCTGGGTCAACTATACTTCTTAATCATTTCTATAGTTTATTTAACTAAACTAATCCCCTTATTCATAAAACTTAAAATGGCTGCTAAATAAAATATGCTTTGTCCACTTCTTACGAACACAAATGTCAAACTGACAGATAAGGACAAACGAAATTTAACGTCATTTTAAATAGTTAAAATAGGCTTGTTGAACGTTTATGAATACGGGCGTAAGTCTTTAGTAGGTAGCTATATAGGTAACATTGGATTTATAATAATTACTTTGTGTCTTTGCCTACGGTGAATTAGTGCATTTAAACCAACGCCAACTTTCGCCATGAAACTGCGGCATTTTTACTAGTTTGTAGTATGTAGGTTTCATTAGTTTTTGTGACTAATAAATTAAAAACAAAAATAATCTGGTCTGGGATGATGAAGTGGCGAATAAAAACAGAGATTGAGTTATCTACCATTCGGTTTTCAGCGTGGACTCGGTAAAAACTTAATTTTGTAGCCGTATTTTCGGTTTTCATGGTTGTATTTTAAGGATCCGTAATATCCGAAAGATCCGGATCCAAGAACCTGTAAGATCCGGATCCGAAATTCGGCGGATATCCGGATATTTCGGATATCCGGATATCCGGATTGCAAACCTTAGTACAGTCACATAAACTACTATTATTTGCTAAATATGGTCGAATACGCTGGTAAAATGATTTGGATTACTTCCGGGCACCATATACCTGCTTAAATACCTCCTTGTGCAAGTACACGTGTCAGTTTGTCCATCTTTTAGTTCCGGTTCTCCATTCAATTGCTCAAAGGTTAACAGGAAGAGATCCCTTATAGGGTTATGTTAGCCTTTGTACCGATATTTAACCTAAATTTTCTATATGTTCAACCGGTATCTCATGTTTAATACAAAATATTTAAATGCATGTATCCATAGGTACCTATTTAGTTACAACACATATGTACCTACACAACTAGTGGCTCTGTGAGCTGTAGTTTTTTTTTTTGATAAACTGCATTTACAAAAAATATATAGATTTATAATTATTAAACCTGCTCAAAAACTGTCATGAGAATCAGTTGAGAAATGCGACCTGTAGAGGAGAACAGCCAGACGACAGCCGGACATACGAAAGAATTTCGGCCCAAGCTGAAACTGAGAGCTTGATTCGCTTCGCTCGGTCATTCAATAAGGTCTCAAATTTCTTATCATTGTGTCAATCGCACACCCAGAGACAAGTCTCGATCGAATCATTGGGTCAATCTCACACCCAGAGAAGTCTCGATCAAATGATTGGGTCAATCTCACACCCAGAGACAAGTTTCGATCGAATCATTTGGGTCAATCGCACACCCAGAGATAAGTCTCGATCGAATCATTTGGGTCAATCGCACACCCAGAGACAAGTCTCGATCGAATCATTGGGTCAATCGCACACCCAGAGACAAGTCTCGATCGAATCATTGGGTCAATCTCACACCCAGAGAAGTCTCGATCAAATGATTGGGTCAATCTCACACCCAGAGACAAGTTTCGATCGAATCATTTGGGTCAATCGCACACCCAGAGATAAGTCTCGATCGAATCATTGGGTCAATCGCACACCCAGAGACAAGTCTCGATCGAATCATTGGGTCAATCGCACACCCAGAGACAAGTCTCGATCGAATCATTGTGTAAATCTCACACCCAGAGACAAGTCTCGATCGAATCATTGGGTCAATCGCACACCCAGAGACAGGTCTCGATCGAATCATTGGGTCAATCTCACACCCAGAGACAATTCTCGATCGAATCGACAACTGAAACAATAGTTGCCCCTATTCCAATAATAGAATCCATAGGAAAGCGATTTCTTTGTATATGATTTACGGCAATTTCGTGTTGACGATGGCACCGCCAGCGACAGGTTTATGGTGGCTGCGACATGTTGTGCCTGCGTGCGATATCACCATTTACAGTAGCCCACATAGCGTTTGGCGCTTATAAAGAAGGAAATGAGAAGTTTATGTAAGTAATGGCCGCCCGCGTTTTGCAAAGAACGAAGGCAAACCCGCGGGATAAATATTCACCCAAAAAAAACATTCATTCATCGTCTGAAGTATGGCGTTCTTCTAGGAACAAGTGTATAAATGTTTTTTAAATGGTCGGCAATATACATGTTGTGATGCGATGCTATAATAATGCGGTGCTATAATAATAATATAATAATGCTTACGATCAAGCGAGTCGCACGATTGTTTACCACCGATGTGATATAAAAAGTGACAAACATTGGTACGTTTACCCTATCGAGGATTACCGATTAAGCTCTTCTTACTACATAGCCAGCAGGTCGATCACGTAACGCATTGTAACCGACTTCATAAAAGGAGCAGGTTCTCAATTCGTCTGTATTTATTTTTATTTTTTATGTGTGTATGTTACGCGATATCTCGGTGATTTATGAACCGATTTGAAACTGTTTCTTTGTTTGAAAGCATAATATACTTCCAGATTGGTCCCGTTGTAACCAAAATCCAGTTCTGATGATGGGATCCTGGAGAAATTGAGGGAACTCTTCAAATTTTATAGGCAACCTTGAAGTAATTTGGCTACTGGCCCCGTAGCATTGATGGCGGCGTTATCACGCAATAAGGGACAGGATAAGCGCGTCGTCTCGTTCTATCGAACGGTGTCAGCCAGGAACAGCTGCTCTATCTTGTCACTTATCGCGTGATAAGGCCAACCATGACGGGGCCTGATTTGAAGTCGGTTTAAATTTTGTTTTTTAAAGTACAATTAATTATTGTATGGAAAAAATGACAGTTGAGTTTTAACGCGCTTTCGAAACGTTACGTGATTAACCCTTAGAGGTGGACCCCATACTTGAAGGTGGCAGCAATACCTACCTCAATCCATATAACATTAGAATTAAACGGACTAATTCGTCTACGTTTCTTTGTGTCTAGGCTAGGATATCAAAGGGAAACCTATGTAGGTACTTTACATAACAACACTAATGTTTCTGCGTTTCAAAATACTCCTTTTTTTATTCTAAGAAACAACTTAATGGTAAGTACATATTTTCTTGCTTCGCCAAACTGAGGCCAGTTTTTCGGCGAATGTGCGCTCCTTTCTAAAAGTTAAACATTGTTGTAACCTTGTAACCGCATGCCGATTAACGAACGATTTTTCTAATGTTATATGGAATAGGATATAGATATATTTTTACGCAAATGTACCCACAACAAGATAGGCGAGTTACTTACTATTTTTTTTTTTTTTTTTACTCAATCTAAATCTTCGCCAAACTGCATAACAGTTTGTTGGTGAATATACACTCTTTATAATTATGCAAACAAGTATTTCATCATAATTACCTACGAGCTACTAATTACTACGGGCCTCAGCCTTTCCTAATTAAAGCCATGTGCACCAACAAACCAAACTACAATCCACCATTAGTCTACTGAGACTTATAAATTGGCACTTAACTTGAGCCTTATTCCGAAAGCCACAACGCACAAATTAATCACGCTAAAGTCTTGAACAACCGGCAACAAACGACTTCAAATTTGAGTCTTACTGCGATTGGGATAAGGATTAGGTTTGGGGGTAGAAAGTGGCCCGGGGTAAGAATCTTGTTAGGTGTAATGATTAGGTGGGGTGATGTGTGGTTTCAGTGATTGGATGACGTCATTCATTTGATGTGGTTTTGTTATTACCCGATACTGAAATTCGGAGGGGTAATCACGTAGCGTTTCGAAGTCAAACGCGCGTTAGGGCAATTGCCCTCCGGGGGATATCGGGCCAAGTATCTGAATGACCAGTGTGTCTAAATGACAAGGAATTATTAAATTGCCCAGTTGTCATAATGTCAAGCTACAAGACAACACATTGTTAAAACGTCTAATTGCCATAATGTCAAGCTACCAAAACAACAAATTGTTAAAACATCTAATTGCCATTGCAACCGTACCGTCTTTTCAAAGATCTCACGGTTCTAATACAATGATTTGCCATACGATAAATAAATTGCCATAATACGAACTATATTGAATTATCTAAATTATTTAGTTGACTTAACTTGTATGTTGACAGACATTTATAATTAATTTGTACTTAATTTAATTTGAATTTTATTCTTTGTTTGATTATTTGACGATCATAATATAAAGTCGTGTAAATTGACCTAAGTATCGTCATTTATATTCTATTTTTATATTATGAAACAAATAAATCTAATCTAACCTTATCAACAAATTGTTAAAAAGTCGGATTGTCATAATGTCCAATATCAAAATATCTAATTACCTACCCATTCTACTCTAAGGTAGGTCGGTGTAGGTACGACGACGAGCGAAGCGAGGAGGAGTGTTAGGAAGAACTGCGACTCTACAGCGCGCGAGCCGAGCGAAGCGAGCGTGCCGCGGAAACGGCCGGCGGAGCGCCAGAACCGACTTTACGGATAATTTGACTAATGGTTTTTATAACATCTGGACATTATGACTCCTTGGACAGTCGCCATCACATACATAGGTACACTATAGGTGTTCAAAAATTGGTGGTTCTCTCCCGCGCTAATTCATATATTTAAAAACAAAAACCAAGCATGATTTAATAGATAAAATACCAAAATTTAATAGATTATGAAGTTTTTTCGAAACTGAGAGATCGATTTAAGTCAGAAACGACAATATGTTACAACAAATACCTAGAACGGACTGAGGACAGCATACATGACAACATTAAATATTTTTGGACCTACATCTCAAATCGCTCTCATTCAACCGATATACCTAACGTAATGTCCCATAATAATATTACTTCAAGTGACAGCACACAAATATGCAATATGTTTTCAGATTTCTTTCAATCCGTTTATCAACCTTCCACTGTTACCGAAGACTACAACATTCCCGAAAATAACCCAATGTCTAACATCAACATACATAGCCTACATGTAACTACTGGCCACATTTCACACGAACTAAAAACACTGGATTTATCTAAGGGTAAGGACCTGACAATATTCCACCCATTTTTCTTAAAAACACAGTTAAAACTATCACCATACCACTTGCTATCCTATTTAATAAGTGCCTGACGGAGGGAATCTTCCCTCGTATATGGAAAACTGCTAATATAGTCCCAGTGCACAAAGGTGCCTCTAAAACTAAAGTCGAAAATTATAGACCTATATCCATTTTATCCACTTTGTCGAAGGTTTTCGAAAAATTAGTTCACAAGCAGATATATCCAAATTTACACAATCAAATAAATTCTAACCAGCATGGGTTTGTACAACACAGATCGACAGCTACTAATCTTTTAGTTTACACTACTTACTTATTTGAAAGTTTAGATAATAACGTAGAAGTAGACAGTGTTTATACTGATTTTCGAAAGGCCTTCGATAGGGTGGATCATCGCTTGCTACTAGAAAAGATTGCATACAATGGAATTAGGGGAAATTTGTGGCGGTGGTTCAAGTCCTATATAACAAATCGTACTCAGAAAGTAGCAATTAATGGTCATGAATCGTAGGCCACGTCAGTTAGCTCTGGGGTCCCACAGGGCTCTATTTTGGGTCCATTATTATTTACAATATTTATTAACGATATAAATAATTGTTTCCAATTTTGTAACTTTCTACTTTACGCAGACGACTTAAAAATATATCACAGAATATGTAATGAAAACGATGCTGAAAGATTTCAGCAGGACCTTGTAACATCCTCCCTATCTCTCAACTTAAAACCTTCTTACTTCAGCCACCTACAGCCTACCTAAATACTTACTCTACATGAAAATCTGAAACCTGAAGCTCTGGAAAACTTGAAGTTTTAAGGTTCTGAAAGTATCATAAATTCCTAAAGCTTTAAGCTGCTGAAATCTATATGATAGGGTTGTAACTGAAGGGAAATAAAATAAATCAAACAAGGGATGAGAGAGAGAAACCAAACAACCAATACATTTATTCAGAAAAGTGATTTTACTCGAACTTTGATTATTTCATCTAACAAAGCCGGTGAGGACTTTATTAGACATCCGCGTTGATTCCTAGGCCAATCCTAAACAAGGGAAAACAAGGCGGACTCAACAAAAACCCTTGTTGCCAAACTTATCCTAGTACAATTTACATCTTGCATTATAAAATATATTTTAAACAATTCAAGGCGAGATCGTCTAATGTCAGGACTAAGACCTAGTTGTGAAATGTAGTAACCAGAATTCTCTGAGGTGTGAGAATTGTACGAGCAACTGAGCAGGATCATGTTCAAACAAGTATTGCAATATAACTAAATAATTAGCTAAAATAAATTACCTAAGTTAAATAATGCTAGTTGAACACAATACTAAGAACCCTACAATTTAACTTTACTAGAATAACATTCATTGGATTATGCTTATTGAACGAGAACACAAGCTTACTGGATATATAAAGGTTTATTTACGTGGACACAAATACTAAAGGAACTGAAACAAGTTAAGAGCCTAACCTACTTATGAGATACCGTCGTTGGCTGTGTGATAAGTAATGGCTTAATTGAACGGTTTATAAGTAAATAGTTAAGGGGTACAAGTCTAATACGAGCCGAAGTAGATCATTAAAAGATGTTTTGAAGTGTATAAAGTATAAGTACCTAGAAGTTAAAGAATGGTTAAAATAGTACGTTAGGTTAATGACGGATGTAGTTGTATGTCGTAATATTATAAAATATAATATTTAATAATTCCTAAACTAGAACATGTTATATCGAGACGTCGATGATATTTCCTACAAAGCAGGAATAGAAAGGGAATATCTGGCTTCTTACCAAATGTAGGTGATACAAATCTCTAGACATTGTAGGTATAAAATAGCTGATTGCAAGCAACCATAAAGCCACTGGACCTCATAAAACTACCCTGCATAAGTCATATAATTGGCAACTATGTCGAAGGCCGAAGTCTCATGAGGACCGATTCCGATGCTAACCCTCTGGGCGCATTACGCTAACCACTCGGGCATGTCCCTACCTAAAACCCTACCGCGAGCAAACGGAATATCCTCATGTGATGGTACAATACCGAGACTTATAATAGATATGTGACAATAGCGCCCGAAGAATGAACTTTATACATGGCAGTAGTAAGAGCGTTAGCCCATCATATTATGAGACCAGCCATTTTATATTTCATAAAGCAAAAGTGATGAACAACTGTAAGGTATATTAGAAGCCAGTTGGGATAGGTATATGGTAATGATGACGACACCGCTCTGCTGCTGATGATGATGATAATAATATATATTAACCGATTCCGGCCACAACAACTGTGTGCATTAGATTATGTAAATGCATAAACGATGGGATTATAACTTCACGTAGCACCCAAATATGTACAGAACGTTGTACTATGCAAACAAGACAAGCTGTTGCCATTCAGGTTTAGTATCCAGATCGAATCGTACAGTCATTCCCCGTACAGTAGGCCCCTCAGTCTTAATATCAATACTCAGTTATGCAGCCGCAATTACAGAGTATTGATCAGATTCTTGCGACAGCGAGGAGTTTTTCTCAAGTCATCAATAGCCTGTACCATCGTATAGCTTTCATATTTCATCTCGCCCATATAATAGAGTGTATAGTAGGTAAATATATATTGGGGTCTTTGATGATTAAGTTTCAGCTGACAACAGCACAGACGTCTCGTTCAAACGGGCCTACAGTGTCTTGAATGATACAATGATCACACAAGCAGCATCAGGCACACCGTTGTCGATAACGGTCAAGACTCCGACCCTTTTCAAAGCCCGTCTTGTGGCCGTAAACTAAAGATGAAGTCTGACGGGCGGAATCCGATAAGACTGTTCCCTAATCACCCTTTGATGAATGCATTTCATCGATCTGGAATAAACCCATAGCTTCGCAATATAATTATTAGGTATATTTGGGCACTACATGTACTACCAAAACCTCTCGCAACTGGAACATACCACACAAAATCGTAATAACAATGATCGGCAGTCCAGTTAGTGATACTACTACATTGATGGTATAGTCAACAATAATAAAACGCCACTGTGACCAAATCCGAACATATATGTTGGTAAATATATATGACATTGGAGCAGCACCTAATCATAGGAACTATAAATAAATATAACCTGGGATGGGCCTACGCCATGATGACGTAATATTATGTACAAAGCTTAAAACTGTATATTAATTGGATATATACGTTTCAATAATATGTAACGCGAGGGTCGCTCAATCACGGTTGTATGTGAAATAACCATGCCAGATCACACAACGCAACGATAGCATTTCAGCTTACTAGTAAGATAGCAATATTTATGCCATTTAAAGCGCATGAAAATACTAAATTTGAACCATAGTTCATGCAGTCAGAAAGCTTTGCGAAACGTAGAAAACCATTTAAGGATCTCTTCATTAGAGTTCATACAGTTGTAGGTATGCTTCATAGCCGCCATTCAGGAATAGTTTCCAGATAGTCCAAACGTCTCATCTGCAGCCAGCTCGAGCGATGTCAGCACCCCTTCCATGTCATCGTCTAGCTGTAGTAACGAAGCCTCTGGTAGCACGTGGTGGCAGCATGCAGCGATGCCCCTCAGAGTTGCCGTAGGATAACATATTGATGTCATAATCGTACCGCATCCGACACAATATAATAATATCCTTTTCTTGTAAAGGTTGATTTTCGCAAAGCCCTCCAAATCCACAACCCATGTCAATAAAGACATTTTAATTTTATAAATATATTATTACAAATTGAATGTTTGAATACTAACAGAAATACTAATACGGAGACGAGACCTGTGCCTATAAATTATAATTGCATTGCATACATTATGTATCTACATACGAATATTGAAGTAAAATAGTAAATATAAATATCACAAACACATACGATCTATGCGTAAGTAGATACTAACACAGACATAAAACGGTATCTAATAAATTTTGGTACACAACAAGTAACACAATGTAATCTAAATACCAACGAACGTTAAGCCTACATTTAATTAAAACTACATAGTTGTAACTACACAGTTGATGCATGAATTTTTATAAAATCATTAGGAGATGTCAGATGTCATAAAAAAATATATCTATAATTTAAAATAATGGATTCTAAAAGCAGTATCAATCTCAGATATAACCAGCTTGTATGAATAATACTCAACACACGGAAGACTCAATAAATACTCAGTATTTAGCAATACCAATCACCATTAATCTTAAATTATCATGCACAATAGAAAAGTAGGTCAAATAAGACACACTTTTTATTAAATCAGGTAAATAGTAAGCCTTCGTTGTCGCCGGCCATACTTACGGTGACAAATATTGTTTGCTTGGATATTGCACTAATTATTAACATACAAAACTAAAGTTACGGTTGGGATAATAGAACCTTGTAAACTGAATCAATCGTTCATGATTAATATCGAGGTAATTGTGTTTAAATCGAACACTCTAAATACAAAAGCTACCCGCCAAAGATACGTTTTATGTATTTGTCAACATAACCATTTAAAAGGAGATTCATCGCGAGGCAATTGCTATGTCAACTTTAATTTGAACATTGTAACGAACGTTATAAACTCAACCGTTAATGTACGTATCAAGATATAACAACACACGCGAATCACATTAAACTATCACCAATATTTGTCACGCAAGATAAAACATTTACCGACGAGAATCTGTGGAAATAAAATATTAAACACACGAAATCCTAGTACATCCTAAAACAATCTAGCCCTACATGAATCCTATCCTTGCAAATACACTGAAACTGACTCACATGATTCGAAGCCCGACGCTCTCGTGAAGGCAAACTCCAACTCCCCTAGAAACGTTGTGCAAGCGCTTATAAAACCTCGTCTTCTCTTGAGTACCCCCGAATCCCTTCCGACGATCACGACACGTGATTGGCCCACGCCATAATTCTGGCATCCTATTGGTTTAGACAAAATCTTGTGGTATAATGTTTCCCTACTCAATCATACGACTCATTTAAGAAGTCACCTATAAAACCCGACCGTCTCGTTTTTAATGTCTTCTAAATTTTGTAAGGTAGTAAGCGTTCCCACCATCATTTAATTCATCTACTCGCCTTCAGATGTCGCCTCAACAGCTAATTATAACCCGTCCAATATTAGTTGGCTATTTATAAAGCGAAGTGCACAGACACAATAGTGATTTGTTTCGTGGTCGGATAACCTGCCAGTTCCCTAACCTAACACATAGTTCAGCTATTTGTCGGTAGAGGTCACCAAAACGCACACTTGACAGATTACCCAACAAATGTCAATTGTCTATCCAAATACTACCTACATCGAGGTAACAACTACTTAACACGATCGAATAACCGTGATTACCCTACTCCTTACTAGATGCTGTTTGAATTCATTAATTTAGAATTAAACGTTAAGCTATCAACCCGATAATCTAAGAAAAAGGTAAGGTCTCTAAAATATGAAATATTTTATTGTAATAATTGTAACCTAACTTTATTTTGTCGTCATTTACCAAAGTATCATCAAGTTTCATCGATAATAAAACTCGATAATCTAAATACGCCCTTAAAACACTGTTGGTAGATGTCTGTTCTGTTACAACCTGGACCGCTTATCAGATTACTGCTCTGTTAACAAACTTGAACTAAATTTAGATAAATGTAAGTTTATAAAATTTACAAAGAAACGATTACCCATAAATAGCTCCTATCATTTATGTAACGCAAAGCTTGCAGAAGTTCAATTTATTAGAGACCTGGGAATCATACTAGACTCAAAATTGCACCTTGACCTTCATGTAAATTCCATAGTAAGTAAGGCGTATAAGATGTATGGTTTCGTGATGCGTTCCAGTACAGAATTCCGACGACCAAGTACTTACTTACAATTATACAAATCTTTAATTAGACCCCAACTCGAACACGCAGTTGCTGTTTGGAATCCCTATTACAAGAAATACTCTGACATCCTTGAAACTGTACAAAAAACGTTTTTAAATACCATGAACTTTAGATGCTATCGTAACAGACTACCATACCAGCAATTGTTACATAAGTATAAATTGATAGAATTATGTTCCAGGCGCATGTTACTAGAAACAATCGTATTGTACGCCCACTGTAACAATCAATTTGATTGCATTGCCCTTAATCACAAACTCGCATATAAGGTACCGAATCGTTGTATTCAGCGAGAGGCGCGTCCTCACCGGCTGTTTGTGACAGGCCGCTGCCGCACCAACGCCGGTGAGCGCGCTCCTCTGCGCAGGCTCGTTCACAATTACAATGTACATTTTAATCACATAGATATATTTGGCTTTAGTATTAGTTCATACAAAAAACAAATAACAGATGTACTCAAAAACAATACAAACTAACTGAAACACTTTGATGTTGTTTAAGCACTTAGTTTAACCATATTAACTTATATACTCAATTATCGCTCTTAATGTCACCGGGCATGTGTTTTTATTTTATTATTTTTCTTTCTCTTTTTATATTTTGTTAGTATTTAACCCCCCGGATTCACAATACTTCAGGGGCTGCACCCCTGACTTACTCCGCATGATGATGTAATATAAAATAAGTAATAAGTGGTGAACGGTGTTGGCCACACATATTGTATTTATTTTTAAGGCTAATAATTTAAGACTCACTTGTAGTGGCTGTTTGTTTACCTAAATAAAAAAAATATATAAAAAAAAAAAAAATATCGGTTCATGCACCCTAATGCCTTGAAAATAGAGGTGTGTTCCGATGTTGGTGACGTGCTTGTTTGCCAATGTATGTGATGGCGACTGGACATTCAGAGACTTGTACTAATGGTCTTCATAATATGACTTTTTGGACATTCGGAGACTTGTACATATTGACTAACGGTCTTTATAGGTAACATCCGGACATTATGACACCTTGGAAATTCTGACACTTGGCCCAACATACCCCGGAGGGGTATATAATTAAATAAGCGTTTGGTATAATTTCACAACAATCGAGAATTTAGTGTAGGTACTTATTTTGAGAACAGACCGTTTTGTGAATCAATCATTGTGGGAATCGTGTGTGGGTAAGGTACTTACTGCCATTTAAAATGTAGGGTATTTTGGGAATGGAGACTTCTGTGTATCAGTTTTATGAGCTTTAATACATAAATATGAAATTGCCATATTGTGAAACGTGTAAATCCAGAACCGTTCATGTTAGTATTAAGTTAATTTGGGTTTAAATTCGTTATGAGAATAGTTTTTTTAGATATGGTGTCGTATTGAGTAGGTACCTCTTGGTGTATTTTGATTTTAGTGTCGAATGCACTGGAAAGTTCAAATATTTTTGTTTTTATAGACTTCCAGGCAGCTTTCTGTCAGCCAGCACTATAGAGGTTGCATAGACGACCTCTACAGTACCACTTAATTAGTGTAAAAGCTAATTTTACTCGCCAGACATCAGACATTTGCGATGCAATTGAGGCTTGATTGCGTGATATGGAATTGGTCCAGTCAAAGCGATACTTATATATATGTTGTGTAAGTAAGGATGATGTAGGTACATTCGAGTTCTTAAATATTAACCTTACCAAAGGTTCAAAAATATCAGGGTACACTTATGACCTTACCAATGAAATAAGTGTTCACATATTTTTTGTCACTTTGTACGTGCAATATAAATACAAATACGTTATTAATAACACTAAGTTACATGTCAGGTTTTTCCACATATTTAATGCGTTGGTACATTAAACATCATTCAATTCATTATCTATTCATTAATTACATCGTATACTAGGTATGTAGTTACATCGATATAGGTATGTTTACAATTCTCTGAGTAGGGAGCTGGTAAAACTGGTAAAACACGGGGGCTGTTTCAACGTAGGTATTGAATTGGGACTGGTTTCCAAATAGGGCTTGTGCACAAATCACGCGAGGTTCGATAGGGGAGGGGGTGGTCAGCAAAAAGCAGCCGAAAAAACCTCGCGTGATTTGTGCACGAGCCCATAGGTACCTCCTTGCACCCACTGGCAGAAGATAATAAGTAGGTATAATAACAATATTATTATTAACACGGACGTACTATGCTTGTTTACTACCGCCGTAGTATTATACTTATTTACAACGATAATAATAGACTTGGTTTTTAATATTCATCTATTTTAAAATATACCGGATAGTAAATGAAGAGTCTATTTGAATAAACGTAGGTATTGGGTTGAGATGTTACTCGCGATCCTTCCAATGTACCAGGGCAGCCACATACGCAAACTGTCAAACAACTGTCAAAACGCTAACAAAACACTAGGAACCATCCCCATGTGTTCGTATTTGGGCGATTTAAGAACTCACCGCTCGACCACAAGCGCGGTCTTAGGCGCTGGGGGTAATCACGTAAAGTTCCGAACGCGCGTACAATTTAACCTTAGAGCATAGAATACTAGAGAGAGGACAAGCCGCCGGCGCCGGCGGCCGTGTCGCAGCTGTATGCTCAATGGGCATACACTGCCATACTGTGCACGCGTGCTGATCGCAGAGAATATTACGTTTTTTCCCAAAATGCCTGATATGATGCGCGTTTATCTCCACTTATAATAAATCTCTAAATTAAAAAAAGAATCAGCCAGTTTGAAACCAAGCTTTGCGCGGTTCGAATGTTCTCAGCATCCCATGAACGGAAAAATATGAAACATTTTATATAGGTACATTATTATTCTAGCTGCAACTTAGGATAGTTTTTATCCGACTGCGACAGTTAATTAATTTTCCGAAATATACGACTTCATTTAATTTTTCATTTATTTTTATTGAAATCAAACGCTGCTCCAACTGTCAGCTATAAGAACCGTCAAATTTTCGTCAAAATGGCGGAATTGCTTTGCCTTTCACTTATTAATAATTTTTTCTACTCCTGTACCGTTATCTGTCATTTATATAGGCTGTAGCTCAAATACAATGACACCACTAATAAGTCGTCGAAAAACTCTATGCTCTATGGCCCAAAAACGCACTGTTTAGCGTACTTTTTTGGTTCATACATTTTTCATAAAAGCCCTGTTTAACTTTTTTTTAAATCGGCCGCTATATTGCAGTGGTGCCAACTTCATAAACTAATATTTTGAAATAAAAGTATTTATTTACGATTTAACATTTGTATATTATAAATTATTTACCACAATAATAATAAATCATTATCTATTGTGTGTTAAATTACATGTTTTATAAATTCTTGTTATTATTTATGAATATAAACAGTTCAAATTCAGTCCGGGTACGGATTCGGTTTGGTTCGGATGGCAAGTGCAAACAAATTAAAAACAAAACAAACCATAAACAAGAAGTGTCACATTTCCGATTTCCCACCAAAATATATACAGTTCAAAATGAAAAGATGAAAGATGATAAACTATTAGTCCTAGACTATTTAGATTTTATTCGTGTTTGTGAAGACAAAAGTGTACGTTCCTTTTAAAATGGTCGAAGAAATTAATAACTGGCACTCCTGAAGAAATTGCGTGAGTAGCAAAAGTACGAATAGAAAACTTGCTGCCTGAAAAGGCTAACTATTTTGTAGTCTGCTATTTATTTAAAATTTGTCGTAGAAAAAGTATTGTATGCAACGGTGTATAACTGGTCTAAAAACGCTCGTGGCGTCTTTAATTGCGATGCTCGCCAAGGCTCGCATCGCAACCCACGCCACTCGCGTTTTAAAACCCTTCTTACACAACAGTTGCATAAAATACTATAAATCCCGTCTACGATAGACCTTTACGAGACAAATGCTAAAATATAAACCATAAAAAAATATTCGATTCTGATATGAGAACTTATATGCGCAAATGTCGTTTTATGTCGTAATTTCAATAAATGAAATCAACAAATTTGAACAATATAATTAACACGAATTTGTTTTTTTTTGAATGACAATGGCACGCGCTCGGCGCATTCAGCCAAAGTACCTGCGGCGCTACCACGAAAACCGATACTCAATGTTCATATATTTGCATCCCTGTCACTCGAGTATGGTTAGTGCGATAGAGATAGAGATACCCGAATATTTTCGAATTCCGAAGTTCGTGGTTATAGCTCAGGAATCGAAAATATGGTAAATAATCATAATGTATTTACTCGAAAAAGAATTTAAAATAAATATAGTCAAATGGAGAAAAAAACAAAGCAAGAGGTTATATAGGTAATGATTAAGTTATAAGAGTCCAGAGTTTTAAGAGGGGGTATGTTCTGTCCCTTTTCCGCAAAACGCACCTTCATATGAAACGATTGTTTTTTACTATGACGCTCGAGTATATTGACGTCACAGTCCCTCATCGTTTTCTCACTCTAACAAGCGACATTAAAACGGATGTAGCTTCATATTTTTTTGAGATATTTCAATGGGAGTTTCATTATCTTCTATCTATTTATACATAATAAATGCCTATGTCCTGACTGACTTATTCACTCAATCACTCACTCACTCACTCATCAACGCACAGCCGAAACTACTAATCTTAGAGAGTTGATTTTTGCACAGTATGTTGCTTTTATAACGTGGGCTAGGGATAAAAAGGGATTTTTGAAAGTTCTACCCCTAAGGGGGTAAAATGGGGGTGCAAAGTTTGTATGGGAGAATCTTTTTTTTTTGAGCTATAGACTTAAACTTTGTAGAAAAATTAGTTATTAGAATACAAATGAAATACTTTCAGCGTTTTGGAAAATTCCACCCCTACGGGGGTAAAATAGGGGTGCAAGGTTTGTATGGGGGAAACATTTTTTTTTTAAATAGAGACTTAAAACTTTGTAGAAAGATCAGTCATTAGAATACAAATAAAGAACTTTCAGGGTTTTAGAAAATTCTACCCCTAAAGGGGTAAAATAGAGTGCAAAATTTGTATGGGAAAAACTACTTTTTTTTAAATAGAGACTTAAAACTTTGTAGAGAAATTATTCATTAGAATACAAATAAAGTACCTAGATTCAGTGTTTTAAAAAAATCTACCCCTAAGGGGGTAAAATAGGGGTGCAAATTTTGTATGGGGGAAACAATATTTTTTTTAAATAGAGACTTAAAACTTTCTAGAAAGATTAGTCATCAGAATACAAATTAAGTACTTTCAGCGTTTTAGAAAATTCTACCCCTAAAAATAGGGGTGCAAAGTTTGTATGTGGGAAACTATTTTTTTTAGCTAGAGTCCTAAAACTTTGTAGAAAGATTATTTAAATACAAAGAAAGTACTTTCAGCGTTTTGGAAAATTTCACCCCTAAGGGGGTAAAATAGGGTGCAAAGTTTGTATGGGAAAAACATATTTTTTTTTAATAGAGACTTAAAATTTTGACGAAAAATTACTTATTAGAACATGAAAAATACTACATTCGGCGTTTTACAAAAATCATTCCCTAAGGGGGTTAAAAAAGGGTGCAAGGTTTGTATGGGGAACACTTTTTCTGAGCTAGACACTTAAAACTTTGTAGAAAGATTACTTATAAAAATACAAAAAAAAAGACTTTCAGCGTTTTGAAAAAATCTATCCCTAAGGGGGATAAAAAGGGGTGCAAAGTTTTTATCAGGGAAAGTTTATGTTTTTGAGTTAGAGACTTGAAACTTTGTAGAAAGATTACTTATTAAAATACAAAAAAAGAACACAAATCGTTTTAGAAAATTCCACCCCTAATAGGGTTAAAAAGGAGAGCAAGCTTTGCATGGGCAACACTTTTTTTTGAGTTAGACTTAAAACTTTGCAAAAAGATTACTTATTAGAATACTAAAAAAGAACTTTCAGCGTTTTAGAAAACTCCATCCCTAAGGGGATCCTTAAGATCCTTAAGAAGGGTAGCCAGTGTTGTGTGGGAAAAACTTTTTTTTTTACTAGACTTAAAACTATTCAAAATGTTACTTATTAAAATTAATAATAAAGTACTTTCAGAGTTTTAGAAAATTCCACCCCTAAGGGGGTTAAGAAAGCTTTGTATGGGCAACACTTTTTTTGAGCTAGAGACTTAAAAGTTTACGAAAAAAGTTCTTTCAGCGATTAGAAAAATTCAACCTCTAAGGGGGTTTAAAAGGGGGTTCAAATTTTAAATGGCGAGCAATAAAATTTTAAAGTGTGAGTAAGAGATTTTTAACTTCGGTCTTATTCTGTACGTTAAAAGACTACAAAACTGATTTCAGAGTTTTTCCAAATTCATCCCCTAAGAGTGTTAAAATTGGTTCAAAGTTTGAGTATTTCAAGGCATTTTTAAAGTATGAGATTTTTAACTTTGGTTTTAGACTGTTTGTTCACAAACTAGAAAATGAACATCAACTTTTTTTTTAATTATCCCCTAAAAGAGGGTTCAAATTTTGTATTGAGAGAAATCATTTTCTAAGACGATAAAAAGTTCTACGCGGACGAAGTCGCGGGCAACAGCTAGTTGTCAAATAAGCGTGTAGGTATACAAGAGTATGTGTTTTAGATGTGTGCGTGCTTTGTCTTGTCAATTACTTGGGCGTTGTGTGGGTTAATGTACTTGCGACAGGCTCACTCTATACAAATCGGCCGCCATGTCCGATCTCCTTATATTCATACATCTGTGAATTTAACTGTCAATTTTCCATATAAAAAGTGACATTTAGACCTACCCGACATTCGTACAATGCGTTACGTGATCGACCTGCTGAACGAGTACAATCGCGCGCGACCAATCTATATTCGACTAGTGTATACCTCCTCAGTTGCAAACAAGGGTACATCCCGCATGGTAAGAGGTACCGGCGTGCAACTCCAAGGTCGTCAGTCGTCACATACGTGTTGCTAATGACGAACTTTATTATAAGTATTACTAAACAGGCGTACCTACATAATAGTTACATAATTTTCCAGAAATGCTCAGAAATGTCCTCTTCTCTCAATTAAGACAAATAGAGTCGTAGCCCAACGCCAATGCAATAAATAGAGCGAGACAAATGAAGGCAGTATTGTCATTTCATTTCGACCGGATCAGACAGCCGACCGATTTACTGCTAAGATTCTCGGGTACAGTGTGCAAAACAATCGTCTTTATTCCCTTTAAAAAAAATGTTTGTCTATACAGTTTGCCGACGATAATACAAACTTTGGACCCCCATTTCACCCCCTTAGAGTATGAATTTTGAAAAATGCTTTCTTAGTCCACCCTAGACCTTATAATAGAAACCCTAGAACCAGAGCGGTTTGGGCTGTGCGTTGATATTTCGTGTAGCCAGCGTTCGGAACGGAACAATGAGTCACACTTTTTCATGCGTGCAGCCGGCGTTCATCTATTTATAAGACGTTATCACGTCAAAACGTAGCCTCTGTACGTAGTAATTATATTATTTATTGTGTGCCTCTGTATAACTTGAGATTACTTAAGATAACCAAACTGCATCGAAGCATTATTTATTCAAAAAGCAACTCGGTAGAGTAAAAGTGGTAAAAGATGCAAATTGCACTGACAGTTTTACAAAAAACCGTCGGTCATATTGAATAATAATACTCCTTGGCGATAAATACGTTTTTTCAAATACCACTTGTTATCAAAATACTACCTACCCCGTTTTGAATAGGTACCAAAATGAGAAATACTCGAAATGTTTGTTAGGTATGTTTTTCAGGTTCCCAATCATACCATACGGTTATCACAAGACGACGAATGATACACTATCCGTCTCTCGTTGTGTAATGAAAATGTTTTTTTTTGAAAATTAATTTTATTTGAAGTATAATAACTAAATCAGTAGGTACAATTTCCTTACACACTACTTGTCTTATTGCTAGTACATCTGTGTGAGCTTTTATGTATGCTCGGTTGCTTTGAGGTTAGAACACCCGAACTAGGTCATCCTGCATCTCAGGGTCCTTTCCTCTGATGGCATTGTATAAGTTTTATTATGGTAGCATAAATAGGTATGTCTGATTTCATAATTATTATAGTCAGGTATAATTACTATAATTATACCTGACTATAATTATTATTCCCTACCTACATACCTCAGAATTATGAGTAGTCATAATTATGACTAAAAGGCAGCGCAACGACAATTTTGTCGCAAAGACGTTTTATTTTCTCTTACTCTGGAAGTAGGTCATTGTTTAGCAAGTTGCGGTCTGGTGGTGATGCGTTTCGACGGAAAAGTTATAAAAAAACATTAACAATTGTAGAAATCTATAAACTGTATATTAGTGTATCCTGTATGCATGTGCGTATGGTGTGTTTATATATTACACTTCCATAATATATTATACAGTCGATACCCAACGAACCTATAAATCGTGGGATGTGAAAACCAATAAAAACTCGTACCAAATTCCATCAAGATGATGAAATTTGGCACGATTTTTCATTGGACATCGTTTTCATTTCATCAGAATATAATTTCGCCAGATGTCTTATACTTATATTATGTTTGTCACGAATAAGTCGCGTCCATCATATTTCTCTCTCTCTCTTTTTGCATGAGTTAAAAAGATACAGAGATATAGTGGTCGCCAAATATTGGACACTTCATTAATCGGCACCTAAGTTATTGATATTTACGAAATGTCATATTTAAAAATTAATCTTGTCTAGTTTAACGTTGTTTTGCTATCGCTACCCAATAAGCGAGTTAATTTAATCGCGGGCGCAGAGCATCGTCCGTCTACCCGCCAATTTGAGAAACAACCTTCCCGGATCACCCACACAACTAGAGGTAGGTATGTATGTACACTCAGCGTCAAATACTTTGTAGCGACCAAAGTAGTCAAATAGTTCGGTACACCATATATTTAGTATCGTGTACCGAACTATTTGGCCACTTTGACTGCTACAGAGTATTTGACGCTGAGTGTACAACTAACTAAATTAACAGGGAAATAAAATTGTACTGGTAAAGGTGTTTACGTTTTTCGCTTTATTACAAAGGAATATGGTGCAAAAGCGTTGGTTCAGTCAGCGGTTGAGAACAATTATCTGCATAAGTAATTTTATTTTAGGTACTTTTAGTTTTATATTCAAGTTATGTATCTTTCATAAGTAGTTTAGTTTCTAGAATATTGTTATTGTTAATTACTTCTAATTCTGCATAGTAATTTTAATGCAGGTAGGACCACATGACTTTCCACCCTAATACGAGGTAAGTGCAAATGAAACAAATAAATGAAAAACAATTTTTTATTAAAAGATTTTTTTTTGGTAAATGCAAAATATTACCGAACAATTTACGCATCCGTCATATTCAAACGTGGATTCAAATATTTTAGTTTCTATAAGTACAAGCGGACTTATTTTATTATAAACGTGTCAAATAAATAATTAAAATATTAAATTAACAATTTCACAATTATCGTGTTATTACTATGATTTTCGTTTATTCGTGGAATACAGAGATAGTACCTACCTACAGAAATTCATAAAAAACATACTTATAACAATATTGTCTAAAGTTTTAAACATACGTAAGTAGGTACAGAAACATTTAAGGGAAATAGATTTAAATACCTATATATTATGGCACAGAATACATCGAGTTTTTGAGTCTATCAACATAATAAATATTACAAATAAATAAATATTACGGGACAATTTTACACAAATCAACCTAGGCCCACGGTAAGCTCAATAAGGCTTGTGTTGTGGGTACTAGACGACGATATATATATTAGATAAATACATATAGATACTTATATACATATATAACATCCATAACTCAGGAACAAATATTCGTGATAAACACACAAATAAATGCCCTGACCGGGATTCGAACCCGGGACCTCCAGCTTCGTAGGCAGAGTCACTACCCACTGGGCTACGGAGGCCGTAATACAAATGTATTAGGTAAAATGCAGAGTTATTTTGGATGCGTTATATAAATAACTACATATATTAAAAGACATAATAAAACCATGTATCGTACCTGGCAACATGTTGTCGATGTATTCCAAGAAAATACGAATAAATATTTACATTACTTTATAATTAATTAGTAACTGGCAGATCCAGAAGGCACATTGATATTTGAGTTCGTTATTTTTCAAATGCCCTAATGGGTAGATATTATTTTATTATTTAAGCAAAAGCTTTTGCGATATTATAATAAGGCACTGTGTTTTGTTCTTTATATTCTATTAAAATATGCCAAAAGTTATTGCTTTTATTTGGATATGATAGATTCAAATTTGTTTAAATACTTAATAGTATCGCCATCTAGTGAGATTTTATGTACACCTATTGCTGCATCTGATATTTTAACACTTTCCACCATGAAAATAGCGACAATTTTTTTTGTAACTCTCGCACGCTACCCAAAATGCTAGGCGTAATATTCATCTATAACGAGATATGCCTCCGTAGTCTATATATTTAAGTATAAGTATCCCATTTAGCATGTACATGTACAACCTTCTACAATTCAGTTAGCCCACAATACGAAATTCGAATATTGTTAAATTTAGTTACGTTTCTATTACTAAAACTTAGATCACATTTCTCTCTTAGGCGTTACACCTTTTTTCACGAAGTAGCAACAAAATTGAAGAAGCACTTTTCTTGAAAAAAATAGAGCATTTGTTAGAATAGTAGTTTTTTTACTTCGTGGAAAAAGGGGTTCGTCAACACATCATCACACCTTCACATAACAATTTCTATTAAAATTTTGTTCCTCTACATACTAACACAGGGCACCGACACATTATGTATTTAGTATGACTAGTATTAAAATATAAATTACATTATCCTGAAGCCTTGTCTTGGGGTATTTATAACAAAAAAAAAACAAGACATTCCAAACAATCTCGAGGCACACTATCTATATGAAACATTATGTTAAATGACTGTATGTTATGCTAGTAAATGTACAACTTTCAGACAACCATTCGTTGACAACTGAGCTATGGTAACAACATAAAAACATCAGAAATTGTACTTATGATAGATTCGTACCGTATCTGACAAACATAAGTTTATCTAACAAACAAAAGGCTATGCTAATATTTTTTTCTAGAACTCAAGCCCAAAGAGAAGGAGAAGACAAAGCGACTGTATTTCATTGTTAAGTTTAACCGCTGATTGTTTACCTTGGACTAAACTAAATGCTTCGATTACTAATAAAAAGTTGGAAACACCGATATACCCTTCTTCGTTTTAATTTGAACATTGCTAGTTTAACTATAGAGTCACTATTCGAGTAAAGTATTTATTAAACACGTCCGTTTCATTTCGAAGCAATGGACATTGTTGGACCGATGAGTCTTAAGATAAGATCTAGAAAAATTATTCTCACTATACCTTTAATTTACAAATGCATATAAGGCTTTCTGCTGTTTAATGGTTGAACAATTACAAAATATCTACCGTACAATAGCTCAGTCGTATCTAGACAAATATTCACAATTAACACCGCGTCCCATCCATCGCCATCTTCGACCTTACTCACCTACCAAATTAAGCACGAAAAGTCCCTTGACTTCATTAGCTCCTAAAGAGATCTATAATAGGTACACCATTTTGTTTCCTACTATATAAAATATGGCTTGAAAGTACTAGTAGTGAATAGCTATAAAACAATAGCAAGTGTTTCTCAAATATTAAAACAAAAAAATTGTAAAATATCTATTAAAATATCCACAGTTCTATTCCTCTAAAAAGTGAAACACTGTTTGCTACGTGTCTTAACAAGTCCTTGATTTCCAAAGGCACTATTGGAACCATTACCATTACTGACAACTGGAGGTCTATTTGACTTGACTTCATTGCTATGATATTTGTACATAACCTCGCGTCTTAAGATGATACGCGGAAGAGATGTGATACTTGAGCCAATACCAAACAGATCTCCAGCCTAGCTAGAACCATGGCGTTTACGTCGGATATAAAGCACACGCCCCTCTTGCATTAACATATTTGCTAGTAACTTATCCGTATGAGGGCCCACTTCCACCCAGTGTGATGTTTTGTGCAATTGGGTACTTAAATATAAGTTCCGCGTGACGTCACATTATGCTAAATAGTGTACCATTATGTGACATCACGCGGAACTTTAACGGCCTATATCTTCATTATTTTTGGTTTTATTGACAATATAAAAAATACGTGTCCAATATTTTTAGATAATGTAGCTATATATATATATAACTGAAGGACTAAATAGTATTTTTAGGAAAGTAGCCAATTGCCTCCTTTATGCCTACAACAAAGCTCGCTTCTTTTCTCCACAAACCTCCAACAAAATTCTTTTGGCTCTGGGTAACCGTTGCCAAAGTAATTCATGTTTATCTAGCAAGAGCATTTGCTAGTAAGGGAAGAATTTAGGTCCGACTTAAACGCGACCTTTCTAACTAGAAAATCATAATGATATCCCTGATTCAATACCTATCGAAGCTAGTAGAGTCCCTACTGGTGATGTCACTAGCGGCGTCCGCCGTGGAACTCGAGGTGCCCTCGGTGACGGAGGTTTTAAGTAAGGGACGAATTTACAGCCGACGTAAACGCGATCTTTCTAACTAGAAAGTCATAATGATACTCCTGATTCAATACCTATCAAAGCTAGTAGAGTCCCTACTGGTGATGTCACTAGCGGCGTCCGTCGAGGAGCTGCTGGAGGTGGCAGAGGTGATGGAGGTGGCGGAGGCGGCGGAGGCGGAGGCGGCGGGCTCCGCGGGCGGGTATCAGAGGTGCTCGTCGCGCCCGTTCAGGGGCTGCCGCTCGTTGTGGTCGGAGGGTCGGTTGCGCTTGAAGAAGCCGCACTGGAATTAGAAGGAGGTGATAATGATAATAGTGAGAAACCTTTGTTGGCAATAGGGAACATTACTGCAATGTTCTGCCATCAGAGGCAGCACTACCACTAATAGTAAACCAGTATAGAAATATAGGGATTCACACACACATGCACAATTGATTGTCAAATGAGTGACAAGGATGCTTGCATAGACAATACCGCAAGTGGGAACGAGATACAATGTCAAGGCTGCTAGTGTCGCCACTTACGAAGAGTTTTGCGTAATGTGGGAACATTACGCAAAAATTGGGTACATTCTTGGGTAAAAAAAAATATTATTCAATTCAGTCCGTCAGTTAGATTATCTAAAAATATTGGACAGGTGTTTCTTTTTTTGTCAATCAAACAAAAAAATATGAAGATATAGCCCGTTGAAGTTTCGCGTGACGTCACATTATGCTAAAAAATGTATCATAATGTGACGTCTCACGGAACTTTAACGAACTCATCATGTTTTTTTGTTTGATTGGCAACATAAAAAACCATGTGTCCAATATTTTTAGATAATCTAATTGACTGACTAAATAGTTTTTTTAGGAGAGTAGCCAATTTGAAGTGTTCAATCATCAGATATTTCTCTTGGTTCAGAGGGATCACCCCTCTGTAACTTTTCGAAAACACGTTAGGACAACTCAGCTGTCATTTTCGCATCCAAAAAAGTGACATTTAGATCTACGTACAATGCGTTACAAAAATGATATTGAGGTTTCTAATATATTTTTTTCCTAAACTGAATAGTTTGCGCGAGATACACTTCCAAAGTGGTAAAATGTCCCGTCCCCCCCCCCCCCCCCCGGTAACTTCTAAAATAAGAGAATGATAAAACCAAAAAATATACATTTTGTACATTACCTACCATGCAAACTTCCACCGAAAATTGGTTTGAACGAGATCTAGTAAGTAGTATTTTTTAATACGTCATAAATCGTAAACCGCAATTTATTTTACGGAACCCTTCATGGGCGAGTCCGACTCGCACTTGGCCGCTTTTTTTACCTGGTTGTTAACAACACCTACCTTATAAAGAGCGAAGATGAGTAGCAGCAGCAAGAGTGCTCCCACCACCGCCGCCAACACCACCACCCATAGCGGTATGGAGCCGCTCTCAGCGGCGCCCAGCTGTTGGCTCACCACCGTCTGGGCCTCGGCCTGGTGCCAGGTGGTGCGTCTCGGCGGGCCCACTATCGGCAGCTGGGTGACGTGCGCGGCTACTAGGGAGGAGAGTTTCACTGCCTGGTCTTTTGAGATCTGGGGAAAACGATTATGAATTATTTGGTCTGTATCGACAAACGGCCACTGTATACTCGACTATCAATCTGGGCTTTTAGGATAAGCGCGTCGTCTCGTTCTATCGAACGGTGTCAGCCAGAGACGGATGCTCTATCCTGTCACTTATCGCGTGATAAGGCCATCCATGCTACGGGGCCTGGACTTTTCACCCTCAGCCTGTACCACTGGGTTTTTGGGTTTGTGTTTTCCTCTGGGTTAGAAGTTCAAAAGGCAATCGCTTTCGTAAAACGTATGCCTACGTCAAATCTAGAGAATCCACTGGCTCCACAGAAAACCAGCGCCGTTGATCACGCTAGCCATGCCAACTGCATTGCTGAGTAGATGCCATTTCAGGTTCACATCCCGATCTACGTCTTCGATGTATTTGTTAATGTGTTTTGTTACTTATGTTGTGTTACCTGAATAAATATCATTCTATTCTATTCTAAATCTTGGGATTAAGTGACTAAGCGGACCCCGGGCTCCAGGGCTTTACAGCCGGGAAAACGCTTGGACCTTAGTTTGACTAAAGCAACTGCTATTTGTCCTTCCAACCCAGAGGGAAATCTAGACCTCGTAGAACCGGTTCCCTCGCGATGTGTGTATTTTTTTGTCAATTCTGTTTTTTTAATAAATAAAAAAACTGACTCGCAAGAGAAACAAGCTCACTGAGCCACTAGTGAATAGATAAGTATAACAGTATAGAAATCATCATCATCATCATATCAGCCGAAAGACGTCCACTGCTGGACATAGGCCTCCCCCAAAGAGTGCCAAAGTGACCGGTCCTGCGCCACCCGCACCCAGCGGCAAACAAATAGAAGTGTTTATTTGCAAGAATACGTAAGTACAAAAGTTTTACATATGTTTAACATAGTTCCAGTATGGTTACCTCATTGAGCACAGAAGCGTTGAGTCTCGTCCGCAGAGCGACCCACACCTCCTGCCCCTTCAGCAAACGCCCAGTAGCACAACGGACCACCGCGCACTTGTACTTCTCGTTGCAGCTGTTCAGGAGGGCGCTCAGCTGGCTGTCCACCTGGAACTAAACATTCATTTATGAGTAACGGATCAATCACGGATATTCAACGATAAAAATGTGGGCATTATACGCCTTATTCCAATGGAATAAGGCGAGAAAGTGTAGACAACAAGCAAAGTTACTGTTGAAATGTGGATATGGTGCCACGTGGTTGAGCTGGGTTTCTTGATGGGAGGTTATAGAAGAACACACGTCCGTTTCGTATCGTATATATTTGCAAAGAGAAATAATAATTATCCTAATGACATTACATCAAGGCGGTTTAAATTATAACGCCATCTGTCGAGTAAATCCTAAACTACTTACTAAACTAGTTTGCTTTGCTAGGATCTTACCTAGATAAGCTATCTAGTGGTTCTAGTTAGAAACCATAGATGGCGCTGTTATTAACAGTAACTTACTACGGAAAAGTAACTAAAAAAAAGCGGCCAAGTGCGAGTCGGACTCGCACATGAAGGGTTCCGTTAAATTAATTGCTTTTTACGATTTATGACGTATTAAAAAAAACTACTTACTAGATCCCGTTCAAACCAATTTTTGTTGAAAGATTGCATGGTAATGTACATCATATATTTTTTTTAGATTTATCATTCTCTTATTTTAGAAGTTAAAGGTGCCCCCCCCTTTAACTTCTAAACACACATTTTACCACTTTGGAAGTGTCTCTCGCGCAAACTATTCAGTTTAGAAAAAAATGATGGTAGAAACCTCAATATCATTTTTGAAGACCTATCCATAGATTCCCCACACGTATGGGTTTGATGAAAAAAAAAATTTGAGTTTCAGTTCTTAGTATGGGGAACCCCAAAATTTATTGTTTTTTTTTAATTTTTGTGTGAAAATCTTAATGCGGTTTACATAATACATCTACTGACCAAGTTTCAACAGTATATCTGTTATAGTTTCGGAAAAAAGTGGCTGTGACATACGGACGGACAGACAGACAGACAGACATGACGAATCTATAAGGGTTCCGTTTTTTGCCATTTGGCTACGGAACCCTAAAAACTGTATTTTTGCATACAAAAGGTAGTATATGTCACCGGAGCATAATTTTGAATCGATTACGAGTAATAAATACTTCTTTCAACAAAATCGGTTCAGTATCTTAAATGCTCCGGTGGAAAGACGTTAATCAAACATAGACTGCTAAAATCAAATCCCTTCCTTTAAGTGGGGTCCATGGACCCCTTAGGGGCCCGTGACATGATTGCTAGGGGTCCACGGCCACTTCGTTCACTCTTAACCTTTTTATTAGAAATATCTTGTTATTCGCGCGAAATGAGTTTTTTTCAACATTGTCTTCGAAAGGGGTCCGCGTTATTTTTGAAATTCTGAAAGTGGTCCATGCCTAACAAAAGTTTAAGAACCACTGCCGTAGTTGGTCCAAAAAAGAGGGGGTGTCTTAGGGGGGGCGAAATGTAATCTCGCTCATATTTGAAACAACCGAACTGAGAAAGTACCACCTTACAGAAGACCGCAGCCATAACAACAAAGTGGTTTGTGGCTTTGTGGGTATTTGGTGTTGTGTTCCTGATGATGAGAAAGGTCGCAAGAGCCCTGAGGATATGTTGTGCTCAGAGTGGGACACCTGTCAACACAACGAATCCTCAAATAAATAAAGGATCAGCATGCTTGTGCTTACCATCAGGCAGTCCATACGCTTGTTTGCCACCGTTGTAGTATTAAAAAAGCATAACGGTCAGAAATGCAACTCCCAACGCCGCATTAAGAAGAAGCTACGCAAGTGGCTACTAGATAACTCTGTACAATTTCGAAGAGTTTCTTTAACTACCGTGTACATAACTAATGACCTACTTAAGTACTTATTATTGTTAGTGGAAAAAATACGGAGTAAAACGAATTTTCCCGGACAAAAGACCTATCTAAATCGATTTCTCGCCCCCTTAACCACCTACATTCCAAATTTCATCGAAATCGTTAGAGCCGTTTCCGAGAACGAACGTGATTACAAATATATACAGTGTGTAACGGAACGACGGGCCTTCCTGCAAGGGGGGGATTAGTTAGCGTTAGTACGTACGTAAAAACAAAAATATTTTTTTTTTGACGCGATTTTTTTTTCACTTTTCTATGGAGCGTTGGCCGACTGGGGCGACCTGCTCCATACAAATGTTTAAAAAAAATCGCGTCAAAAAAAATACGTATACCAGTGGCGGCGCGTAAAATTTTTCGATGGGCAAGCCGGACCGTAAAACTTATGAAAGAGTTTAGAGTATATAACTATAGGCTCGCCTAAAAATAAATTTTAGGCAAGCCGGTTGGAATCGGCTTGTAGCTCTGCCTCGATTTGGAGCAGCGGCGGCAACGGCCTATATGTTGGAGCGAGAGGGCGTGCCGATCTCCCGCTCCCACGTAGCGTAGGGCACACTGCTGCCGCTCCAAGTCATGGCTGAGCATTAACCTTAATATCCGGTTCCGCAAAACGTGTTAGATTAAAGCAATGCCTTACCTGATCTTCTCGTTTTCTCCTAACACTTTCATGCCTCTGTTGTCCAGCGGAAGAATAACTACCTCCAGACTGAGCACTGTAACCTGAAAAATATTATTTTTGTCAATTAGAAAAGGTTTTAAATGACCAAAGTTGACACGACTGTCTCTACAGTCTAAGATATCAAATCGATCTGAATAACAATGTTACGTTCCATTTGACATTTTGGTAGCTAGTTGTGCTTTACCTAAGTGTTTTATTTATTTATTAAGGACCTTCAACAATAAGCATACCATTACATAATATAGCACAAGCACAAATTAAAACCAAGTACCTTATTAATTACAGAAGGACACAGCATGCACCAATTAATAGTGAAAATAAAAATAAAAACAGATTACAATTAGTTTGACTCCTAACCTATTGATCACATATTATTGCGGAACAGTGGCGTAGCGTGAGTTTACGCCGTCCGGAAATTCGCCACCACCATGCAATGAAATGGCCCCCCTATCCTTTGTCCTTCCCGGAGTCTTAAACTATTTCCGTACCTAATTTAATCTAAATCGGTTCAGCGGTTTTAGCGTCAAAAAGGACAGGAAGAATCTATAACATTAGTAAGTATGGATTTGAAACACCGAAGGAGTTCAACATTACCTGATTGAGACGAGTAAGAATATCCTCCACCACTCCTAGAGCTCTGATATCCGCCGCCCGACTGCGAGATCTGACCACTGCCCCCACTCTGGTATGCCTGGCCACCGTGGGATCCGCCAGATTGTGAGTACTGTCCACTCCCACCACTCTGGAAGGTCTGGCCACCGTGGTATCCAGATTGGGAGTTGGCACTGCCACTTTGGAAGGTCTGACCCTGACTGCCCTGGCTGCCAGAGTTTTCATATCCAACTTGCGCTACTCCGACTTTGAAGTTATTGTTAGAGCCCTGTGCGCCATACTCGCCGATGCCTGAAATTAATATAAAATCAGCGTTAAGCCGGATTCATACTTATCTGGCGTTTCGTGTCGTGGTGCCATAGAAGGACGTCGATTTCATACTTTAAGTACCATTAGACCCACGCAATATCACGAGCCCTCCCTTTTTACCCAACTGCCGATGGAGAGCAGGGTTATTTTTGTGTTAGGCGTCACTGATACAGCGCATCAGTGATCATCTTGTCAAATAAATACGAACAGGCTTTAGAATTACATTGTTTTGATTTAGAGGTAGGTGTTATGGGCGTAAAAGTACTTATAACGAGAGGAGGTCACTGTCAATAATCGAGTTAAAGAATAAATAATGAACAAAGAATGTACAATATTTAAAAGAGCTTTTACGAACCAACGCGTACAAGACCTAAACTATTTAATAATCTCTTCAATATCGCAATGTTAGTTGATGCATGTTGTTTTAAGAAGATTTTTTTTTTCTATTTATTTCTTAAATATTTTAAAAACCTCACCTCCAAGCTCATCGTCCTTATCACCGACTGACGTCAACCCGCCTCTATACGTCGCAGAGTCCGCCTTCATGACGTCACGGTTGACCGTCTCCGTTGTAGCCCAGTCACGGTGGACAAAGCCTTGTCCTTGGCCGAAGCTTTGAGACCCACCGGCAGACCCGTGGTTGATGAAGCCTTGGGAACCATATCCTCCCTGGTTGCCAGTTCTGGAAGGTCAATGCAATTTTAGCAGGTGTAAGTTGTACCTACAGAGATGGATGATCACCCCCTTCACATTTCTTCATCGTAAAAAGAAGAACAGAGAGGTTATTTCTATAAATTAGGTACATTAACATATGGGATGGATCTAATATAAGTCTCAAATAATCGAAAGGTTTAGACGACGACGCACAACTCGAAAGGATCCATAAAACATCAGCGTCGAGTCATCCTCTGTGGCCCGACATCGTGCTGAATGGACTCCTCTTTCGCATTTTACTTATGCATATTAAGGTTCAGTAATATTGCGAAATAAAGTTCTCTTCTTTCTTTCAGGAATAGTAAAAGAAAGGTGGACATAATTTTATAAAACTCATGTATACTTACGTATGGAACGCGCCGCTAGCTTCCTCTCTACTCAGCCCTCCATACTCCGTGCTAGTCTCCGCTTGCCATACGATTCTGTTCTGGTCATCATACACAACCGTCCTATTCAACACTCTCGTCAAAGTGTACCCTTCAGGTATATCGTCTCTATTGCGATTGTAGTCGAATTTGCCCCCGAATTGTTTGTTGAACTCTTCCCGAGCTGCTGCCTCTGCTTCTCTTCTTCTTGCTTCTTGGGCCAGCATGGAGTTCCCATCGTATGAACCACTGGCGGAGCCACTTGAGCTGGATTGCTGGTAGCCACCTCCTGATTGACTGTAGCCACTTCCTGATTGTCTGTAACCACTTCCTGATTGACTGTAGTCACTTCCTGATTGACTGTAGCCACTTCCTGATTGACTGTAGCCACTTCCTGATTGACTGTAGCCACCGCCTGATTGACTGTTGCCACCTGTTTGGGCAAATTGCTGTCCATTGCTGTTTGCTCCAGCAATATTCAACTGACCACCGTTTTGAGCACTAGAGTAGTATCCTGGAAAAAGAGATATTTTTATGTTCCTTCAATAACTTCCATAGGTTTCTTTTAATTGTGTAAGTTTAGCAAACGAATACTTTGACTTTGCAGGCGAGATTTAAGCGGAAATACTTACTTTGTTCAAGCCAGTCGCGGGAGTTTTGAGCGATATATTCCCTGTATATGGCTGCAAACTCGCTGCTTTCCATGGCTGAAAACAGAATATAGCTATTTAATATGACAAAAAATACTAAGAACCTACATTCATTCTTTCAAACACAGAGAGTATTTAAAAGAATTAATGCAGTGCAACGTAACTTAGAGTTAGCGTCAAGAACTATGATGATAATAATGATCAGAGGACTATTATGATTATGACTAACCTTCCTTCTCCTTGTTGAGCCAGAATACGTAAGGGTTCTGCACGGGCAGATTTGATGGGTTCACGTTGCGGGCGACGTCACAATGCACATTGCCTAGCGGCTGCGGCTGCACTAGCATGTACATGAGATTCTCCTCTGAAATAGGTACAAGATTTATTGTTGAGAACAAGTTGCAAGTCGCAATGATGAATGTTGTGGTGTAGGTACAGGTGTTACAATCTAATTGTGTCCCTAATATGTTTAGTCGTTATTAGCATATGAAAATGAAATGTTGAAGACACCTTACTTGTATCTCAGGAAAATATACGGAGATGTAGAAAATGGAAGCTTAACTTAAAGCACAAATCCCTTAATGATAGTAATATGACCATATGGCTGTTTAGCTCACTACTTTAAGAACCCCTATTCTATTTATATACCAACATACTTTCTAGCTATAGTACGGGCCAAAAGAACGTTCCGATGGGATTTGGGCTCCGATTGGTTTTCCTAAGAATGAGTTCAAAACTAACATATCCAATAATTATAATTTAAAACCCCATCGCATGGTGTTATTTATAATAATAATTGGATATGTTAGTTTTAAACACATTCTTAGGAAAACCAATCGGAACCCAAACCCCATCGGAACGTTTCTTTGGCCCGTACAGTACTATAGTCGCCCTGTATGTTTTATCATTATCATACTTAAATATTACTATTACTTAAGTATGATACAAGATAAAGGGCGACCAGCTGGAAAGTATGTAGGTATATAAATAGGGGTTCTTAAAGTAGTGAGTTAAACCGCCATTACCTGGGTTCCTATCTCAAGGATAGTCACTCCGCTAAGGGAAAACAGCAATTCTGCGGAGGTAATGAATAACGCACTAACAAATATTTTTCCATAGGCTCTATTATGACAGAAGGGTTTGGCTTTTTAGTCAGAAGAGAAAGATGGAAAAGATTAAGAAGCGCTGTAGGGTTTACAGTTGGGTCTATTTTCAGAACCTGATCTCACCAGTGAGCGTCTGATACGGCCACATGATGTAGAACTCGGTCTCGTCAGCCGTGAAGGGTCCTTCGTTCTTAATATTGTACTTGTGGATGACCTGGGGTCCCAGCTTGGTCTCATCGGTGAGGTTCGTCGAGTCGTAGAGCGATGCATTGTAGTGGAGCTCTGGAGGGTCAGATGTACTGAAAAAATATATTTTTTATTTAAGCAAATGTCATTAAAGACTTCGTGAGATGTTCACAAGTTGGCGTTGAAGTAAATTCTTTAAGTACACATTGCGCAACTATGAAGTTTCTGAATAATGACAATGTCAACCATAGGAAAAAATTACATAATCAACCCTAGAGGCATGTCTCAGGCACTATAATTTTGAGTAGTTTCATTTGACATTTCCATAAGGGTATACGTTCTTTGGCTTTCAACGTGATTTCAGGCTGAGGGCGGCAAAAATCATTTCTAAGAACTCCACGCTCCTTTCATCATTAGCAGCGCTGTTCATTTGCGGACGTCACAGTTGTATCTCGATCCTATTGTGGTTCGGCAAAAGTCGTGTCGAGACTGTGACTCTTACAGAAGTAATACTCACCCAATAACAGAAAGTATGGCTTTAACTAGCACACCAATAGACATATGCTGGACGTTGTCGTAGTTGGTGCCCTGTTCGGGATTTGTGGAGTTGGTCTCCATGTCGAACATGATGTTGGAAGCCGCCGCGTCAACCTCGAGGATCACGCGGAAGTGGACCTGAAATAACGTTAGAATGTTTATGAATTTGCTAGTGGCTACTGGCTAGAGGTAATAACTATAATAAAACCCTTTTGTTACAAAATAGGGGTTAGATTTCAAGCCCCATAAACATGAATTACAAGCAAGTGTAAAAATTCGAAAGTACTTTTGACGTAAGTAATGAAATCTTAATTATGAATCGAAAACAATCTCGTTTGGAAGCGCGCGTAGCGTGTATGTGAGCAGACGCACTTACATTAAGATCGGAGTGTTATAAAATACAAGTGGGATTTTTAGCAAACATCTTCAGATGATAATCATGAGAGAGAAAGATCAAGAGTATACCAACCTTCTCATGATATGACATGGGATTACCCAAATCGCACTTCAAAGTAGTGTTAAGGCCTACATCCTTGCCGCCAATGACCGAGCAGTAAATATTGGCACTAGAAGCTTCGTTATCTTTATCTAGCCTTTCCATTTTGGCGTAAGTAACGCCGGCGGGTATTTTCAAGTAGTATGCTGCTTCGAAAGCGTCTTCTCCGCCGTTTTCCACTGTGACGTCGAGGTTGATGTTCTCTCCGGAGCCGAGGGTGTAGTCCTTGATAGAGCTGTTGATTGAAAAGGGATTAAAGATTAAGTAAATGAACTCTTTATTGCATTAAAATATCAACAGAAAACTAAGATAAATCAAAAGAAGGTCTTTTAGAGAAATCATCAGAATCATAACTCATAACCATTTCTTCCGAGAGACATTCAAGTGTTTACCTCGGCAACTTTTTGACCTGCTGATACATGGTAGTTACTCTCATATGACTTGGTTGAAGTAAATCTTGGCCTTGCTATGCCTTTCTGGTCTGAATTGCAATGCATGCTCTGGATACATATAATTTGAGGCTAACAACAGACCAGCTACGAGGCACTACAACATGGACTAACATCGCGAAGAAAGTGATATGCTAATATCAAACGTTATCTGCGCACGGGGCTATGAAATGTGGAAAAGAGACACCCCTGTTGCGCTTTCTGTTGCATGATTGGTGTGACAGAGAGCGCAACACAGAGGTCCTCTTCCCACATTTTTAGACCCGCGAGCAGCGAGCGTTTGATAATACTATAAGGGCAGGTATCCAACACACGGTCTACGTGGCTTATGAAGTTACTAGCTTTAGCTCTACCTTCCAAAATAACGAAACTTTCATATAAACTTTCACCCCCTATTTCACTCCTTTAAAGTACGAATATCTAAGAATGCTTCAAAGTTACCTGTTATATGTAAGACCGAAGTTCATACATTCATAGATCTACCATCAAAAATAACCAAACTTCCATATAAACTTTCACCCTCTATTTCACCCCTTTAAACTAGCGTTTAAGTTTTTGTGAGATAAAAAAAAAAAGCACGAATATCCGAAAATGCTCAAAGAAAACCTATTTTTATTTCTGACCAAAAAGCCAAGTCTCGAATTTTATATATCTACCTACAAAAATAACGGATTTGTATACATCGTTTTATCCCCAATTGCACCCCCTTAGGGGTTGAATTTCAAAAAACTTTCCTTAGTGCGCCTCTACGTCACTTGAAGAATATTATGTTCCAAATTTCATGCTTGTATCTTTAGCGGTTTTGGTTTATCTCTGCGTTGTCTGTCACTCTATAAGTAACGGTCCAATTTTATTTATGTAATAATTAATAGAATAGATGAGCGATGGAGCTATGTGGTCTCAATCATCAGTGATGACGAAAAATATAAAACTCTTTAACTTACGAGTAAACCTTCATACTCAGATCGGGTATGCACACGTTGTCCGGGCCGCAGTTCTTCTGTATGTTGAGGGAGTCAGCGGCCTGCACACTCTGTGTCTGGTCGAGGACTGGCGGTACGATGTCGCCTGAAGGCTGGCTCATCAGCTTGTACGTCATCTTTACCTCGATGGGGGTCAGCTTGTCGCGGATTTCCTCCTAAAAATATATGTTACAGTTAATATTTTGTCATATCTACACTAATATTATAAAGATGAAAAGTCTATGAAAAATGTGTATGGAAGGGAAACACGGAATCACTAATCTGATTTTTAAAATTCTACACCTGTGTATAAAATGTATTTTCTGAATGGACGTAGGCTATATTTTATCCTGAGGTAATGTACCCCAGAAAATTTTCCAATGTTTTCTTAAATTTGATGAACACTGAAAACATGTCAAGAACTCCTTATCAGCTATTTTAATTGTCTGCCTAAGATATGTTATAGATAGATGGAATTATTGGTACGTCCATGAAAAAAAATCCGTCGGAAACTTCTAGGAACCTATTTTATAATACCTACCCGTGAAAGTTTCCGGAAATTTCTGAGAACTTTACTGATATTTTGAGAAAATCCTGCAACTTGTACATTGCTATCCCGGGGTCATGCATACGTTTTTTGCAATATGCATGCGAGGCCGCGCAGCCAGCTAGTCTTGAATAATTGAGTCAATAAACTGTTTCTAAACTAAACGTCCCCGTGCTCGACACTGGCCCATTTATGTGCCAAACTAAACCAGAGCGGACCAATTGGGTAGAGAAGATATAATGGATATGTGGATGGATGGTTGGCATTAAAATATCGTTTCGGTTCCTCCCCAGACTGCACTTACATCCAAATACACAGTGAGCTGCTGACATTTCTGCTGCTCCTGAACCAGGACTATGGTGGTGTTGTAGATGGACTCTTGGCGCTCCGTCAATATCCTCTTCGTCGTCGTCTTCCTCGAATCGAGATCCAAGCTCACGTGGAACTCTGGAAAAGTCATCATCAGGTTTAAATTTAACCTCGAAGTTATCAAATATTATCTACATGTAACATTTCACGCTATGGTTGTAATCAGACATTGTGAATTTGTAGCATTTACGGTGCAGCGTAGTGTTTCAACGGAATTGGTATAAATAATTTCAATCGTAATGCTTTATGTAACGTTAATGCCGTTAATAAAGTAAATATGAACCTTAATTAACAATTTGATTAATAATAATGTAGAGATCAACTCCCTTGACACAACCACGTTGCACTGAAATTTCTACAAAATGTACGATGTCTGGCTGTAACACTTCTATGAAGTAATTAGTAATACGAAGACTCTTTGAAGAATTTTTTAACTATGTAGTGCAAAGTCGTCTAACACATAATTAGTGGTGCATTTAGTGTTGGCTAACATCAATTTGCTACTGAGTGGCTATTTTGTTATGCTATTTACATCGAATAACAATGGATAATTGATTATTGCCAATTCTTGCTACTTCTCCACTCACCAAAGTAGCAGATGTATCCTTCCGCTTGAAAAATAATACAAATTTTGAAAACATCAAGTTTGAAAACTTGATAATACTACCAATCTCATATCAATTTTCGCAACATGAAATGAATCTGACTTCTTTTTTGTCATACATGAATCAGTAAAACAATTGCACCTTAGGAGACACTATAGGAAAGCAATATGATGATGGTGACATTCTTAATCACGATGCTGCTAAGGTTGAAGAGCTGATAAAGAAAGATAATGGAGACTTCTCAGTAATATACCTATATACTGAATGAAGATGTTGGAATAAATGATGATCGTAATGTTTTTGATGACGATAGTAATGATAATAGCGATGCCGTTGCTGCTGATCGTAAAGATGATATCAATAATGATGAAGATATTACATTAGTTATACTTACTGATCTGGCGGTCTACATTGATACCGTTGTACTGCAGGCAGTACATGAGCTCGGAACAGGCAGCGCGGGTGCCGTTTCTAGTGGTGCAGCGCTTCTCAGTCAAGGATATCAGCTTCGTGTCTCCAAGGAACTTCACTTCCGCCATCACTTTTACTACTGGACGAGACCTGGAAAGGAGGACAATGAATATTAATGAGCAAGTACGAAATTCGGAGACATCATGTAGAAACAGATTTTTGAAATTTATAAAATTAGTTTAGTTATGATTAATGGTCAGAATATTAAACAACTATTCAGCAAGAATTTGGAAACTTGCTCAAATTAAAACATATTATTAAAGACTAAAACATGTAGATACTCCCGAAATATTTAACGACGATGGAAATTATGCATATATAGTTTTGAAGTCTAACTTTACTTTAGGTATTCCATTTTGATAAAATCCGTCTTTCAATTCGAAACAATATGATTGTAGAAAAACACTCGTATATTTAAACTTTTAACTTTACGTATTGTATTAATCCTGCAATGTACATCAAAATACTTACTTCAAGAACACCACGCTGTCAGATTTATAAGCACCCACAGCCAAGTCATTGTAGCTATTATCATCCAGATCCACGCCTCCGGACAGAGAGAAGCCGAAGGTAGTCAGAGTAGGAGAGATCTCCTCAGCTTTGATGGCTTGGGAGTACTTCTCTCTGATGCCGAGTTCACTGCCTTGGAAGATATAGACGACTCCGCGACCAT
Source organism: Epinotia brunnichana (assembly GCA_963854355.1). Taxonomy (NCBI): domain Eukaryota; kingdom Metazoa; phylum Arthropoda; class Insecta; order Lepidoptera; family Tortricidae; genus Epinotia; species Epinotia brunnichana. Next base: position 2,218,866 of record OY977943.1, on the reverse strand, counting down.
TCTCGCCTCCGTATGGAGCACCTACTGCAATGTCTGTAACGGAAAAGTTCTTGTTAATATTTGCTCGCTTACCAAGCCAGTTTTCCTAGAAAATGTTATGACAGATACAGATCGGTATCAACAGAGGAACTAAATGTAATTTTAAAATATAGAAGAGTTACTGACCTTTGAAACCGTCGTAATTAATGTCTCCAAGCGATGCAACGGACAGACCAAATCTGCCCCTCGACACCTCCCCGGTGATCCAATGACTCTTCGAGAATGACTGCAAGAAGAAGAAAATTTTCCTCAATTTTGTACTTTTCTTAACGCCACTTTAAAAGCAATGTAAGTCGTGCAATGACTTGATGCTTAAATAATCAAATGCTTTGTTTAGACGACGTCATGTTATTGACTGAATAGATGGCCAAATAAGGCAGCAGAAAGAAAGATGAAGGATCTAATTGATAAAAAAATGTTTCGTTTTTCTCTGCTCCACCAATAGACTAGAAAAATCAAAACCCTCACCCTATCTTTTCCTTGATAGATGACATAGATCCTTCCATGCTCGAAGCCATCGCTCTTAGGTTTGCTGAACATGGGCGAGCCAACGATGACGTCATCATGACCGTCTCCATCGATATCTCCAGAAGCCAAGCTGTAGCCGAAGTAGGCGCCGATCTGAGAGCCACTGATGTTGTGGATATTTTGTAGCTCCCACGTGTACAGGACCACCTGAAAAATAATGGATTTCACCTCTGAATACAGTTTTTCATCAATGTTATAGTGAATTACCAAGTCTTTTATTACTGGTATTAAGCAAAACACTTCATTTAATTTCATCATTACAACATGTTAGCGCCTGTGAAGCTGGTTTAAATCCCGGTATGGGCACTTCTTTCTATCCAAATATATCGTCGTCTAGTAGTCATAGAACGATCACCTGCAGTAGTAACGGACAGTGCAAGGTACTCTAAAATATCTGGCATAATTGTATTGGACGAATCGTTAGTGTCAGATGTTTTGAGCACCTAATATTAATCTGTTCAGTAGCATCAATATCTCCTGTACTTACCAGACCCTTCAAATCGGCTCCTCTAGGCGTTCCAACGGCTACTCCTGCCTGTCCAGTTCCAGCGAAGTCTCCTACGGCTACGGAGTAACCCATGTACGAATCGTCGTATCTAGGGCTGGCTTCAGGGGTGGCGATGAGGATTGGACTCGAGGCAACGCTCTGAGAGTATATCTGACCTATAAGACAAGAAAGAATATTAGCGAAAAGTCTTTTGAAAAGATGTTTATGTAGACGATTTCAATGAGTTTAATTTAGACCTCTTGCTTCTCTATTTTTTTGATATATTACATTGCTCGTAGAAGCAATAAAAACAAATGATAGGCACGAATAAGTATGAAATCATCTACATAATATACAGGACATGTAGCACTCAATGATAATTAATGACAATACCACGTAATGACAACATAAAATTATGATTGATGAAGAAACTGATGTTTTATATGCTTAGCGCAGCATTTTGTAATCAATGCAATGTTTAAAGCAGTAGATATGTGTATAATGAATCGTAATTTTACAACATAGATCGTATGTAAATTATACCTTGTTACATTAGTTTCAGGTATGATATTATGAAGTCAAATTGTTATAATATTAAGGTCACCAAAGCCTCGTTTCATCTGGCAAATTGTTTGAAAAGCCAATGTTTAAAAATCAATGATTTAATAAAGCATGTTGAAACTCATAAAACATAAATAAATAAAGCGTTACATTATTCCCTCTGCGCCTTAAAATTAAGAATTTGTCTGCCGAACAATTATATTATTTATTTTGTAAAACAAGCCTAATTAAATAGTTTATTGAAACATGTTCCTGATAAATGTTTTATAAACAATTCAATAACCGATAGCCCATTATAGTGTAATAGGATAATAAAATATTTCGATAAAATTAAAAAAAATATGCTACAGTAATGATGAAAGTTTGTTATGATTGATCTCATATTTATCAGAAAGAGATAAAGAGATATGGTAAACAACAGTAGCACGTTTCATGCGGCAGATGTATTTTTATATCATGAAGAAGCTTTTTTGAGGAAGCCTAAACGACGTGTGTGACGAGTTGCCATTTTTCCAAAATGGATTGTAGAATCGAAATTATGATGTCAACTAAGCTAATGAAACCAAACTACTTATATAAATGATTGCCAGTTAAAACAACTCCATAGCAATCAAGTAAATGAATAGTTTAGTTGACACAGTATTATTAAATCTAACTCTGTAAGTTCGAGTCTAATTCGCACTAAATTCACTACACGTACTTGTTATATTCCTTAATCATACCCTGTTAATCGCTAAAACTAAAGGGTCATCATTCAGGGTAAATCACCAACGACCTCTACTCTATGCTCGAGAAACTTAGGGATTTCTAGACGCTTAGTATTAATCTCATAATCAACCATGTTAGTAAAATTTTCTAAAACGGAAACAATGTTACATTTAACTCACGAAGGCGGTTCCCCATATTTTTTTACTACAATGACGATGAAAACATCAATTTAGTCTAAATAATATATCTGTACCACGTTTATTGCAAACATTTAGTCTCTGTAGGTACATAGACTCACTTCTTATAATTCTCGTCATTCTAGTAATATACTTTCTAAACAAATAGTATCCATGTTAGCTTTCCCGCGTTCGTGAGCACCTATATTAGTGGAATTATCTCGAACATTAGCAGAATTAAGATTGAAAAAAACTGTAAATGGTTCACAAGGCATTAGGATTAGGCGCTCATAAGCCTGGCTATGTTATTCGGTTAACGAGTTATGTTTCTGGCCTTGTTTACCTTCCTCCGGTATTTTCGTATAGTAGCTGTTGTATGGTTCGGTAGGATCTATTGATATTGTTCGTCCTGTGGATAGATTTCATACACACTTAGTTCTCCAACGCCTTCAAGTGTTCGGAAAAATCTTGATTACGGTACATGAATGTACTATAACCGTATATTATCGGTCTTCGAATTGAGACCAATGAAAATAAAGTAAGGAGAAAATTAAAAGATAGAGTAGGGATAAATTTAGTTTTGTGTTACCTTGCCAGTACCAGCTGCCAGGTGCTCCCATGAATAAACGTTCAAATCCATTGTTGTCCTGGAAAAGAGCAAAAATAATAATGTGACTAATAGTTTATTACGTTAAATAATACAATATATATATAATAATATCATAAAAAGAAGAGGAATCTAATGTTCTATGGTGGGTATTCCACAGCCGTCTTCGCATCCAAATCTTCATATTCTTCTTCTCGTTCCTCTAATTTTATTCTCATAGAGACCGCTCTGATGATAGATATTTGTATTTTGACTTTGATCCAGCTTATTATTTGTGAGTATGGTTTGGACCATTTTTCACATAGCTTTAGAGATGTTTTCTTTATAAAGATTTTTCTTTATAGATGCAAAAATAATAACTGAAACTAAATCTGCAATCGCAGTATCACACAAGTTAAGATTCAGGCCATTTATATGAGTTCAGTGTATGTCTTTGTTTTGTCGAAACTGTTTCTAACAGACAGATGTCCGTGAGATTGAAACACTTGACTTATTTAATGATAGGTACTTGAATTATCAATACAAGTACAATCATCTGACACCATGTGGCATCCAATAAAACGAATCAAACGCTGGCAGTGCATGTTACAACCACAGAATTGAATGATATTATGAATGATCAGATTTGTCTATTTACATTACCATTTTCTATTGGATTGCATACGGATATATCAACCATTCGTATAACGTATCAGACAACAATAGGCTCTATGTCAATTAAATACGAGCGTTGACGGGTACAAATAAGTTTATGTCGTGCACACAAGTGTATCTGAGATAATACATGGCTAAAAGCACTGAAATATGTCGTCGAAGTTTAAGTGGAAGGGTTATACATTGAACATAATGTAAGATTTGTTAAATTATTCCTATTTTGTGCATGAGTGCCAAAAGAATTCCCTATCAAAAATAGCACAAAAGAATATTTATACAAATATTTAGGTACATTGCAAAACATACATCAGAGACACTGAAATCGTTAAGTACCTAGTTACCCCTAAAAGACAGTAACGCCGAAAGAATACTAAAGATATATTTTCGCATATTTTAGCACACGGGTTTCTTGAGTGTAAATCAAGCCATTTGGGCTACTAAACTCCTAAACCCGTTTTACTTCAAAGAAATATGAAACGTAGGTATTTGAAGTTGAAACGTATGTTTCCTAATATTCTTTTCCGTCATAGTTAACGGCAGATTAATAAAAATTAACCTAAAGCAATCAAACCGCGGGTAGTGAGTATCGCTTGATAGTCCTGGTTTTACGACTGGCCTGTATATTTTTATAGGACCACTCCTGGCGCCTGATAGGGTGTCAGGATTGATAAAGTTGGAGTTGATTTTTTACGATTGTTTAAGTGGTGTCCTTTGAAATGCCATCGCTATAAAAGACGACAATTATGACTCTTCTAGCATTTTGAAAAATATCTAAAACACAACTGTAAGGTTGAAGTAGTTTGTGCTAGATATCAATGGCGGCGCGTAAAAATTTATGAAAATGTTTTAGCGTATAATAACGGTGGTTAATAATAAATTTTAGGCAAGACGGTGGGAGTTGGTTTGTATGGGCGCTCCGTCACTGCTAGATATTAAGTATACATAGTATTACACATTTTATTATTAAAGGAAGGGTAAAGATTGTATTCGCCAACAAACTGCCATGTACTTTGGCGAAGATTTCTGCATGTAAAAGCTGTGCAATTATTTGAATTAAATAAAATAAAAAAGTGTGGCATTTGCACGGAAATATAGTAAAGGAGTCCGCTGGATGCGGGTGGCGCAGGACCGGTCGTTTTGGCACTCTTTGGAGGAGGCTTATTTCCAGCAGTGGACGTCTTTCGGCTGATATGGTAATGATGATGTAAATGAGTAATGTTTGTTATTTTTAACGCCCTTGCGTAATGCCATAATGTCGGATGACATTCTCCCGACGAACGCTCGCTCGTTAACATTATGCAAAAGCGTTGTAATGCTCTTATTTTACATGTTTAACTAAAGGTGCTACCGAAGATACACCAATTGTTATGTTACACTTATCGTGTGACAAAACCCGTCGCTGCCGCTAACCGTTCGGTTCTAAACAAAAAGTGACAGGGACACGATCCTTATGGCATTCTTGTAACAGTTGTAACTACCTGTTTATTTGTAACTGCCCAGTAACTTTTTTTTACATTTGGGTCTTGTCTACGTATAATAAAGAAATATTTTCGGATAATATTACACAAATCAACCTACTTAGTCCCAAACTAAGCAAGGCTTTTACTATATTTACCTATACCTACGTATAATCGGCCTCATAAATAGGTAGTAATAATTCGTTTTAATTTAATTGTATTGTATAAATGTAAGTTTTTAAGATATTTGTTACTATGGGCGTTAGATGCCTGAAATAAATGGTTTTATTATGTTTGTTATTATAAATTGCTCAACACCTAAGTGCCTTGTTATACTTCTTAATGCGACACGGTACAAAGGTTTTAAGCCCCTTGTACTAGACAACGATATACATAATCATACTTATATAGATAAATAAATACTTACATACATAGAAAACAAACTTGCTTCGCGAACAAATATTCGTGCTCATCACACAAATAAATGCCCTTACCGGGATTCGAAACCGGGACCTCTAGCTTCGTAGGCAGGGTCCACTACCATAAATACCTGCCATTTAATTTTAATTGGCAATATGTTTAATTAAACTAAACATTACCTTTAAAACATATGTTGTGTGAATGTACCTACATCTACAATGTATAAAGTCATCTCATCACTTCCGTATTTTAAGTCCATTCATTGTTGAATTCAAAACATCGAAATATTTATTTGGATTTACTAAAACCCTTAACGATACAGCAACCGACGGTAAAAAAAAAAAAACTGCCCGTGTGAACGTATGAGATATCTCAATGAAAGCTCTGGGCTTTGATAAAAACTTTACAAAAAATGGTTTAAAAAATGTTAAACATGTGTATCTTTGTTGGCTTTATCAATCGAGTCTCATTTTTTGGTCCGTTTTGATCTTAGTTGATTGATTTAAACGGGCAAAAAATCCAGTTAATCTTATAGATATCTTATAATTTACATTCTGGTTGATTTTTCCCTCACCTACGTTAATTAACAAAAATAATGAGGTAATTAATAAACGAAGACTAAGATTGATCTATTTAGGTAGGAATTATCATTATAGAGATAAAGAAGCATGCCGTTTTCAATATAAAAAATGCAAAAACACAAACCAATATGGGCCGCAATTCTATTTGTCTTATTTGACAGAAAGGGATATCCCAAGAATATCGCTTTTGTTTCGTGTCTTTGTTATTCCAATTCTGAATGACAAGATACATGAAAGCGTCAGAATGAAGGTGTCACATTCTGGATCTAGTGTCCCATGTCCAAACAATAAATAATAATAACACTTTATTTCAGGCATTGCCCAAATCAAAACACACAAACATAAAACATAATCACTAACATTATCATTTCACTACCTATTTAAAACAATTACAACATTATATTGGCAAACCCTCAACAAATTATAGACAACCCTAAAATCAATAAAAGCTACATTTAGCATTGAATCGTGCGCCCGCGCCGATGAATATGCGATGCTGCGCGCAGGGCTGCGCGGCGCCTGTCCTTTGCGGCATGCTAATGTGAAAGTAAGTACCTACGCGAAATTAACAATTTTCAACGGGAGTATACTTGCTTTTATATAAGCATCTATATAGTATTGATTTTTTGCACTCGTTTACCAGATGATTTTTACCTTCAGGTTCTTAAACCACAAAATATCAGAACGACACGTTTATCAAGTGATAAATGACAAAGTATCTCGACACTTTCTCTCAAGTGGTGTGAGAGAAATGCTTTATCTTGTCATTATCACGATAAACCGATCTATAGTGACTAGAGGACTAATGTGCGATACCATGTCGCCAGCGACGTCTGCCCCCGCGATTTCTTATTCTTAATCTCTTCATAAGCCCGATCATAGAGGGCTCTATTTCGATATTCGACTTGTTATATATAACTCTTTAAAAACACTAAAACTATGTAGGTAACTAGGTACCTATGTCTATTTCAAGTTTCAACTTTCTACGACCAAAGCACTTCAAATAACAAAACCCGTCAGTTGTCCATATGGCGATCATATCTCGAGCTGCCGGTAACACAGGTCGAATGCCACAGGACGTTAACAGTTTATGTACCATGAAGTTATGGAATAATTGAATATTAAGCTTTGAAAGCGGCTTTTATGGCAGAAGGTAAAATTAGCCTTTGTTGTCCTGATGGTCGACTACCAGTTTCCATACGAAAGGCACCGCTTTTAAGTACCCTTAGGAGGTAGTCAGGGTTAGTAGAAAATTAAACTAAAAAATCTGAAAAATAAATAAATAAATATTACGGGACAATCTTACACAAATCAACCTAGGCCCACGGTAAGCTCAATAAGGCTTGTGTTGTGGGTACTAGGCGACGATATATATAATAGATAAATACATATAGATACTTATATACATATATAACATCCATAACTCAGGAACAAATATTCATGATAAACACACAAATAAATGGCTGTATTATGATGGAGGTTGCACTGCCGCAGTCTACCTTCAATCTCCTGAAGCTGTACCTTGAAATTCAAGGTCAGGGCTGACCATTTTAAATCCCGCGGAATCCCGGTATTTGTAGAATCCCGCATATAAATTAATTAAGCAGCTAAGTAATCAACATAACTTCAGACAAAAGATTAATCAAATTACACTATAATAAAGATCAAACATATCAAAAGTAAATGATTATCCGCAGTCCCGGGGAATCCCGTGTCTACAATCCGAGTGGTACTAGATAAGTTTCTGTCAAAAATTTCATTTTTGGTACAAGCTTTTATTGCCGACTGTATTTTTCTGCATACCACCATCAACTACTCATTGAGACGATTCTAACGAGCCCAAACTCTTTCTTTCTTTATTAATTTGTACTCGATGGGGTTGTGTCGTTTTATTGCGGAGTTCCTATGGACACCTTCCAGCTCCAGCATCAGATCAGCTCCAAGTCATCATAATATTGCATTGTCATGCGATATACATATGCTTGCAAAATTTCAGCTCAATTGGATAACGGGAAGTGACTGAAAATTTGATTGCAAATTTTGACGGACAACTTACATACTTTCCTATTTACATACTTACATATTTACATACATACGAACAGTGCAACTTAATATAAAGCTTGTGAAAATAGCGCGGGATCTTGGAAATTGGGATCCCGGCATACCGGGACTGAAAGGCCTTTGACTGCCACCAAAATATGCAATTGTTATTAGTATTCGACTAGCACAACCGACTCCGCCCGTCCATAATCACTGCCAAGAATCACTACGCGCTACACTCTTAACCGATCCCGTAGTTATTATTATTATTTATTTAGCTCACACCGTTTGTTTTTTTTTTTTGGGTCAAATTTAGTAATTGAAATTTTACACTCTTTCTGTCAACCGATTGATCTGAAATTTTGCATACATATGTATATCGCATGACAATGCAATATTATGATGACATGGAGCTGATCTGATGCTGGAGCTGGAAGGTGGCCGTATAGGAACTCCGCAATAAAACGACACAACCCCATCGAGTTTGGGCTCGTTAGAATCGTCTCAATGAGTAATTGATGATGGTATGCGGAAAAGTACAGTCGGCAATAAAAGCTTGTACCAAAAATGATATTTTTGACAGGAACTTATTTACTTGGTATGTACTGATATAGCGGAAAGCGACTACCGCTTAGGCGCTCGCTAGGCAGCTAAAGTGTTAACGCGGCCTAAAATAGTGTTTGTCACGTGACAAAGATAGGTTTGCGCGAGCTCTGTCTTGCACTGAGACTTGCGTTATTTTTACATTTATTCCGTAAACATTGCCTTGTTTATATAAACAAACACAGAACACGAGCATAAATATTAATTTTACGCCAAATTGAAAAGGCTAACTTTCTACGAAGCTAAATAAGCGCGCTGAAAACTTCTCAAAGCTCCTCTCAGTCCGCAAGTCACTTTCAAAATAAACCTTAATTTAATCATTCTAAAGTTCACTTTTCAGTAAAGCAAAACATGTGATAGGAGATTACTGTCGTTAGAAATCGAAAGCCAGTTCCTTTGGCGAAGTAAACATTGGTTTTGAGAGATTTAGTATTGATTTACGGCTTCGAGTGGTTTCTTTGGAAATGACCGTGTAATGGGAGGTTTTTAGTCTAGAAAGGCCTATGGACATACTGTTAATAGACAGTTTGTGCCCTTCTGACTTGGAAAACAACAAACGGTTGTAAATAAGTACATAAGAACGCACATTTCGATTTTGATTGCAAAAGAAGTACCTACTTAATATTATAGACAAGCTGCTCACGGTTCCATACCAAAATGATTAAAACGAAATCACAACAATGTCTGGCCGTCGGTCTGACATTGCCATTTTTCAGACAACAATTATTAGACAGTTAAACTCCAACTCGAACAACTTATCTGCCACTGCGAAAGTATCTACAAATTTATAACTGATATTATTTTTATGTAAGTTAGGTAGGGTAGGTACACAATAATGACCTTAAACACAATTTTAAATAAGAAAAAAAACATCGAGTGTGACGCTAAGTGACGCTCTCCCGGCACTTACTACCGCTACCAGCGCGTCCACCCACCACCTCGGACCACCATCGTCTCCTGCCGTCCAGCTGCGTACCGCGAGGGGAGTGAGGGTACCCGGAAGGACCGACCACCCCTCAAACAGACCTGGCATCTAAGCCATAGCCCGACCTAGGCGAACGAACCACCCCATAGTATCTCAACTCAACTTCACTTTCAAATAATAAATTCTTAATCATCTTAATTCTTTCTAATTTGGTTCCTAGATAGGTACCCCAAGTTAGGACTCCCTATCTACGTGACAAATTGGCACCCTAGACTAGAGCAATAATATTCACAATCTATTTACAAAAACAAACATGGGGGCCAGGTTAGGCCATAAATACCACAGAGTATAATAATAAATAAATAAATAAATAAATATTTGCGGACAATCTTACACACATCAACCTAGTCCCAAACTAAGCAAAGCTTGTACTATGGGTACTAGACGACGATATATATACTTATATAGAGAAATAAATACTTAAATAGATAGAAGTATAAAACCAGACAAATCTTTATTCCGCATAGTGGCCAAGGCGTTCGTTCCCGCCAAAACCCATTGTCTGCAAATCGCAACGGCAACCATTTCACGGACGCTTACAGATACACCGCCATATTGGTAAAGCCAGACGTAGTGACAGGGAATTCTGTATTACAAAGGGTAGCATTGCAATAAAATACAAATGTGACATATTTTGGAATTTATTCGTGGGCTTTATAAGGATGTTTGCGCGCCGTACGACCGCTTACCTTTAAGGTTGGCAGGCCCTTTTTAGTCAAAAGTTAAGTCATTTAGTGCGAAAGACTTACAATTTATTGGTCAGTAAATTGCTTACCTATTTATATGGCTAATGATTATAGCTATAAAGGAGCGAATCAATAGGCAATAATAATTAAACAACTATCATACCCTCATTAATCTCACTTCCAAAATGGTAATTGCAAGTTAAAACAAACCAAGTACCCGCAGTTTGCCGGCCTTGTGTGCAAAGTAAGAACTTACTATCCCAATCGGGAGCTAGGCATCAGCGAGTAATGAGTAGCTTTTGCGCCTCTCGTGTCTTTACTAGTCTATTGAAATTCTACCGACAGTAGACGTAAGTCACGGAGTGAATGGCAACTAATAAAGTGTCTGCACGTGTTTTTACATTTACCATTAAACTGTACAGGGGTTAACAGTTAGATACTGTTTGGATATAAAAGTTTATATCGAGTCTATAACACTAAATTGTGCGTAACTATTTCCTATGTCTAGTGCTTTTCACACTGCGTGACCGTTGACGCCTGTCATTTCAATACAATTTATGACCTTCTTTACATTTTAAAGATATAAATTATACTGGGATGGCTGCTAAATGCGATGCGCGTCGTGTGCGACTCGACGTCCAACACACTCTGACAACTCGTACTGTGCAAATTAGAAAGGGGGGTGTAGGTAGACGATGTCACGTCACTACATCGGTGGTTGTACGGTACTTCTACCTAGCCTAACAGGCGTCCCCGTACTAGCTAGCTGTATTAAAATCACTAAATTGGCATGACCTATCTACTAGTCTTAGCAAAAAACCAACAGTGCAAAAAATATTTATATTCATCGGGTAAATAAAAAACTTAATTAATTGTTAAAAATAATGATAAAGTCACTCGTAATCTCAAATTCGCCGAGGTGATTACCATTTAATTTAAATGAAATCTACATCGTAAACGTCCGAGAAATTAACCTCCTTAAGGATACTAAAAACACCACAATGCTGCCATTTAAGGAAACTAAAAACCACACATTAAACCGGTACAAAACTAGCTTTGAAACTCCGTCGGCGCAAGCGCACGTCAAATTACTCACCTTTATCGCGCATCAAATGGACCATACCGTGTACATACGGCCTTGCTTTGATCCAAAACGTTGTATGAGCATTTGCTCTAAAGTCCTTTACGTCTTTTTAGCGTTTTAGTATCTTAAGCATGGGAACATGCGACGTAAATTTAAGGTAGAATGTGGTGTTGTTTTAGAGCTTTACAGTGTTTTAGCGCAGTTGTTGATGCGTTTAGCGAAACAAGGCACGTATACTTGAAATTATTAGACGTCCGACAACTTACAAGTGTTATTGCAGATTGAATTTTCTAGCTTATACAGTAAGGTTGCTATTTGAACGGATTGTTCGGTCACGACTCGGCCGTCTCAAGTAATTTGAAGTATAGAGATGGCGGCATCTTGAGATGTGTTGCTACTGTTCGCCGAAAGAGACAAACATCTGGGGTGATATTCATAAAGCTTACATAAGACTTCAGAGTGACTAGCATTAGTTTGACCCCTGTTTACGTAAAGTTGTTACGAATCTTGGGATCAAATTATATAAGGGACGAGCGGGTACTTAGTTAATAGTAGAGTACATTTGTTAACAGACAAGCTGTAGTACCTACCTGCTGCGTCGGCGCAGTTTTAAGTGACAGTTTATTTTTAATATTTGGTGAAAGCATGAGTAAGTAAGTAATTTAAAAGAAACTATTTACGATTAGATATCACTCTTTCCTTGAACAAATATACTTAACTAGCGACCCGCCCCGGCTTTGCACGAATTTATATGTATAATACATGCATGTTTTATACGTATAAACCTTCCTCTTGAATCACTCTATCTATTAAACCATTTTGGCTACGGAACCCTAAAAAAACCGCATCAAAATCCGTCGCGTAGTTTTAAAGATCTATGCATACATAGGGACAGACAGACAGCGGGAAGCGACTTTGTTTTATACTATGTACTCGTAATGATGCGGTTTCAATGTCAAAATAAACTAAGTAGTATAGTAGTAGTAGTCACTATAGTATAGTGACGTTTAAATTAACGTTCGTTGTTACGTGTTGGTTTTTTAATAAAAACCATTTTTTTATAAAAAAAAACAGTTACCTACGCCAAACAACGACGTAAAGTTGTAAAAAACGGTCACACATTTTTACGCGCATCAAATAAATAAAACTAACCATAAAATTATCCGAGAGCGCTCCTGAGGGTCCGCGATTGCGTTTCACATGATAAGGTGTTTTATTAGGGGTACTTTTTATTGTTGTGGTATTAAGGTCCTTTGTGATTCGAATTTAAATGGTTTCTTTAGATGTTGTGACGTTTTGAGCCCTAGAGATTTATAGCTGGGACATAATTAGTTTTTATATACGGGTTGCAAAAGGACATGTGATATTCAACGGTCTTTATTAGCTGCCCGCATAAATGTTTTAAAATGATGTATTAATCATTAAATTAAAAGTATTCTTATTTTATTTTACTTCTCATTTGACAGTAATAAATACATTACACTCATACCTACTCCATGTTATAGAAATATGACGGTCTCTGTATTGTTAATATGTAGGTACTTACTTACGGTTTTTAAAAGAAAATGTAAAAGTGTTATACATAGACTTATTAACTATCATAGGTTTTTAACACACAAATTACGAATTCTCCTTTTAAATTTCCAATAGCGCAAAGTTTTGTCCATTTATTAAATTATTTATAGCGGTTTTTTTTTCAATACGTAAGTGTACAAAGAATACCCGGCCCTACTGTTAAATCGAAAGTGTATTTAATAAGCCCGTACATCACCAATACGTGGTATTACCAACTCATTAGCAATTTCACTGTTAAATTTCTCAGAATATGCTTACGACAGATTGCGGCCTTCAAGCCATCAAGGCAAATTGCCCATAAAAAAGGGTTTTTATTTTATTAAGCTGAAATTGTGGGCTAATGGTTTTAATTTTTTATTAAAGTGCTATAGTGTTGCCAAATAATGTGACAATGTTAATAAATAATTGAGCTTTATTCAGATCCTGCAGTAATTTTATATTTATGTAAGAAAATAATTAAGTTTTAATGAGGCTGCATCGGGATTTTAATTAATTTAGAGATATCAACATTACTTCATTAGACAACATTAACATTATGTCCTGAAACATTGTACAAAGCTTTCGAATAAAGACAAACTCATGCAAAATCACAAGTAGGTACGTCTTAGTTTTTTTACAATATTTGTGAAGGTTTTATGCCTATCAATCCAGTTAAATTATAAGTGGTGGTGAAACAAGATAGACTGTTAAAATAAAACGTAAAAAATAGCGAAAGACGTGCTCACTAAACACACGACCTTACTCAAAATTTAGCAGAAAACTCGTGTAAAACGTGATATGGTGTTCGTGGGAATACCTTATTTTTGCCATGTCCCATGTGAATTTTTAGTGAAACAAGGACCTATCTCAATACGGCACTGAAGTGAATTGTGACCTTGTCTCACCAAGGGTTTTATACGTCGCACGTGACCAGCCTGCTCCCGCAGCCTTATGAATTATTAAAGTTTTATTGTCTTTGCAAAAACGGAGTCCTATTTCGAAATAGTGCTCAATATAGCGAATTGTTTTATTGCTGTTTTATCCACGTCTATATTTGGGACAATTGGATTTTTAAGCGAGATCGCGACATGGGTCGCCGTTTTTGTTTTTATTTGTGCCTATTTTTGTCCGCGGAAGAGGAGTACAGTCAAACAATTTGATTCGTAGGCCATCATAGAACTTTGCCGTTGTAAATGCGATGTCAATACGGTTAGCTAGGATTATTGCGTCGCTATGTAGCAGTAAAAATTACAAGGTTCTACGGTGGCCTTACCGTACATAGACACTTAGACAGAGAACATAAAAATATATGTAGATATACATGAAATCATTTATGAGGGCAATGACTAAACGACTCGTCGACGCTTCAGGGGACCATAGGGCTGGCGCTTACCTCTCGCAACGTATTTCTTTAGCAATACAGAGAGGTAACGCCGCCAGCGTTATGGGCTCTATGCCGCAGACGGAACTGCTGGACGGGGTTTTCTTCCTTTGACTGGGCAAGTTAAGTTAATTTAGTTTTTAATTAGTTTATAATTTTTTGCTTGTAAGTTTATTTTTATTTATGATGTTGTTGTCTTGTTTTTATAAAGAAATTTGGTTGTTTACTATGTACTTAATAGCTATTTAAGAAAGAAAGATACGTTTATTAACAAACTCACAGTATCTAATGTGTATAAGTAATAATATTTCTTGTAAAACTGTAGATATAGAAATAGGTACTTATACATTTTTTTATTTATATTTTTATATTGTGTTTAAATCTTGTTTTGCTCTATCTTCAAGCCGCGTAATTGTTAATGTGCACTGTTTGGTTTTCACGGGGCAGGTCTAGCCTAGTGTGGAACCATAGCCACTATGTTTTTTTAAAATATTATTTCGTAAAAAAATATATTTTCATTTTTCTTTTTTTTTTCAAGTCATTGATAAAAAGTCTTCATAATGCGTGCCCAGCTTGCCCTTCCTGGGGCTTACCAAATAGATTGGCAAACTTCTAGGACTTTATCGATAGTTTCGGTGACCAATTGTGAAGACAAAACATCACTCGTTTTCGTTGAGCAGTCGTTAAAAAAAGAAAAATAAACTATAGAAAAGAAAACTCAGCGTACCTTGGAAATTGCTGCTGAAAATCCAGCTTGGCATACTCCCGTCTTCCTGTTTCCATGGCTAGCTGAAATATTAAAAAAAATAGTAAATCATACTGAAAAACACGATTCCTGACATTAATGAGTCATTGAAGTGGAAAGTGCTTGCGTTAAAACCTAATAATTTCATGAAATAACAAGTATACATTTTACACAGTTGCGTGGGGTCTGAAAGCATCGAAATCAAAGGCGATTGTTTAAACCAGAGGGGCGATTAAGTACATAACTTTTCGAACGTACGTTAGGAAACCTAAACTGTCATTTTCCCATATAAAAAAATACATTTAGATCTACTAGTACGAACATGGCTTTACACAATCGACTAGCTGGGGCATGGGGCCCAATTGTACAATGACTTCTAAGTTGTAACTTATAAATAAAAAATAGTAAAAATTATTTTATTACTCAAAGAAAAGTTATAGAAAATTGCCAGGGGTCCCCGCACTAGGCTTCGCCTGTATCATGGAGGACCATTTAACAATGAAGTAGTATATACATTTTTCTTTATATAGTAATTGTAATACAAAAAGTCTGTTTCTAATAAAAGGATTTTAAAAGAGGTTTCCACTTCAGTTGCACGTTATAAGAGTCATGTATGGGACCCCCGATATCATTGTAAAATTGTGTCTTGTATTTCATAAAACTAGGCAAAAGGATAGGCGAATATTACGACTACAACTGTTGGACAACATCAATACAATATTCTCTATACTTACACTTCTGCTACCGTGTATTTTATTTACAGATAATATGTTTTACTCGTGAGTAAAAATGGTCACTAAATGAGAACTGATAATGGATTTAGTAGAAAGTTACTATATAAAAAGAGGGATGAGACAATGGTAGATTATTCTGCTACTTTTACACAAAATGACGAAATATAATATAAAGTAAATGTCCCAAGGCTCGATACCTTAACGCCTAATAGATGACCTCTATTGTTTTGACATAGGATTGAAAGTGTAATTTATTAGACCAGTGTTGGAAACTGGGACGTTTACCTCAACCTCTCAAAATAAAACTGTCCCAAAAAAAGGAATTGATAACAATTTTGTCGGTAAAAAAGAAATTATTTTATTTGGTGGCTCTTTCGTCATATTGTGCAAGGAAGTAGGTATCATGAAATATATTTTATATGTTGCGAAGTGTACTACGCATACGTCCATGGTGCAGTTATTACATCGAACTGTACCTTCCCAAACACTCACCCTCGGTCACTGATTTGAAATCTGAACAAAGTACGAACATACAAATAAAGTCATACATATACCCGTACATATTATATAAATTAT
Organism: Epinotia brunnichana; assembly: GCA_963854355.1. NCBI lineage: Eukaryota > Metazoa > Arthropoda > Insecta > Lepidoptera > Tortricidae > Epinotia > Epinotia brunnichana. The sequence goes on along the minus strand of OY977943.1, from coordinate 2,202,260 downwards.
ACTATATAATATAACATAGACCGTACATATGTTTTATGATTTGGTTTATACCTCACCAGAAAAACACAAGCATTTTACTATTTTATGTTGTAACTCCAAATATTTACACCAATATCCTTTAAAAAATCAGTAGATTACGTAGGCATTTATTTATGGAATTAATATATGATTATCTAGCCATGAATCAGGTTATTTTATAAATAAAATGCTGTCCCTTATTTAGTAATTAACTTCGGGAGTTATTTTCTAACAAACTTTCAATTGAAACTTAGGTACTGACAGTTAAAAGAACTTCAGACCAATAGCATTTGTTCTAAGATTAGTCCATTCCATGATATATGTTTAATCTTAAATTAAGTCCTTGCAGTTTGGCAAAATTGGATATTAACATTTAACATTGATTTTCTAAGTGTATCTAAGTTCCTTACTCTGTTTTATATGAATTTAATCATCACTATAAGTACCTATACGTCGCACATCTTGTAAAAACGTTTGCAGGTGCGTATTTCAATAGACAAGATAGCAACTATCTTAAAAACCTGCGCTATTATGCGTGTCGTGTTTTCCCAGGTGCAAGTCTTGTTTCATACATATATCATAATAGATATTTGAAAGCAAGCATATTGTAAAAAAAATATAAGAGCAATGAAAATCACCTTTTGCAAAGTACACTAGTTATACCGAGAAATGACAAAAATCCCATACAATGAAATATTAAATATCACAATCCCACAACAGATGACATACATCGATAATAAATTCAAGTTGTTACGATGCAAATTAATTAACTTTTTTGCAAATGCACGAATTGAGTGCTTCCATAAATCAACATTCGGTACGCCGCAAGCGCACGTCATTAATAACAATAACAAAAAACTCTGCTCTCTTTTGCTCTCACACCCATAAATTAATCGTGGGAAAGAGATGGCCAGACTTTTACGTTTTATCGTTCGCCGCTCAATCCACCATTACCGGCGGAAATGATGCGGATTCCCGCTTTGACCATTTTGCACGCGACCATGACTTGACACAACATTTTGATATTGAGTTTGAACTAAAAACGTTTTTTTATAACGACATGTCCGTGGTGTGTTTTAACTCCAGTATCAATTGAATAATAAGTTCAATGGAATTTGAGGCTAGCCATTCGGATAGTAGGTACCTAGTTTTGAAATTGAATTTAGTTCTAAAATAAACCAAATCAAACGAAACGAAACAAATGAAATTTTCTTCCTTTAAAACTTGACTGAATTGATGAATCATTTGGAAATTTCTGCAGGAACCTGTGAGGAGGTTAAATCGACATTGATGATTAATGATTATGTTTGGGCGCCCCCACGTTGGGCGCCAAAATTTCGATTTAATATTGTACAGTTTAGACATCCACGTAAGTAATAGTACATTGTGATACAAGTGAGCTATGTTGATTATTACATCAGAGGTGGAATTGTCACGCGAACCGCAGGTGAGCGTGATAAGAGAGTCGAGGATGTAATTATCAAAGCTCACGCGTGTCATACGACGTTTTTCAACACATTTGCGAGGAAAAAATCCTTTTCATAAAATTTAAATGTTACAGGCTCCTAAATTGTTTCCTTTAGTTATTGATGACAACAGGTTTTTACTCACATACATTTGCACATCTCCGAGAATGTACAGTGGCGTCCATTCTATGTATCACTTTTCTATTCACCACGAGTCAACATTTTTAATAATAACCAAACACGCATCATCAATGTTTACAAATATTTGTGAAATTACTTATAATGGCGCGCAACTATTTTTTTTGTGAAGTTCGCGCAGTGCGCCCGCAGCGAGGCTTAGATGAAATCTCTAAACAGCCAATACAAAATAAAATAAATATTTTCTTATTCAATATAAATTCATGTAAAATGTTGTCAAAAGTACTCGTAAATAGTTTTACTAAATGAAACGTTCCTATACCATACCCAAGAAGAAATAATCAATTAATTCACAAGAAGGATTTAATTTGTGTAGTCGAGTAAGAATCCATTTGCCGAGAATCAAAAACAAACCTGTATAACCCGGTCAATTTATGAATGTGCCGATTCCATACATACACCTTGCTGCAAGGTGCCAACGTGTCTTAATCGGGATATAAACATAACTAAACGAGCGTCGTAATGTTATTAAACACGCGTGTTTAATACCCAGGATTATGTGCCTAAAAGCAGCACAATAAGAGGCACGTTACGAGCAAATGTGTTGAAAAGGTTTTAATCGAAGATATGTATCTTTTTACTGATATCACATTCGACAAACAGCTCTTAATCGGGATGAATTAAGATGATTAACAAAATAAACATATACCTAAAAATGCACCCTATGGCCTTCACCTTGCAATTTCAAATGAAAGGAAAAATGTTATGTTTGGAGGCGGATTCGAACCGGTGACCACAGGGCCGTCGCTACCATCCAACTGAGTTTTCGGAACAATCTGTCTCGGTCACCTAACCTTTCAATCCCTTACAGCGCCTTAGAGAGGCGTGTAGCGACTTCTACCTTATAATTTGGGCGTTGAACCCACAGTCTCCTACTTCTTCGCTATCTCAATTTAATGAATGAAATAATTAATTAGCCAATACTTACGGGTACGACACGGGGAGTACTCCTTCACGTCATGTCCGTCTGAGGAGGAAGCGACGAAGCACGCACCCACAGGGTCCCGGTGTTGGAGCTTGTGGTTCACGAATGAGACGTAGCGAGGGGCGCAGGCCTGCGGACGAAAAAGGAAAGATTGAATGACGATATGAATAAATATAATCCGAAAGACCATTAAGAAAGTGTTAAGGTTTTTAAATGAGATGTTACCCGCCTAGCGTTGCTAATATGTCTAACTCGGAAGACCTTTAAGCGCCAATTAAAACGATAGTTGACAGAAAATTTATTTTATGATTTAAAAGAATACTTTGAGTTCTTAAACTGAATATATACCTATGTAACTTTTATAGTTAATATTGTATGCCCGATAGAGTTGCCATTGTAACTCACACACTTATCATTAAGACCAAATTGTACATGGTAAACAATAAATGTTCTCTTCTCTTCTCTTCTCGGAGTCCATAAAATTGATAAAAAATATTGATACGGCAAGACAACCACCTGTGTCACGTTATTAGAATAGGTTCCAGTTAGAATAAGTACTTCTGGGTAACTAATTTTCTGATTTTTAGACGGAGTATAATTTTGCCAGACAGCGGTTGGTGGTTGAGGATAGTGTCCACTGCCTGGCAATAATTAATATGTTGATGGGGGAGTAGACAGGGTGAGTGTGGACTTCACCCCAGAGGGGTTTATGGCAGTCCACACTCAGAGAGAGACTCTGAAGTACTGTCAACACAATAGTAGTCCTTTATTCATTAACTCACACGGTATATATACGAGTAGCTACATGTATTATCATTCGCACATCTCGCACGTAGGTACTTAATCTACGGCACGTATTATACAATATCTAATCGCTAATTTAGAATGTGCCTCGTCGGCACATATCTCCCCCCTTACAACCAAAATGGGATGAAATCCCATTTCCTGCTAAGTAACTGGTCACATATACATATATGAGAAAAGTAGGTAGGTAACTACACAATAAAAATCAAATCAATAGTTGATCACTAAAAAACAAAATACTTAATATACACACACGGATTTCTAAGCTCGTTTTCGGATGCTTGAGAAATGTAAAACTTGCTGTGTGTATATAAGTATAAGACCACAACATTTATAAAACAGTGCGAAAGAAAGTACAACAGTCGTGTACATACAATCCAGGCTTGAATTACCTTTTCGGTCAATTACAAGTTGGGCTTGGCACAATAATAAAAATAAATAAATAGAGGCATATAGGCTCAGAGCAGCAGCTTATCTCATCCTGGGCATTCGTCTTCCAGGGCAATGTTACAAACAGCACAATAATAGAAAATACAAAAACATGATTAGTTGCCTAAATATAAATAACAAAATTAAAAATAGCATGTTAAGTAAATTACCTTGAAAAATGGAAACTGACTTGCTCACTTATAAAAGTATGCTGACGACGCGACTCCGCGACCTTGATCTTGACAAAAAACTATCGATATATTTACCTACGCTCAGCGCTGCGTCGACATTTCACTGCGCGTGTTGTTATAATGAGTTGCATTCTGTGTTGCGTTGCGACGCTATCCTTGTAATGAGTGACGTCTTCGACCTTACACTTCTTCGCCAAATTTCGGAGGCAGGCTTAAACGGCTGCAAATTCTTCATCCAGTATGTCCCCGGGCCGTGACGCAGCAGGCGTCGCACCATGGACGCTGCTCGATGGACGGCGAAATGCCGGCCACGATTAGTGTGGCACGAAGGCGCGTGACAAAATGCACAATTTGCTGTTTTAGGCTTCTTGGCTTGTCGTGTGCGCTGTAATATGAATTAACATATTGACGCTGCTTCTCAGTTATGTCTTCCTTGTCGGAATATCATACTCGATGAGAAGGCGTTTGAATGGGGTCCTGGAGAGAAAAATGAGGATGCGTTTTCAATCTGGTCTCTTCATCAACAAGGGCGTAGTTCCAGTCGGGAGCGCGTTGTTCCAGTCAGGAGCGGATTATTCTGGTCGGGGGCGTAGTCCAACTGTTTCAATCGGGGGAGCAGCGCGTTTCTACGTTGGACTTTTGTTTCAGGCAGCGTTCCATATTTGTAATGCAAGCGGGCGCGGCGTATTTCTACAGGCGGGTGTACCGTATTTCTTCAATGTGGCGCGGCGTATTTCTTCAGGCGGCGCGGCGTGTTTCTTCAATGTGGCGCGGCGTATTTCTTCAGGCGGGCGCGGCGTGTTTCTACAGGCGGGTGTACCGTATTTCTTCAATGTGGCGCGGCGTATTTCTTCAGGCGGGTGCGGCGTGTTTCTTCAATGTGGCGCGGCGTATTTCTTCAGGCGGGCGCAGCGTGTTTCTTCAATGCGGCGCGGCGTATTTCTTCAGGCGGGCGCTGAGTGTTTCTTTACTCGGGGTCACCACTTTGCCAGACAGCGGTTGGTGGTTGAGGATAGTGTCCACTGCCTGGCAATAATTAATATGTTGATGGGGGAGTAGACAGGGTGAGTGTGGACTTCACCCCAGAGGGGTTTATGGCAGTCCACACTCAGAGAGAGACTCTGAAGTACTGTCAACACAATAGTAGTCCTTTATTCATTAACTCACACGGTATATATACGAGTAGCTACATGTATTATCATTCGCACATCTCGCACGTAGGTACTTAATCTACGGCACGTATTATACAATATCTAATCGCTAATTTAGAATGTGCCTCGTCGGCACAATAATACAACGGATAAAATATAAATGTCTACAAATCTCTTGATGGTCGTATTTGTATTACAATTGAGGTTCCATTTCTAGAAACACTGTCCATAAAAGCTTCTTCGAACTTTCGAATCAACAGTCAAAATAATAGCCTATCATAAAATTTATTATAAATAACCATTATTTATACACAATATACATGACTGATGATTTAACTACAAAGGAAGCGTAAGCCAGGTGTCACGGTATCACTGACCTTCCAGATCATGTTTTTAACAGTGTTAAGTTATGGTTATCTCCGGAAATAGTATTCTTAAACCGTCCGTCATTTATGAACTTCAGTTAATCCTGACTGATCCTGGAATAACAAACGCTAGGGCGAGGTAATCCTTTTATTAGGGCTGCAACACTTCCACAGACTTTTTTTATTTCATTTCGGGTTTGTTGCCTTCTTTGTAATACTTGTTTGTTTTATTTATTATTTGCGAAACCATATTTAGAATTTAACCTAGATATACTTATGTAAGATTTAATTCTTATATATTTTTTGACAGTTAACTTTTTTATTGAATGGTGTTTTAACTTAAGTAATAGTGTTTTGAACCTTGTGATGGTTCCATCAATGTTGTATAATTTGAGAGCTTGGTGAAATTATTTGACTTTGTTATATAGGAAGATGGTAGCAGTGACAGTTTTTATGTAGCTATTTAGGATGACATCTGCGGTAGACAACGCAATGGGAACTATTAAAACGTCTTTTTTATTAATATAACCATTTGACAACCCATTAACTTTGCTATTTCTCTCTGATGATTATATTCCGGTCAATTTGTGATGGTAAGTGACAACCCTAGCAGCCCCTACAGTAAATGAAATGAAAACAGTCGCAGATGCGCGTGCGCGTAATAAAAAACACGCTAATGAGTGTTATGGAAAACAAACGCCATCTGGCGGAAACGCGCGTAACAGGTATTGCGGGGATGTTTTATATACCTTGACACTTGATGGATTTTGATAGTAGTTAAGAAAAAAACTAAAAAATAAATCATCATCCTATGATCCACGATTCTATGCCTCTTAATTGACAACAAGAAATGAATCTAACTATAAGACATCGCTATTGATTTGTGTCTCTGTCATTCGGATTAAGATTAACAGAGATATGAAAATGGTAACTAAGGGCGAGTTGCGCCAACTTATACACAACCTTGGACGTCTTTCGGCTGATATGATGATGATGATGATGATGATGATGATATACACAACCCATCACCGTTAAATATGGCGCCGGCAGCTGTCATTCCATAGAAACTTTCTCAAACTTTCCATACATTCAGATTTTAATGAACACCACTTACGTATACAGACGGTTAGATGCAACATACCCTAAATATCCCTATGACTTAGATTTCTATTTAGTTTTGGCTTCTCATCTTGAGTTCGACTCACTCACAGTTTGCAAAGATTAACTGCTCTCAGGTCAGTTTTTAGAAATGCTTAATGTCAATTTAACAGTATGAATCATGACCTCTTTTACAGTTTGCGTTGAATATGTTTCGTAACGGCGACTTTCTTAAAGCGTCTTTGTATGATCGTTCAATGCCGATCTCTGTTGACTCAGTTTGACTCATAGCCTGCATTTACTTACATACGAGGATAACAAGCATTGAAGATTAACACGACACAATACGCGTCATCAAAGGTTATCTTTGCCAATACTCTTGCGACTACAGCACTGAAAAACCGTTTGAATGATCGAAAAGTGGACGAAGTCGTCCTTTGTACCAAAGATGACAATTACGGCTGACAAAAGTCAGTGGTATAGATACAGTAATTGCTGATCAAAATATTCAAAATATCTCTAGGTACAACCTATAAGATAAGGTGGCACTGATAGGTACACACCAGTACAATATTATCAACGTACATTAAAACAAATGAGAGGCAAATAATCTATGCCATAAAAAGTAAAAGAATCGCGAGTGGTCAAGTTAACTCCAGATAACGATCCTTAGAAACCCGTAGACATTTTTAAAGTTCGTACTGGGGTAGTGACATTATAATAACTTTTTTAATAAGCGTCATCTTGGCAAAGCATTACTGTTAAAAAGCAGTAGTGTGTCTCCGCGTTTCTTCATGACAGTGGTTGTCTTTTTCAGAAACACTGTTAGATTTTGAATTGTAAATGTGCCATTGTATTAAACTAGTTCATTCATTTCATTAAACTTCACCAGGAGATAAATGGGTTTGAGGACGACGCGTGGCGTCGACGGGGTCGATGTGCGACAGGCCTGAGTTCGACCTTCGCGACCCTACAGCCACCTAACCCATATAATAGCCGCTAACAATGGGCGTTTTAAAAACGGGTGAACCGCGCGTTTCAACCGCGGCGGTTTTTTATCAAGCGTGTTTTTAAAACGGCCGTAGGGCGCTTTGATAGCGCAGGTGCTCTTGCGGAGCACTAATCCCGCAGACTGAGCTGCACTGTTGAAGGACGGGGGGGTGACGATAAAAAATAAAATAAATAAAATTAAATAAAATTAAATTCGTTTATTTAAAAGAAACAAAATACAACATACGTTAACCCATGGTCCCACACTAGGCTAAGCCTGTATCGTGGTGACCGTTTGAAAAACATTAACAGTAAAAGTTTGTTCGGGTAGGTAATCTCTATTTATTATTATAAAACAAATGGCAATGTGTGCTTGTATATGCGTGTGTGTGTGTGTGTGTGTGTGTGTGTGTGTGTGTGCGTGTGTGTGTGTGTGTGTGTGTGTGTGTGTGTGTGTGTTGAGTGTGTGCGCGCTACCAACTTATAAATAAATAAATGCTAAGCTAAACAACATTTTTGATGATTTGTTCAGTTTTAAGATAATTAAGGCTGTTTAACCAGACGAATAATTTACGCTTGGCTTCTGGAAGGGATGCATTTTTAATATCACATAGTTTGTTAACTTTGTTATATAGGTATGGATGAAAATAACTAGGAAAGCGTTTAAAGAAAGACGTGTTACAGTGCGGCATTGAAATCTTGTACACCCTTTTGCGCAGTAGCTGTGGATATATTTCCAAAGAAATGGTCTTACGATGAACCAAAAGGACGACTCTCAGATACATTAACTGCCTAACAGTGAGAACGGTCCAAAAATAATACTTTGATGAACTAATGAAATGGTATAATATAAAAAAATTAAACACAAACTACTGGCTATTACTTTCCCCACTTCCTATTACAATTGCCCTACTTCCACTTTCTTCTGCTTCCTAGGAGCTCCCACTGGTGGGGCTGAGCGAACACAACTTGGACTGGCGAATGTAGCCTGTTTTATACCCCTTAGGTCCACTTAATTAATGGGATCTCTGTCCAGCAAAATTATACAATATTAGGCCAATAGGGCGCTTTCAGGATTCTTTAATTTACGAGGCCTCGCCTACTTTCATTATAAAAAAACTACTTTTCACGTTTTCCTGATTTTCAGGAGAAACCTAAAGGTTTTCACATATTTTGCTTTGAAAGAACTATTTCTAGGCTATAAATTACAATGTCTATTAGTTTTCCTGCTTTTCCCGTTTAAATTGGGAAAATCGATAATCACGTAAAATTACGAAGTTTGGTAACATTAAAAAGCTTCGCCAAGTCCTAATGGCTTTAATTAACATTTGTAGTTAAAATGATTATACATACGTAAGAGCATTTACCTTACCTTTCTAACGGCACCCTAATTGTCTTCCTACCTCATTTGGTTACGATGTCAGGCCGGTAGAGACCGTCAATTTTCACATTTTCATCAACGTGGTATTTAGCATAAGTCTAACTTTTTGCTCCAATCTTTTTTAGCCAATCAGAAAAATCAACTCGAGCTTGGCAACTATTGCGCAATATTACATCAGAACTCTATATGTTCCTATTGTAGATTTTTATTTTACTTTTTTAGAACTCTAGCCACCGATGTCCCTTGTTGACGGACTAGCTCGGGATATATTTAGTTTCAAGTTGGTTTCTTTACAAATACTTTTGGCTGTCTCTCCCTCGATTATCAGGGGTTCACCCTTTATCGATTTTCATGAAATAATTACTGGATGTACCTGGTACCTTTATCTTTACTTTAAGCTATCAACTACGTCTCTACTTATAGTACTTCAGTCCTAAATAAATTACGCGCTTCTTATATGAGCCGTTTTGCTTTAGAAGCTTAATCTGGGCACTATTGCCGTCCTTATGTAAAGGGATTATAACAAAGACTTTAGTTAGCTAATCATTAATTTATTGCTTAACTACTTAATTGGCCACAAAGGCGCTACCTTTCTCTTCAAATATCTCTGTAATAGTAGTAGGCGCTACTTTTTCTACACATCTCTTTCTGTCGCCCACAGGGTTAATTCTTCTAACCTTTACTTGTGCAATAATAATTGTCAAGTTTATTATATTTTACGCTTCGCAATGTGGGCCAGTTCCTCCCACCCATTACACCACTTATAAAACATTCCGATTCTAAATTAAATCTCGCCTCTTGAGGCCTCAATTACAGATGCTTGCGAAATGAAACGGCTTATAAAGGAGAAACAAGCTGATAAGAATGGAATGTGTTGTTATGATACGTTGTGGGATTGGGCGTTTTGTTATTGAATGGTCTGCACCTACATTTAGGCAAGTATGAAGATTAGGTGCAATAGCTTTTTACAATGTAATTTTGAATAACATTATATTTCTCAGTGGATTGAACGATGTATAATGCAATAATACTGTTTAAGAATTTAATTCGTATACGGTAACAGTTTAAAATCAAATAAAAGGGAAAAAAAATATTCGAATGAGTGACCGAGTGGTCCCTCAACCAACTGAGCTATCAGAACAGTTGCTCGGTTTAACGATTTTTTCAACCAGCCCCTTATTGCGTCTTAGGGAGGCGTGTTGAAATGTATAATTTAATGTCTGTAACCATTTGTCAATTATTTTAATGACAAAAACGTGTCGAAAGACAGAGTAGGTGTATGTTAGAACCTAGCTAATATTTAGATGCCTACCTACACTTTCTCTAAACGTGAAACTCGTTATTTCTAGCCACGTCACTATTCCGGGAATACAAAATGCAGTCGCTCTAATTCTTAGAATTGTTTACAGAAGTGATAAAATTTACTGGTAATTAAACCATTTCCGCATATCAACGGCTTATCAGAATAAAACCGTGTCAGTTGTGTTTGGAACGACGAAAAATGTAGTAATGTTAGTTAAGACAATGGGCAGGAAAACTTTCGTCGAGTTGATAATTAAACTCGTCGAAGGATTAAGAGTGTTTAGACCGCTAATACGTTTGCATGCCTACTTTCTTTTTTTCTGTTGGTGTTGCGTGTTTTGACGCACCGTCGACCCGGTTAAAAAGGGGGTAGGGGCTGGGTGGGTCTATTATGAGACTCCTGGACAGAAGGCCCAGACTTCCCCCACTAAACCGCCGACGATTGGTCTACCTTGACCTTGTAGCTTAAAGGAAGTTAGTTTAACCGCGTTTGCATGCCTGCTTTACCCCTTTAATTTGAATACAATAGAATAGCAAAAACTTTATTCAACATCACATTACACGATGTTTGCAATTTAAGGTAAGTAGAAGATAAGACAATTTTAGACACTCATTTTTAATTGTGTTCCGATTTTTTTTGTTACAAGACGCCAACGACGCATTTACGATGTTATTTTAATTTTCAAATTAAAGGGTTAATAATTGGCTCCCAATATGTAGGGCATTATCAAAAAGCATATCAATAAACAACGTACGTAGTCATGGTCAAATGCGATGCGTAGATGGATAAGGTAAATGACTCAGTGCTCGACACTGCGCCAATTGTTTGCAACTTTGCACCTACAACATTAATTGACAACAATAAAGATGATAAGCCAGGCACTGATTAGTAGTACTGCTAACACCTCAATTCACGGTATTTTTTCAGTATTCCAAAACCCTATTTAGGTAATGAGTAATGACGCTGAAATATTAAATAAGTCAGGGTAAAATCCATAACTATGAAAATAAGCTAGATACCGAAATTGAAAACCGGTATTTGTATGAAAATAATACAATACAATACAATAAAATCATTCATTGGTAATATACGGGTGATGTGATAAGCAGGGTGTCAACTATTAAAATTAGGGTATCAAACATAAAAAGGAGCGTTTGCCTTACTAATCTTATTAAATTACTAAACTACGATCAAGTTGTTAAACGATAACGTGCCAAACAAAAAAAAACAGAGATCAAAAAATGGTCAATGGACGAAGTTGGAGATGACTCATCAGACCAATAAGAACCTAACATCGTAAAAGGCAAATTAGCCACGTTCAATCTGACAATATGAAAAGATTGTTAAAATAGTGACACGTCATGTAATTCCGAGTATTCGCGTCTTGGTAGTGTTAATATGACTCACAGGTGATCGGCACACGGTGAGTCAGTATGAAATTAGTTTACTCAGTTGATGGGGTATACTCGTACTGATTTTTTTTAATTGTTGTTTATCAATTAGCACGAAGTCGTGTTTTTTATTTTTATTTTGAAGTTTGTTTGTTTGTAAAAGGTCTTTATTTGTCATTAAAACAAGTATGTAAGTACACTATCTCATAGACTTACGCACGAAAAACTAAAATTAAAGCTACTTTATACAGGCTAGTTTTCGCCTTTGAAAGCTGGTTGCAATGTTAAAAAAAGATTTTGATTATTACATAAAAAAACTGATTACATATGTTTTAAGTATTAAAAAGTTTACTTAAGGGCTTTTATTTAATGTGGCCCATTGTATTGGGTGCACTTTTTGTATTACTTTATTTTGAAGTAACATTACTCTAAAACATCAGTTTTCAATAGTACATTACTTACCTAGAGTGGTAAAACAAAGAATGTCTCAGATCGCAGGTATTAGCGGGGTTTAGGTACAAGCGATCGGAGGCTTTCTTTATTACCGCCCGTAGTAAGTACAAAATTATACGTCTCTTCCCGGCCAGGAAGGGGGATTTAGCGTGCGGTAATTGCTACATTATGGCCGGGTGTCTGCTATTGCTACTTTATGGCAAATTTTCATGTTTGAAAGATATTTAAGATCAAAAAATGGATGCTTTATGACCATATGGAATTGTGACGTCACTTGGTTCAATTTTCACATAAACTTCACACTAAAAGAGCGTTTATAAAGTTTCATAAAAAGTTTCTGATTTGACTATCAGTCAATATCCTTATTAAATGCAAAGTAAGTAGTACTGCACTATTTGCTAGTAAATATAAATACAATATAACTGTTATCGGAAACAAACATAACATAATATCAGCATTAAAGTAATACTTTCCACGACTACTTGGCGTAAACAGGCACAATGATTTATTCCCTTCCATTGTTGTAGGCATAAAAACTAACTTCCTCTTCGAAAACCCATAAAGTCATTCACAACATAAACATCAGCTGTAAAACGTAACTCATAATCGAACGTTGCACAATGTTTGGGCAATTGACAGTCGTTCCATTTACCAGAATAGCTTTCCCATGCGCATGCACAGACAAAGTGGGTCAGTACGCTCAATGGGATTCAATGGTACTCTTTAAGATTTGTTTTGGAGCTGCGCGTAGACCAAATGGCGTGCGGTGAAACTCAAAACTCAATTGTGAGTTGTGAAGGCAGTGCACTGACTCATCTACAAGTTTTATTCCTATGGATCTTTTTTTTTTAAGTTGTCCGAAATAAACGCATTTTATTTATATTTTATTTTTTTGTTTTACTATTTACTATGGACATTTTCTGTCGCTAATTTTATTACGTATACCAATAAACTACATTTAAACTTAGAAGTGAATACAGGATAGTGTAAGTAAATTCCGTACACACAGCCACAGTTAAAATTTAAACAGACCCTGTAGGTAGTAGTTACTCTGCATTAGCAGTTACGCTGCTTGCCACAGGCCTGCTTGAGCGAAAGAGGATGTGTGCGGTATAGCCCTACGCTGGCCCAATGTGGATTACCACTTTAAATGCACCTCTGAATATCCTCTACCCCACGATTCAAATATTTTCGCGCACCCTTAAAAAGGTAGTAAAAGCCCTACTTAAGTTACGGTAAAGCGCTATAGCTCCTGCATTTAGCCGTAGCAGTTCATTTGTTTATGGGCCAGTACACAAGTAAATCGACATAGTAAGCGAATTCCCAAACAGTGCGCCGGCGCACGCGTCATGCTCCGATGTTAAGTGGAATGCGGTGTTCGCGCGAACAACATACCGATTTATTATCCAGCGAACAATCGAACAGCGACTTTATGGGATTTACGCGATGCCAGAGGATAAGGGGGAATAGATATAATTCTAGAGTATAAGAGTATTGTTCTAAAATAACTGTCCTATATACGTATAATGGAATGTTCTTATATGTCGATAACGCATATACGCAGTGACGGAGCTGAATTTAAGTACACAAACCTAGAAAATATTTTTATCGCATAAAATGACATAAGAGGAGATGCCGTTTATTCTGGAACCAAAATGCGCCTTTAAGGAGGTCGACTCTGGCTTTGGCGGATAGTACAACTACATTGCATCAAATCGTGATTGTTTTACAAAATTACATACTGATATAACGAATATGTAAAATTGGCTGGTACAGAATACTTATGGCATTAAGTCTGCCTTTTGTATTATTGTTCTTCTTTTGTGCAATGATGATTACCTAAATAAATAAATAAAATGGCATGTTAATCTTCTTCACGTCACATGGTAGTAAAATAGCATTTACCGACCGTTACGTAGCAGAAGATATCAAAAGCGAAATGCACCGTCTGATCGCTGATTTTTTTCTCAAGTTCTTGACAAATACCTATGATCTGAGACATTCTTCATTTCACCGCCCTAGTTGTAATGTACTACTAAAGTACCGCATAACCGTACTATCGGTAAACCGTACCGTATTGAATGCAGTTAATTTTCAAGAATCTCACCTCCCTGTTTAGGGAGCGGGTAAAAACTGCCTGCGCGCGCGCCGTTACGTTCCGGATCTAGACGGAGAAAAACCGACTCGGTCGATATCCTTGGACTGGAAAGTAAGGCTTTAATATGTTTAACGTGGTGTTTTAAAAGTAATATAGTCATTATAGTGGCCCATTTCGGTTTCATCGTCTTTATACATATCAAAATGTTCAAATTTTATAGAGGGACTCGTTTAATACCATTCCTCCTCAAATGAATTAAGGACTGGCACGAGCTTATGACGCTTCTGGAATTGAACGCGTCCATAGGCTACGGTTTCCGCTTTTTGATAGTAGATATGCATGGTTGACACCGTCACTGTAGTAGAAAAAAAAAACTTTGTGATTGACTTCTGGGATCAAATTTGTCCTTAGATGTTCTCCGGCACTCAAACTATCTCCAACTCCGTGTTAAAGAATGAAGCAAGAAATGAAGCAAATAATCAATGAATGAATGACTTAAGTATATTAATATTTTCACCGAAACTCAGGACTTTAAGTAGGCTACCGCATAAGTCCGCACGCATCCGTGCGTTTTTGCCGTGCGTCTAATTGCGCGGCCGTTACTCAATGGTGGTACTGGGAACTCTGTACAAGGACTAAGTTTTTTAACGTAACTGTAGTGCCGGATTAGGAGGCGTCCGTTAGTGGACTTGCGATTTTATCGAGGTTCAATGTTTTATCGTGGGCCTAGGTTGATTTGTGTAAGATTGTCCCATAATATTTATTTTATTTATTTAAGTGTTCAACGGTTTAGAGACGTAATGTGTGGTTGTATTGATAGACGTTTTAGAGAGTGTAAAAAAAAACAACTTATTACATTCTAATTAATAACTTATTACATTAGATGACCGGTTAGCCTAGTGGGTAGTGACCATGCCTGCGAAGCTGAAGATCCTGGGTTCGAATCCCGGTAAGGGCAAATGTTTGTGCGGTGAGCATGAACATTTGTTTCTGAGGCTTGGCTATATAAATTAAATATACAGTCGACTGCTATCTTTAACACAAGCCTTATTGAGCTTATTATGGGGCTAGTTCAATTTGTGTAAGAATTGTCCCGCAATATTTATTAAAAAATAAAAAAACACAATATTAACAACACTGGGTGCAATTATGAATAAGTAAATATTTGGGCCAATCTCGTACAAATCACGGGTTTAATGGCTAATTGGATAACTTTTCGAACGAGTAGGGACATCTCAACTGTCGTTTTCCCGTACAAAAAATGTCATTTAGATCTTCGTCAATTCTTGAGTACGAAACGTTACGTAATCAATTGACAACAGTTCATTTATTTCTCCCTAAATTGTAATTTTCATTCAGAAATATCAAATTGAAAAATAGCGAATTCCAGAAGGTCGTAACTAAATTATGACGTCAACGTTACGGCTCTGTATGGCAGCTTGCACACCTTTCATATTATGACAGTTGTAGGATTGACATCACACACGGCTTAAACCACATTTATACAATTTCGCGATTTTCTTAAAAAACGGGTGGGACATAAAATCTGAAAACTATTTTATTACGTTCAGTTAACATAATTACCGAAATGGTTTTCGAATTAGGCATCATTACATAGTTCGAAATGTTGTCAATAAGCAGGACTAGGTAGTGTGTTTCGATCCGTTAATATATATATTTTGTACTCATTATGAGTCAAATTCATTAGAAATTACACAACTCTGGGTAATGGCGATGTGAGATAGATAAATACAACCTATAAACATAATTGAAAACAATGGAATATTCGTTTCCCCTTTTATTTCAATAAGCAAAGCCTTTTATCTAAATCTAGGAGCGCATTGCACAGCATGTATGTATTCATATCAGTAAGCCAACTTTATAGTAGTAAATGAAAAATCATGCACGCGCAGGCCAGGAGAAATTGACCCTCGTGACAATTTCACAAAGATTTTGATAAGTCATAACTGGTATTATCTTCAATAATCTGGGCCATAATAACAGATTACTTATCAATCTTATCATTAGGGTGTAAACGACCCAGCTATAATAATAGATGGTTTTTACTGGTAAGTGTAGCCGGGTACTTCTCAAATAATTAACGTCACTTGTCACAACCATGTGCAAAATTTAAGGATTTCCCGGCAGTTGCCTGAATGTTGTAATATTTACTTATTCATATAATAGCTGTCCTGTCAATATTTCAGTCCGTGTATGCAACAAGAAAAACCGGCCAAGTTCGAGTTGGACTCGCGCACGAAGGGTTCCGTACCATTATCTATAAAAACGGCAATAAAATCACGTTTGTGGTATGGGAGCCCCCCTTAAAAAAATATTTTATTTTGTTTTTAGTATTTGTTGTTATAGCGGCAAGAGAAATACATAACCTGTGAAAATTTCAACTCTCTAGCTATCATGGTTCTTGAGATACAGCCTGGTGACAGACAGACGGACGGACGGACGGACGGACAGCGCAGTCTTAGTAATAGGGTCCCGTTTTACTCTTTGAGTACGGAACCCTAAAAATGAAGTAAGTATTAGTATCGTAAACTGCACATGGTTGTGACAAGTGACGTTAATTATTTAAGAATTACCCAGCCGTGATAGATTAAACTTTAAAGCTATAATAAGCTCGATCACAGACTTTTAGGTCTACCTAACGTAGGTACGAAATGTTACGCAATCGACCAACAGGGTGGACAACCGAGAAACAGGGGTCACGAAAACGCCCTAGTTGAATTACTGCTGAAAGCTTGTGTATACTGTGGTCCACATTAATTCTATTAGAGCTAGCAATAAGGCGCGCGTCCACCGCTGACCTGTCGTAACTCAGCGCGATAGCATCGGCATTAGTGCGAACAGATCGCAATCGCGGGCCTAATATGAGGCTGACTTGGGACTGTGAACCCTAGGTTACGCGTATGGCTGCGACTGAGTCGTGCGATTAAAAGTCGAAGTTATTGACAAGATCTGGAGTTCGATCTAATCTGAGACAGCTACATCTCGCATCCGAATTAGATTTGTGACGTGTTTCGTCCATTTGCTTCAACGCTCACTGAGCGAGAAGTTTTAGAACGAGAGTTGTTGAGAGATAAACATCATCATCGTCTTATAAGTCGAAATACGTCCACTGCTGGACATAGGCCTCCCCCAAAGAGTGCCACAACGACCGATCCTGCGCCACATCCAGCGGACTCTTGCGACCTTTACCAGGTCATCAGTCCACCTTGAGAGAGAATAGATGGCTTCAATATTTTCATAGCAATAAATATCAACAACAACGTCCTTTTATCTTTCACCCTTTCAAGCACCTCCACGTTCGTCTTTTTCCCCGTCCAGCTAATCCTCTCCATCCGCCTCCAGCACCACATTTCAAAGGCTTCCAACCTTTCTCTATCACGCTGAGGCATTGTCCACGTTTCGCTTCCATACAATGCTATGCTCCAAATGTAGGTACACTTTTATAAGCCTCTTTCGAATACGGCTCGATAGTCTGGCTTTGAAAAGACACTCGTTGTTAAAAACCATAGAGAACAGAAGAGGCAAGATGTTTGGACACTTGTTACGACACGATGATTACATGAAAACTATAATAGAAGGGAAGATAGAGGGAAAGAGGAAGAGAAGGAGACCAAGAAGATCTTTCACGGACCAAATCAAGGAAAAAGTAGACAGCGTGTCGTATCAAGATGTCAAGAAGAAAGCTGAGAATGGAGACGAATGGAAATTGCTCCACCGACAACAACAGGGCTTGATTTTGGCTCGTATGAACTTGACCTACACTTATGGTTGAGATATTTAAAGCTATTTAATGTGGACGAATTTTCATAAATCTGTCTATCGAATTGGAATCTTCTATATTGGACGGTAGAATTGCTTTTGGAGTGCAACTGCCCCTCTATTCTGTAACTTGTTTTAAGCTCACCTCAACGCTCACCCACAATTATACCTTGCCACCGCGATGCGTAGTAATTAAGCGTAAGTAGATGTTTAGTTTCGTAACGGGTGACCGGCGGGATAAGCCGCATTAACGCGTAGCGAATAACAGCCCTGTTATGTGATTCGGTCAGCTCAAATAATGAGATTATTTGAGTTGACGGAATTGCATATGTACACTTAGATAAAAAATATGTGAAATAACTAGGGACACATGAAACAAACTATTAATAATTCATATCAAGCTAAGATACATTCATTGAACTGACGTCAATGCATATGTAAGATATATTGATAATAGTAGGGAAAATACCTATACTAAATATAATTACGGTATGCGCCAGCGACGCCCCGCCCTATAGATAAACCTTTAGGGTTGCTACATAATTTTAGACTAAAAATATTCTGGCTATACATATTTTTAACACAAATCTTATATTACTGACGTTTAGGACACTGAACCGATTTTGATAAATGCGGTGTCAATCGGTTCGAAATTATGTTTCGGGTGGCATAGCCTATGTATGAAAAACCTGTTTATTTTCAGTTTTCAGTAGTGGGTTACAGTTTTTAGAAACTTTTTATGCTTGTTGACTGACTTTTCAGCGGAAACTGTAATTTCAGCTTTAGTTAATGTTAATTATCATCTTGTATTTACTTTAGAAAATAAATGTATTTATTTATAGCATAATGCCAAAAAAAAATCAGCTTTAAAACTTAATAAGTAAGGGTCCAACTAAGTGTAAGTGAAATTGATTACTGACCGAGCGAAGAAAAGTCAAGTGTCATGTTCAAATAACGGGGCGATTTATATAATATAATAATGATAATAATTCATTTATTAACAAACGAATGATTGCTTAATACTACAATATAATATTAAAGGATACATTTAACAAGGGCCTGGACTAGGATATCCTGTATTTCAGGCGAGACCAGAATTAACTATTTTTTAAACAAACTTGCAAACTATAAAAAATATGTATTTAATTACAGTACTCGTAGGTACTAAACTTAACAACTACCTATACAAAGTACTATGTAATAAATCAAGAATCCTTTTAGAACAACTATAACTTTTATGAAACGTCAGAAACGCTTTGTTAGTACGGAGTTTGTATGGAAATGCTTGCGAATGACGTTACAATTTTCTATGATCAAACAGCGTTAATTTTTTGATTAGGAGTTCTTTGATTTAGCAAAAATTACTTGTAGCGTGATGTTTTTCCAGTATTTTTAATTATTTTATTTATTGGTATTGATAGTTTTTTTTTACGGTTTTCTAATATTTTCTACCGTATCGCCTGTATTGGTCATTGTAAGTGGCAACCCTACGGGCGCGGTCACGGGCGGCGCGTGCGCACAATGGAGCGCGCTTTTGTAAGCTCGCTGCACACTATCCTGTCATCGGAGCTTACAGGGTATATCTGGCTGGATAAACGTATTGGATTGAAATCTAATTTTGATAAGTTGCCCGTGCTTGCTTCCGCGCGTTATGCGTTATTAACCCCCTACGCAAATAGAGGGGTGTTATAAGTTTGACGTGTCTGTGTGTCTGTCTGTGGCAGGGCTGACGTGATCGAGATGATTCTTAGCTACTTTTCAACAAAATCGATTCAGCCGAACATTTCTAAGTTGTTAATCATAACGACCAATTTCGCATAGTATTGTGGAAGGTAAGGTGTGGAGTCGGTACGGTATATCAGCTGACTTGAGCGACAGTTAACACTGACATGTCAACTGTCGCTCAAGTCAGTACAGATTGTTTCCTGCGGGCCTATGCCTAATACATTTGCACTCATTTTGCCGCACTGTGGTTTGGCAGATTAATTGTATGTTTAACAAATTGTTTGTTTTTTAATTGGGATGTTTTCAACTTTTCTAAATTGTAGTTATACTCGTAGATAAGTAACAACTTAGAAAGGTTGAAAAGCCCCGGATGTTTTCATTTCAAAGTTCAATATCTCAAAAACGGCTTGACCGATTTTGATGAAACGTAGCTAAGAACCTCGAAATGGTTCTCAGCTTTCGGATAAATAAAACGCATTCAAATCGGTCCATTCGTTTAGGCACTACGGTGCCACAGACAGACAGACAGACATGTCAAACTTATATCACCCCTCTTTTTGCGTCGGGGGTTATAAACTAGTAGTATAGTTATTAAAATAGGTAAGTTCCCGTTGATTATGTTACACTCAACATTGAGGTCATGCCTTGCCAAAAAGAATCTTATTCTGATTACAGATAAGATCCAATTCCGTAGGAACTATTTATTAGGTATCTGGGCAGATAAACTCAGTCGTAAAGTCGGAACCAGACAATCGACTCCAGCAAGGGAATGTTGAACTGACGATTTTATTGTCATTACACTGGTAATTAGTCGAGTGGAGCTTGGACCTGGGTAGATAGGACAACCTGTTTAGTTTAAGATCAAACGCGTCGTTTAGAACGCTGCAGTTGAGCAAGAAAATAGAAAATTTTGTACTTGTGTACTTAACTGGTGTAATCCATAAAGTAAGTTTATAATTATCATATCTCAATTTCCAGAGGTATAGGTAGATAGGTACCTGACAAGGCAGCTCAGTAAAAATACACTTACAACAATCATTTAAATATGTATTAAAATATTGTTTTAACTATTGGTCTCAATTCCCATGTTTCGTGGCGAGGTGCACAGACAATCGCAAATGCATAGTTTGTTTTATATGTATAAATCTATGGTTCTAGATTACAGCTGGGTTAATGTGGTTCTGTTCTGTTCTGTTCTGTTCTGGTGACTCATCCAGCCAGCAGTTCTGCTGCAAGGACTCAGAAGTGCTGACTACAGGAGGGAGGAGGTGTTAGAGCAAAATAACGAAGAAGGCTCGCTTACCCCATCTAGTGTAGCATATGGGGCAGAAAGTTAGTGGGGTATGAGAACCTTAACCGAGCACCGACTTAACCGCAAATACTATAATGATGAGGGTAAGCGGGCTTGCATGTCCATTTTGAACCAACTTCTGCCGCCCGGCCGCAGGCAACAGCTTCCTGCCCGAGAAACCGGAGAGCCAAGTAGATAGGACGGGAGTGTAGGTGTGCAGTCAGGATGATAGGAGAGACGGGAGTTGGAGCCAACCCGAATACAGGCATCGTTAAGCCAGCGTGGGGTAGATAGATACTATACTTGGTGCATAATATAGATAATTAGTTTGTGACTGCTTGGTTCCCCCCCCCCCTTTTTTTTTTATTTAATCCTCAGGTTCTGATATTGAACCTCTTCGCGCTTATTGCAATTGTTAATCAGGACCTGGCAATTGCATGTCCGCTGTCTCTTCATTCTCATCTGGTTCTGATTCAGTGTCCGTTTCCGGTTGTTTGTATATTTTCTCGGCAGTTTTTTCATCCAGCTTCTGTCGGTGGAAATATTTCTCGAGTAAGAGCGGGATTTATTAGTATAGTGTCGGATGTCGTGGTTGAGGGAGTCTTCCCATGTAAATATAGGGCGTCCAACTTTTCTTTTACGTTCTTCATAGCTGAGAGCTGCGTGTAGTAAATGGGGTATTTCGCGTCTACGTACGTGTCCGTAATACGAGAGTCGGCGTACTTTAATTATCTTTGTGATGGTTTTGCCGTCCAATGTTTCCCTGATCTTTTGTTTTGGAGAGTCTTTCGCTACTAACAACATTTCTCTTAGAATGTGCCTTTCGTATTTTCTAAGGCGTGATCTGTTTGCTTTGGTGAGCGCAGTGACGTTTAGTCCGTACGTCATGGCCGGTGATATTACCATTTTATACATCAGCCTCGCTATCTTCCACTCTATTTTTTTATCTTTTATAAATCTGGTGAGCATCTTAGAATTTCTTGCAGCTTTGTCGCAGCGCACCTTGATGGTCGCTCTTCTGTTGTGGGATGACGTAATGTATGTACCTAGGTATGTTATCTCCTTAATAGGTTGTATCGGTACACCGCCTACGTATGTTGTCTGTTGATCCGTCATTGTGACACCACATGGGTCCCTTATAACCAGCTTTGTTTTCGTCGTGTTTATTTTAAGGCCCACTGTACTTAAGAGATCTATTAATTTTCTTACAATACGATCAATTCCCGTAATGTTGTGACCTAGGATGATTAGGTCATCCGCGTAGGATAGTATTAGAGGTAGCATGATATTTTCGTCCTGGTCTAGTCTAACTGATTCGTCTTCCTCCTCCAATGTGCGCAGTACATCATCCATTAAAATTGTGAATAGCCGGGGAGACAGCGGGCAGCCTTGTTTGACGCCTTTGCCTTTCTGAACCGTTTCTGAACTCTGGCCACACCCGGATAGGAATGTTCTCTCCTTCATGCAAGCTTCTACAATTCTGTTAGTGAGAGGGCCATTGGTGCGTGACAATATTATGTCTCTAAGCGCTTTCAAATCGACATTGTCAAACGCTTTCTCGATATCCAGGGCTACGATGAAAAGTCTAGTTCCTTCCCTCCAATTCGTGTCTAGTACCCGGCGCAGGGTGAAAATATGATCGTCCGTTGATCGGTTTGCTAGAAAGGCCGCTTGATAATTTCCGAGAGATTTTATTGCCGCGTCCAGTTTTTCTAATAAGAAGTTTGCGTATATCCTGTAACCCACATTACAAATTGATATTTTTCTGAAGTTCCCGGTAGTCTTGGGGGCAGATTTCTTTGGTATTGGCACCTGCTTTGTAAGTGCCCACTCTGCTGGCACTTTATTGTTAGTCCAAGCTTCTTCCATAATATTTGTTAGTTGTGCTAAAAACGCTGGCGGGGATTGTATAGTTCCGGGACAACTTGATCTGTACCAGGTACCGTTCCATTTCTCATGCCGCTTATTATGCGAGCTATATCCTCTACTTTGGGGCAGTCTGATTCCGGTACACTGTTAGGCTCACATTGTATTGGATCTATACCCGGGCCTTCGCAATTTTTAACTTCGGATATCCAATTAGCCATAGGAATGAAGTATTTTTGCTGCGTTCGTGTGTGTTTTGACTTCTGTTTTTTCAAATATTTATATGTTATTTTCATACGCATTGCTCTATGGGCTCTACTTAAACCCTGAAAGAACCGTGAACATTCTAATTCGTCGTCTTCTTCCTCTACTTTTCGAGCGTTTTTTCTTGCTAATTTAAGGTTCCTACCGTGGATAGAAACTTTTGGAAATTTGTATTTTAGGAAGAGCGCCTTTTGCAATTGGGCTTGGGCAATCCTGCTCTCTCTAGATCTTATTATTCCTTTTGGAAATTGTCGAGATGTTTCTTACTCTGGAGTGCTTCAAAGTTAACTTTTTTATGATTGAATTGGAATGCATGCGTGTTGCTGTTAATATTTCGTTGTGTATACTGTGTCGCTTTAATGCTAGGAATGTTGTTGTGACTTACTATTGTTCCCCATATGATCTTGTGATCAGATTGAACCTTTTGGGACCATTTGCCTTGTATGTTTAGGAAGTGCGCATTATTAGCACGGCTGCATACAATGTGATCAATTTGAGATGCTTTTTTTCCCATTCTCCATGTTATCTTACTTGATGGACGACCCCAAGTACTTTTTACTACTAGGTTGTGTTGTTCCAAAAAGTTTAATAATAGGGTGTCAATCTCAACAGTGATATCCACGACTACAACACCAGAAGTAAACACAAGATCGCAGTGCAGTACAGTCGTCTTCGCAAGGTTAGCACGTCGTTCGTGGGGAACTGTATACGTTTTTACAATAAAATACCTACCGAAATTGTTAATTTGCCGTTAAGTAAATTTAAGTCTCATATAAAAAAATATTTGCTAAGCAAGGCGTATTATAATGTCAACGATTTCATAAACGACAAAAATGCCTTTAAGCCAGTAGCATTCAAATTGTATTAGAATTAATATACCTTCGAGTATGATTGTCTTGGCGTATTACCTTTGTAATTATTATAAGTACCGGAAATAGCTGTTCCGTTTTATGTAACATGAGAGCACGTAATGCTTTTTCTCGCCGAACAAGTAGCTTTAATCTTTGCTATTATCAATGTCCAGTGTGGCTTGAATATGTCATGCTCGCTTAAAGGGCTTTGCTTACGGTGGCGTCGTTGATCGGGTCGCCACCTTCCCTAACATATGGTTGAGGGAGGCGATGGCTGAGATATGCGTCATACTCGTGATCGGGTGCTGTTTGTGGAGTCCGGTCTGTTCATGCTTGCAAGGGCATAGTAACTACCTAAATACTAGTGTTATTATCATTATTTTGACGAGAGACATCATTCTGTTCTTGACACGTTTTATTGTTATTGACCCTGTACATCTCTGACAATATTACATTAATGATCCTTTTTTTTCTGTTTTAACGCTTAGGGACAGTATACATCTCTATAAGAACATTAGAATAATTATTAATTGTATTTGGATGCTCAGAGACATTATACATCTCTGGGGTACTAAATTATATCATAAACTTATTGTTAATTCTGATACAGACCTTATATCGAATGTATTTGATAATATTTTACAATTTTGGATTGTTATAGTTTTCATTAAGTGACATTTAGTTTGTAACCATTTAGGTACTAATTAGTTAAAATCTGCAATTTTAAAATGATTATTGTGTAAGATTATTAATATTATATTGTAGAACACCATTTGACATGTAAAAGTGCCCTTGTGGCCTATTTGCAGAATAAATAATTGATTTTGATTTTGATTTTGGTGCCGTTAAAATTTGATACCTCGTGCAGGAGGTTTTTTCTACAAACATATGGAGATTGGTGCGTGACGTCACATTTACCCAGATGGGCGTTAAAATCACCTAGGAGTATAGGTATTGCATTTTTGGGCATACGGTGTAATAGCACCCCAATCCTTCCTAAGCATGTTGTGGAGTTCGACGGCATATGTGTATTGATGAAGAAAAACTCCTTAGCTTTGTTGTGAGCAGGTAATTCCAGTCTAATGTGTATTGCGAGTATGTTGTTCGAGCTGTTATAGGTCTTTATGATTTAATATCGTGCCGCTTTATTAATAAGGATTGCTATACCTCGCTTTTCTGTTGCGCGTGTACCACCGCTTAAGATCCATGTATAATTGTCAGACGAGAATGTTCCCCTAGCGAGGTGCGTTTCCTGCAGCCCTGCAATGGTGATTTGGTGCTCTGCTAGTTCTTGATCTATATTTAGTTTATCATGTAGTGTGGCACAGCCTCGCACGTTCCATGTTGCAATATTGACGTTCTGTGTGTGGGCGAATGGCTTTGTTTTGCTTGTTGATTCTTGGCGCACTAACCTGTGGCCGGTCGAGTCAACATCCTGCAAGCCAATTGAATTATTAATACTTGGCGTTGACTGTGGGCTGGAGTCGATTTTCATACTTGGGCAAGGGCTAACCTCTGAACTTAGCGTGGGTGTCTCATATAAGGTTTGCGATCCGGACCCAACTCGCACGGAAATATCGGGGTCCCGATCCGCGGATCCGGATAGTCCCATACAGGTCGCGTCCGGGTCGGAAACCCTAGTCCCGTACCTGTCGTAATCGTGTAGTTTAACGCTGTCGTAATGGTGGTCTTTAAAGTGCAAGTGAATGGGTCTTGCCGGGGCAGTGAGTGTCAGCGAGGCTTTATACACAATGGGGTGTGTATAACATCCATGTATGTATACATCAACGGCAAAGAATTCCGAGGCAGCAATTATTATGTCTTCTCCTCCCCAATTACCCTCTAGAAATTGGTTGTTAATGTAAGTATCAATTTGCCCTGGGGTCGGCTGTATTGTTCTAGCATCTTCGTTGGGCATCGAATCTATTACACTGCCTAATAGGGCTTCCCTTATTCTCGGGTCGTCTTTGTTGACTAAAACGTAGCTTGCCAGTTCATTTCTGACGATTTTGTGATCATACTGACCCGGGCAGCATGCTATAACATTGTTCAATTGATCAGCGATCGACCTATACAAGCAGTTTCCGTCTTTTGGGATTGGTACAATATCCATTCTGACTTTTGCCGGAGAGATTTTATTTCTGGCGTTTATTTGCGTCCTTTCGTGCACTGTATCTGCACGTGTGCTTGTAATAACACCTTTTTTTTTTTTTTTTTAAATCCTTGTTGAATAGGAGTGGCGCAAAAAGGACTCTTTCCTGTGGCCTATAAGGCCTATTGTTTCTGCTTCTTGTCTCGGGTTTGCCGCGCTCTTTTGTATTCGACGTTGGGCTATCAATAATAACTAAGTAGGTACCGCCGGTACCGGAACGGTGAAGAAACTAGAAAATCCTAGTAACTAGCTATGATCAAAATTCTACATGCAAGTAGAGTATATGGTGACGCCTAGTTGTTATGTTACTGAAATATAAGAACTAAACCTGGGTTACCGACCCTTACTGAGTTCCTACTTGATAGTATATACAATTGGTAACACTAATTTATACCGTTTCGGTACACGCTACTAGGTCACCCCTCACCATATACAATACTACTAACACCTGAATCTAGATTTCGATATGATACACTGAATGTCTTAATAAATAAAACCTTACTTAACCAAATGAATTTCCTATTAACTAAATGCACCAACCATTAGACCCAACAAGCAACAAAGAAGCTGAGATATTAAAAACAAACACATGCAACAATGAATTATATGGTTATGGTTGTTACTTCGGCTGTTGAGTATTAAGTACTTCTAAATCATTTAACCGGGAAGTCTTAAATTGCGCAAATTACGTCACAGATGTTGACGGCGTCAATAGAATGGTCTGCGTCAATAAAATTGAAAAATGGTCTTGTGTTACCCTTTAGCCAAATGTTATTTTCGGAAGAGAACAATGCTTCCTTAAATTTGTAAGGAAATTGCCTGAGTGTTGCTTTTGATGACCAACCAGATGGTGGCCTATGTTCCTTTAATATTTGCGTAAGACAGAGCTTTGTGTGATGTTGTTTTGCTCGGGTATTTTTGTCTTACGTGGGAACCCCGTATGCGTTTGCCACTTGCGGATTACCCTATCTATAATACTTATAACAGTGGCCCGTAGGTATTAAGATATGTCGGAGTCTGTGGATCAGTCAAATGTAGCTGTACGGAGAACCACAAGGCTTTAGATTCGACTATCTAGACTGCTCCTTCTCCACATGTAGGTGTTCTAGGGTATTCTGATGTTAGTTTCTAGTTATTGTTTCAGTGGGATGCGCTATGAGACGACTACATGCATTAGTAAACAATAGTGCAATAATAAAAAGTTATCTAGGTACCTAATTAATTAAGATTAGGGGTGCAATTATAGATTCGCCAAGCCCTATGCGATGGGATGAGCTATGAGACGTATCCGTGCAATAGTAAATGGTTATCTAGGTAACTAATTAATTAAGATTGGGGTGCAATTATAGATTCGCAAATCCCTATGTGTGAGTCGATATCCGATGACCTTGTCCGTACATATACCTATTACAGCGACCTGTGTGTATTGAGGCTTTTGTCGGAGTCTGTGAATCAGTCAACTGTAAGTGTGCGGAGAATATGGTGGTATTGGACCCCGCAAGGTTTTAGGTTCGACTATCTAGTCTGCGCTTTATCCACATGTATATATTCTAGAGTATTCTAATGTTAGTTTCTAGTTTATGTTTCAATGGGATAAGTTATGAGTCGACTCCATGCAATAGTAAATGGTATCTAGATAATTAATTAATTAAAATTCGGGGCGCAATTAAATATTCAGTATATGGCTAATGGAAGTAATTGAGATTATGCGTGAGACGAGTGCCGATTTTCTTGACCTTTGATTTCAGCAAGAGGTGACGGGTTGTGTGCGAGTTTGCAGGGTGCTATATATTGCAGGTACACTATATATCAAGCTGTATAGTTGGCATTAGTTTGGGCGTGAACCAATTTAGTCTTGGTGTGGTTATCTATCTGTTAAGAGTACACTTTGGCAAGTAGAGGTGTGTTAGAACCACGGGTAAATTCCCAAGATGGATAGGCCGCTAAGACTGGCGTTTGGCTCAATGCTCTAGCCCTCAGAGGGGAGAGCTGGAAGTTTACAAATGAGCGCCGGCTACGGCGGCAGGGCACAATGGAAAGAGCTCACCGGATTATTTCTGTATACTGCGACTCTCGCCCTGGGTACGGGGCTGCTATTACTGCGACTGCCGAAGAGTTGTATTGCCACGCACTTTAATTTCACTCACTATTTGAACCTACAATAGGCCCAATTTTCCAAAATCGAAAGGCCTCAATGACTAAGTCGCGCGTTATAATGGTTGTACTCGCGTAAGGCGCGGGCGCAAGCACATCTGGAGTAACCACCGGCCTATTGTCTAAGGGACTTTGTTTTAATTGTATGGCGTTAGGAAAGGTCGAGAAGGGCTCTCGGGCTACGACGTCCGCTCTGTTCGGCTGTCCAAACGGACTCCTAGATTACAGCTGGGTTAATGTGGTGTATAAAAATTGTCCGACAATTGTCATCTCAGTACAATTTTGTAACTATAAAATAAAAAAGTAAAAAATACTGACAAGCCAGCTTAATTATACAGGCCTTCAATCCGTCAAGCATTGATGAAAAGAATGCAGGGAGTAATCGTAAACGCGCGGGTACTTTCTGAGTGAATAGGCGTTCCTCTCGGCACAGTAGTGAGTTTACTGTTAACTTTTATTGACTTTTGATTGTCTCTCGATTGTTGTATTTATTTACGAGTTGTGCTGACGTGCTTATCCGATTGTACCATATGAAGACCACGTCACTAATAGTTGGAATTTTAGTCACGGAGTATATGGTCCCGTATATAGATGTGCATCTGCACAGCACACGTAAAAATGTCAAAAAAGTCGAGTCATCTGAAACCACGGCCATTGCAACCCATGTCGAAACGTCATAAAATAAAGGTGTGAAGTAATCTTTCTAATAGACCACTAATACACATATAGGTATTTAGTTAGTTTGCATGATTTAGCTTAATGTTAAATGAGTTCGTATAATTTGTAAATGTATTAAAATGAGAGAGCGCATCACTCGCCAACAAACTGTGAATACAGTTTGGCGAGGTAAAATATGTAAATATAAGCTATAAGTAGGTAAGTATTTTTTTCGAGTTTAATAAAATATATATATATATATATGTGTACAGAGCGCGAGAGCTTAACATGTCATAAACTAATAAGATAAATGTGCTCGAAACTGCCCCAATAGCTCGGACTTTTCTATATTAATTCATATATAAAAATATTAATAAAATAAAAAAAACCTGGGCGACGGAGCTTGGCTCGGCATTGATCGAGTTTTTCAGTGAAAAAACTAATTTTCCCAGAGATGAGACCTAGCTAGATCGATTATTCGCCCCCGTAAACCGATACGTGCCAAATATCTTCGAAATCTTTGGGACCGTTTGAAGCCAAACGTGATAACAAATATATATTTACTCGTATAGGATCATGGTGACAATTATAAGGTATCAATAATTGAAATAAAGGTGTCAACCCTTGGGACGTTTACCGTAGGCAGTATTTTCTACGAGCAACGGCATAAGATAATGACAAAAGGAATTAAGAAAAGGTACATCCAGATTGAAAACCGAACCCCTGCCAAACTAGTAGCCCTGTGGGCTGCAAAACTCGCAAGCATCAATACGAAAAATTAATTAATTTCGAGAAACGGAATTGACAAAAAAACTATAAATATTGAACAAGCTCACAAAAATTCAAGAGAATCGGTTGATAAATGCGACCTGTATGAGCGTGACAGACGCCGGACATATGAAAGCATTTTCGCCAAATTGAAACGGAGAAGTTCGCTTCGCAAAAAAACAAACGCACATTAGTTATGTTATACCTCGCAGTTAATACAATTATTTATGTAAATCAAGTCGCAAACTGCAGCAATAATACTCATATACAATAGTGCATTTGCCTCGTGCATTCAAGCCGAGCATAAATTTGCGAGCCAAGTGAGGACCACTATAGCGCCGTTTAGCCAAAGCGGACAAATTGTATCGCCCGCGTTAGGGTTTCAATGGCTATTGTTGAACATAGAAATGGTCTCATTACCTATGTGAGAATGAACTATGGTGTCTCTATTTGGCATGCCCACAAAGGCATAGTATGTCGTGGAATATCATAGCATAGAGTACATCATAGCGTCTTGCTATGATGAATGCAGTAATGTAAAAGTCGCGCGTCAACTTGGTCATAATACCAATGCCAACAAAACATTATTAAACAAGCGAGCGAAAGAGAACGAAGTTCTCTCGTTTCAGCTTGGGCCAAAATTCTTTCGTATTTCCGGATGTCCGGATGTCCGGCTATTCTCCTCTACAGGTCTCATTCCTCAACCGATTCTAGTGAAATTTCGTAAGCTGGTTCGAAAATTACATAGGTAGTGTTTTAGTCGCCTAAGTTTTTGGAAGATGTACGAAAAAAACATTTTTTTTTATACGACCTGTGACTTCTCAAATCCACTAGTTATAGATTACTCCGACCAAGAAGTACGCTACCAAAAATCACAGACAGGTATAGTCAGCTAAGAAAGTGGTCTACCACTTTTCGACGCTGTTTTATTTGTTTGTGTGTTTGTTTGTAGTAGGTAAATAGGTAGAGTTTCACGCCATCGGTTTGTGAGTTTGAGACGATAACTTTTGGCGCGTGGATACAAGCCGACACATTGTTCTTAAAATCAGCTGGTCGATCACGTCACGTAACGCATTGTATACGCGCGTCAGGTAGATTTAAATGTCACTTTTTCTATGGAAAAATGACAGTTAAATTGTACTAACGCGCGTTCGGAACGTTACGTGATTGCCCCCCAGATTGACCAACTAAACTACGCCACAGTTACTTCCAACGTACAGTTAGCAAAGTTAGCTGCGCAGGATACTTTGCTAACCTTAGCCGACTGTACATCCCCTGTCTCACGAGTATCGTCGAACATACAAATCATAGACGTCTGCAGCCGGCAAGGACAATGGGGCATTCATTATCGCCGTCGCCACATTATATTATTGCACGCCAGGGCGGGCGGGGTGCAAGGGAAGAGCTTAAAAAATAATAAAGAAAAACTGGCGACCGAAGAGCTGGCGGCTTTCTCGCGCAACGCAAGCATTGCAATTCAGCGAGAAAATGCTGCCAGCATCCTCGGTACAATGCCTCAAGAGCCTTTTTAGGGTTCCGTAGCCAAATGGCAAAACGGAACCCTTATAGATTCGTCATGTCTGTCTGTCTGTCTGTCCGTCCGTATGTCACAGCCACTTTTATCCGAAACTATAAGAGCTATACTGTTGAAACTTGGTAAGTAGATGTATTCTGTGAACCGCATTAAGATTTTCACACAAAAATCGAAAAAAAAACATGTTTATGTATGTCATCTATGGGTAGGTCTGCAAAAATGATATTAAGGTTTCTAATATATTTTTTTTCTAAACTGAATAGTTTGCTCGAGAGACAAAGTTTAAAGTGGTAAAATGTGTGTCCCCCCCCCCCCCCTGTAACTTCTAAAATAAGAGAATGATAGAACTAAAAAAATATATGATGTACTTACCAAACTTCCAACGAAAATTGGTTTGAACGAGATCTAGTAAGTATTTTTTTTTTAATACGTCATAAATCTTAAACCGCAATTTATTTTACGGAACCCTTCACGTGCGAGTCCGACTCGCACTTGGCCGCTTTTTTAGATTTAACTTAAGTAAGTTAAATCTAAAAAAGCGGCCAAGTGCGAGTAAATTAAGTAATTTAAATTAAATTTAGTTAATGTCATCTTGTATATACTTAAAAAAAATGGTTGTCTATAAAGTTGGTTTACGGACGATAATTTTACGTGATAACGTCATAAGAAAACATTGTGCTGCCATACAAACTGTGGACCGCATTTCACCCCCTCAGAGGGTGAATTTTGAAAAATTATTTCTTATTGCTCCCCTAGACCTTATAAGGAACCTACATGCCATATTTGGAATATCTAGAACCAGCGGTTTGGGCTGTGCGTTGATATTTCGTGCGCGCAGCCGGCGTTCGGAATGGGACAATGAGTGACACTTTTTCGTGCGTGCAGCCGGCGTTCATCGATTTATAAAACGTTATCACGTCAAAAGTAAAAAAGGTGTTACAAGGCTTTTTTACTGACTGTACATTTTGATGAGCCCAAAACCGAAGGGTTCATCTTGTGTAGCCTAGAAGTTGCTATGCCACCTTCTGACATACACGGCACCAGTCGCTCTCAGCCAACTAAGCTCGGAACGATCTGCTCAGTCAACGAATTTTTCAAACAGTTTCCTCTTACTGTGAAAGTCATTTTCTGTAGCAGACGTTACTTATACGATATTAATTAAATTTAGCGCTAAACTTGACCTACCTAGAAATAATCTCTACCACTACTCGTCCGATTTCAAGACTTCTTTCACCAGCACTTATAATGGACCTACACTATACTAAACTTTATCCCGCGCCTTTGCTTGCGTTCTAACAATAAGCAAACGAAGCCGCGCCGGCAGCTACTGTCATATAAACAAGAATGCAATCCCTCGCCGCCTTTGTCTTAAGACTTGTGCAGCCTAAAGGAAATGTGCATCTCATGCGCCGTTTATAGCGGCGATTTGTCTGCATGCACACGGTGGACACTCGAATACGGCCGTATAAGGGCGTGTACACATATCCACAGGAACGATGCGGACACTATAACCGCATACCAGTGTAGCTAGCATGATCAAGTTTATGCTGGACATAAAACCAAATTCCATACACTAACTCGGCTTGCGTAAGTCTTAGTTGCTAATCAATAAGATTAAAACTTAATTGTGGACCCTGTTGGGCACCGCAAAAATTAGTGAAGAGAATTAGTGACTTACTTAATTACTTAATGTAAAGTTCTGATTTTTATAATTTGCATATTCTGTGCAAATCCGATGACTATTGGAAGCTGGCAGGAAGCGGCGCAGGAGCACAGTTGACATTGTTATGCTATTTTTAAATCTTTAATCACTACAGTAGTAAAAAACCAAGTCGCTTCCCGCTGTCTGTCTGTCCCTATGTATGCTTAGATCTTTAAAACTGTGCAACGGATTTTGATGCGGTTTTTTTTTAAATAGATAGAGTGATTCAAGAGGAAGGTATATATTACCATATATTATATAAACCCATGCGAAGCCGGGGTGGGTCGCTTAGTTAAGTATAAAATGTATTTAGCTTCAAAAATTCAAACACAATTTATATTGTTTTATGAATAAATGACTTATGACTTAGGATCAGGGTAAGTGGCATGAGCTCGTTTCGGAGGCCAACATCTTTTTTGGATCACTGAGCCAAAATAGTTAGTTTCATTTAAGAACCTTTACATACAAACTTATAAAGCCACAAACCTACACACAGACATTACCTCTATTATTAGTACATAGATAACAAGTTCAACAAACCTCATACCCTTTATGTTTCTACTTGTATTTTTAATCGCATTTCTCTGAATGAACTCGTCCAACGCAGAGACATCTGACAGGATCAGATATCTTAATTATTATCTTATCTGATGTTATCTTCTAAAGCACCGACTGTAACTGCAGGGCTGATCACAACTCTACTCCCCCACTTTACCCAAACCAGTATAAGTAGACCCGCAGAAAACCCACAGTTGTTACGAGTCTGTGGATCAAGTCATACTAGGGTTGAGCGGTTATATTAGAAGGTTTACGGTACGAGACAAGTTGAAGTATGTAGATCACGTCTGTGTAAGTGCTAATTAAGTGAGGGTAACAGGTAATCAATATTAATTGTTTGCGTTAATGGAGACAGGAAGTGACGTAGGTTTTGTATTTTATATGCGACATGTTTATCTGTATGGGAAACCATATAAATAATGTGTGGCGTCGAGAACCTTGGTCCGTGGGGCCCTAGTGCCCTAAGCCTCTTCAAAAAGATGTCGAAGTCGCTTACAGATGCCACTGGTGACCGAAGGGCTGGCAGCTACCTCGCATAAAGAATTAGCTTAGATATGAAGCGAGGTAATGCTGCCAACATCTTCGGCACAATGCCGCAGGGTTCATCTCTAGTTAGTTTTTAACAATGAGTTTAGTCTACAATAATGTTTTATTTAGTTTAAACTTAAGTTATAGTTGGTTTTATTACTCTTGAGTTTACAGATTTGGTTAGAAGCACACATATAAGTATGAATAGTGTACTCGTAATAATGGTTTAAGTTATAATTAAAAGTAATGTGTCCAATCGATACGGCGGCGACGTCAAATTATGTCATAAATTGATCTGCCCCAGTCACATGTGTAAAACTCTCTTTAAATAAAAAATAATATAAATTCCATCAGGAAGACTCGGGCGTTTTTCAAAAAAAGTGTACGAAACATCTTTTTTTTCAGAATTCGAAATTTTTTGGTTTTTCTTACTCAGAATCGTTGATACTATCGATCCTCATACAAGAAAAAAAAGTGTCCCAGATTTTACTATGTAATTTTTTTCTTCCAGTGCGTCGCGACCATATAAATAAAAAAAGACTGCATACAAACATGTGACGATCTGGAATGGAATATTTAGGACACTTTTTTTCTTGTATGAGGATCGATAGTATCAAAGATTCTAAGACAGAAAAACAAAAAAAAAAAGTATTTTGAAAAAAAAATTGTTTTGTACACTTTTTTTGAAAAACGCTCACTTCGGAGAATCAAATAATAGTACATTACTTACCTAGAAGAATGTCTCAGATCGCAGGTATTTGACGCCCGAGCCGAAGGCAAGGGCGACAAATATGCGCTCTGAGGCTTTCTTTATTACCGCCCGTGGTGAGTACAACATTTTACGTCTCTATCTGGCCAGGAAGTGGGGTTTTCCGCACGCATAGCGTGCGGTAATTCCTACTTTATGGCCAGGTATGACGTAAAGTTATTTTTAACCGTCTTGAAGAAGGTTCTCAATTTGACCCGTATGTTTGTATGTAGGTACTCGTATGTATTTCAACCATTATTACTCTCTACCTCTAACATATATACCTACTTAATAGTTATTTACGATACAAGTGCGGAAATACCTATCCGCAAGTGTATCATACAACATTTTACAATGCACCATGCAAACAAATAAAAAAAATTAACATAAAAGGTGACATTTTAATTGTCACGAAATTTCATTCTCGCACAGTGTGTGAGATCTTTGGCCTGAAATCCATTCCCGCACTGGCTGGCTCCGTCCGGCCGATCAGACGACTTCCCGTGTTTATGTTGAACCATATAAAGGCGCACTTTCAGAGCAAGTGCATTTTCTTCTTATTTAAGAGCTAGGCTCTTGTCGGTGGAGTAATTTCCAACTTGTTCTACATTGATCAAGTGCATTGTAAAGTATAATTTCTCTATGCCTCTATGGAGAACTGTAAACATATTAGATTAACAAAGGTTTATTTTAATTTTTAACAAAAAGTCAGGGTGGTTACGTCATTTTGGTTATAACACAGTACAAATGGGTTTTCGTCAATAGACATCACAACATAGCATCAATACAAAGGTTCGGATCATCGGAACATAATAGTTGTACAGTGAATGGGATTTAATGAACCACTAATAGTTAAGGCAAGCGTAGACTTCGTTAATATAGGGTTCCGTAAAAAAACATTTATCACTGTTTATACCAGTATAGTATCCACAGGATTGATTAAGTACCTATATTTTTTTATGATTTCAACAGTTTCTCGGATCAGAAGGGCCTATCACAGAACGGCCAGCGAGCTTTGTCGCGGCGACATAGACTATCTGTCTCTTTCTAAGCGTTCTAATTAGAAAGCGACGAATAGTGTATCTCGCCGCGACAAAGCTCGCGGGCCATCCTGCGATAGCCGTGCTGTCCGTAGGTGTACTGTTAAGAGGATTGTGAACCTGTAAATTTTCATACAAAAAGCGATAACATTTTTCACCCCGTAAACATCGTTTGATTTTTATAATTTTTGGACATGTTGTCGATATAGTGAAATACTAGGTCTGTACGTTTTGATTTGTAAGAAATATTGCTTACGTTGAAAGTTATTAGCATCTAAAAATCTATATTTTTGACTTAAAAATTTTGTCTATCTTTTTTTTTTTTTTAATTAATCTAAACTGATTTACTAAAAAAGGATAACGTACAGACATAGATTGAAGTGTACTTAATCCAATTATACTAAAAATTATTTAATTTCATTCAGGTTTAGGGGGGTAAAAACGTTATCACCCGAAACCATATTTCAACAAGAAAATGTAGGCAATTACCTCCAGTACTTGCAACTCTCTCTATCGCACGATACGGGTCGGGAGGCAGAGCGGTGTGAGTGAAACAGATAGATTTTTTTTTAAATACCTACTCGCGCCGCGTATCGACACTTCACAA
Organism: Epinotia brunnichana; assembly: GCA_963854355.1. Lineage (NCBI taxonomy): Eukaryota > Metazoa > Arthropoda > Insecta > Lepidoptera > Tortricidae > Epinotia > Epinotia brunnichana. The sequence continues at coordinate 2,165,774 of OY977943.1, read as the reverse complement.
TCCTCTTAACAGAATCGGGAGTAGTGATTGTGCAAATTGTGGAAAGTTTCCAAAAAGTTGGAAAAGTTCTCGGAAATTTCTAGAAAGTTTTACAAGGAGTTTAGGAAATTTACGTACTGAGAAGAATAAAAATGTAACTCTTATACACCATGTATAAGAGTTACGGTTTTATGCTTCTCAGTACGTAAATTTCCATGTTGGAAATGGAAAGTTTCAGTTCCCATACAAAAATGAGGAAAATTTCCGAAAAAATCAGTAATCGGGAGTGATTCCATTTCCAACATTATCTAGCATATTTGTAGTCTTTTAATTTCAACATTTACAGGGACAAAACACACTTAACTTAAGGTGGTTCGATTGCCATACAAAACGTTATTTGACTTTCGCAGGCTAACGGCGTGATATTTTAACAAACTTATGTAACAAACTTTCATAAATTGTCTTCCCATTTGCGCCAAATTCCCCCTTTCCTAGAATAAACTTGTATAAACTAGATTAATTTGAGAAATTGGTTTAGGACGTGATATTTTGGGAAAACTATGTTTCTCAAATTAATCTAGTTTATACAAGTGTATTCTAGGAAAGGGGAAATTTGGCGCAAATGGGAAGCCAATTGATGAAAATTTGTTACAAAAGTTTCATAAAATATCACGCCGTTAGCCTGCGAATGTCAAATAACGCTTTGTATGGCAATCGTTCCACCTTAACAGAGGTTTGTAAAGTTTTATGAAAAAGAGCCTGAATCTCGTTTTAAAATCAGTTTCAACAACATTAAGGCAGAATCCTAAAATGCGAGACGTTAAGAGATTTTTAATCACAAAAACTAAACGGATCGTGCGTGACTGATTCTCAGTAATTTTCTAGTGGGGCCGAACTACTCCGGGCCTCAATCGACGCCGCTATGCCATACAACGGATTCTTTTTTTAGCAAACTTTATGTACAAACACCAACACAGTTAACTGACCATTCTTGACCCTTATTACAATACACATAAAGTGCACGGATGGTCAGTTAACTGTGTTGGCCATCGTACAACAATATAAACAGTGTTATATTCGTACAATACTTAGGTATATAATTTGTACTGAAATAAACAACTTTTGTACATATTAAATACTCGCGCTTTTTACACATGTTCTCAAAAGATAACTTTAATCGGTTCAAACGCACATAGACAGTTATATCTTACAAAAATATCTTGACACCGAGTCTATTAGGTACCTATATAGTCAGTATTTTAAATGTAATAGATATTTACGAGTAGTAGTAGGTACCTAGTAGATACCTTTACAGCAGGATTTACATACCAAATTTATACCCTCAGAAAAAAGGTGTATGGAAGCCGACATTGGCAGTGTTAAGTGCCGTGATATTAATGTGATTTTAATTTAAGTTTTTGTGTCCCGATAGGTGGTGGTAATGGAGGGTAACTCTTAAACGGAGTAAGATTTATGATGGAATAGTACATTATGATACAAGTGTGCTATGTTGGTCACTACAGTCGAGTCGGTTTTTAAGCCTGAGCCGAAGGCGAAGGCTTAATGGAGACGAGAAGTGTAATGACCAATGCTCACGTGTTTCATACGACGTTTTTCAACACATTTGCGAGGAAAAAAATAAATAAATAAAAAATGAAAATGTTAAAAGATATGTAATGAAAAGGCACTAGTGCGATAATGTAATGTAAAAGTCACGGCATGGGTAATATTCTGCATTATTTTGTTAATATTTAAAAAGATATGTAATGAAAAGGCACTAGTGCGATAATGTAATGTAAAAGGCACGGCATGGGTAATATTCTGCATTATCAGTGTAAATACGCTGTAATAAGACCTACTTTACGAGCAGGTGTGTTGAAAAATAATTAACTTAGTTTACTTACTCATTGCGTAATAATTTAGTAGACGTGGCCTAAAATATAGAAACAGCTACACCAGAATGATAACAAATTAAATGCTCTATAAGGCTGCGGTCTGGACGCCAGCGGATAGCGGGGCGACGAGCGGCAGTTCATGTATTCGATCGAGTTCAATCTATGAACGCCCGCTCGTCGCCTCGCTGCCCGCTGACGTTCAGGCCGCAGCCTAATAGCAAATGAGCTCATAGCTAAAGTTGTTATTTAATTAAGAAAATTGCCCGGTAAATGTGCAATAAACTTCTGAATGTGATTGTGATGTCAATCGCCAAGTCAACATTATTGGCTTAACCTTAAGCAATCCTTAATAAAGTAAATAAGATAATGACACCTCGTGAAAGGCATCGCATTTTTTTAAAGGATTCCTTATTCCCTTTTAAGGAATGAGAACCTAAAAACTGAAACTAGGCACCGTAAAATTCCCAAAAACAACTTAAAAGCACCGCGAAATTATAAGAAAATGTGGCAAAAAGTCAGAAACGGCCAAAAGTCGGACAATGCGCCGGCGCACCATGTAGGGCCGCGGTCAAATCCGACGTTTGTATCAGTCGCCAACTTCGCCATATTAGGCGCGCCGCGAGGAATCCGCGCTGACAAATCACCAGGCAATTTGTTCACGTGAAAACGGTTACAGGGTGGATTTAACTTATTTGAATTATAAATAATGTATACTCAAATTTAAATTAAAATCTAATTGAAAGAAAGAAAGCAACGAACGAACGGCAAGACGAAAATGCGCGCACGACGAATCTAAATGATTTTGGCGATCACCTTCGCCCAGTTTATAGTGAAGCCGGCGGTCCTGGGTTTGAATCTCGGAGGGCAAATATAAGAAAGAAAGAAATAAAGAGTGAGTGATGAGCAAGAATATTTGTTTCTGAGGCATGTTTTCTATGTAATTAGGTACTTATTTTGATCGTTTAAGTACATCGTTGCCTAGTAGGTACCCATAATACAAGCCAATATATTGTACTACTTATTATCTTGTTCAATTTGTGTAAGGTTTTTCCCTATTAATTATTTATTCATTTGTGAGCACTGCTCGCTCAGCACTTTCGTTTTACTACGCCTAGAATTTTTAACAAATTGCCAATAGCCATTTTGAAATTCATTTATTTAACAAAACATTGTTTTGATTTCTAGCTGCCAAAGCATACTATTCCATACAAGAATATTTAAATGATCCTAACATAACATAAGCAAATGATAGCATAATTATCGATTTTATATTTAGTGTGTAAGAATGCATGCTGCATGCTATTTTGTGGCTATTTGTATGCCTTAACAGGCAATACAGTGATACAATCCATAAACTAAAACATCGATGTACATACCTATGTTTAACAAATAAAATATTTTGTATTTAATTCAGCAATATACTTACTTATTTTTACAAGATCTCATATCTTTAAACCTGAGAACCTGTACCTACAGTCACAATGCAAACAAATTAAGCTAAAGTCCAATAAATCTAGCGTCCAACTGCGAAACACAATAAAAGCAATAGAAAGCTACGATATCTTACATCCATCAAGCGACGTTACCAAATACAGAAACTAGCCTTAGTAGACTTAGTAGCAGTACAGAAGTCGACTTAGATGCGGCATTGCGGTTAGAAAGAGCTTAAGTTCTAATAAAATGTAAAATAAGTTTTGTCAAAAATATTTTTTTTTGTTCAAGCTTTTATTGCCGACTGTACTTTTTTACAGAAGTTAGAGAATCTGAAAAAGATACATGGAAAATACTCTATCGTAAATGCTTTGCAAATGCCGACAATGAAATATTCCATATAAATAGTCTCATATTCATCATCATCATAAATTTAAGAGTTAGACTCTTGTCGGTGTAGCTCCCTCCATCTGACTCTATCTATGGCCGCCTCCTTGACCTCTTTATACGACGTAACTGATAAGAACGATAGAGAACAGGAGAGGGAAAATGATTGGTCACCTTATACGACATGACGCTTTCATTAATAACAACATGGAAGGAAAGGAAAGGTAGAAGGCAAGCGAAGAAGGGGAAGACCAAGGATAAGTTACATGAAAAGTAGGTAGCAGTCTCATATTAGGCAAGGAAAAATATTGCATTATTTGAATCGTACTCCAGTCATTATATCAGCCACAGCGTAGGTTTCCTTCTATCTCTGAGTTTAGTAGATATGATTGAGTAGCCCAATGGAATTAAATAGGTACGGAATACTAATATGGAGGTCGCAGTTTTGATACCTCCGGGCTCCGATGCTCAATGCATTAGCATACCCAAATGAGTGATGATTATCAAAGTTGTTACGACAGACATGCCTAAATATGTCAAAGAAAACAATATATAATGAAATAAAGATATTTTTACACTACGATTTTTGCATAAAATCCATTAAAAAGCGCGTCTTGACGCACAAATTATAGAGATAAAGCGCTTCGCTGCATCTATTCCCCGCGCGTCTACTGACGAGATATCTTGCGATTTACGCAGGAAATCTATTTGCAATTATAATATATCCGATAGCATGGGAATCGGCGTTTGTCTAGGCATTTGTGTGTGTGAATGTTTTATTATTATATGTTGGTACAGGTTTATGCGTTTCGATGCTGGTTTAATACTGTGAAATCGTTTGAATATAATGTTGCTGGGATTTTATAAAACTACTACCTATCTACGTTTAGGAGGTTGCCAGATGAGGGTTAGGTGTCTGATTATGTTTGTTCCATTAACTATACGTCCGATTCAATCACAAGTTGCATTTCGGATGACACAGACTTATAACTTTTCTTTATGTTGAAGGTTTCTTTTAGAGTACCTAACTGTAAACTTTTGAACGTGATAGAGATAAAATAATGTTACCTTACATATGCTAATTCTATCCTGTACTAGCTCATTGTATATACTGCTGAAAGAATTTTGGGAATCGGTTGACTGGTTCCAGAGATTACCCCTACATACAACTACAACCCCACACACTTTTCCTCTTTTATGAAGCAGAAAAGAAATGGTACAAATAAACCGTCGATAATTTTATTGCGACTCCGTGAGAATCGATTAAAAGTCACAAAAACAATGCATCAGTATTCATTGCAGCAGACAATTGCGAGGCGAGTCCTAATAGAGCTTGTAATTTGTTATAAGTGATTCCGGTTAAAACGGAGCGATTATACATCGATGGATATTTTTTATTTGCACTGTTTGTATAGGGTGTTTACGATAATGTCGATAGTGTAAGAAATGTAATTAGAAATATGTACTTACTAACACCTGAAAGCAGAAAATGAGCATCTAAGGAGCATGAAGGTGAACACAGTCACACTAAGAGTAGGTATTCATTCGTACTTGAAGAGATATATTTTTTAATCATCTCCTAATTAGTTTAATCAGCACTAGTGTTATTAAGGTCATTATGACCTGTAATCAAGTTCAAGATCAATTTAAAAATAAAGTTTTCATAACATTACTTATGTGTTTCCGACTGATGAACTGGTAAAGATCGCGGGAGTCCGCTGGGTGCGGGTGGCGCAGGACCGGTCATTTTGGCACTCTGTGGGGGAGGCCTATGTCGAGCAGTGGACGTCTATCGGCTGATATGATGATGATGATGCGTTTCAGATCCTCAATAATCCGTCAATTCTTCCATATTTGAGTAACCTAGTTACTATTACTACTGTTGGAGCGATGTTCTTGCTGTTCTATCAGCTAAGACACCCTGTAGTTCCCACTTCAAATTCCAAACGCGTGGCCGTCTCCACAGGTAATCCTCTCGCAAACAGAACAAAATGCCTAAACAAATTGCAGCGCTGGGAGAGACCGCTTTTTGCACTAATTCGGCATTCCGAAATAAAAATTCCAACTCCTATAGCAGAAACAAAAACATCCCTGCTATACGATTTATAAACTGTCCCACCACGCCTCGCTACTCGTGTCTAGTATATCCAGACCCCGAGGTTCTAAAAAATTATGCTGAATAATAGTCGCCAAACTTATCCAGGATCTCTTGAGGCGAGTGGTCGGTGAGCGTTGTGAATACGTCGTACGCTGAACACGAATTTGTTTCAAAAATGGAACGTAAAGGACGAGTCTGTGGTCTTCTTTTTTTAAAGCGTTGATATCTTTAAACAGTCAGTGACATTTTGTAGAAACAATTATCTTTACGAGGACACTTCTTTTTGGCAGTGAAATTCGTTTTTTCTGCAGTTTCAATGCAAGTGCATCCGTCTTATTCAGATATATATATGGCAATATTAGCACTCGCAGTTCTCTTGGCATTCTTAGGGTTATGTTTTCAAGCAGTTTATCCATGTATAGACAAGAAAATAATTCATACAAGAGTGTTTCTGAGAATGTGATTAATGCAAAGGCGGAAACCGCCAGTGATTTATAAGACTAGTAAGTTGTGTACTGGATACATCGACGTTACCACGTCACCTTTTCCATAATCCAGCATCGATTTTCAAACCAGTCATTTCTAAATACGTACGCTGACATATAAATCACAGCACTAGAACGGGTGGAGCAGGAAGGGCGCGCCAAGACGGTTAAAAACCAACAACAAACAATGAATTAACTCGCATAACCTGCTTTTCCAATATGTGTTTTATTTTTTTCAAGATAGGGTTGATATTCTCGTTGACTTAGTTATGTAGTTGTTACGTTATGGTCTGGTATGCTTGAGGTATAGATGAGCTTTATAGGTCACTGTTACAGTGAGGTCATCAGCTGATACTGTGGGTTTATGGCTAGATAGCGTACCCTTTCCTTAAGTGATATAAAAAGAACTGATGCAAGAAGATAAAACATACATAATACGTATACTTTACAGTCGGGTACAACGTATAAGTCAAACTGAAATCGCGGTAAACGAAGACAGTATCATAAAGGGAAGATAACATGTTTTTAATTAATGCCCGAACTGACCAAATATTGAGACAATGCGTCATAAAAATAATTTGCAGTGTCGAATCGTAGAACCTACATATTTGCGCTTGACAAACGAACACCACCACATTCTGTTTGAAACTTCAGAACAACGGCAAGCATTGTTCGCCATGCCTTCTTCACGGGCATAAAATCCATTAACAGGTTCTCTAATGACACCCTCAACTCTGATGTCACCTCTCAAAATACCCAAAGGCTGTCAAACGCCCATTAATTCAGTTCGGTTGACATTTCCCTGAACTGGGTCAGTTCCTGTAGGTTAGGGCTCACTTAGAACCCAAATGACTTATAAGATAGGGTTGTTCTGCTAAATTAAGTCGCTGTGTATTAAGGCTAACGAAAAAGGCCTAAAAGGCTTGTTCTGCTATGTTTTGGTCTGTTTAGGGGTGTGTAGGGGTTGGGATTAGGTCATGGGTTTACGATTTGTGGATGGACAGATTAAGCTATCTGTGTCAGGGGATCAGGTAAATTGGGTTTATGCGCAGTGATTGTTAGGGAGTACAATCTGTGACCTTTTGAGAAAAGAATCTGATGGAATTGTTAATATAGTGCGTACAAAACACCGACTTTAAGGTTTACAAATGTTACGATGCAGTATGTGCTAAAATTACCAAAAAAGTTCACACACTTCATTGTATTGAACCAATTATTAAATTAAATTCGACACATTTATGATTACCCGGGTAAATGGGTTGGTCATCTGGAAAATAACACGACCCTTATTTATGTCCTAGTTATAATATCGTGCATTGATTGTACTCACCACAATTGGCCCGTCTTTCCCGGTACTGCTGAGGGTGGCTCCGAACCACTGGCGCGACTTCTCGTCGATCGGGTTCTGGTTCTTATCCCTGGTGTTGCCTGTAGACAAAAAAAAACCTTTATTAAATATAACTGATTGCAACCTTCATAAAATCCCTGTAAGTTAAGTACTAATAATAAAATTAAAATAATATTTTGCGGACGATCTTACACAAATCGACCTAGTCCCAAACTAAGCAAAGCTTGTACTATGGGTACTAGACGACAATAAAGATACGTATATAAAGAAATAAATACTTAAATACATAGAAAACATCCATGACTCAGGAACAAACATTCGTGCTCATCATCACACAAATAAATGCCCTTACCGGGATTCGAACCCGGGACCTCTAGCTTCGTAGGCAGGGTCACTACCAACTAGGCTAAACCAGTCGTCAATTTTATTATCATCGGTAATTATCATCGTAACAAGCTTAAAGTTTGTCACAGATTGGCGCGACATGTGGTGTCAACAACTTTCAAACTTAATTTTAGTTTGAAAGTTGTTGACAAGTTTACTCCTGGCCGCCACCGCAGGTGGCGCCAGTCTGTGATGGACTAAGGCCTCTCACAGACTGGCGCGGCCTGGCCGCGGCGGACAATAGAAAACTTTTAATAAAATTAGCTGTCAAATTTACTATCGTCCGCCGCCGCAGGCCGCGCCAGGAAAACACTGGCGCGGCCTGCGATAGCGGTCAATAGTAAAGGCCTCCACACACCGGTCGCGTGCGCGGGCCCCCCGCGGGCCCGCGCACGCGACCGGTGTGTGGAGGCCTTTAGCTTGACAGTTAACGCCAAGTTTACTGAGCCAGTGTGATTTAAGTTTGAGTTTGTCAAAAAAATTACTGTTATGATGGTTACGACGTTCCGTTTCGACAATGTTCTTCTTTTTCAGACACGCTCGTAGATTTTGACTGGTAAAGGCCTACTGGCAGAATATAGTTCATTTACATATTTAATAAAATTATCATCATCGAAACACCAGAGCTGTGAGGCTCGTGACACCGGCTCAAAATATATTTACGAACAAATGTGATGAAGCATTTCACAAATAGGTTTCACAGAACAGTTTATTGAACAATTATCCGGTAATTTGGCAGTTGTTTGCAGTGTGTGACGGGATCAATATGGCGTCGCGAGAAAAATGGACGTAATAACTTAATTCCAGAGCAGCACTGACAGCATTTATTATTAATATTATTATAACCGAAATGCATGATGGATGCCCTTTGCATCGAGAGTGCGTTTCCATTGCGCTGTAACATTCGAACGATTGTAAATACTTATTCATAAGACTTCACGAACCTTTGTTAGCTAAAATATGTTTTATCACTTTCTCACCAGCACAGTGTAAAGGCAAACGAATTTTGATGGATTTTTAGCTAAAATAGTTTTGATGATTTTTTATGAAGAAAATCTCAATGCATTTACAGTATACCGTAAACTCAGGTTACATTAACCCAATGGAGGGTTACTTTGGCCTGCATAAAAACAACAAATAGCAATGTCAAATAATAAAAGTACCAACGTGAGCAATTAGCTGAAATTAAAAATAAGGTGATTAGACCATTCTTAAACTCATAAAAAAGCGGAGGACCAAGTAATTCGAGAAAGCCAAAGTTACCCTCCAAGGCCAGGTTTACGGTACCTACTTTAAATAGAAAAACTCGTGCCAACAATAATACAAAATATAAAATAGCTGTTTTGTTAAATGGTAAAAATATGTGTTTAATCAACGAACGAAATTAACACTTCAAACTTTTTTTCACCACAAATGTTATTCTTCCAGTTCAGGAAATCAATGTGTGTGGTACTTTTTCTGACACGGGACACGCGTAAAACACATTTACCTACATTTTTTTAGCATACAACATTTCGAGGCAAATTTAGCTCCAGTAGTTTACTTTAATACCGCTGTATATTAAGAGGATTGTGAAGTGCCTATACGCGGCGCAAGTAGTTATTAAAAAAAAATCTATCTGTTTCACACCGCTCTGTGCCTCACCCGTATCGTCTGATAGAGAGAGTAGCAAGTCCTGGAGGCAAATGCCTACATTTCCTTGTTGAAATATTGTTTCGGGTGATAACGTTTTTACCCCCCTAAACTTTTATGAAATGAAATAACTTTGGTATTATTGGATTCAGTACACTTTAATCTATGTCCGTACGTTTTGCTTTTTCAGTAAATCAGTTAAATAAATAATAAAATAAAAAAAATAAAAAACATTTATTTCAGACCATACAGATCCATAGTTTTGTTAGTAAAATCTTACGTGTTATGTTAGTCTTGGGAACAAAAAATAAAATAAAGTAAGAAAATAAAAGCTTTAAAAAATACATAAAATTCTTAGGTTTTCTAACGAGAGTTGGCTATTGAGAGAGTGAAGAGAACACCAAGGCTACTTAACTCTCCCTATAGCCACCTCAACCCAAAACTTCATCATCGGGCAGTCGAAACTTTCAGCCAACGCCCCGAGAAGACCGTTGCTGCTGCTGCGCACTCGCCTTAGCATGGAGGCGACTCTTTTTCTCCTAATGGCAAAAAAGTCATCGAGTCGCGCTCCCGCGAACATGCCAGATGCACTGCAGTATTTCGGCAGCCGCAACAGCATCCTCAAGATGTTATTATATTGTATGCGTAACGCATAACAGGCCCTTTGTGTAAACCTCACCCACAGGCTGCATGTGTAGAATGTCTGACAGTAAGCTCTAAAGAGCGTAAATTTAACTGATTCGTTACACCGTGCAAACCTGCGGGCGAGCATATTACCTCGAACTGCCATTGCCCTTCTTTCCCTTTCCAAGTCAAGGTCATCATTTAAGTCTTCTGAGAGCATGTGTCCCAGATACTTAAAACGATCGACTACTTTTAGTGGTACCCCGCACAGCATGATCTTAGGTTCCGTAATCGGATTATACTTACGTGCTTTGCTAGTTAAGATTCATTTAAAAAAAAACGGTAGACAAAGTTTTTAAGTCAAAAATATCGATTTTTAGATGCTAATAACTTTTAACGCAAGCAATATATCTCAAAAATCAAAGCGTACCGACCTAGTTTTTCATTATAGCTACAACATGTCCAAAAATTATCAAAATCGAACAATGTTTACGGGGTGAAAAACGTTATCGCTTTTTGTATGAAAAATTACAGGTTCACAATCCTCTTAATACTTTCGGGTTATAAGAGTAGGTAGTTGCCTAATGTATTTGTTTCTAACAAGGAATTTCAACTAATTTCAATTAAGTATTTTTCTGGTGACCCAGAACTCAATACAAAAACATATGTATATGTCACACTTATCAATGATTAATGTTCCTCCCTATGTAGTAATTAAAAGGCGATCTACCTTTCTTCTTTTATCCCTTCTTAATAGTGTGTCATGGAAACGGACGGGGCGTGTCGCCCGTGTCGCCCGTGGCAGATTTCAGTCAAACACAAGTATTACCAGTATTTTAACTTAGAAATCACTGACATCACATATCTTAGTAACATTAATATAAAAGAGTTCAACGCACTGCGATATTGCACACATATGCATTGCACAATATTATCTTAATGCACTTTCTATCGCGATTACAAAAAATAATAACACATAAACCTGAGTCTACAATATGAGCATACCTCTCAACTTACCTAATCCATCCATCCGTACATCGCCATGTTGTAGTAAAGTCAAGGAATTTAATTTCCAACCCACCTAAGGTTCAATATCGTATAGCAAACTGTCACCATAAGAGCTAGCTAGAGCTCGACGTTACTTTGACATATCGCATGCATTGTGTTATGTTAGTAACTAGGCAACAGATTAACTACGTTGACATGGTGAACTGAACTTTTGAACGTGTTATCTCATGAAAGAGATTCATGAGATAACACGTTCACACTGGTGTAAGTGTAACTCCACTATTTGAGTTCTTTATAGTTTACGGTTAGCGGCAAGCATTTTATTTTTCAAATGAATATTAACAACGTGAAAATGACACATGTAGACAAATAGCAAATGTTAATTTTTCGCAAACATGTGTTTTCGCAAGTTTTACAACCAATAAACGAATGAAATTGAATTGCAAAGAGGTTATCTGTAATGTGAAGTGACAAATAATACCTAATCGTATTGACGTTTCAATACTATTACTGAAATAAAAATGTTGACCTTAATTGCATTGCGAATGTCTAAAGACATTTCAACGAAATGCGTAGGGAATTAAGTTCCTTGACTGTACTTGTAGTGCAATTAGCAACGACGAGGAGATAAGGGTTGTTACCACCAATTTTGACCAGTGGTAACAGCTGGGATTTTTTTTTTCCATCTTTTACCAGTGGGAACTACTGGGAATATTTTTCCCACCTTTTACCACAAAATATTCCCTGTAGTTACCCCCGTGTACTTTGGGGGTAAAAGATGGGGAAAAAAATCCCAGCTGTTACCACTAGTAAAAATAGGTGGTACCTACTGGTAACCTTCCTTCTCTTACTTAAGAGCTAGGCTCTTGTCGGTGTAGCTCAAAGTAGGCCCTCCATCCACTCCGATCCCACGCAATCTCTTTGACCTCACGATATGACCCAACATCAACTCTCTTTTTGAGTTGCTCCATGTAGTCTATTCTAGGTCTTCCTCTTCCTCGCCTCCCCTCTATCTTTCCTTCAATTATGTTAAGTACGAAGTTGTCATGTCGTAAGAGGTGCCATATCATCTTCCCTCTTCTAAGTTCCTAACTAACTACTGGTAACAGGTGGGAATAATAGATACGGTCCTAAGCGCTTAGCGCAATAATTATTGTAATGATTTTCTAGCCAAATTGATTAAGCTTGGTTTTAGTTTTCATTTGTAAACGTTCTCATGTAAGTGAACTCTTGTTATTCTTATGGGAAATAAAGTTCTTTAAACCTATTAGAGAAAAAATGTTCTGCGAGTGTGAGATTCTTACATCTTTTAAGATATAGGTACTATCGCCCAAGGGTACGGGTACACCCCTCTAGCTATGGTCATTACTCGAATGAGCTGTATTTGTGTGCAGACGATTTTGTTGAGAAAGTGTGAACCCGTACCCTTGGGCGATAGTACCTACCCAAAAACATCTGCACGGTTATCACATCGTCTTTTTCTAATTAGAACACTGCGCGCCGTCTTGTGATAATGATAACCGTGCTGTAGTGTCATAAATACCATCGCGTATTAGAATAGGTAGGTACTAATATTCTAAGAGATTCTTAGATCAATTCTGAATTAAAACCCACCCCAACACGTTTTTTTATACGATTTTACAAGAAGTTGAGGGTGGACGATTTTTTTTTATTTTACATAACGAGCTACGAGCATGCTTAGCTGTTTTTTTGGCGTAAGCACTTAATTGTATAAGAGGCAAACTTATCCCTATAAGGGAAATGTTACTAAATTAGAATGTAAATCTCATTCAAAATTGTTAGATTTAAATAGGTTATTAAGTTATTATAGTATAAAACATGAGCGTTTCAGGCCATCAAACGTCACAGTTTGGCGAGTTTAATGAAACTTGTTAAATGTAATTGCTTTTTTATAATAATAAAAAAAATTTACATAAATATCTGTACACGCCTTTATGACATTGACAATAGAGTCCTGTAGAGATATTTATGACTTTATTTATGTACGTATTCGTTCACAGTCGACTGTGTAAAAGCTCTGACTGACAACAAATACTGGCAATAATATTTTAACCGCGCCGGAATCCTGCGCACGCGGCGGCTGTTATTAATACTAAGTGAAAGCACCCATTACTTTTCATTTTCGGCGTCCAGTTTGAGTAATGGAAGGCTTTTGAGGTTTCGGCTTTAATTTTCAAGGCAGATTACATTGAAAGCCTTTATTTAAACGAACAAGCTGTTACCGCGACTTCGTACGAACTCGTTAATAGCACTCCTATACAAACATCCTCTTCCCAATTCCTCTCATGATTTACCTGTACATAATTTACTTTGAAAACAAAGTTTTAACCGACGAAAAATCAATCATCCCCTATTTTCCTACCCATAGGGTTGGTTTTTTTTTCCAAATTTATGTGGGACCAACTTCGGGGCATAGGGCATTTTCCAATAAAAAAAGAATTATCAAAATCGAACTACTCTGTAAAAAGTTATACGTGGTCATACATAAAAATATATATATATATATACGCGTCGACATGAGAACCTACTCCGTTTTTTACGTCGGTAGAAAATCCTACGTTCATCTGTAACAATCATACATACCAAATTCCATCTAAATGGGTTCAGTAGTTTGGTCGTCAAAATGTAACAATAAGACGAACACACTTTATGTATTAGTATGGAAGACCCTACGTAATGGAGTGGTGGAACGCGATAAAGCTAGGTTCGATCTCTTATCCTATAGACGCGAGTTAAGACACCAACGAGCTGCTCTTCCTCTTTCATCTCCGGGCAGGACATTTACTTGCAAATTATGTGGTCGTGTGGCTGTCGCTCCCGTATCGGCCTTACAAGTCACGTACGTAAGTGCCGCAACTCTAATATGGACGCTGTTTAAATCATCTTTTTATAGATGTATAAGGCCAATGATGATGATGATGATGATGATTAGAATAGTATCGATTTCCATAGGAGATAATCGGTTAAGTTAAGATTTAAGTATGGAAAAAGAAGTGACAGAAAGGAAAACGTTTCACGTCGACAAGATATATGAATAAACATTTTGATTACGCTACTTAAAATTTGACAAATAGTGTGACCACGATTTTGGTAAAGCACGGACAGTCTCATTTGCATATCGTCCGCAGCGTATAATGACGTAGCCTAATGACCAATGGACAGTCCATCACTCCCCTCTCGCCCCCGCCCGCCTAATCACGGGCGGGTTAGGCTTTTAAACTGATTGCGGACAGTCGCGTACAAAATAAATTTATTATATTCTATTCTATTCTATAATATCTCGGACAGTAAGTGGTAACTACCTACAGCCAAGCCTAATGGAAAGCCAGTCATGTCAAGCGGGTCTATACTGATATTCAGATGTATAGTACCAATTTGATTCCTAGGCCACCGTAGAACCTTGCCGTTGTAAATGCTATGTCAATACGGGTTACTAGGATTATTGCGTCGCTATGTAGAAGTTAAAATGACAGGGTTCTACGGTGGCCTAGGAATCAAAGTGGTTGACCGTACTCTTTAAGTGATGATTGCAAGGAAATATACAAATTAACACAGTAATTGACAGTTGTTTATTTTGTGTAATTGAAGAGTTAAAGTAGTAATTACTAATATATTTTATGCATAATTTCTGCTTCAATTAAACGCATATTTGTATTGATTTAGTTTGTTTGATGATAACAACATTGTGTGTGACAAAGGTCAAAAGATTCTCGTTCGCAATAGTAATATTTTGAACTTATGTACATAGGTAATTTACTACTATTTCCATTGAACTCATTGAAGTACATTACTTTTGACTAATTGTTTATGTTATTTATAAAATCTTGATCCAGAGTCTTCATCTCAAAATTCAATTGCTACCATTTCTCATGCCTTTTCTCGTTGACAGTACGCCTCCCGCCGCTACCGACCATCGCCTCATGGTTTTATTTTATCCGTGCTCTAATGGCATCATAATAGTCACAACACTTACCAATTGCTTCGCGTTACTCATGCGGCAAGCATTCTTAAACATATTCTCTAACCTGCCAGTGTCTTTACCACATAATCTATATTGATTATAACAGCCTTACTTTATTAGAGTTAAGAGCTATTTTTGAATAATAAACAAGCCTTTTTTAATATGATTTTTCAGTCTGTCATTTTGAATTGAGCTCTGTACTTGAATGTTAATAACAGTTGGAGCTTAATCTGAAGGATTAAGCGCTATTCTTCTTTGGCTTACTGACAAAGATTCATTTTAATATTATTTTGTATGCTATTTGTGTGTTGACGCTTTCTAATATTAGTCATAGCATAGTAATGCGCGTGTAATATTACAGTAATAAAGATTTGGTGTAAAAGCATTGACTGACAAATGCGCTATTTCAATATTAAGTGTCTGTAAATGTGTCGTAATATCTCAGAAGGTGTTCTATTTCACTTTAACAAACCGTCACCAGTATATGTAATAGAACTTAAATATTTTCCTAATAAACTAGTCATCAACGAGTTCCAAAGGCTTTTATTTTAAATTACATTCGACTGCAATATTTTTTTTACATACATAATCATTTTACAGTAAATACCTATATACAACGTCAACTCGGTAAGCTCATATGTTGAGGCGGCGAAATTTAAACCCAGAAAGACGCAACTATCTTCGCCGAAAATCGGCTTCAGACACTTAAAAGATAACCTTGATATAACAATAAATTTTTCAGCACCTCCTTTAGAAAATCGCGTACCGTTCCCGATAAAGGTAAGCCATCTTAAACGAAACTAATTAAACGAAAACAGGCTTTATTGTAACGTGCTAAGGTCCCTTCAAATCGCAGATAAGTTCGTCAGTACACTCTGTAATTAAAGAGCTTCAAATTCTGCAACGCCCAGTGTTTGTTTAAAAAAGTTAATGGCATCAAAAACGATATTATCTTCCTTACAGTTAATGGTTTGCCTTATATGACGTGGCTGGTAATTATGGTGGTTAACATAGCCAAAACGGGTGGAGAACTTTTTGTGAAATATTTAAAAAATCCTGAGTTTTTTTGGAAAAGTATGGTGAGTCTAATATACACTGGTTTAAGAATGATTATTCTATCCTATACTATTAAAGGAACAATAAAATATTTGTATATATATTTGCAATAACGTTCTCGGAAACAGCTCTAACGATTTTGATGAAATTTGGAATACAGGGGTTTACGAGGGCCAGAAATCGATCTAGATAGGTCTCATGTCCGAGAAACTTCGTTTTCTCCGTATTTTCTACATTTTCACCCGAGCAGAGCTCGGTTGCCCAGGGAATTTGTATAGTACATCATCAGCATCCTTTGATGACCTCTGTAGTCTAGTTCACTGATTTTCAACCTGTGGGTCACGACCGCCAGGGGGGTCGCGAAGCTTCTTGAAGGGGGTCGCGGCTGCTCGAATTTTATTAGATCTAATTTAAGAACAGCGC
This sequence comes from Epinotia brunnichana, assembly GCA_963854355.1. NCBI lineage: Eukaryota > Metazoa > Arthropoda > Insecta > Lepidoptera > Tortricidae > Epinotia > Epinotia brunnichana. The sequence goes on along the minus strand of OY977943.1, from coordinate 2,149,042 downwards.
AGAGTGGGGGGTCGCGATATAATTTCTTACTCAAGGGGGGTCGCGACATGAAAAGGTTGAGAAACACCTGGCTAATAGTTGGTCGTGACCTCAGAGCATAGAATACTAGAGAGGACAAGCCGCCGGCGGCCGTGTCGCAGCTCTTAGCTCAATGGGCATACACTGCCATACTGTGCACGCGTGCTGATCGCAGAGAATATTACGTTTCTTCCCAAAATACCTGATGTGATGCGCCGTGTATTGTCCAATAAGCGCGTAGGTATACAAGTGTGTGTGTTTTAGATGTGTGCGTGCTTTGTCTTGTTAATTACTTGGGCGTTGTGTGGGTTAATGTACTTGCGACAGGCGTACTCAATACAAATCGGCCGGCATGTCCGATCTAATTATATTACGAAGCCTTCTCGGGTTCGAATCGTAAGGGGATTTTTTTGTGTGATGAGCACGAATATTGGTTCCTGAGTCATGGATGTTTTCTATGTATTATAACGGCCTCCGTAGCCCAGTGGGTAGTGACTCTGCCTACGAAGCTGGAGGTCCCGGGTTCGAATCCCGGTCAGGGCATTTATTTGTGTATTTATCACGAATATTTGTTCTTGAATTATGGATGTTATATATGTATATAAGTATCTATATGTATTTATCTATTATATATATCATCGCCTAGTACCCACAACACAAGCCTTACTGAGCTTACCGTGGGCCTAGGTTGATTTGTGTAAGATTGTCCCGTAATATTTATTATTTATTTATTTATTTATAAGTATGAGTATGTATATCATCCTCTAGTACCCAATTATACATAGCTATTTTTTTTTTTTTTTTTTTTTTTCGTGGGGAAAATGCATAGCTAACTTAACTTTGCTAAGTTTGAGACTAGGTCGACTTAGTGATTAAACGGTTAAATTAAACCTCCTTATTCATAAAACTTAGGAATACTCTGATAACTCAAATCTGTATTATCCCTTCTTTCTCACAAACATACAAAACACGGAATTTTAACTAAAATAGGTTTGATGAACGCATTACTGCAAGCTTGGTCCCTGGTGTGCGTTTGCTGTAATGTAAATCATTAAATAAATAAATGAATAAGTCCATTAAAGGTCAGCAGTCTTTTGGTTTCGAGTGCTTACATTTTTGTTTTAATATTATACAGTCACGATTTATTTGAAAATCTAGGGGGGTGCCTTTTTGCCCAGCGGTGGGACACTAAAAAGGTTCTGAAATAGTATTTTTCACAATCGTGTTATAATAGAGAGCTTTTTAGTCGAGTACCGTGTTTAGGCCACGAAGCTTGCTGAGTGGCCTAAGTAAGGTACGAGATTAAAAAGCTTGATTATAACACTATTGTGAACAATACTTTTTGTACGAGTTCATTAAAATTAATTTTCTACGAGTCAACTGAACTAATTAAACAAACTCGATACTGTTGAAACGAAGTGCAGCTCATCGCTCGTACGCTTGTTGATATCTTAAAAGACATCAACGAGCGTACGACATCAAAGCGATTCTATTGGTCCAATTCATTACAGTTCAGTAAAGCAGCCACGTGATTGGTCGAATTTATTTTAGTTGTCTGGAGCGTATCGAAAAGTAGTTATTTCGATTGTTTCGACAGTAACATGGACTACAACTATGAAAAGAGTGACGTTGCAGTTCTCTATGAAATCTTAATACACATATTTTAATCGTCGAGTAGGTACAAAAAATATATATACAGACGTTGCCAACATTTGATAATACACCTAAGCTCGACTTGAATGTCATGCCATATTTGCGGAACCTTAACTTTAAACTTCACGGAAGATATTAATAAAAGTGGTCACCAATCAAAATATGACCGCGTATCAATAATGATTGACGTCCATGGACATTTTGTATGAAGACATAAGCTTTGACAGCCATGCCTTAACTGTTATAGCCCATAATTAACCATCTTGACAGTGATCACTCTAATGTGATTGGCCAACTACCGTATTTGGTCAAGCCCCAGTCAATAATAATTCGGGGTAATTTTACAGAAGTGGCCAGGGACCAAAATGTATGGGAGGCACAACTTATCTCCTATGTCCTATGTCACTCACGTTATTCCAATTAGAAAGAAGAGTGTAGATTTTCTTCACAAAACAACATTTATAGTTTAGAATAAGAGAATTTAGAGTTGATAATTTACTTTAAAAACGAATGTTTGACCGACTTCAATTCAGTACTTCGCCTTATTTATTTGAAGAGTTTCCTCGATTTCTACAGGATCCCATCATCCGGTCCTGACCTGATGACCATGGGACCACTTGGGAAGGGATACCCTTTCAAACAAAAAAGATTTTTTCAAATCGATCCAGGCGTCTTCGAGTAATCGAGGAACATACATAAAAAAAAAAATACTATAAGATCAAAGTTTTAACCGACTTCAAATCAGTAGCCAAATTGCTTCAAGTTTGCATATAAAATTTGAAGAGTTCCCTCAATTTTTCCAGTATCCCGTCATCAGAACTGGATTTTAGTGACAACGGGGCCAATCTGGAAGTATATGCTTGCAAACAAAGAAAGAATGTTTCAAATCGGTTCTTAAATTACCGAGTTATTGCGTAACAAACACAAAAAAAATACCGTCGAATTGAGAACCTCTTTCTTTTTTGAAGTCCGTTATAAACTGCCTACTTTGGATATTCTCTTGAACTGACATATTTCGCAAATAACGGTAAGCACATTTTTTACATTCACACTTAAAGATGCTATATTAAAACTAAGATTAGATGCAAAATCGGAGTCCACTCAGCATAATGTCGATCCACAGAAGGCGAAACGACGCTGGTAATATGTATATATAAGTATTTCTTTATGAAATTTTGGTCGCTTAGTTTCAGTTTTTTTTTTCAAAAAAAACTAAAAAAAGTTTTAGGCAGATGACGTACTCCTTAAAAAGTATGTAGAATGTCCCAATTGATGGGTAACAAGAACAGATTGAGGTGATTATTTCTTCCTCGTTTTTTTGGTTGCCGAAAGATGTATTGATGCTTTTAAGATAATGAAAACAGTACTTGCTTTGTATGGGATGTAATATTTTTATCGCTCGATGTATCATGTGCTGTTTTTTATTTATATGTTAAACACAGTGAAACTCTACATGGCGGTCTGGTGTAAAAGATTTTACTTCTCAAGAAATAGCAGTTTATTGAAATGATTCTCTTCTGATCTGTTTGACATTAGGCACTTATAAGAACACATGTGCTATTTATAATCGTAATTGTTTTTCTATTTTATTTTATTTTTGTACGTTGCAAGGTAGAACATAGAGGGCTCTCAACCTAATTTAAGATCTACATACAATGTATAGGTAGGTACTTACCTATGTTTCACAAAATAAATTACTTACTCACTTAAAGGTTAACTTGAGATTGCTTTTAAAGTGATAAGAGCTCACCTTTGTACCTAAATTGTTTCAATAATTATTGTTTATTTTTATTTTTGACCGTCTGCGACAGATTGATATACTTAAGTTACGGGTAATTTTGTAACATATTACTGGTCGTTTGATGTTAAGTTTTGTTTAAAATCGACAATTATTCGGAACCGACATTCTTGAGCCGATTACCACTGTCAAAAACGCATAAGCCCAGTCATACTGTTCCTTCCTTTTATTAAAAAAACAATAAAAATAACAGATTGACGTTGGATTGTCTATGCTCCTTTTATTTATGGCGGAACCAGCAGCGCGTGTAAACAGTAATGTGAAACAAATGACGGTGTCGCGCGCCGACGCATACACACCCTACAACACACATTAAGTATGACGACTTAACTGTCAAAAATCTGCGTTCGAAATTAAACTATAAGTAGATAATTATAGGGATGAAAATTGACATAGGAATGTCAGGAATACAGCCGTTATATTATTTATCATCGAAGGACATTCATAATAAGTGCTTCCGACCATGAAAACTCTTATTATGCACCTATAATGAATGTAGGAGGGCCAAAATGAATGGTAAGCACAGAGTCTCAAAATTAGTTCAGTATTTTTCGACCTTATCGTCAACGGATAAACCTCAGAGCATAGAATACTAGAGAGAGGACAAGCCGCCGGCGGCCGTGTCGCAGCTCTTAGCTCAATGGGCATACACTGCCATACTGTGCACGCGTGCTGATCGCAGAGAATATTACGTTTTTTCCCAAAATGCCTGATATGATGCGCGTTTATTGTCAAATAAGCGTGTAGGTATACAAGTGTGTGTGTTTTAGATGTGTGCGTGGTTTGTCTTGTCAATTACTAGGGCGTTGTGTGGGTTAATGTACTTGCGACAGGCTCACTCTATACAAATCGGCCGCCATGTCCGATCTCCTTATATACATCTGTGGGTTAAACAGATAAGGCTTTTAAAGCATGAGAATTCAATATGTGTATGCGAATCATTTTTCTAGAATGAATTAACTTCTCTTTACGATATACCTTTCGTTTTAATTTGAACCTTGCTACTTTAACAATAGTCACTTAAAATATTCTTAGTATAGGCCTAACCATTATTAAAAACTGTCTTCCATTATTTATATTACCTAGAAAAGGTTTCAGTTGAGAAGGAAAAATATTACGTAGAAACAAGGAACTCGGTCTTAAGGCTCGACAGTCAACAGGGGCAGCGTTTTCGAGTTTTTTAAAACAATCTCAGACGTAGAAAATAGGGTTTAAAAATCTAAAAAAAAGATACGTATTACTTAAGGATCTAATCTAGTCAAAGTCGCATTCAGTTACGCGATCTAATGAACTTCACTCGATAGAAAAAAATCCCAAAGTTACCCCTTTTTGTAAAGTTTATTCAATATTATGACTAAGCTATAGATATTTTAAATTAAATTTTTGTACTCAAATAAAGTTATTAAATATTTATAGACAAATTCGCAGAGTTTGAATAGATAAAATGATTATCTTAATTACAATGTTTAAATACCTACAAAATGCGCGAGCGCGGAGGCTCGGCAGGCCCGATCAGTCGCGCGCTGGCCCATACGGACGACGACTCAAGGACGTTAGCGGGTGTATAAGCCTTAACTTAACAAGGGACTGTTTGTATGAGAAGTTCAACCATAACGATATTTACATATAATCGTCTTATGTCAATGCAATACTTACAAACAACAATCCAACAGAATGTCGAGTTACGAGAGCAATATTCCTTTGCCATTATCCGCTAAAAAACGCGCAGGGTTCTTAACGATGATTTACGTATTTGTGCGAGAGATGGAGATGCTGGCAGAAGAAGTTGCTTGCCAGGTCCTCTGAGCTGATCGACCTTTGGCTGGAATATTGGTCCTAGTAACTTATCATGGACTTTCGTATAGTAAAGGATGACTCAAGCTAGAACGGGCCGTTTTCTAAGAAAAAGGACAGCGTTTTGCGCGGCCGAACCATACCCAAACCCTTTGGTATGGCCTCCCTCTGAGAGGCCCTTAAGGCCCTCAGAGAGGATATACCGTAACATATCCGTTAGAGTCCGCACTGCAGGCCAAACGAAAAAAAAAAAAAAAAAAAAAAAAAAACATTTGGTATGGGTCGGCCGCGCAGAAACGCTGTCCTTTTTCTTATGCTGGGGCCACCACTAACGGGAAATGCCGTCAATAATGGCGTTTAACGTTAGTGTAGCCACGACTTCACGCGAAAATTTGACAACGACATTGATATTGCCGTTTGACGTTAGGCGGTAAATCTATACATATAATAAAGCTGAAGAGGGTCGAAAGTCTGTACATGGAAGATATTCGAAAAAAAATTGGCTAGGGATACTTAAAATCGATAACAGAACACGTTCCAACAGTTTTTAGAATTTTTGTCTGTTTGTCTGTTTATCTGTTTTTCTGTTTATCTGTTTGTCTGTTTATGTGACCGCGCATCACGTGAAAACGGCTAAACCGATTTAGATGAAATTTGGTATAGAGATAGTTTGAGTCCTCGGGAAGGACATAGGGTAGTTTTTTATACCGGGAATAAACCCCTAAGGGGATGAAATGGGGGTGGAAGTTTGTATGGAGCTACTTAAACCGCTGCACCGATTTGAATGAAATTTAGTATATTAATAGTTCGAGTTCCGGGGAAGGTCAAAGGATAAGTTTTATTCCGGAAATCTTCCCCTTAGGGGGTAAAACGTGGGGGTGAAAATTTGGATGTAACCCATTTTGATAAAATTTGGTTTAGAGTTAGTTTAAGTTCTGGGAAAGGACATTGGATAGTTTTTATCCCGGAAATCTGCCCATAAGGGGGTGTAGTGGGGGGTGAAATTTTGGATGGACTCCGTTTAGATAATTTGGTATAGAGATAGTTTGAGTCCCGGAAAATGACAACGGATACTTTGAATCCTGAAAATCATCCCCTAAGGGGATGAAATAGGGGTGAAAATGTGGATAAATCCCATTTAGTTATAATTTGGTAAAGAGATAGAAGGAGTCCCAGGGAAGGATAATGCATAGTTTTTTATCCTGAAAAATCATCTCCTGAGGGGGTGAAATGAGGAGTGAAAATTTGGATAGAACCCATTTAGATGAAATTTGGTATGGAGATAGTTAGTCCTGGGGAAGGACCTAAAATAATTTTTAGTCCAGAAATCATCTCCTAAGGGGGTGAAATGGGGGATGAAAATTTGGATGGAACCCATTTACGGTATAGCGAGTCGGAGTCCTGGGGAAGCACATTTTATCCCGAAAATCACCCCCTAAAGGGCTGAAAATTTGGATGTGATGTGACCTATTTAGATGAAATTTGGTAAATTCAATTTTATTCAAATTATTTATTTCAGACTAAGTCCATATCATGTTAGTAACAATAAAAACTAAAGTTAACATTTAAGAGATAGTTTGAGTGCTGGGAAATGACATATGATAATTTTTGTTTTTGAATTCATCCTTTAAGGGGGTGAAATGGGGGGTGAAAATTTGGATGGAAACCATTTCGATGGAATTTGGTATAGAGATGGTTTGAGTCCTGGGCAAGGACATAGCGTAGTTTTAATTCCGGAAATCATCCTCTAAGGGGGTGAAATGGTGGTTTAAATTTGGATGGAACACATTAGGATGAAATTTGGTGCCTATAGAGATAGTTTTACTCGCGTATAAGAACAATAAATAGCTTTTGTCCCGAAAAAAATCCTCCAAGGGCATAAGATAGGGGGTGAAAGTTTTGATGTACCCTATTTGGATGAAATTTGGTATAGAGATAGTTTGGGGTTCCGAAAAAGGATAATGCATAGTTTTTATCCTGAAAATCATCTAAGAGGGTGAAATGAGTGGTGAAAGTTTGGATGGAACCCATTTAGATGAAATTTGGTATAGAGTTAGTTGGAGTCCCGGAGAATGACAACCAACATTTTTAATTCCGATAATCATCCCCTAAGGGTATGAAATAGAGGGTGAATATTTGGATAAAATCCATTTAACTGAAATTTGGTATAGAGATAGTGGGAGTCCCAGGGAAGGACAATTCATAGTTTTTTCCTGAAAAATCATCTCCTGAGGGGGTGAAATGAGGGGTGAAAATTAGAATGAGTTCTATTCTAATTTTCACCCCTCATTTCACCCCCATTTAGATGAAATTCGGTATAGAGACAGTTGGAGTTCCGGGAAAGGAAATTGCATAGTTTTTGTAACGAAAATCATCGCCTGAGAGGATGAGATGAGGGGTGAAGATTTGGATGGAACTCATTTAGTTGAAATCTGGTTAAGAGATAATTTGAGTCCTGGGAAAGGACATCTGATAGTTTTATTCCGGAGATCATTCCCTAAGGGGGTGAAATGGGTGTGAAAAAGGGTGTATAGCGATAGTTGGGAGTCCTGGGGAAGGACATAGGATTGTTTTATCCCGAAAATCCTCCCCTTAGGGGTGAAAATTTGGATGTGAGTGATCCATTTAGATGAAATTTGGTTAACAGATAGTTTGAGTTCCGGAAAAGGACATAGGATAGTTTTTATCCCGGAAATCATGTCTTAAGGGGCTGAAATGGGGGTTAAATATTTGAATGAAGCTACTGTACAACCCTTTTAGATAAAACTTTGTATAGAGGTAGTTAGTAGGCGCGGCGTTGGTAGGCACAAGGTGGACTGATGACCTGGTAAAGGTCGCGGGAGTCCGCTGGATGCGGGTGGCGCAAGATTGGTCACTATGGAACTCTTTGGGGGAGGCCCATGTCCAGCAGTGGACGTCTTTCGGCTGATATGATGATGATGATAAATGATAATAATGATAAAGATAGTTTGAGTCTCGGGTAAGGACATATGATAGTTTTTATATCGGAAATCTACCCCTAAAAGGGAAATGGAGGGTGAAAGTTTGTATCGAGCTACGATATAAACGAGTTCTACGCGGACGAAGTCGCGGGCAAAAGCTAGTCAGATATATATAAATATAAATATAAATCAAAGAGATTACACGAGAATTATAGCGTTAAAGCGGCCACACTATAAGAACTGAAGTAGCAGCTCAAAACTGTATTAATAACGTACCAAATCCGTGTTACATAAACGAACACACGTATAGTTATCGACTTAATTCAATAGTGAATATTAGATTTCATTCACATTATATTTACTGACAGGTAGGCTGTCAGTGTCGAACCCGACGCCACCGCCGACACGCTAGAACGCCCTCTAGCGTGACTCGACATGGCCATTGTCGAAATGTTGATACAAGTGTTATATTTTTATTTTGCGGTTACAAAAGTATGCAAATGTTTGGATCTGGGGGCCGATTTTTGACTTTCGAGCGCTCGAAAATTAAATAAAAATAAATACGATTTTAGTGACAAAATTGCAGGCACTAACTTTCTACCGATAGAATTTTTTTTGCTATTTCAAAAGCGCATTTCGTAATTTTTGTCAGTTTTCGAGTGAAAAATTCGAGCGCTCGAAAGTCAAAAATCGGTCCCCTGGGTGTTTTTAATCATGGCCGATTGTGAAATCCATACAAGAAAAGTAGGCAATTTTTTTAAATATCATTTTTCTAGATCTAGATTGGTACCTAATAGGGTGGCCAGATGGTCGGGATTTGGCGGGATTCTCCCGAATTTTTATATGGACTCCCGACAAAGTAAACAATCTCCCGAAAAAACAACTTCATTGTATAAAACAAACATTAAGTTCCGAATTTACGTCAAGCGAAGTAATGTTGTTGATTTTAATATGTTTAATACAGTTCCTTTAATTTGATTTTATTTTTATTCTCCCAATATTAGGGTCATTTGGTCTGGCAAGTTTAATTGGTATACTGATACTGAGTATTTTTAATAAGCACTACAATAATTTAATTGGATGTTTATTTGTTATGAATGCCGATAGCTCTCTTACATATTCTGCATGGTGTGGAGGCAGCTCTTTAGCTGTACAAACTCTCTGCTTTAGCTGTCTACTCCCTCAGTGATGACTTTTCATCACTGAGGAAGTAGACATTTTGTACCGCAGTACTATTCGGTTCTTATTATGTTTTAAAGCGTCGGCAACGCGCATGTGGCAAGTTGCCAGCGTCCATAGGCTGCAGTGACTGCATACCATCAGGGGAGCCGTAAGCATGTCTGCCATCATCATCATCATCATCATATCAGCCGAAAGACGTCCACTGCTGAACATAGGCCTCCCCCAAAGAGTGCCACAATGGCCGGTCCTGCGCCACCCGCATCCAGCGGACTGCCGCGACCTTTACCAGGTCATCAGTCCACCTTGTGGGGGGGGGAGGGGCTACCCACGCCGCGCCTTCCGGTACGTGGTCGCCACTCGAGAACCTTTCCGCCCCAACGGCCATCGGTTCTACGTGCAATGCCAGCCAATATTTGCCAGCGACGTAGTAATAAGTACAAACAACTAAGAAACGTTAAAAAACCCCCGGCATTTTTATTTCAAAGTTAGATATATCAAAAACGGCTGAACCGTAAAGTGGAACGGGGTTACTTTAGGAAAAAATGGGGCTACATTGATCATTTAGAAAGTAGTATAAAAGCAAAACTATTTGTAATTAAGAAGATTTGATCGAGTATACAGCAAGATAGATAACTAATATATTCACTGCCACAGTTCACCCACAAGTAAAAACCTATTTGATCAAAGTCGCCCCGCGAATCAAAGTATTCCACCGTAGCTAAGAACCGTCTCGATCACGTCAGCTTTCGGTTAAAAAAACCGGATTTAAATCGGTCCATTCGCTTAAAAGCTACGATGCCACAGACAGACACACAGACATACAGACAGACAGACACACAGACCCACAGACACGTCAAACTTATAACACCCCTCTTTTTCCCGGGGGTTAAAAAAGAAAAGGGAAAACTACAAACTTCGCCCGACATACGGTCAACCAATTTGATTCCTATGCCACCGTAGAACCCTGTCATTTTAACTGCTACATAGCGACGCAATAATCCTAGTAACCCGTATTGACATAGCATTTACAACGGCAAGGTTCTATGATGGCTAATAGGCGGACGACGGATGCAAATTATGTCAAAATCATGTCAAACGATATACGTAATATAGATATGACTACAATTGGTTTAAAAAAGATAACATAGGTAATTTCAAAATAGTTGCGTAATTTTATTGTTGTTGTATATAATCATATTTATTTCTATATTATATTACATATTTTCAGGGTATAGGGAAAATGCCCTCACTACATCTACAGATACTAATTAATATAATATTTGCGGACAATCTTACACAAATCAACCTAGTCCCAAACTAAGCAAAGCTTGTACTATGGGTACTAGACGACGATATAGATACTTATATAGAGAAATATATACTTAAATACATAGGACAACATCCATGACTCAGGAACAAATATTCGTGCTCATCACACAAATAAATGCCCTTACCGGGATTCGAACCCAGGACCTCTTGCTTCGTAGGCAGGGTCACTACCAACTAGGCTAAAGCGGTCGTCAATTATGTAGGTACTATGGAGGATAGAGATATTATGTACTTACTGATATATTTATGTATAACAAAAACTGCATACCTATACATGTTTATACATAAATATTACTCGAAATTTAATAAAAGTCTTATCCAATTTATGATTTCTTCACTACATTGCATCCATCGTCCGACCTTTGATGATCAAGTTGGTTGACTGTACAAGAAGAGAACGTAACATGACATGTTTGCGCTAGATTAACCCGTACCATCACTAACCGTAAGCTATGGGTACACATAAGTAATATAAACATCATATTTTCATCTAAATGCAGATGAACCGAATTGAAATGTCATAGGGCACGCCTTCACGGCGGGGCGCCGCCGCTCCCTAAATAATACCGAACATAATTATAATAATTATATTAGCATACGAAAAATGTTAAAAATAATCTATCCGAATATATTAATAAGATGCATTTGTAATAGGCTGATAATTAAGTATTTATGCGCCGCGCCATATGGGTCAGAGAATATGACAGTTGTTGAGTTTTTAACCGACTTCAAAAAAAAGGAACAGGTTCTCAATTTGGATGTATTTTTTTTTTTTTTATGAATGAATGAATGAATGAATGTTTCTTTATTTCAGGCAATAAACCCATTACTACATTACAATATATATGATACAAAGAAATAAAATAATGTTTGTTACCTCATAACTCCGTCATTTATGAACCGATTCGTACAATTCTTTTTTTAACTGAAAGTATATGCTTCCAGATTGGTCCCATTGTTTCCAAAACCCCAGTTAGATAATGGGAACCATGAGGAATTGAGGGAACTCCTCAAATATATTAGGCACGCGTGTAGTAATTTCGGTATTTTCTATTATAACTCGTGTATTTACACCCGGAAATCATAAATTTGGTGAAGTGGAAGTGATGATGAAGACCACAGATGGCTTGTGGAACTTCTCAATGATGTACTTCAAACTATATAAATACGTCACAGATTCTGATATTATTCCGTTGAAATAGCAAACAATGAAGTGCCAAAGGTAATTCTGAGATCCTTGAGGAATCGACGGAAGTCCTCAAATATTATCGGCCCACATACCTACAGCGATTTGGTTTATTGATCTAAAAATCAACGCTTTTGTTCTCGGAAATCAGTTCATGTGGTAAATTGTAAAAAAATGTGGAAATGTTAATGTGGCTTGGCGGAGTACTGAATTGAAGTCGGTTAAAACTTTGTTTTGAAAGTAAATTATTTACAATTTATTTGTATGTTATGTTTATGTAGTATAGCATCATTTCGTATGTGTCAGTCTTAGAAAAAGGGACCTAGCGCGTTTAGCGCTAACGCCATTAGATATTACTTTTTTAGCCGACTTCAAAAAAGGAGCTTTTTTTATGTGTGTACGTTACGCGATAACTCCGTAATTTATGAACCAATTTAAAAAATTATTTCTTTGTTTGAAAGCATATACTTCCAGATTGGTCCCGTTGTCACCAGAATCCAGTTCTGATGATGGGATCCTGGAGAAATCGAGGGAACTCTTCAAATTTTATAGGCATTATTTGGCTACTGATTTGAAGTCGGTTAAAACTTTGTTTTGAAAGTCAATTATTAAATCGTCGCATTTGTCAACTATGTATTAGTGGCTCGTAGTCGTAATAATAGAATACCTACAATATAATCACATCCTTATGCCAGTGGTACTAGTATTATTGTATTATAGTATACTACAGCGATGGAAAACCACCATAGGGACTGTCCATATATTACTTCATTTCAAAATAGGGGGGGGTCCATTCAAGGAATTAAGAGGATGATGTTGGGGGAGTCAAAAAGGTACGAAGCTCTTTCGTATGATTTTTAGAAAGACTCACAGGGTTCCAATCCAATTTGTATTAATTAAATATGTAAGAAAAGAAAGATATATCTTGCATTAGGTATCAAAAAAGCGGCCAAGTGCGAGTCGGACTCACACATGAAGGGTTCCGTGAAATAAATTGCGGTTTACGATTTATGACGTATTAAAAAAAAACTACTTACTAGATCTCGTTCAAACCAATTTTCGGTGAAAGTTTACATGGTAATGTACAACATTTTTTTTTTTAGTTTTATCATTCTCTTATTTTAGAAGTTACAGGGGGGGGGGACACACATTTTACCACTTTCGAAGTGTCTCTCGCGCAAACTATTCAGTTTAGAAAAAAAATATATTAGAAACCTCAATATCATTTTTTAAGACCTATCGAGAGATACCCCACACGTATGGGTTTGATGAAAAAAAAAATTATGAATTTCAATTCTGACTATGGGGACCCCTAAAACTTAATGTTTTTTTTCGATTTTTGTGTGAAAATCTTAATGCGGTTCACAAAATACATCTACTTACCAAGTTTCAACAGTATAGCTCTTTTAGTTTCGGAAAAAAGTGGCTGTGACATACGGACGGACAGACAGACGGACATGACGAATCTATAAGGGTTCCGTTTTTTGCCATTTGGCTACGGAACCCTAAAAAGTGAGATACAGTATTCTCTAGCATTCACTCTCACGTAGTCATTATAGCTGTTATATTAACAAAACAACAACAGCTGCTAACAAATCTGATTAATTACCAAATTAAATCACTACTAACAGCCGTGCAGCAACGCTATTAATCACTAGTTCATTATAAAATAGGCATTCCCCACCGCTATGCTTTAATGGAACAAGTAGTAATAGTAACATTAGTAATTGTATTTTTAACACAATCAATGTTTGCTATGGGAATAGAATTCTTAATAGATCGAAATTAAGTCAGAAATTAAGTTTAACCAGAAGTAAAAATTGCATATTATATTTGTAATCGTAAGATTTAAAAGAAAGTGGAACGTAACTCACGATTAGGTAATATAATAATAACCTGAATGAAAAAACATTGTCACTGGATAAATTAAAGAACACACTCATGTGACCATTTGTATGGAGAAAATTGTCCCTGTCCAGTCATTAATAAAGTAAGTCAAACGAAATATTTGGGTATCATGATTGACCAGCGACTCACATGGCATGTCCATACTGAGCTCATAATGTCTAGGACTCGTAAGCTGATCTATATTTTTAAAACCTTAAAGCATGTAACATCAAGGCGGGTATTAAATCAAATATACACATCATTGGCTCAGTCAGTCCTAGCTTATTGCATCCCAGTCTGGGGTGGAGCCACGAAGGTTAAATTCCTTGAACTGGAGAGAGCTCAGAGGGCACTACTTAAGGTTATGTACTCCAAGCCATACAGATTCCCTACTACTGATCTCTACGAAACATGCGAGTTGTTAACAGTCAGGAAGCTGTATGTTCTGTATATGACTTTGAGGAGGCATAAAATGACTCCATTTACACCGGTGTTGCAGATTCGTAGAAGGAAGCCTAAGATCATTCCCACACCAGCTTCTAAGACAGTGTTTGCGAAAAGGCAGTATGACTGCCGCCGCACACACACACACACACACACACACACACACACCTACGACGGCTCACCAAAGTACTAGTTAGTAATTATTATCTAGTATTATTGTAAACCAAAAAAAAAATAATATCTGTAATTTTTTTGCATAGTTTATCATTTTTCTAAATCTTATTCTTACACCTTGTGCATATTATGTTACACCTCCTCGAAGAGCGGTGTCTCTTATCACAAGTGTCTTGGTATGCTTAAAAAAAGACACCAACCTGCATTTTTATAAATCATTTAAGTTACTGAATAAATTATTTTGTATTTGTATTTTGTACTAGCTTTTGCCCGCGACTTCGTCCGCGTAGAACTCGTTTATATCGTAGCTCGATACAAACTTTCACCCTCCATTTCCCTTTTAGGGGTAGATTTCCGATATAAAAACTATCATATGTCCTTACCCGAGACTCAAACTATCTTTATCATTATTATCATTTATCATCATCATCATATCAGCCGAAAGACGTCCACTGCTGGACATGGGCCTCCCCCAAAGAGTTCCATAGTGACCAATCTTGCGCCACCCGCATCCAGCGGACTCCCGCGACCTTTACCAGGTCATCAGTCCACCTTGTGCCTACCAACGCCGCGCCTACTAACTACCTCTATACAAAGTTTTATCTAAAAGGGTTGTACAGTAGCTTCATTCAAATATTTAACCCCCATTTCAGCCCCTTAAGACATGATTTCCGGGATAAAAACTATCCTATGTCCTTTTCCGGAACTCAAACTATCTGTTAACCAAATTTCATCTAAATGGATCACTCACATCCAAATTTTCACCCCTAAGGGGAGGATTTTCGGGATAAAACAATCCTATGTCCTTCCCCAGGACTCCCAACTATCGCTATACACCCTTTTTCACACCCATTTCACCCCCTTAGGGAATGATCTCCGGAATAAAACTATCAGATGTCCTTTCCCAGGACTCAAATTATCTCTTAACCAGATTTCAACTAAATGAGTTCCATCCAAATCTTCACCCCTCATCTCATCCTCTCAGGCGATGATTTTCGTTACAAAAACTATGCAATTTCCTTTCCCGGAACTCCAACTGTCTCTATACCGAATTTCATCTAAATGGGGGTGAAATGAGGGGTGAAAATTAGAATAGAACTCATTCTAATTTTCACCCCTCATTTCACCCCCTCAGGAGATGATTTTTCAGGAAAAAACTATGAATTGTCCTTCCCTGGGACTCCCACTATCTCTATACCAAATTTCAGTTAAATGGATTTTATCCAAATATTCACCCTCTATTTCATACCCTTAGGGGATGATTATCGGAATTAAAAATGTCGGTTGTCATTCTCCGGGACTCCAACTAACTCTATACCAAATTTCATCTAAATGGGTTCCATCCAAACTTTCACCACTCATTTCACCCTCTTAGATGATTTTCAGGATAAAAACTATGCATTATCCTTTTTCGGAACCCCAAACTATCTCTATACCAAATTTCATCCAAATAGGGTACATCAAAACTTTCACCCCCTATCTTATGCCCTTGGAGGATTTTTTTCGGGACAAAAGCTATTTATTGTTCTTATACGCGAGTAAAACTATCTCTATAGGCACCAAATTTCATCCTAATGTGTTCCATCCAAATTTAAACCACCATTTCACCCCCTTAGAGGATGATTTCCGGAATTAAAACTACGCTATGTCCTTGCCCAGGACTCAAACCATCTCTATACCAAATTCCATCGAAATGGTTTCCATCCAAATTTTCACCCCCCATTTCACCCCCTTAAAGGATGAATTCAAAAACAAAAATTATCATATGTCATTTCCCAGCACTCAAACTATCTCTTAAATGTTAACTTTAGTTTTTATTGTTACTAACATGATATGGACTTAGTCTGAAATAAATAATTTGAATAAAATTGAATTTACCAAATTTCATCTAAATAGGTCACATCACATCCAAATTTTCAGCCCTTTAGGGGGTGATTTTCGGGATAAAATGTGCTTCCCCAGGACTCCGACTCGCTATACCGTAAATGGGTTCCATCCAAATTTTCATCCCCCATTTCACCCCCTTAGGAGATGATTTCTGGACTAAAAATTATTTTAGGTCCTTCCCCAGGACTAACTATCTCCATACCAAATTTCATCTAAATGGGTTCTATCCAAATTTTCACTCCTCATTTCACCCCCTCAGGAGATGATTTTTCAGGATAAAAAACTATGCATTATCCTTCCCTGGGACTCCTTCTATCTCTTTACCAAATTATAACTAAATGGGATTTATCCACATTTTCACCCCTATTTCATCCCCTTAGGGGATGATTTTCAGGATTCAAAGTATCCGTTGTCATTTTCCGGGACTCAAACTATCTCTATACCAAATTTGATCTAAACGGAGTCCATCCAAAATTTCACCCCCCACTACACCCCCTTATGGGCAGATTTCCGGGATAAAAACTATCCAATGTCCTTTCCCAGAACTTAAACTAACTCTAAACCAAATTTTATCAAAATGGGTTACATCCAAATTTTCACCCCCACGTTTTACCCCCTAAGGGGAAGATTTCCGGAATAAAACTTATCCTTTGACCTTCCCCGGAACTCGAACTATTAATATACTAAATTTCATTCAAATCGGTGCAGCGGTTTAAGTAGCTCCATACAAACTTCCACCCCCATTTCATCCCCTTAGGGGTTTATTTCCGGGATAAAAACTACCCTATGTCCTTCCCGAGGACTCAAACTATCTCTATACCAAATTTCATCTAAATCGGATTAGCCGTTTTCACGTGATGCGCGGTCACATAAACAGACAAACAGATAAACAGAAAAACAGATAAACAGACAAACAGACAAAAATTCTAAAAACTGTTGGAACGTGTTCTGTTATCGATTTTAAGTATCCCTAGCCAATTTTTTTTCGAATATCTTCCATGTACAGACTTTCGACCCTCTTCAGCTTTATTATATGTATAGATTGTAAAGGAGAGAGACTAGATGAGAAGAGACAGAGGCAGACCATACGCTTGTCTGCACCATCGTGGTATTTAATCATCTCTCATACCAAATTGTTCATGTGCAAAATTAAAAAAACTAAAACTTCATCATCATCATCATATCAGCCGAAAGACTCCACTTGCTGGACATAGGCCTCCCCCAAAGAGTGCAACAATGAGCGGTCCTGCGCCACCGACTTCCGCGAGCTTTACCAGGTCATCAGTCCACCTTGTTGCCTACCCACGATGCGCCTTCCGATACGTGGTCGCCACTCGAGAACCTTTCCGCCCCAAAAGCCATCAGTTCTACGTGCAATGTGCCCGCCCACTGCCACTTAAGTTTAGCTATTCGGAGGGCTATATCGGTTACCTTGGTTCTGCTGCGGATAGCCTCATTTCTGATGCGATCGCGCAGAGAAACTCCCAGCATAGCCCTCTCCATTGCCTTTTGGGTGACTTTGAGCCTTCTTATGAGGCCCATAGTGAGCGACCACGTTTCGGTGTCATACGTCATCACTGGCAACACACAGCGCGTGGCGATTATGACATATACATACCCTAATTAAAAATAGAAAGAAAGAACTAAAGAAAGAAGACATTTATTTACTACACAAAAGACACACAGAGACAAAGGTAAGTAGGCATACATTACAATTTAACACATATTATGTGTGTCTTCGCGGCAGTGATAGTGAATAGGTCGCTGTCTCAGCATTATGCCGAGGTGTCAGACAGACACCTACAGCGCTGATTTTCAGACAGCACCGTACGTGACCCACGGAACGCAACACAACATTAGACCATAAACACATAATTATTGTATACACATTATAAATAATAAATGTAATAAATTTGTAAAATATGTACCAGTAGCCAAATGGGATAGAAAGAAAAACACAAAGCACAAAACGCGACACGGTTGCGATAGGAAGGTGCTGGATGGGTTAGGATTGGGTTTGGGATTTCTGGAGCGTCAACAAATAGCCCTTAAGCTGACGCTTAAAGGTATACTTGCTAGACGCTCCTTGAATAGGTGGAGGGAGATCATTCCAACACTTTGACGCTGCGAACCTAAAACTACCTCGAAACGCCGTAAATATGAAGCTTTATTCATCGTTCGTTTTTAGGGTTCCGTATTTCCTCTTAATATGCGGCGAATGTTCCGCCTTAAGCAATCTTAAGTACACTCAGCCACATTTACCCGCTAATTGCCCAACACCACAAATAGATACCAACTCCCAATACGACAATAATCGTTGTTTGCCTGCCACTTCACGCGGATAAATAAACATTCCTGTCGTAAAACAAACGGTACGAATTGTATTGAATGGTGAAGTTGTAGGTTTAGTAATTTGATAATACCTACTTTAGTTAACCACAAAAGGATGTGAGTAGTTATAAATCAATATAAAATTAAGGTTAACCGCAATTATTAAAAACTGTGTAGGGAAACTGGCTATAAACTATTTATTGAATAGCAGGGATGGGACTAGATCGATTTGTGTTCCGTTAAGATGGTGTAGGTACGGGAGCAAATATATTGCCTTACTTTAGGTACACCAGATAGGCCATGGGTTCCGAACGTTATTCCTAATATGACCTCCCTTTCTGTCATTGACCAATTTCTACCATTACCCCATTTATTAACACATTCAATGCCAAGAATCAGTACGCGCTACGCTCGTAGCCAATCTCGTGGTTTTCCTCGTATGTAGCGGAAAGCGATTACGGCGTAGGCGCCCGCTAGGCACTCCTGGCAGTGAAAGTGTTGGGTACGAACGGCTGAATTTAAGAATGGTCTTACGCGGTCGCTTTTGTTGGGAACCTCAGTGGTTGTTTGTGCTTTGTGTTTGTCTTTCTATCCCATTTGGCTACTGGTACATATTTTACAAATTCATTACATTTATTATTTATTTAATTTAACGGCCTCCGTAGCCCAGTGGGTAGTGACTCTGCCTACGAAGCTGGAGGTCCCGGGTTCGAATCCCGGTCAGGGCATTTATTTGTGTGTTTATCACGAATATTTGTTCCTGAGCTATGGATGTTATATATGTATATAAGTATCTATATGTATTTATCTATTATATACATCATCGCCTAGTACCCACAACACAAGCCTTATTGAGCTTACCGTAGGCCTAGGTTGATTTGTGTAAGATTGTCCCGTAATATTTATTTTATTTATTTATTTATTATTTATTATATGTATACAATAATTATGTGTTTATCAATGGTCTTATGTTGTGTTGCGTTCCGTGGGTCACGTACGGTGCTGTCTGAAAATCAGCGCTGTAGGTGTCTGTCTGACACCTCGGCATAATGCTGAGACAGCGACTATTTACTGCCGCGAAGACACACACAATATGTGTTAAATTGTAATGTATGCCTACTCCCTTTGTCTCTGTGTGTCTTATGTGTAGTAAATAAATGTCTTCTTTCTTTCTTTCTTTGTTCCCCGAAAATCAGTAAGCGCCAGCTGATATTGACGACACGATCAAACATACAGTCGTAAAGATGTCAAAGGTCGTAAAGCCATAAACATGCGTACGCTGTAGCTTGCTAGCTAGCTATTCACAAGCTCGTGTCGCTTAAAGACAACTCTCTTACCAAACTAATATAAAATCTGAGCTCGGATTACCTTAAATCAAATTCTGCTCATTGATGAATCAAGATAGCCGCTGAGCCCGTTTTATTTGTCTTCTTATTGACTACTTCAATGTGAGAACCAGCTTTAGTGTTTGCTTGTTCTGTGAGCGAGGGATTTGCTAATGATATGTTGAGTGTTATGCTTTGCTTGCTGAGATTTCTTCAGCGGCAACAACATCTCAAATTACATTGAAAAATCCACAAACTCGCAGACACAAACGTCTGTTTTAAGCCAGGTATCCACCCGCGTAGAAGGGACCCGCGACATCACCAGCGGCCTCAGAAAACGACTTTACTTAACATGTCGTAACAAGGCTCCTATAGAAAATGGGTCATCATGGCGCGGGACAGGGACGCAGTTATGCGTTGGAATGCGAGGGATGTATGTATTTCTCCCCCTAATACCCTGAGAAAATTACGGTTTTTTTGGAAATAATTCAATATCAGGCTAATTATTTGTATACGGCTTTTATATGTTATTTTAAACAACTTTTACTATGGACATCAATAATTCTATTTACCGGAAGTTAGGAAAAAAAATTAACCCGCAAGCAAAAATGCTATCAGTATTTTTATAATGAAAACATGTTTGAGTACACAAATTTGGAGACTTACTGCCTGAATCCAAAGATATATGCATCAGGAAATAACGGCATTTTAATTAAATATTTTACGACCTTGAGATAATATTGAATTTCATCTGGCCTATGGAAAGGTTTATTCATTAACAAAAATAAGTGGATTATGCGCGTATCCCAAAGAACGTATATAGACGTAGTCAATTATAAAGTAAAGAAAGTTTATACCATTTTCGCCTGATTTGTACGGAATTTATGAAGATTACTTTTCATTATTTTTAACCGTATCGCGGTATTAAATTTAGGTGGATTATTAATGAATATTTAGTCAAATTACCCAAACTATTTTTTGGTGTAAAAATATGGCTGATATCAATATATTGTTGTGTTTTCATAGAGCGAAACCGTAAAGTTCTCAGGGTATAACGCATAGTTACGTCCTGTATGATGGGACATGATGGAAGATCTACTAGATCCTATCCTTACTACATATATATATATATGTAGTAAGGATAGGATCTAGTATCGCGCGCTATGAGACAAGCCATTGTCAAGTGAAGTCGCGCGATTTCTGACGTTGCTTGCGAAACGGTTCGCGGGGCATGTCCCCTAGTGAATACCAGGCTTCATACTATACCTAAGTATTGCACCTTTACAATAGTCAATGAGTAATAATCGTTTAATGACCGCGTGACGCATGCGCGACTCACACGGTGCACCGGTAGGTATGCCTCATGTTATTTTCAGAGTTCCGCCTTTAATAGGAAACGGTGACGATTTGTCTTTCGTGGTTGCGAGACAGCTAGACGGAGTACCGGAAATCTATATTACCAATGAAATATACCCATTGTATACATTGATCTAGTTATTTTATTCTGGTCTCTTACTGATTATGTTTTTAAAAAAGTCATTTTGAAATGCAATCTCGTCCATAATATTTCCCCAAAATTTCTCCTATTTACCTCATTATTTTAACCCCCGCCGCCGGAAAAGAGGGGTGTTAAATGTTTGTTTGTTTTGCACATGTATCCGTGTGTTTAAATACTGTTTAATCCGGGTCTAACGCGATATTTATTTACCTTTATAAATAAAAATAAAATCGTCAGAAATAAAGGTAAATAAATATCGCGTTAGACCCGGATTAAACAGTATTTAAATATGTGTACAAAGTGCGAGAGCTTAAAGGGTTATATCCGTGTGTTTATCTGTGGCAACGCAGCTCCCAGAGCCGGTATGAATCGATTTGAGTGCCAATTTTCTTTATGGTTCTTAGCTATATTTGTTAATTTTTCCATATTGAAATTGTTAATTTATGTAAATAAATATGTGACACTTTTTTAGCCCTATATTTAATTGCTTTATAACCCCCTTGATTCTTGCTCACCGAATAACGTAGGTACCTACCAGGCATAAAACTTAACAACTCAATTTCAACTTCCTCAATCGATTTTGATGAACTTTTTTTTAATTAACTTTACGTGACCGGTCCAATCAATCAATCAAGGATGGCCGTCATTATGAACAAGTGGTACGGGTTCAAATCCGACCGTGGCACACTTCCCACTGATTGACTGATCGTTGTGGTTAGGTTCTATTTACATGTTTAGTTGGTGAGACATTAGGTACTGTCCAATAGATTCACTGTAAATGATTTGTGAGTTTTCAAAGAAAGTTTTGATGTTGAGTTCTAGTTCTAGTAACGGATACGATCAACTAGTTGCTCAGCCACCTCGCCTTCCAAAAATGGAGAAGTTATTCAAATCGGTTGTTTCACTGGTGTCGAATTTACCTAACCTAAAATTTTTGATAGAACCACATTTGAAATGATCATGAGTAAGCTCAAATATCACAGACCTAAAATTAGCAGTTTTATGTTTCTCATATTTCATATCATGTACTTATTTTTAAACACTACGTGTCTATATATCGTTTGCACAGTAACATTTTTACGTTGATATTTAGACTTGTAGTTGTAGGTAATAGTCTGACCAATGGCCAACCATTTGTATCGCAGGAGCATCTATAAGCTATTATACTAATCCTCTATTTCTTATGCTACTACTCTTAGACTAAAGTAGATGTTTTAATTTCAGACAATTGGTAGCCAAACTATACAAACAACCGCATCGAAATCAGTTGTATCAAAATATGTAGGTATAAAAGAGACACCAAATAAAACACTTCAATTTTCGCAAGCTGCGCTTCGACAGCTGATTCCGCAAAACAAATGCGCACTGTCGCGGGGTCGTTGACCCGGGAATCGAAATAAATAGCGCGCGCGCATCAAAGCAACCGGCGCTAGAGGCTCACCACAAACCCTGGCAGTGGCGGGACGGGGAGTAATTATAGCATCGGTTGAAATATGGGTATCATTTTAATGTGTTGCGTTAGCGTGAAAAGCGTCTTATAAATTATTAGCTACCCGCGCGGCCCCGTATTACAGAGAATCCAGGCGGAGTAAAATACTCGAGTGTCTGGACTCTACCGATTCCTCTTGATTCGGTTGATCCGCAGGGATGGGTAGTGTCTTGGCCGGTGTGCCCTGGAGGCAACGGCAAGTGATAGTTTAGTGAACCCTAAGTTATCGCTTGCTGGTGCTACCAATAACCCGACACGGGGGGGTCGGGGGGTTCCGCCCAGGGAATCGCAAGATTCCCCAGGTGTGGCTTGAGGGAGAGGCCATTGCCGTTTGCCTTTATAATAAATAACGGACCCGGAACCCTGACAAATCCTCTGCTATCAGAGGTCCTTTGGTCGGTTCGGGAAGCGTGTGGTGTCGCCCTGCACGCTTACGACGGGAGGGGGGCTTTTGCCTCAGTAGTGAGGGCAGCTGCGGCTGTTGCCGAGGGGCGTCGTGGTGAAATGTTCGCGAACCCATGACGCCCCTACTACACGGCAGAGAGGGCATACCTTGGTGGTTTTAGACGGTAGTCCGGGGGGTTCCCGGGAGCCCGTCATACCCATCCTAGTTCCTCGGCTAGGTGGGATGCGTAAAGGCATTTCCCCAAGTAAAAAAAAAAGGCGGAGTAAAATATGGTCTACTAGCTTGAAGCCCTCGAGTCCGTCCGCGCGGAACTCGTTTATATCGTAGCTCCATACAAACTTTCATCCCCGATTTCACCCCCTTGGGGCGTGATTCCTGGGATAAAAACTATTATATCGATACCCTAGTTCACAGTCGTACTAATTACATTTTATTTGTCACTAAAATTGTAACTTTATGATTTGTGCACTATCGTCCTAATTACACCACTTTTTTCCCCGTAATTAGTACGATTGTGAACTAGGGTATCGATATGTCCTTCCCCGGGACTCAAACTATCTCTATGCCAAATTTCATCTAAATCGGTAGCGGTTTAAGCGTGAAGAGGCAACAGACAGACAGACAGATAGATAAACAGACAGACAGACACACTTTCGCATTTATGAGTGTATATATTAGTATGGATGTACATCCAAAAAGTCCATTCTATACATAAAGGTGAAATATTGTTTGACTTCAGAGAGTACGACCCCCTACATACAAACTTACAATGCTATAATCTCACAAACTTTTCCTTTTTATCTTATCGGTTAGTTATTGATCAAATACGAACACCTTTGGTACTTATTTCTTTTGATAGAAAACTTTTTTTACTTGTTTAGGAAGGGTTTTACAAATGACAGCTTCATAGTAGCTCTCATATTAATATGTACAATATGTACATTCTTAATTTAATAAGAGGTAAGATAGCTAAAATACCTAGCATAATTGTTGACACTTACAAACTAACCTATCCATCATACTCTGCCAGTGAGTCTTAAATAAAATAAATAAATATGTGGGGACAATCTTACACAAATCGACCTAGTCCCAAACTAAGCAAAGCTTGTACTATAAAAATTTAAATGAATTTATTAATCATCATCATCATATCTGGACATAGGCCTCCTCCAAAGAGTGTCAAAATGACCGGTCCTGCGCCACCCGCATCCAGCGATATTGAATAATAGATAATAAAAATTAAAATGTTTGCCTAAAACCTAAATCTTGGTCACCGTACAAGATGCGTTTCATTGATTTACTCGTACTCTCAACAGCCTTAACCGCAGCGCGTTAATGTCGCGACTCGCGATGCTCCTAACTTTGATGCCGTTTCTATCGACTCCTGCGCAGAGCAGGTACCTACTCGATTCACGACTTGCATCGAGTACTGATTTTTATCTATCCAAATATCATAAACCCTACATGATGCGTTCATGAACCGCACATTATGACCACCATAAAAATAGACTGTTTTGTTAGAACAAATTTCTTATCTGTGAAAATGTTATTATTGCTTAATTAATAATAACATCGAATTTCGATAATATTATTTCATTCAAATTTCTAACGTCTCTGAAAAACAAAGAAATTTGATTTAACCTCTATTCTAATATCAGTCGAGACGAGATGACGTTTAGTTCGAAATGAATTGTCAATTTGCATACAAATCTTGACAAATGTTGCACGGAAGTAAGATATCGAACGATATGATAGTTGTATCCGACTCTCCTCTCTCTCTGAGTTTGTCTCTGAATTAAAAAAAAACTATGACAGCTGCCAGAAAACAACGTGCGGCTCCTGAATGCATCATGGAGGCTTATGATATGTGGATAGATAAAGTAATATATGTAACTGTACATAATTTTGCATTAAAACACTCGTATGATGTTATTACGAAACTCGCCTTCGGCTTGTTTCTTCATTATGTACAGTCACATAAACTACTATAATATACGACTAAGATACATGGTTATTGAACGAGCGAGAGAAGCGAACAAAGTTCACCGTTTCAGCTTGAACAAAAATTATTTCGTATGTCCGGCTCTCCAGCTTTTCTCCTCTACAGGTCGCATTTCTCAGCCGATTCTCTTAAAATTTGTGATCCTGATCAGGTTCGATAATTACAGGGTTTTTTCTTGTGTATCCGTTTTATACTAATACTCGCGAGTTCTACAGCTATCAGAGCCATTAGTAATGGATCCAAATTTGCGCCTATTATATAGTCTTTGTTTCACTAACTATGCTAGTAAATGCAACCACTCAATAGATAGCTATCGACTTATATCGTAATCGATTCCATCGGAATGCGTAGCTTCCGTTTAACGATACGTGCTGAACACGGGACTTTCATTAAATACCCATTTGTATGGTAAGCTGGACGATAACGAGCTACTGTTGGTTTTGTCAACCTTAAAAGTCGAATGCTGATGGGAACTTATTCTCCATACTTATAACTTACCTACATAATGTATGGTGAGTTGGTGATGGACCCGGTTAGTGCGATTTAATAGCGATAATAACTGTCATATATGACGTCAGTTATCATCATCCGTTTCTCCGCTTTGACACCTAATCCCAAGATTTGGCATAGGCACTAGTTTGACGAAAGCGACTGCCATCTGACCTTCCAACCCAGAGGGAAAACTAGACCTTATTGGGATTAGACCGGTTTCCTCACGAGTTTTCCTTCACCAAAAAGCTAACGGTAAATACTCCGTACATAAGTTCCGAAAAACTCAATGGTACGAGCCGCGATTCGAACCCACCTCATGGCTAAACCACCACCGTAGCTTCAGCTTATCAGCATATGGCGTCAGTTATATCACTATTAAATTAAATTAAATAAAAAATAATAATGTGGGGACAATCCTACACAAATCGACGTAGTGCCATCAGCAAAGCTTGTACTAAAGGTACTAGAATCACAAGGAAGTAACGAAGTTTTCGCTCTGGGTTGGAAGGTCAGATAGCAGTCGCTTTCGCAAAACTAGTGCCTACGCTAGCAAAATCTTGGGCTACTTTAGGGTATAACCGAGTAAAGCGGTAGGATGATGATAACCTGAGATTACCTAAACTGTAATTTTCCCATACAAAAAGTGACATTTAAATCTACCTGACGTACTATCGGCCAAAGCCAGAGTCGAACACCTTAAAGGCGCATTTTGTTTCCAGCCGCATTGCACGCGATTCTGTTTTGAATCTGGTCGACTCTGGCTTTGGCCGATGGTACATTGCGTTACGTGATCGACCTACAGAAGTCAAATGAATATGAGGCTATTGGTTATGATCACAGCCATGCCATGACCAGCAGGTGCGTTCGAAAATTCACGTCATCAACACTGGTCTCTGATGCTCATTTGTCAGGCACGTTAGCCTTAGCGCCCGTGCCCACCTCTCGTTCCTTTAGTCCCATCTCGTAGCCAGATTTGGTAGCTAGCTACGAAATCGGAAATGTGCTAATGGAAGCGGAAAGCTACCAAATGGGAACGACTTTCCCATCTCGTAGCCACATTTGGTACGCCACACATGGGAACGAAGTTGAATACCCCCAATTATATTTGAACACCTTGGCCGCTACGATATACATGATATTTCATCAAGATCAGATATTTTTGCAGCATTGCCCATAGTCATATGAAGGTAGGTTAGGTTCGTTAGGTGTCTTCAGACGCCCGAAGGTCAAACAGACCAGAACTAGGAGTGCGTGGGGCTCCGTCTACACTGCCGGATGACGAAACAACTGCATGGTCTCCTGGTGTTTTCGGGTCCGCTGTGCGGGGCTCCTATTTCTGGTCTGTTTGCGCTTCGGGCATCTGAAGATACCTAATAAACCTAACCTCCCTATCTTTTACTAATAGACTTGCTCATTCTCCTATGGATCCTTCCCGTTTCGTAGCCAGCTTCGAATCGGGATTATTTCTCCCATTTGAAAGCCAGCAACGAAATCTGGCTACGAGACGGGAATAAAGGCGCTCGTTTACCTCTAGCCAGCTGCTCCACAGTTTTGTACAGATGACAAATGGTTTCGACGATACTGCGGCGCATTATATTAACAAATCAAATTGTCTGACACCGCGACGGTATGCCCTCGTTGCGGCTGTAACCAGATATCACTATTGTAAACCTGCCCACTCGGTAAACCGCGACCTACTCTGCCAATATTAAAACAAGGCATTCCAATACTTCATTCATTTGAAGCCTAACCTAACCTAAACCTAGAAATCCCCAAACTGCACTAGACCAGCGTGTGGGCATCATATCAGCTTATTTCCTCTCATCCATAGATACAGTCGCCATCACATACATCGGAGCAAACAAGCACGTCACAAACATCGGAACACACCTCTATTTTCAAGGCATTAGGGTGCATGTGCCGACATTTTTGAACACCTATAGTGTAGGTACCTATGTATGTGATGGCGACTGTACGTAAGAGGAGGCATGTGCAATAAGCGGACGATAATGATTGAGATTTGATGATCGAGTTGTGTATTTATGAAGATTTGTTGAACTTTCCGTATTTTTAATTGTAATTTAAGCCTTTCCCTAGTTTGCGTTAAACACGGTAACACACATGACCCACTGAAAAACCATACATCGCAACACAATACGACATGGTGAGATATAGTAAAATAGGACGCATCTTGTTAAAATGACGCTAAACACTAGCTTGTTGCTGTACATTCGGTCTTCGAACTGATTTGATTAGTAAAGTGATACGGGAAATATTATTTTTTAAGGCCGAGCCTCACCGACTGCGTGCGCAGCACTTATGCGTGTGCAGCACGTAGACCTGAGGGGTAATCACGTAACGTTCCGAACGCACGTCGGTTTAACGGTCAATTTTCCATATAAAAAGTGACATTTAGACCTACCCGACGTTCGTACAATGCGTTACGTGATCGACCTGCGGTGCGTTGTAATGTATGGATCCCCATACGACATATCACACTGGAATCCGTCTGCGTTGCGTGTGCTTCCACGTCTATTACGTCTATTCTACTATTTTTCCACTTATTTTTACAGGTTGCGGGTTACATACAGTTTAAATATATCATCTTATATGTTGCACACTGTTTTCACAACCTAGTAAACTTAACCCTAATTTACATATCGTCGTAAACTGCGGAACGCGAACCTCCAAACTAGTTATCTAAAACCGGCACATTTGTTTGGCAAACAAGTTTTCCGCTGATGTCATTCTATTTGCTATTAAGTCTTCGACCTCGCAAAAACTTGTTAACTTTTGCTGTCCAAATATACTTGCGAAAAAATATTCTTGGTTGATGGAAAAGTCGAAAAAAACTAAACGATTTTAAGAAGTAGCAAGTATATACATACCTACATATGGTACGCGTACCTATAGTGGGTAGGACTGTATATCTAGTAATTTGGCCGATAGAGCGCGCCCTTGCAAACAACGCAATAATACAGTGCAGTGCTCTAGACGACGAGAGAGAATCGGCTACAGATAGATTTAGAACTAATACTAAGCAAAGATTAATACATTTTAGTTTTAGTTAATATTGTAGTGCCCTACAGGGTTCCATAGCTGAACATATATAATGTACCATCTTGTATTTACCTATGAAAGCAATAAAGATACTGATTACTGATTACTGAAGAACAATTTAATCGTTTCAAACTAATTAATCCTTCTGTTTCAGAAAGCAGGAATAACATTCCAGCTCACGTTAGGTTTACTCTGTACTTTAAGTTCAAAATCGAAACAAAATTAGATTACGTAAAAATACGAGGAGCCATTAAAATGAAAAGAAAGCAACCTCCTCATCGAGAGCGACATGTGATCTGTCGGAAATCGTATCGAGTTACATCGGATTGGATTCAGTAATCGGGCACTTCCTTTGACTTATAAACTTTTGCAACCAAGTGTTAGAAGCCTCATTCCGTGAGTCTTACGCAGTATTATAGATCTTTGAATTATTCTAAACCAGCTTTTGCCCGCGACTTCGTCCGCATGGAAGTCGTTTATAATAGTAGAAACTATCCTATGTCCTTCCCGGGGACCCAAACTACCTCGATACCAAATTACATCTCAATCGGTTCCGCTGTTTAGGCCGGCCTCACACTGGGGACCGATTTTTGACTTTCGAGCGCTCGACTTTTTCACTCGAAAACGGTAAAAAATGACGAAATTCTATTTTGAAACAGCGATAGAAAATTGAAAAACGAGTGGTATTCACCACTCGTATTCAATTCTATCGGTAGAAAGTAAGTGCCCGCAATTTTGACACTACAATCGTATTCACTTTTATTTAATTTTCGAGCGCTCGAAAGTCAAAAATCGGCCCCCTGAACGGAATTCAGTCACTGAATCATAATCTGATTCACTCAAGTGAAACGGTATTTGTGTAAATGTGCAGAACTTTTACCAGAGGGTGTCCCTTTTTTGCTCTTGAGTAGTCCTGATACCGAATTCAGAAACTGATTCCGACTGTGTAAGGCCGGCCTTAAAAATGAAAAGGTAACAGACGCTCTAGTATAAGTTTTATGGATACAATACGTTTACGAACGCGTTTGCGTTGCGTTTACGTTTAATTTGTATGGCAACGCGAACAGCGCGTCTGGTGGTAACTATTAGGAACTACGGGTTGCCATACAAATTGAAACTAAACGCATACGCGTTCGAAAACGTATATATGTATCGATAACACTTATACTAGAGCTACAGAGAGACAGACATAGTTACTTTCGCATTTATATTTTAACTAAAGGTACTTTACCAGGCATTACCTATAGGCAATGAAAAGATCACTATTACACACAAGTAATTAATTACGTACTTAATGTGAATTTATGCTCTATTGTCGTTGTATTGTCTCTTAATGGGTCATAAATCACACGAAAGCTAATCTCGTACTTGTTGTGAGGCATCTGAAGGCAAACTGTAATTTACTACATTATAAAATAATACCCTGTTATTTATATAACAAGATAATAACGATAAACGTTGGTACTTAGCATAGAGTTTAAATATAAGTATTGAGATCCACAATCCCTTTAACACATTTCACTTACGTAGTCACCGCAGTAGCAAATACTCGTACCTAGATAATAACATTCGAGCCATTGTTTAAGTTTTTTATCTACACCTATAGTTACCTATTATAAAATAAATGTGTTCGGAAATCATATACATATAATGACCACCATTATTGCAACTAGTAACGTAACATCAGCGCTTTATCTGTGCCAGTGTTATTATAATGTATGAAAAATCATAATAACATCGATATGGAAATGTAGTTGGTCATGATTTGAAATCTAGTCGGCCATGGCGGTGCAATGGCGCCAATGGCGGTTATTCTAATGGTTTCCGAACACATCATTGAGGATTTATAAGATGCTGGTAGATAAAGTAGTGTATGTAACTGTACATAATTAGGCATTATGTACAGCAGTGGCGGAACGCCCATGCAAGCCGATTCCCACCGGTTTGCCTAAAATGTTCTGCTATATATTACCAAACTCGTAAATCTTCAAAAATCGTTCCTTTTTTGCCCCGGGTTGCCACTGCACATTCACATATACTATATTACGCCCCACCTACCATACACTATAAAGTGGGAAATACCACCCGCTACACGTGCAGAAAATCCCGCTCCTACTAGTGGAATACTTTAAATTTTTAACTCACCACAGGCAGTGAAAATATAAACAGAGTGTCATAAATTTTCGAACGAGAGCGTTAGGATAGTTCAACTGTCATTTCCCCATACAAAAAGAAACATTTAGATCTACCTGACGCACGTACAGTCAGCTAAAAATGTGGTCTACCATCCTACGGTCGAGGTTCATTTGAACGTCATGAAACAACAAGGTCGATTTCCACTTGCAATAATATTATGACAGTAACCTGAGCGACAATCATTACTTATAGAAACATTTGTCAAAACTGGTAGACCGCTTTCATGGCCGACCGTACAATGCGTTACGTAATCGACCAGCTGGTGTCCCCAAAATAAGCAAGCTTCAAAGAACCCTTAGTTCTTCCATTTTTATCCGTGAGCTTATTCCGTAAAACCATAAGCTTAAAAATAAATTGTATAGGTGTCATTAGTGTTTTCATACCGTGCTCAGTAGTCCTCGTTGGTTAAAAAGCCGCATGAACCGTGAGATCTGTATTATGATACGACTTTTCGGTAGTTACACTTGTTAGCGTGGGCTGTGCGTAGGCGCACGGTGGGAGTATAGGTGTTGGTTCGATTCCCGATTGCCTCACCGCGGTGACACTGTAGGTTGGTGCTGCCATAATTATGTTGATATATTGTGTGGTAACAAAAGTTTAGCTTATGCGAGTACGCCTGTCATTTTAGTAAAACTTAAATGCAAATTTTAGTAAAACAGTGCGCCAATGACCCGACAACTTAGACATACATAAGGAGCACCAAAAAAAAGTATAATTTCGCGCCAACAAGCGAGTGACATAAGAACGAGAGAGCTTACTCTAAGAAAGCTCAAGAAAAATTATTGTCGAACTTGATCGCACTCTGCTCCTCGCCCAGAGCAATGGAAGTGTTTCTTCAAGTAAATTACGTCATATTATTGACTGTGTTAAGTTGTCTGCCTAAACAAGTGTATTTCCGTTAATCCATTATGGCCACCATAAAGCTGAATGTGCGTGGGCACATCGATATCGTGAATTAGCCACATCCGGTCGGAGGTTCGGTGGTTCCGTTGATGGCTCGTTAAGGGCAGTTAGTTAGTTAGCAATTAACAAGTTAAGAGCTTGTTAAGAGGACGAGCCTTAACGCGTATTCGTACACGAATTATTGAAAATGCCCCTAAAGGAGATCGAGGTTCGCTAAGCTACTTCAAGCCAAGAATTGGTGGAAACATAATTTTTCGCAAAAACGAGTGCGTGACACAGTCCAGAGGAAAGTTAGGGACGGCTTAGGCTGTCAAGTGAGTGGGAATCTAATGTTAAAAGTTATATTATGTCGATACAATCCGCCAACTCTTACGAACTTAAAAATCCTTACGAACTTGTCTCCTGTCGTTGGAGAAGCGGGTTTTTCATTAAGCCTAACTACATCATAGTTAGTCCTTTATTTGAGATATTAGTATGGTGGTTTTCCCATTTGCATCGTGTACCACACTACAAATACCAGTTTTCCGCTCACTGCTCACCGCTCACCCCGTCAGAAACTCATCCAGATTCTGCATCTTTGGCTCTCTGTCAGAATTCTCACATTTGAGGACCACGTTTAAGTAGTCATTGAAAGGTTAAGCCAGATAATATTGCTCTGGCTTGCTTGATATGTTTGACACTACTTGGCTGGTCATGTAAATTCACTAATCATATAACAAATTATACGGTGCCCATCTCTGATTCAGAAAACTATACCAGTACCATAAACGACTGTTACCGACTGCCATATGAAGCTGGGATGCGCACGAGCATATTTGGCTCGCAGATGGCCGATACCGCACGAATTTGTCTTCGTGAGTCTTCGTGAGCGCTCGTGCGCTGCCTGTTTTCACAAAACAATTGTATATGTCTGTGAGCTAGTACAAATTGAGCCCGGTGCTCGCAAGAACTGAGAATGATCGGAGATCAGATTTATGGTGGTTCCACTGTCGTTACGGTGAGGGTTTTGTGTCTTGCCATGATCGTGGCAGACGTGAGCTGCTGGTTGCATGATGCTTAGTTATTGTTTGTAGTCCATACTACCATAGTACATTTGTTATGGAAAATGAATAGCTAATGTTAAAAGCCTAAATAGGCTTATAACATTATTAGGTAAATACCTAAAGTTAAAACAGGCCAACCCACGATATATTACAGAACACGGTTATAATTTACATTTTCTATGATGAAATTATATTCTTGGTAGATTCAGATTACCTAGAGTTTCATAAGCAATAAAGAATATGAATATGAATATGAATATGAAATAGCAATGAAAGTTCCCATAAGCCCACCTGTTTGTGGACTACATTTAGGGGCCTTAAAACCCAGCTATCAGGGACGCAATTTACAAAAATATCCACGTCTATTTAACCAGTAAAGGTCTGACCTTCGATTCTGCATAGTTGTTACGAATCTAGCGGTCAAGTCATATTGGGAGGTGTACTCAAGTGCCTCAAACCGGTTTAGAAAAGTGGGACAATTCTTTCCGGAAGCCAATGGGAACAAACGTGCGCTATCGGATGTAGATATGGTTCTATCGTCTTAACCGAATGGCCGTGCCACTATAAAAGGGTAATTAGAAAGGCCAATAGCGATTTTTGATACTAGGTGAGCTGACATACTACATCCAAGGGAAAAGACATCCGCTTCAAAAGTTATTGTACTGAATTAGGTAAAGCATTTTAGGTTAGTAGAGTAGACTATGCTGGTCCGCTGAATTAGACTTCAGGGAAGTGGAGTCGCAAAGCAGGCCCTGGGCCTACCCCGACTAACTCATTCACCAGTACCAAGCCCCTCGTTTCTCAGTATTCCTAACGTAGAGCTAAGCTTCTACTTGGCTATGCGAGGCACGCACAGGCTACTTTGTATAGTGACTTGTTCGGAATGTATACCACAATGTTAGTAATGCTACAAAGTGACTTAAGAACAGTCAATTATGTGCAAATTTTCACCTTATGCCTTTGAGGGTGAGTTGAAAATGTAGACGTATTTTTGGTACGGGTTGCTTATGATCTTCTGAGCACAGATTACAAAATGGCTCTATTAGGCATGTACTTTACTTAGACGAATTGCCTCCATAGAAATGGCGTAGTTTTGCGAAAGTCTTATTTTGTTTGCGGTTTTCTGAGTCATTTCTTATAATTTATAAGAATTTATTAGATTATGAGGACCAAATTAATAGTTGATAACAACGACCATTTTTATGGTTTTATCCTAGGTACATACAATTTTGTGAAGTTATTTATTAGCGAAGGCCAGATTTTATGCAATCAACTCTATCAAAAGGTTAAGTCAAACACCACAGTTAGTAAACATTCCATATTTAAAATAATGAACGATGGTTTACCTTATCTGATATAATTAAGTCAGATTATATCTAAGGTGACCTTCCAATGTTTGTCACCTTGATACCAACAGTTGACACCCTGCATTACACACTATGAATTACGATTGGAAGTGCCATTGGGACAGTGTCGAACAATGGCACATTTTCCTTACACACATTTACATTCTGCAAACACGGCATGTTTTATATTTCGCATTACTCAACTGTTCGACACAAAACACATTTCAATATTATTAAGTACCTAATAAAATAAGTAATACATTAAATAAATTGTCCCCCAAGAAGACATTTATCTCGAACGAGTAAACGGGACAGTAAATCTAACTCCAATGTAAGGCTAGAAGTCGGAATGGAGAATTATAGTCGTGACATAGGAAACTTACAACCACAACGAATGCCTTAATCATTTATTTTGCTGTTCTATACGTAAAAGTACCTATCGGAAATCTAGTCATCTAGGTACATACCATCTGCATAGGTATCATACTATGAAACTTTATTATAAATAAACATAATTTATATGGAATATGATAAAAAAAATACAAAATTGTTTATTTCACAAAAACAAACATTACATTAAATTGAGGCTGAGCCTGTATTTTGGCCTAATGCGAGTGCGGTATTTGCTTACTTAAGGGGCTCACAGCTCCCAATGACCTTCGATCTGTTACCGTCCGTTTTTGAAGTGGATACTTCTTTGCTCGCGTTCTTGTATAGGGGTACAGTTCAAAATCTATCACGTGAATTCCGGAATAACTTTTTGTAGAGAAGCCTAATCTGATTTCAAATAATTGTTTGTTACATGTTTTAATCCTTTTTAATTTGCCATTAGTTGTTAATCACAAAATGTTATTTAGTTTATGTGGCGGACATGAAAATAATGCTGAAATGACCGCCATTTTCAATGTATCGCGAGTCAAATGAGCTACGTCAGTCAATGTTGCCATATATACCGATTTATCTGTACTTATATAGATGTTAGTGAATGAATTCAGATGTATTAGGGTTTCATAGCCAACAAAGAAGTATCCACTTAAACTTAATTAACGGTTGTGTA
Organism: Epinotia brunnichana; assembly: GCA_963854355.1. Classification (NCBI taxonomy): domain Eukaryota; kingdom Metazoa; phylum Arthropoda; class Insecta; order Lepidoptera; family Tortricidae; genus Epinotia; species Epinotia brunnichana. The sequence continues at coordinate 2,113,600 of OY977943.1, read as the reverse complement.
TCTCCTAGACAACCCGCTTCTTTTTTCGTGTTTTTTTTGGCTTACCGTATTTATTGAGATATTATTTTTTGAGATATATGGCACTAAACTTTAGCAGTTTTAAGCCAAAAACCCAGTTTTTTGGACGTAACTTTTGTAAAAATTAGGTAAAAATTAAAAACTCTCTTATGTTGTTGGAAACGTCAAAAAGGAACAGTTACATGTAAATTTCATATATAAAAGTGCATAAACAACATACTAATATCGAAAACAGAGCTTTTTTGGACCATGTTTGTAAAAATCATACAAAAATAAATATACATTTTTTTTCCAAAAAACTCTCTTGCAAAAGTAGATAAAGTAGTTCTTCAAACCGATTAACGTTTGTGGCATACATATATATTTTGTAATGACGGAGGAATATCAACTCAAAACTCATCAAAACTAGTCAAAAAGCGCATGGAGCCCCTTAATCCAGTCAGGTAAAGGTATGACCTAACGGTAACAATATTTGGCTATTTAATTATTTTTGTGCCAAATAAGTCATAGGTATATAAACACTTTGCAGACACAGATAAAGATTGCAACTTTGTAATAACTACGAAGTTGCAGTAATGTTAAATATTATAATGGTAAATATTATCTTTGGTAATCTCCCAGAACTTGACTCACTTCTGGCTAAAACTGAGTTATGTGTTTATTGTCGAACGATAATGATAACTATTTGCGATATTAGGTAATATGATAGCTGTCCTCTGGTCTGATGACGGATCTGGAAGAGGTTACAGGAACTCGCGAGTTAGTAACACAAGACCTCGTCGAGTTTGAGCTCGGTAAACCGATTTTATAGTACACTAGCTGCCGCGCGGCTTCTCCCGCGTATTGCACAGAACGCAGGCAAACCCGCGGCATAAAACATAGCCTATGTCCATCTGAAAAGTCCTGTCTATAAGACGACCGCTTTAGCCTAGTTGTAGTGACCCTGCCTACGAAGCAAGAGGTCCTGGGTTCGAATCCCGGTTAATTATAGTAAAAGTGAAATACTTTTGTTAGCAAGGTATACTTCATTCATATTGGATTCTAATCAGTCATTCACATCAACTTGGAAGGTCCTAAATCATGGATGTTTTCTATGTATTTAAGTATTTATTTATCTATATAAGTATGTTTATCTTCGTCTCGTACCCATAGTACAAGCTTTGCTTAGTTTGGGACTAGGTCGATTTGTGTAAGATTGTCCGCAAATATTTATTTATTATTTATTATTATTATAAGCAGGTGAAATAATTATTGAAATCGGATGAGTAGTTCCGAAGATTACCCATTTACATACAAACTTATAAACTTACAAAGCTACAATTTAATCTCCCAGACTTTTCCTCTTTATACCTATAATATAAGTACCCAAGATAGAAGTACTTATAGAAAACTACTTTCCTGCACGCTGAAATTAATTTCGACACGTAGTAAAATCTAGTGTGTGTAGTTTTCATCTTATCCCTTATTGAATTATAGTAAAAGTGAAATACTTTTGTTAGCAAGGTATACTTCATTCATATTGGATTCTAATCAGTCATTCACATCAACTTGGAAGGTTACACAATACGTTCTTAGATTGTGGGGTCACAGGTTCACCTCCCAGGAAGCTGTAGTTTCTCTACTGATAACGGCTGATAGGGACAAGTGTAATATACATGTCATGTAATATACATATTTGGCTCGCAGATGGCCGATACCGCACGAATTTGTCTTCGTGAGTCTTCGTGAGCGCTCGTGCGCTGCCTGTTTTCACAAAACAATTGTATATGTCTGTGAGCTAGTACAAATTGAGCCCGGTGCTCGCAAGAACTGAGAATGATCGGAGATCAGATTTATGGTGGTTCCACTGTCGTTACGGTGAGGGTTTTGTGTCTTGCCATGATCGTGGCAGACGTGAGCTGCTGGTTGCATGATGCTTAGTTATTGTTTGTAGTCCATACTACCATAGTACATTTGTTATGGAAAATGAATAGCTAATGTTAAAAGCCTAAATAGGCTTATAACATTATTAGGTAAATACCTAAAGTTAAAACAGGCCAACCCACGATATATTACAGAACACGGTTATAATTTACATTTTCTATGATGAAATTATATTCTTGGTAGATTCAGATTACCTAGAGTTTCATAAGAAATAGCAATGAAAGTTCCCATAAGCCCACCTGTTTGTGGACTACATTTAGGGGCCTTAAAACCCAGCTATCAGGGACGCAATTTACAAAAATATCCACGTCTATTTAACCAGTAAAGGTCTGACCTTCGATTCTGCATAGTTGTTACGAATCTAGCGGTCAAGTCATATTGGGAGGTGTACTCAAGTGCCTCAAACCGGTTTAGAAAAGTGGGACAATTCTTTCCGGAAGCCAATGGGAACAAACGTGCGCTATCGGATGTAGATATGGTTCTATCGTCTTAACCGAATGGCCGTGCCACTATAAAAGGGTAATTAGAAAGGCCAATAGCGATTTTTGATACTAGGTGAGCTGACATACTACATCCAAGGGAAAAGACATCCGCTTCAAAAGTTATTGTACTGAATTAGGTAAAGCATTTTAGGTTAGTAGAGTAGACTATGCTGGTCCGCTGAATTAGACTTCAGGGAAGTGGAGTCGCAAAGCAGGCCCTGGGCCTACCCCGACTAACTCATTCACCAGTACCAAGCCCCTCGTTTCTCAGTATTCCTAACGTAGAGCTAAGCTTCTACTTGGCTATGCGAGGCACGCACAGGCTACTTTGTATAGTGACTTGTTCGGAATGTATACCACAATGTTAGTAATGCTACAAAGTGACTTAAGAACAGTCAATTATGTGCAAATTTTCACCTTATGCCTTTGAGGGTGAGTTGAAAATGTAGACGTATTTTTGGTACGGGTTGCTTATGATCTTCTGAGCACAGATTACAAAATGGCTCTATTAGGCATGTACTTTACTTAGACGAATTGCCTCCATAGAAATGGCGTAGTTTTGCGAAAGTCTTATTTTGTTTGCGGTTTTCTGAGTCATTTCTTATAATTTATAAGAATTTATTAGATTATGAGGACCAAATTAATAGTTGATAACAACGACCATTTTTATGGTTTTATCCTAGGTACATACAATTTTGTGAAGTTATTTATTAGCGAAGGCCAGATTTTATGCAATCAACTCTATCAAAAGGTTAAGTCAAACACCACAGTTAGTAAACATTCCATATTTAAAATAATGAACGATGGTTTACCTTATCTGATATAATTAAGTCAGATTATATCTAAGGTGACCTTCCAATGTTTGTCACCTTGATACCAACAGTTGACACCCTGCATTACACACTATGAATTACGATTGGAAGTGCCATTGGGACAGTGTCGAACAATGGCACATTTTCCTTACACACATTTACATTCTGCAAACACGGCATGTTTTATATTTCGCATTACTCAACTGTTCGACACAAAACACATTTCAATATTATTAAGTACCTAATAAAATAAGTAATACATTAAATAAATTGTCCCCCAAGAAGACATTTATCTCGAACGAGTAAACGGGACAGTAAATCTAACTCCAATGTAAGGCTAGAAGTCGGAATGGAGAATTATAGTCGTGACATAGGAAACTTACAACCACAACGAATGCCTTAATCATTTATTTTGCTGTTCTATACGTAAAAGTACCTATCGGAAATCTAGTCATCTAGGTACATACCATCTGCATAGGTATCATACTATGAAACTTTATTATAAATAAACATAATTTATATGGAATATGATAAAAAAAATACAAAATTGTTTATTTCACAAAAACAAACATTACATTAAATTGAGGCTGAGCCTGTATTTTGGCCTAATGCGAGTGCGGTATTTGCTTACTTAAGGGGCTCACAGCTCCCAATGACCTTCGATCTGTTACCGTCCGTTTTTGAAGTGGATACTTCTTTGCTCGCGTTCTTGTATAGGGGTACAGTTCAAAATCTATCACGTGAATTCCGGAATAACTTTTTGTAGAGAAGCCTAATCTGATTTCAAATAATTGTTTGTTACATGTTTTAATCCTTTTTAATTTGCCATTAGTTGTTAATCACAAAATGTTATTTAGTTTATGTGGCGGACATGAAAATAATGCTGAAATGACCGCCATTTTCAATGTATCGCGAGTCAAATGAGCTACGTCAGTCAATGTTGCCATATATACCGATTTATCTGTACTTATATAGATGTTAGTGAATGAATTCAGATGTATTAGGGTTTCATAGCCAACAAAGAAGTATCCACTTAAACTTAATTAACGGTTGTGTATCTCCTAGACAACCCGCTTCTTTTTTCGTGTTTTTTTTGGCTTACCGTATTTATTGAGATATTATTTTTTGAGATATATGGCACTAAACTTTAGCAGTTTTAAGCCAAAAACCCAGTTTTTTGGACGTAACTTTTGTAAAAATTAGGTAAAAATTAAAAACTCTCTTATGTTGTTGGAAACGTCAAAAAGGAACAGTTACATGTAAATTTCATATATAAAAGTGCATAAACAACATACTAATATCGAAAACAGAGCTTTTTTGGACCATGTTTGTAAAAATCATACAAAAATAAATATACATTTTTTTTCCAAAAAACTCTCTTGCAAAAGTAGATAAAGTAGTTCTTCAAACCGATTAACGTTTGTGGCATACATATATATTTTGTAATGACGGAGGAATATCAACTCAAAACTCATCAAAACTAGTCAAAAAGCGCATGGAGCCCCTTAATCCAGTCAGGTAAAGGTATGACCTAACGGTAACAATATTTGGCTATTTAATTATTTTTGTGCCAAATAAGTCATAGGTATATAAACACTTTGCAGACACAGATAAAGATTGCAACTTTGTAATAACTACGAAGTTGCAGTAATGTTAAATATTATAATGGTAAATATTATCTTTGGTAATCTCCCAGAACTTGACTCACTTCTGGCTAAAACTGAGTTATGTGTTTATTGTCGAACGATAATGATAACTATTTGCGATATTAGGTAATATGATAGCTGTCCTCTGGTCTGATGACGGATCTGGAAGAGGTTACAGGAACTCGCGAGTTAGTAACACAAGACCTCGTCGAGTTTGAGCTCGGTAAACCGATTTTATAGTACACTAGCTGCCGCGCGGCTTCTCCCGCGTATTGCACAGAACGCAGGCAAACCCGCGGCATAAAACATAGCCTATGTCCATCTGAAAAGTCCTGTCTATAAGACGACCGCTTTAGCCTAGTTGTAGTGACCCTGCCTACGAAGCAAGAGGTCCTGGGTTCGAATCCCGGTAAGGGCATTTATTTGTGTGATGAGCACGAATATTTGTTCCTAAATCATGGATGTTTTCTATGTATTTAAGTATTTATTTATCTATATAAGTATGTTTATCTTCGTCTCGTACCCATAGTACAAGCTTTGCTTAGTTTGGGACTAGGTCGATTTGTGTAAGATTGTCCGCAAATATTTATTTATTATTTATTATTATTATAAGCAGGTGAAATAATTATTGAAATCGGATGAGTAGTTCCGAAGATTACCCATTTACATACAAACTTATAAACTTACAAAGCTACAATTTAATCTCCCAGACTTTTCCTCTTTATACCTATAATATAAGTACCCAAGATAGAAGTACTTATAGAAAACTACTTTCCTGCACGCTGAAATTAATTTCGACACGTAGTAAAATCTAGTGTGTGTAGTTTTCATCTTATCGCTTATTGAATTATAGTAAAAGTGAAATACTTTTGTTAGCAAGGTATACTTCATTCATATTGGATTCTAATCAGTCATTCACATCAACTTGGAAGGTCCTAAATCATGGATGTTTTCTATGTATTTAAGTATTTATTTATCTATATAAGTATGTTTATCTTCGTCTCGTACCCATAGTACAAGCTTTGCTTAGTTTGGGACTAGGTCGATTTGTGTAAGATTGTCCGCAAATATTTATTTATTATTTATTATTATTATAAGCAGGTGAAATAATTATTGAAATCGGATGAGTAGTTCCGAAGATTACCCATTTACATACAAACTTATAAACTTACAAAGCTACAATTTAATCTCCCAGACTTTTCCTCTTTATACCTATAATATAAGTACCCAAGATAGAAGTACTTATAGAAAACTACTTTCCTGCACGCTGAAATTAATTTCGACACGTAGTAAAATCTAGTGTGTGTAGTTTTCATCTTATCCCTTATTGAATTATAGTAAAAGTGAAATACTTTTGTTAGCAAGGTATACTTCATTCATATTGGATTCTAATCAGTCATTCACATCAACTTGGAAGGTTACACAATACGTTCTTAGATTGTGGGGTCACAGGTTCACCTCCCAGGAAGCTGTAGTTTCTCTACTGATAACGGCTGATAGGGACAAGTGTAATATACATGTCGACGTGTTTTATGACATAAGAATGGAATGAAGTAACGGCATTGTACTATAAATATTACTCGTTAAATACAAGTAACCGTCGACAAGTCGACAAGTGGCAGGGGTAATGTGGAACAGAGTCGCTCTTGAAAGACATGAATGGAAAAGGTTGGAGGAGGCCTTTGCCGATGGGCAAACAGATCTACAGAAAATAAGCAAGCAGCAAATACTAGAATAGAAGTTTTAAGTTTCAATTTAAATATTGTTATTAGGTTTAAGTGGATCTGAATAAAGGGCTATATAAATATAAATAAAATACAAGTAAGGCCGCTTTTACGCTCAGTCCTTATATCGCACCCAGGTGATCCAGCACGATTACCTGGGTGATTTTAGTGGACAGAATTATATCCAGTAGGATGCCCCAGAAATATTACTTTCTGGGGTATCCAACTGGATATAATTCTAAGGATACCGCGCCAACAACACCGTTCTTGCTCGCTGCGGGCTAGCATGAATATTTGTTCCTGGTTGTTTTCTATGTAAGTAAGTATTGTTAGCGGCATTTCCGAACGTGCCTGGGTTGACAGAGAGTTGGCAATACTGAGAGATGAATAATGGCGGCCCGTGCGTCTAAGATAATGTCTAATTTAATGTGGAATATAGTCTTAATCTAATGAACCAGTGCTTTTATTGTTAAAAGTTCAGAAGTGGGATCTGAATTGTTCATGCCCATAAAGTGTTTGGCCTGTTACATCAAGTTTCGTAAAAAATCTGACAAATCGATATGAGGACGCTACGCGTACCTTTACTTCGCATTACGTATATTACGATAAAAGCATTGAGTTCAAAGTATATCGACTAGTAATTGAGGGCATCAAAAGCATGGTGATATTTACCTATTGAGACTTGTGACGAAAAAGTCTGTTCTTTGGAGAAAGTCGTAAGTTCGGTGAGATAGCTTCGTAAGTGGTGGCCAATGTAAAAACCATGTATTTATAAGATAAGTATTAAGATGGAAACTCTGACTAAACATTGTGTCACAAATCCAAGGATGTTGGTGCAGACCTGTTGGATATGTGTTACCATAAAGACTTGCAGCAGATGTCAAGCAAAAATTGAATATCTGTAGCAGAGACAAGTGAGCCAACGACTGGAGCTATAAGGATCTAAGATATTACATATGAAATACCTATGCACACTATGGAGTGCCATGTATAGTTGCTGAGGCTTACTGGGAGTTTGAGTATGTATAAAACATGTCAGTTATTACACTTTACAGTGGACAATGGTACTACAGTGGTATTGGTTCATTAAAAAGAAATGGAAGAAAGTCAAACGTTAACGGAGTTACATTTCAGTATATTGCTAAGACCAATAGGTATCTGGAATACATATATAAACTGATTATGTGTGTTTGAGTGATGCACACTGCTAGTTTATGTTGCAGGAAAACATAAGGAATCTAGATATGTGATATATTTATTATCACAAAGTAGCGGGGTATAGAATATCAGACAAATGTTTGGTTTGTATTTTGTATGACCGTGTATGTTGGGAATGGTGGACTTAATTGCTTATTATGGTTTCAGATAAGTACAGTTCAATTAAAATAAGACAGATTTCATGGTGAAATTAGTGGCTGTGTGTTTTAGGAAAATACAATGTGTTGATTGTGTCAATACTAGCGGTGACACTGAACGAATACCTATGTCATATGGTGGCTTGACAGTGGCGGCCCGTGCGTCTAAGATAATGTCTATAGGTCGATGGCTTGTAATTTAATGTGGAATATAGTCTTAATCTAATGAACCAGTGCTTTTATTGTTAAAAGTATACGTATTTATTTATCTATAAGTATTTACATTGTCGCCTAGTGTAGTACTACGAGATCATGTACGACATAGTTAATGTAGAACATCATCAAAGTGAGAAATGATATTCACGACTAAAATCAATAATAGCGCAGAGATATTAAGAGAAGATCTTGCTGTAGGTACTTGTACAATAGCAATAGACAATAAATAAACGTAGTTAACAGACGATACGAAGACTTGTAAAGTAACGGAAATAGCCATGTTTGCATAAATATTTGCTTTATTGTGGCTTTTATAGAGGAAATGGCGGTTGTATAATGTCTGTATGGATAGAAGAACGTAAATATCCCACTCGATAGCTCGTTAACACTACCTACTAAGATATCCTGCCATTGGTGTAATTCTGGTGCGGACCTAATGTTTGATATAACTCCTTTTCGCATAATATATATAACTTTTTATAATTTTTTTTGGGGGAGGTATCGACTTTTTCCTATGTTTATAAAACAAACAACTGAAACACGATATGCCTAAAACTATTTTCCTGCTAGAGTATGATGTAGATCGAATTAGTAAGAACGGGCCAAAACTTTTTTTTTATCAAAGGAATTTTAAGTTTTAATAATAATTAATGAATAAGAATACATTTGAATTAATTAAAAAAGTCTAACAAAAATGTGAAATGTATGATAAAAACTTACCTAATCAGACCTAGGTTTTAGAGGTAATTACAGATGGCATCGAAGCATTGTGCATGCTACGTTTTAAAAATACTAAATCCCATTTATTATAGTCACAAAATCTGATTTCCGTGGCCCCTGTGTCGAATATGTATATGAAGTTTTGTGTATTTTTTTAGTTTTAGTGAAGAGCCACAGGACGTGAAAATATTTTTTTTTGTTGTCATTCATGAAACCGCAACTTTATATTGCAACTAGTAAAATGAATAACCACAAACTTAGTTTAGTAAGTATAATTTTTAATTCGTTTTTAAATGGGTTGAGTAAGTATAATGCATGATCAGCGGGTAGGCCATCAGCTCGATAGTCAGACGATATCTGCCGTATACGTAAAGGATGACACAATCGTAAGATAAATACTAGGAATCAATTTAAATTCATAGCATTAAAACAAGTTACCTGATCATGTTTTAGACATGTCTGAAAATAAATTTAAGTCCTTTGTAAGTCAAACTTTGAAAAAAAGAGCTTATTACACATTAGTAGAATATTTAACAAATAAGGATATATGGACAAATGTCAATGTAAAACCTCTTGTATAATTGTATGTAAAAACTTGACATTCAAAAAGTGTTCGCCATGAATTAATTTTGAATAAATAATTTTGACTTTGAATTTGCAGTGATGGATACCTAAGATTGGCACAGGACAGAGGAGAGTGTCGTAATAAAGAAGATGCCCATACTCAGCAGTGGGTCTGAATAGATAGAATACAAATCGATCATTCTCCCACATCCACACCGTTTCGTATCTTACCCGACAATTAGCGACGATTAGCTGAATCTGGAGCAATCAGCAGTTTAAGATAGGAAGTGGTGAAAGTGGTTGCAAATGCCCGGGCAGTAATGAAAACATGACAAACACCAGTCAAAGGCAAAGTCAGATATAAGCAAAGGCAGAGGGCGAATGCTTGGGTAAGATCTTAGCCCCCTAGTAACTTCGAATGAGTAGATCAGCATAATCCTAGCATTTTTCCCGCTAGGATGCTCCCGGTAGGAAGAAGCCAGGGGTTCGCTTTGGCGTCTAATCCTAAGATTTGTCGTAGGCACTAGATTTACAAAAGCGTCTGCCATCTGACCTTCCAACAACAGTGAATGAGTCGTTGACAACACATGCAAAATGCTGATTCACAAATTCGTAAATCGTATTTCGGACGTTGACGCTGGTTGGATGAATTCGAACGCCAAGTGTATAAATAGAATACCGGATTCATTCGTCTCCCTAGTATTATAAATTATACCAAATTAATTATTTAAAACAGAAAAACATGTGTAACCTCGTCAAAAGCTCGAAAATATCTGAACGACACGAATCGTCAACTCAACAGACAAAGCGTTTGTGATTGTTCCTGTATTTTGGAGTGATTTTTCCTGAACGATACTTCTATAGGGACACTTGTAAATAATTTAATTTAAAATAAAATAGACCTAATGTAACCGCAGAAGTCATAAATTAAAAGCTCGTGGTGTTATAAGTAGTTACAGACAAAAATATCAAATCAAGTGAGTAATTATTATGTGTTTGTTAAATGCGTTTAAATTTAATGAAATACCACAATAGGCCCAAAAATAAACGAACAATAAATTGGTTAAAATCATTATTCGTTAAAGGAAAATAATATTTTGTTTTGTTTTCCTTTAATCAATAAGTAATAACTAAAGGGCGGACAGTGGATGCAATATACGTCAAAGTCATGTCAAACGATATACTTAATATGGATATGACTACGATTGGTTTTAAGAAGAGAACATTTGCCATAATTATCCTACTAATATTATAAATGTGAAAGTTTGGATGTTTGGATGTTTGGATGTCTGGATGTTTGTTACTCGATCATGCAAAAACGGCTGAACGGATATTGCTGAAACTAGGTAAAGAGATAGTTTATAACCCGAATTAACACATAGGCTAAATTTTATCTCGAATTGTTTCGCTAATTTTCGCCGAATATAAATTTTGGGTATTAATTTCATATTAATTTCATGATTTTGAAGTTTATTTAGATATTTACGCCATTTTAGGTGTTAAGTTACTATCAATAAGCAGCATAATGGCTTGAAACGAAATAATTACAAGTATAATGCACATTGACGTATATTTTGGCATATCGAAGTTTTTGTACCTCAAAGACAAAGAAGCGTATCCATTTAAATATTTATGCTATTCTAGAACACACGACCCATAAGTTAAGAAATATAATCGCGTGCAGAATATAATCGATTTGTGTTATTTTGACACAAAAAGGCGCAGTTCTTATGTAATGTTTCTAAATGAAATATCAGCGGCCAGCACTCAAGTCTTTTTACAGACCGGCAATGAGGTTCGCGTATATCTTTTTCTGTCGCTCAAATAAGAGCGGTAGAGATGGAGATATACAAGTATCGAGGATGTATTTACAAAGCTTCCCGACAATAATTTATCGACGCATGGCTAGCACGTGATGGTGCGTGACTTATGTTCGTCACTTTTTAACTGCTCTAATTAGAAAGAGACTGGTACCCTTTTTCGCTCGCTGTTATATTCTCAGTGCTAACCGTGCAAACGAACTACCTATTTATGTCGAAGTTCAAAGTTTGTATATCTCCCTCTCTATCACTCGAATACGCAAGTGCAATAGAGAACGATATTGTATTGGAGTTACATACTATGAGTGTAACCTCCATCCTCCACCGACCACGCATAATAGTTGTTCACTTCATTCATGACTTCAACAGCACGCCCACTATCTAGCCTATTAACGAGCTGCTGAGTCACCCATCGAGTCTCGGGCGCGGTGCGACGAAGATGTTCAGCGGCAGGCAAGTGTGAGGGCTGAAGAAACGTCGGAGCAGCGCCAGCACCGACTTCAACAGCACGCCCGCTATCTGGCCTCTCAACGAACTGCTGAGTCACCGAGCCAGTCTCAGGCGCGGCGTGAAGAATAAGCAAAGCGGCAGGCAAATGTGAGGGCTGAAGAAACTTCGGAGCAGCACCAACACCGACTTCAACAGCATGCTCACTATCTGGCCTCCCAGCGAGCTTCCGAGACTGCGGAGCAAGCGGAAGCTAGAAGACGAATTAGGTCCCAACTTCCTTCCTGTAGCCAATGAACAGCCACAGTTTTTGTAGGTTTACTTTTTAAGTGACGAGGAAGCGCAACTTAATCGACGGTCCTCCATCGTACAAGGCGTTCAGAGACCAGTACTACAAACAATTCAAAGAGTTCTGGAGGACAGTGACGTGCTAATACATGAATTTAGAAGCGCTTTGAAGAACATGACTGACGAAACGTTTATGGTAGTGATCCACCCTGACTGCGTGCCCCTTGGACAGCACGAGCGGCGCTACAACGCGCCCACCACCAGCGAGGAACGGGTTCAATCTGTTGTTACGCTGCAAGCAACTTCTGCACCAGTTTTTAGTCGATATGTATGTTAAGCTTGAAAGCGAACGCCTTAGGTACATATCACTAAACCAACGCAAGTTGCGAGCAGAAAACAAGATGCTGTAAGGAATGACGCGCAAGTTAACGCCAACGATGTGGGGCAGATAGTGATACTGCCCTCCTCCGTCGTGAATAGCCCGAGATACCTCCACGAGTACACGCAAGCTGCGTTCGCGTATGTTCGGAGCTACGGCCGTCCGGATCTGTTCATCACGCTTACATGCAACACGGCAAGGCTGGATATTACCAATCAGTGAACTAATGCCTGGATAAATAGCCACTGAGAGGCACGACCTCATTGCATGGGTTTTTTTTAAATTAAAGTACAGAATTTGGTCGTCCTGTTAAGTAAAGGTCAAATATTTGGAGAATCGCAGTGCTGAAAATGAAGTATATTACTATTGCGAAAGGCGACAGATTCTAAGTGGACTGTATCAAAATCGAGTCCTTGCGCGATCGCCATGATATTGCAGAATGAATGTTAAAGTTTGGGTAGATTGCGTATTGGCTTACCTGGACGTCTTGAAGGCCAGGTTCAGCATCCGATGAAGGCACTATAGAGTGGCAAAAGCGAAGGTTGCCCCATGTACCTACACCTTTTATTGTGGCTAAAGGAGAAATTGCGTCCCTGTCAAATCGATGAAGTAATTAGTGCGGAAATTCCTGATGTCAATGTTGACAAAAAACTACACGACACTGTCGTCAAAAACATGATCCACGGTCCATGCGGTGCACTAAATATGTCACCTTCGTGCATGAAGGATGGCAAGGGTACAAAGAAGTACCCCCGAGCGTTACTAAAGGACACGCAGACGAGTGAAAATGGGTATCCACTGTGCTGGTGAAGAGCACCTGACGATGGAGGACGCACTGTTACTACTAGAATTCGCGGTGCAGAAAGCCTCATGTTGGATAACCGGTGGATTGTGCCATATTCTCCGCTTCTGATCAAAATGTTCGATGGCCATATTAATTTAAATTTCGTGGTTTAAGGCAGGCTATCAAATACATATGAAAATATATAAACAAGGGCAACGATCAGGCGGTCTTCAACGTTAGGCAAGCTGGTGATGTAAATATCGACCCCAGGGATGAGGTGCAAACGTTTAGGGCGGGCCGATACGTCAGCAGCAATGAAGCGGCGTGGCGAATCTTTGGCTGGCGAAACATTGTATGTCCACGTGTGGCACATCAATCGATAGGCCTTTCAAAATAAGTATAAGGTTTCTTAGCAATTTTTTGGATTAAGTGAATATAGTCGGAAGTAATCGCCCCGAAAGTCATAAAAATTGTGTCCCCCCCCTCTAATTTCCAAACGGTGAATTAATAAAAATTAAAAGAAATTATAGACATAGCGCTTATTAAATTCTTTTACCGAAAAGTATTTTGAACAAGATCGGTTAAAAGGTTTTCGAGATATTGCTGAAAAACTGCCTTCCCTGCGGAAAAGGACGTAAGTGTCGTAAGATTTCTGTGACGATACGACCTTTTTAATAGGCACGGAACCCTTCGTTGTGCGTGGTTCGACACGCACTTGGCCGATTTTTTTTATTTTATCATTGTTGCCTTTAATGTTAGTGGATTATAGAAGAACACAGTAAATATGATTTAACAAAAACTTTAAGTACTTATGTTTAAAAGACGAAACCGTATCTCAAATACATACTTAAAGATTGCTTCTTGCATTTTTATTCGTAGGGTTTATATTCGTGTGTAAGCCTATACAAATACAGGTTACCCCTCCTTTTTTTCTAACCACAATACCATAATAACCCGTCAACTGGATCACTTCCAATTTGCAAGCTAAATAAGATTCACAAATGGTCAGTTAATACCTAGGGTTGTCGATTGTACGTATTCAACGCGAACGAAGTCGCGGGTAAAAGCTAGTTTTCAATATAAATATGAGAGGAAACGCATAAACTCGCAAGTGAAAACGTCAATGTAATTGACTGGTCTAAGACGTAATAGATATAAACACTTAATTGTCTCAAGAGGAGATAATTTACAAGTGGCCAGTAATTTCTTAATAATCACATTTTGTTCTATGGAGGATAGAGATATTTTGTAATTTCTGATATATTTTTATTAAAAATGTATAGATAAATATTGCTTAAAAGTCTTATCCATCTTATGCTTTTGTCACCCGATTGCATCCGCTGTCCGCCCTTTGGTAATAACAATAGTGATCGGGTTGAGGAACTAAAAATAATGGTTTAATCACACATTGGTTCATTATATTTAATTAAATTTTAAATCTTTTGGTTTGGTTGTCCTCAAAATTTCAAGGGATTAAAACTACGTAGGTAGGTATGGCTATCGAGACATGCGTATGCGCAAGCACAAAAATTACTCATTCTGCAAACAAACGTCCAAAATTCGGCATTTTGCGGCATCGCGGCACAGACCTCAACATTTTAAAAGTAATAATAAATTCGCTTTATACCGACGAAGGGTTCCAGATTTCACAAATTAATAACGAATCAAAACATATAAGGTACTATGGAATCATGGATGGTACGAATATAAAACTTAAGTACCTAAAGTAAGCACCAGTAGAAAACGAAAAAAATGCAAACAAATATGGCAGACTATCAATTGCATTTGTTGTCCCGTGTCTTAATCGAATCGATAACAAAATAACAATGTTCATGTCCCATCACTACCAATTGAAGTTTTTTCATAGATTCAGAGAGATCAATTGATAGTCAGCCATATTTGTTTTTCGTTTTCTACTGGTGCTTACTATACAATTTACACGACTTATCCACAGAAAATCAGAATTTTGAAAAAAAGAGAATCTAAATTAAAATCTTTAGCACGTCATCAGGGAAGAAAATAATTTCACCAAGGCAAGTCTATTCGTAGGACAATCAAGATGTTGAAGTATTTTGCCTGCCCACCGAAAGATGGGATACATTTTGTTATTTGTAAAGAACACGGGGACTCCTCTTTAGAACTTCGTTGGCGAAGAAAATAATTTCACCAAGGCAAGTCTACTCGTAGTAAGACAATCGAAATGTTGAAGCATTTTGTCCGCCCACCGAAAGATTCTAAAGCGATCCAGGAGGTTCTAAAGCGTGAGGACCATTTCAGCTTGGACCCCGAAATCCTCTGCCTCGGATTACTGAGATGATTGCCCTTTATTTTGTGCGGAATGTTAAAGCTGACTCACGTATGCACATTGTCGTGGACAAAGAATGAGATTTACGCCTCTTTAGGTGCAAATATTTTGGGCCGTCGGTTTGGGTATGCTAAGTAAGGTTGAACGCTTGTATTTGGATAAAGAAATGCAAGCTGCTATCGAGCTGAGTTATTTGGTCGTTTAAATTTGTAAGGATGAATAGTGTTTTAATTAAACAATCACTTTTAAATACAGGAAGGAAACAAGGAACTTTATTAAGTTTGGCCAATTAATTACCTCTGTAAAGATCACCTCTGAAAGTGTTATCATTGATATATTGCGTTGTTTTCATCATCATCAAATCAGCCGAAAGACGTGATGGACATATAGACCTCCCCCAAAGAGTGCCACAATGACCGGTCCTGCGCCACCCACATCCAGCGGACTCCCGCGGCCTTTACCAAGTCATCAGTCCACCTTCTGGGGCTCTACCCACGCTGCGCCCAATCAATGTTTTACATTTATTTAAAACATTTTCAAAAAATATCGCAGCCTTAACAAACTACCCTGCTCTTCTCAAAGAGTTCCCTACTTTGACTAAGCACTAACCTACATATTAAAAAAAAATTACATTCCTA
The DNA here is from genome assembly GCA_963854355.1 of Epinotia brunnichana. Classification (NCBI taxonomy): domain Eukaryota; kingdom Metazoa; phylum Arthropoda; class Insecta; order Lepidoptera; family Tortricidae; genus Epinotia; species Epinotia brunnichana. The sequence goes on along the minus strand of OY977943.1, from coordinate 2,097,479 downwards.
TGTATCTAATAACGAAATAACGTGTAATCATCTATCTAAGATCTTGTTCACGTTTGAGACAGTTTCCAACACACACATAAACTAAGAAACAAACAAACAATGTGGGAATTAATATCGCAAACAAGTCGCACAATGGAGCGGCTAATATTTCCACTTGACGTTTTAACTGTCCATCTATGCCTTGAATGGGTACTTTGTAGGGTTGTCGCTTTGGTTATTTGATGATTACACGACACAATTAAGTAAACATGTACTTACAGTCAAGGAATTTGATTCACGCGTACCACCCTAGTGCAGTAGAACGCTATCGCAATAAGGTGACATTATCACTCGAGTTCGAGTGACGGCAGCCTGTTAATTGCGACAGGGTTCTACGGTTGTAAGAGTATATGAATCAAATTCCTTGATTGTACATGTGATATATAGATACATATTATTTTCATGGCTAAGCGGTGTTCGCATACCGGTCGCGGACAAAATAATGGGCACTAACTGAACTTTTTCGTGCTTCGAGACTTTTGAGAGGCACTTTAAGTCGTTGATCCCAGTTGTAGTGAACGGCTTATTTTGCGCGTCCTAAGTACTTCTAACAGTCTAGTTGCCCACTCAATTGGGAAAACCTAGGCTATAAAATAAACCCTTTATTTACCTGCCCGTCTGAGTTGCAAGCTCAAATGGGACTAGGCAGCAAGCAGATCTCAATCTCCTTTAGGATTAAGAATAACGCTAAGATGACGTAGAGTAGTGTTGGCAACCCTATCGGACAGAGCCCGGTGGCGCCGCGGCGGGCGCGCGGTAAATCACGGTGCGCTCGCGCACAGCGGTTGACGGCCCGATGCAGATTAAGGTGAAATGCCGTCCCGCCCGGGACAGACCGAAATCAAACGACACGAGCTGGAGACATTTGTGAAACGAATAAAAAGAATAATGAGTTCTACTGTTCGGAGGAGTTCATGAAACAGAGCCCGAAATAACTTTTCCAAAAAACTTACCTAGCAAACATACTGACGAACCAATAGTCTAACCGTTACGTTGCTCTAGCGTCATTTCGGTAATCTGCGGCTTCCTATTGCCAACGAATCGTCTTAATCTTATAAACATGGACCTCTCTTGTTGTCAAACACTAAACAGTGAGCGATAGTTGTCCCCGTGCCTGTCACCTGGAGGTCCTAACAGGGGGCAGCCGGCTGTCATGCGCCTGCCGTCTGCGCCAAGGGCGCCTGCAGTGCCGTTAGTCGGACGCATTGGATTCCTCCCTAGCCCGTTCCGCCGTCTCCTTCTGCCGCATTACCTCCTCGCAAAAGGAGACTGCCACCTGCCACGATCTCTCGCTGTCGGCCATAATCACGGCCGGCAGCGAGATGGCAGGTCCCACTGCAAGTGGCCAGCGAAACCTGCTATACAGGGTGTCTTAACATAAAAGAAACTGACCTCTCTTGTTGTCAAACAGCATCTCCTGACAGTGGTCGAGCGGCAGGTCTCGCTCGTAGCCTCGCTGCCCAGCCTCGCAGCGGTATACCGCGCCAGGCTTCGTGTTGGCTGACAGATACGCTGAGTTGGCTTCTGGCGCGCCCACTAGGATCCTGAGGACAAGGATGCTTTGGTTAAAATTTTGGCAGGACAAAAAATGTCTAACAATATTAATCAACACCCTCCTAATGTTTTTCCTGGTTATGGATATATATATTAAGGAGCCGGTTATTGGCACAGCTTAATACTTAGATAAATAAAAAACATTGTTGAATATATAGAAAACATCCATGACTCAGAAATACTCGTGTTCATCACACCTTACCGGGATTCGTACTCCTGACCGCTATCTTGGAAAGCAGAAACTAAGCTAAAGTGTTCCTCAAGTGGAAGGAAATGTTATAATATCCACGAGAATGTTGTAATGTGGTCATAGAGAACTGCAAATAACTATATTGTACGTCACGTGAAGGATAATAATAGGTACCCATATAAGAAGTTGATGAATCGTTTTATGCAATTGTATAATAACCATGAAAACCGCAGAAAATATAATCATACTTTATCGTACGCCATATTGGGAAAACCACAATGGGTATATACTTATATAGGTATGTAGTTCTGCATGTCGTGTCATGACGATTGCGAAAAACTTAATCCTGTAGGCACACATGAGAAGGAAAATAACTACACTAAACCTCACAACACACTAAATTGTCATAACACAATACAGTGTACACCAATCGATAATTTCAAAAAGCAACTTTCTCCCAACGTCAATGAAGTTCTATTTCAACTGACAAAAGGCCACGGCAAGCCAACTTGCGTGTACGCAACGTAATGTCAGCGGATGAGTCGTAATCGTAACGCAACCAGGTGGCTGGCGGCAAGCCAGGACAGATGCTACGCACCTGCGGGATTTTGCTTTAATCTTGCTAAATCTACCGCACCTTTCATGTATCTATAGGACGAACAGCCCTTTCGATACTAACTGGCCCTTATTTCACCAATTTCACCTAATTGTACCACGGGCTTGTGCAGAATTTATTAAGTTTTAATGTTACCTTAGACCATGTTTTCAGTGCGTAGTTTTTGTACAAAACGCGAATTTCTTACGAATGGAGTAAATTTTCCAAGATGGCAGCCGATCTTCAAGGCCCTGGCAAGGGGACTTATTGCGAGACGAAAACAGCGCCTTCAAAGAACATTCTTACATCATCAAACTCCCTGTGATTTCGAGGTTTGACTAACTTGATTAGATTACAACTCGACTACTGTTGTTTGACAATGACAATTCGAAGTACATTGCTGGGTCGACAAGTAAAGGTACATAATGTATCTGGCTTTAAGTAGCAGTAGCATTCACCGATGATTTTAAGTAATTTATAGTTTGTCATAGGATGCATGATTTAAATTATTCTGCATGTAAACAAGTTGAGTTTTTGATCTGCATTATTTCGATCATGCTCGAAGGCCATAATGCTTTATATAAACTTTAGCAGTTAAAAACATCTCCATAATCCAAAGACGAAAATATTAATTATAATAATAAAGTTAATAGGCAAAGTTAATTTCAGAGCTGTCATCGTCCCCAGTTTCAAAGGCGATAAAATAGAGTGCGCGCGCGCCGCTCAGAATAGCCCCCTACCGGAGCGGGGTGATCGACACTTCACAGGTAATAACTACCTAAGTACTGCAATACTTGAGTTTATTGACAAGTATACTTAAGTTATACGGTTTCACACGTGGTTATTGCATTTATCGTGCGATTCGCACATCGCTTAAATACGTCTTTTTCAGGGACCATGCTAGGTTCTAATAACAACCCTTCACAAGAACAACTCACCGCATTCGTTTTTCAGCACAGAATACTCAAACACATTTCAGTACATTCGGTATTCTGTGCAGAAACAAAAACCGGCCAAGTGCGAGTCGGACTCGCGCACGAAGGGTTCCGTACCATTATCAATAAAAATATTTATTTTATTCTGTTTCTTTTTGTTGTTATAGCGGCCACAGAAATACATCATCTGTGAAAATTTGAACTGATGGAACTATCACGGTATCAGTGAGATACAGCCTGGTGACAGACAGACGGACGGACGGACGGACGGACGGACAGCGGAGTCTTAGTAATAGGGTCCCGTTTTACTCTTTGAGTACGGAACCCTAAAAATGAGGACTGTGAAAAATTGCGAATTTAGTGCATAAATTGCTGTTGGGATAACTAAGTACAATTTATGCAACTTAGAAAAGTTCAAAGTTAAATATCTCAAAAACTGCTGAACCGATTTTGTTGAAACGTAACGTACGAAAGGTAGCTAAGAACAATCTTGAGCATCAGCTTTCGAATAAAAAAACCGCATTCAAATCGGTTGATTCGTTTAGGAGCTACAGACAGACTTTTGCGTCGGGGGTTAAATCATTGCGTTTGTTGAAAATATTATCCAGGATTCCAGGATCACCCAACAACGCTAAACTGATAGTTCAACAATGAAACGTTTGATTGCATGTATGAGCCCATGCATTGTAAAGGCGTCTGTCCACGGCACGGTGATCCGATAGCTAAACGGGTCAAACAATCGCAGACGCTGGCGCCGCGCCAGCGCAGCGCCACAAATAGCCGGGTTCATTCCCGGACGCGCCAATCGTATTTCTATACACTGACTCAGGCTGTGACGTTTATCGATCCTCATAGTGCAGACGGATTTGTGGATCCTTTACGATTGACTAATAAAGATAGAAAGAGTAATGTAATGTAGGTACCTACAGTCAGCTTAGAAATTGGTCTAACACTTTACGATTCTAATACATATATGTACATTGAAGTTACAATGTGGTAGACCAATTTCACATGTGGTCTTCTTCTCTTACTTAAGAGCTAGGCTCTCGTCGGTGTAGCTCAAAGTAGGCCCCCCATTTACTCCGATCCCACGCAATCTCTTTGACCTCACGATATGACCCAGCATCAACTCTCTTTTTGAGTTGCTCCATGTAGTCTATTCTAGGTCTTCCTCTTCCTCGCCTCCCCTCTATCTTTCCTTCAATTATGTTAAGTACGAAGTTGTCATGTCGTATGAGGTGCCCTATCATCTTCCCTCTTCTATTTTCTAAATTCCTAACTAACTGCCTGGTTTGCCCCACTCTATTCAGCACTTCTTCATTGGTTACTCTCTCTCTCCAGCTAATGTTCTCCATTCGCCTCCAACACCACATCTCAAACGCTCCTAATATCTCCGCATCTTTCTGGGTCAAGGTCCAAGTTTCACGTCACATGTGGTATTTTACATTTAACATTAAAATGGTGAAGCTGCCACGAAAGCGAGAAAGACACCGGTGACCTATGTTGTACAGCAAGGTAAAATAAGAAAGTTCAGTAACACAGCCTCTTTTCACGAAAGGTGCCATTATATTATATGAACCACCTTATCTTATCTAGATGAGGGTCCTTTCGGATGCACCCAGTGGGATATTTTGTGCATACGCCTTCTCCTTTATGCCTTGCTCCCAGGCTTGCTCCATCATTTCCACAAAACGGATGATGCAGTTCACCGGGAGCACCTTGAATTCCTTTGGTTGCGGAGCCGTTACCAAAGTAATTTATTCTTTGTCTGGCAAGGGCATGACTTTCACACAATAAGTGTTACACAGTCTCATTTTCCTCGCCACACATTCTACAGTCTAAACCTAAACTATCCGCATAGAATAAAGACGGCAAAGTTTGTTATCTTCCTACAAACGCACCGCGCGCGGCTTGTATGTGTGCGCTATGCTATCTATACGTCGCCGCACGCACACTCAACACTAACATACTTTGCCGTCTTTATACTATGATATCCGATAGTCCCATCTTGGCCAAGAGATCCTTGACACCGAAGTGTCCTTTGAACACCCCAGATATAATTCTGAGTTGCTTCCTACTGGATTTCCAGAGTTTTCTGGTCCAGCCCGATTTCACTCCTTCTATGACGAGCTTAGAGTGCCTTAAGCCAGCCTCATTCCTCCACTCGTGTTGGTGTTTGGTTTTGGCGTTGGCTTTAAAGGCCGATATTATGGTGCCCTGCGAGAGTCCCACAAATGGTATATGAAGTTCATATACCATTTGTGTCATATTATGAACCACCTCACTAGCTCCTCGAAACGAAATCGTTTAAAACATAGTTGTTATTATTGAAAGAGTTGGTACGATACGACTATCTCTCAATCCCTTTCCACTCGGTGCCCTAGAAAACCATAACCATAAACCATATTATAAACCAAAAGTATAGTTAGTCATCAGTTTAGGCTATCCACAAGTTCCGTAATTTATTTATTTTTTAACCCGCCATGATGACGTAACAAAATTCCTGACATTCTCGCCCCTCCGATAAACTGAGCTAACATTCAACATTCGATAGACATAAAAAACCGATAAAAAATGCGGAACCTTTGTATCAAAACTTTACCATGATAGACAAAATCTTATCGGAAACAGAGAGGCGTGTCGATTAAAATGAGATTGAAATCTATTTGATTTTGTCTTGTTCAATTATGGTGAGAACTTGGTGAGGTAATATTTGTTTTGATTCAATGCTATACATACATAAAACTAACATGCATGGGGCAAAGGTTTGTAGTCAATTAGAAATATACTCGAGGAAAAGACAAATAAAACATAACTAAGTAAACATTTTTTTAGCAATTGAGATACTTAAATGGTCATATTTGAAGTACTATACATGGGTGCATTGTTCATCTTATTGAGAGCAATGATAGACTTAAAAGTAATTTGACAGCATTGTAGTCTATCCAATAACCATACAAAAAGACATTCTTCTTACATGGTTATTGGTGTGACCACAGTGTGACAATATTAACCACAAAAATAACCCTATCGTGTAAGAACCATGTCGAAACTTACTTAGCCATTGTACCTATTGCGTAACTTCAACAAAACAACCACGTAACTATGAACATGTTACGCATAACAAAACCATCAACTTTGTTGTCTTCATAACTTTAGTGTGAAAAATTGAGTAATACAGGCTTGTCCGTAAAAGGGGAGGGTGGGGCGAGACCAATCAGGGAATGGGGAACGGCCCACCGCTGGGACTCGTGAGCGATTCGACATGCCGGCATGTCGGGATATTGTAGAGGAAGTCATTCATCAAAACATGATGTCTTATAGAGATATTGTTCTAAATGTTTAAAACAATAAGCTCGCTTAATATCAAGTACAGTGGTGTTTGAGCATATGTGCACGCGCTAATAATATAGGAGCGACCACATCGCCGCTCTAAGACACTGGAGCGTACAGTATCGAGCCAACTTAATTAAATTAAACAGAAACAAACGCAGTGACGTGACTTATGCGTCACGATTTTTAATACAACGCTTCAATCTCACAGACTTTTCCTCGTAACAATATAAGTATAGATATATATATGTATCTAGGAGCTACTGGTCAAATCTCGCAGCTGTGTTTATGCACAGGAGTAGCGGTACCACAAGTTCGGTCAGGCTAAAGGGTTCGACATAAACTTCTTAACACTGTGGTTACAGCTGCAAACGCCGAATTAGGGCATCGCACACGCAGGTGTCGGTGTCACGCCCGATTTGGCACGGTAGGACCTGTTGCTCAGCTGTATACATTTTTCTAACCTACAAGTATGATATGCATAACCAATAGCACATAGCCTACTCGGAGTAGACTATTATAATAGGTGTATAGAATTAAAGCGGGCTTTACTGTAGACACATTAATTTGTAAACAATAGGAAAATAATCGCATCTCTGTGCCTCAGATCAGCGATCAGAGTCTGAGGGGTACAATTTAACTGTCAATTTTTTATATAAAAAGTGACGTTTAGACCTACCCGACGTTCGTAAAATGCGGTACGTGATCGACCTGCAGTTGTTAATTTGCTTCTTTCTACCAAGCTAATACCTTGAGTCAACTGATTCTTTGCCTAATATAGAATCTAGGTTTATACCTCTAGAAAATCCCCTATTCCAAGACCTAACTCAGCTTACAGTAGACGCTGATGCATCGGGCGTACGTGCGATAACTGCAACATGCAAGACTGTCATGTAATACTTAACCGTAATTGATGCTGTTTGAATCACGGTGCGTCACTTGGCACGTGACTTTTAAATTGATTAGTAAACCCTGGCGAGGAGATTTGCAGACAAGGAATGAGGAAAGCATCTTTGGATGGCTTCCCCTCAAGAATTTATAACTGATGTAGGACATCAGACAGCAAAATGGATTATTGTTTTGTATAAAACAGATTGCCAAGCTTTGCAGGATACACAAAAAAAAAAAGTAAACCCTAGTCATTTTGGAAAATCGTTTAGCGCTATGATTGAATAGCAAGTAAATCAATGACACAGTAAGTCCGAAAATGCTACGTACTTTATGAGACCTATTGTTTATGACTTTATGATACTGCTTTTGAGAGGCCTGTCCAGCAGTGTACTGTCGTTGATGGTAGCTATAAATTATGAGGATCAGACAATTGGACAAAGATAAAAAACCGGCCAAGTGCGAGTCGGACTCGCGCACGAAGGGTTCCGTACCATTATCTATAAAAACGGCAAAATGTGTTGTATGGGAGCCTCCTGTATAGCCTAGTTGGTAGTGACCCTGCTTACGAAGCCGGAGGTCCCGGGTTCGATTCCTGGTAAAGGGCATTTATTTGTGTGATGAGCACAAATATTTGTTCCTTAGTCATGGATGTTTTCTATGTATTTAAAGTATTTATTTATCTATATATGTAAGTATGTTTATCGTCGTCTAGTACCCATAGTACAAGCTTTGCCTAGTTTGGGACTCTTAGTCTTAGTTAGTTAGTAGTAGGGTCCCGTTTTACTCTTTGAGTACGGAACCCTAAAAACAATTAGGTTCTAAGAACAACAGAGTTCTTTCAAAGCGGAAGCGTAGCAAAGTTTGCGCGAGAGCACAAATCGAACCGAGTGCAATTCAATAAGTTTAGTCAGGCGAATTGTGCGTACAAATGTCAGTGAAGACCATATCAATATCAGGCAACAGAAATGACAATAGAATACAATACAAATATTCCTCATTGCTCACCAGAAATAGTACATAATAGAAACACAGAGGTTAATCCTACTAATATTATAAATGTGAAAGTTTGGATGTTTGGATGTTTGGATGTCTGGATGTTTGTTACTCGATCATGCAAAAACGGCTGAACGGATATTGCTGAAACTAGGTAAAGAGATAGTTTATAACCCGAATTAACACATAGGCTAAATTTTATCTCGAATTGTTTCGCTAATTTTCGCCGAATATAAATTTTGGGTATTAATTTCATATTAATTTCATGATTTTGAAGTTTATTTAGATATTTACGCCATTTTAGGTGTTAAGTTACTATCAATAAGCAGCATAATGGCTTGAAACGAAATAATTACAAGTATAATGCACGTTGACGTATATTTTGGCATATCGAAGTTTTTGTATCTCAAAGACAAAGAAGCGTATCCATTGAAATATTTATACTATTCTAGAACACACGACCCATATGTTAAGAAATATAATCGCGTGCAGAATATAATCGATTTGTGTTATTTTGACACAAAAAGGCGCAGTTCTTATGTAATGTTTCTAAATGAAATGTCAGCTGCCAGCACTCAAGTCTTTTTACAGACCGGCAATGAGGTTCGCGTATATCTTTTTCTGTCGCTCAAATAAGAGCGGTAGAGATGGAGATATACAAGTATCGAGGATGTATTCACAAAGCTTCCCGACAATAATTTATCGACGCATGGCTAGCACGTGATGGTGCGTGACTTATGTAGTCGTCACTTTTTAACTGCTCTAATTAGAAAGAGACGGGTACCCTTTTTCGCTCGCTGTTATATTCTCAGTGCTAACCGTGCAAACGAACTACCTATTTATGTCGAAGTTCAAAGTTTGTATATCTCCCTCTCTATCACTCGAATACGCAAGTGCAATAGAGAACGATATTGTATTGGAGTTACATACTATGAGTGTAACCTCCATCCTCCACCGACCACGCATAATAGTTGTTCACTTCATTCATGACTTCAACAGCACGCCCACTATCTGGCCTATTAACGAGCTGCTGAGTCACCCATCGAGTCTCGGGCGCGGTGCGACGAAGATGTTCAGCGGCAGGCAAGTGTGAGGGCTGAAGAAACGTCGGAGCAGCGCCAGCACCGACTTCAACAGCACGCCCACTATCTGGCCTCTCAACGAACTGCTGAGTCACCGAGCCAGTCTCAGGCGCGGCGTGAAGAATAAGCACAGCGGCAGGCAAATTTGAGGGCTGAAGAAACTTCGGAGCAGCACCAACACCGACTTCAACAGCATTCCCACTATCTGGCCTCCCAGAGAGCTTCTGAGACTGCGGAGCAAGCGGAAGCTAGAAGACGAATTAGGTCCCAACTTCCTTCCTGTAGCCAATGAACAGCCACAGATTTTGCAGGTTTACTTTTTAAGTGACGAGGAAGCGCAACTTGATCGACGGTCCTCCATCGTACAAGGCGTTCAGAGACCAGTACTACAAACAATTCAAAGAGTTCTGGAGGACAGTAACGTGCTAATACATGAATTTAGAAGCGCTTTGAAGAACATGACTGACGAAACGTTTATGGTAGTGATCCACCCTGACTGCGTGCCCCTTGGACATCACGAGCGGCGCTACAACGCGCCCACCACCAGCGAGGTGGTGGCCGTGGTCGCCGGCTCGGAGCCCACCGCCGGCAGTGACATCGTGCTGCGCGCGCGCGAAGGCCGGCTCTGCCGCATCGCCGACACTCACAGGTTCCTAGATGCACTCCAGGGTCCAGTCATATTCCGGAAAGGCCAGGAAGGGAATTTTGAAATACCTCAGGTGAATCCACAGACTACGCAACCAGTACCAAACAAAAACGTTTCCTGTATGGATTTCTTTGCATACAACCTTATGGTGCGTAGCAACAGGTTCAATCTGTTGTTACGCTGCAAGCAACTTCTGCACCAGTTTTAGTCGATATGTAATGTTAAGCTTGAAAGCGAACGCCTTAGGTACATATCACTAAACCAACGCGAGTTGCGAGCAGAAAATTACATTCACTTACAAGATGCTGTAAGGAATGACGCGCAAGTTAACGCCAACGATGTGGGGCAGATAGTGATACTGCCCTCCTCCGTCGTGAATAGCCCGAGATACCTACCTCCACGAGTACACGCAAGCTGCGTTCGCGTATGTTCGGAGCTACGGCCGTTCGGATCTGTTCATCACGCTTACATGCAACACGGCAAGGCCGGATATTACCAATCAATGAACTAATGCCTGGATAAAAAGCCACTGAGAGGCACGACCTCATTGCATGGGTTTTTTTTAAATTAAAGTACAGAATTTGGTCGCCCTGTTAAGTAAAGGTCAAATATTTGGAGAATCGCAGTGCTGAAAATGAAGTATATTACTATTGCGAAAGGCGACAGATTCTAAGTGGACTGTATCAAAATCGAGTCCTTGCGCGATCGCCATGATATTGCAGAATGAATGTTAAAGTTTGGGTAGATTGCGTATTGGCTTACCTGGACGTCTTGAAGGCCAGGCTCAGCATCCGATGAAGGCACTATAGAGTGGCAAAAGCGAAGGTTGCCCCATGTACCTACACCTTTTATTGCGGCTAAAGGAGAAATTGCGTCCCTGTCAAATCGATGAAGTAATTAGTGCGGAAATTCCTGATGTCAATGTTGACAAAAAACTACACGACACTATCGTCAAAAACATGATCCACGGTCCATGCGGTGCACTAAGTATGTCACCTTCGTGCATGCAGGATGGGAAGTGTACAAAGAAGTACCCCCGAGCGTTACTAAAGGACACGCAGACGAGTGAAAATGGGTATCCACTGTACCGGCGAAGAGCACCTGACGATGGAGGACGCACTGTTACTACTAGAATTCGCGGTGCAGAAAGCCTCAACCGGTGGATTGTGCCATATTCTCCGCTTCTGATCAAAATGTTCGATGGCCATATTAATGTAAAATTTCGTAGTTTAAGGCAGGCTATCAAATACATATGAAAATATATCAACAAGGGCAACAATCAGGCGGTCTTCAACGTTAGGCAAGCTGGTGATGTAAATATCGACCCCAGGGATGAGGTGCAAACGTTTAGGGCGGGCCGATACGTCAGCAGCAATGAAGCGGCGTGGCGAATCTTTGGCTGGCGAAACATTGTATGTCCACGTGTGGCACATCAATCGATAGGCCTTTCAAAATAAGTATAAGGTTTCTTAGCAATTTTTTTGATTAAGTGAATATAGTCGGAGGTAATCGCCCCGAAAGTCATAAAAATTGTGCCCCCCCCTCCCCTCTAATTTCCAAACGGTGAATTAATAAAAATTAAAAGAAATTATAGACATAGCGCTTATTAAATTCTTTTCCCGAAAAGTATTTTGAACAAGATCGGTTAAAAGGTTTTCGAGATATTGCTGAAAAACTGCCTTCCCTGCGGAAAAGGACGTAAGTGTCGTAAGATTTCTGTGACGATACGACCTTTTTAATAGGCACGGAACCCTTCGTTGTGCGTGGTTCGACACGCACTTTGCCGATTTTTTTTATTTTATCATCGCTGCCTTTAAGGTTAGTGGATTATAGAAGAACACAGTAAATATGATTTAACAAAAACTTTAAGTATTTATGTTTAAAAGATGAAACCGTATCTCAAATACATACTTAAAGATTGCTTCTTGCATTTTTATTCGTAGGTTTTATATTCGTGTGTAAGCCTATACAAATACAGGTTACCCCTCCTTTTTTTCTAACCACAATACCATAATAACCCGTCAACTGGATCACCGCCAATTTGCAAGCTAAATAAGATTCACAAATGGTCAGTTAATACCTAGGGTTGTCGATTGTACGTATTCAACGCGAACGAAGTCGCGGGTAAAAGCTAGTTAATCATAAAGAATGGCAGACAACAGGCGGACGTATTTTTCAGACAACTTTACACATCCGACGGAAAGATTTCTAACTCTTCAATCAAAGCTGTACGTACTTTAAAGTTCAAATATCAATTCGGAATGCGCGACACGTTTCATATAGCAGCTAAATCGGCACAATTAACGACTCGAATTGTCCGATGTGCCACATACGACGATTGGCGTAGCGACCCGCCGCCTTAGTAGCGAAACGTATTAAGTGACTGTGGGTTTCGTAGTTAGTTATTACGTTTAACTATGGGACAAGTGCATTCAATTAGAGGACACTGCACCGCTGGGCATCTCGGGACGGTTGTTAACATTATTAGTGTCAATAATATGCTTCTTTTACGGTCAAATGCAGTATACAACGATTAAAAACTTCTATATAATAATAAATTTTGATTTTGGTTGATTTGTGTAAGATTGTCCGGTAATATTTATTTTATTTATTTATATTTATTTATAAGCCTTGATTCCGTGTAAGAAATTATACATTGTTATTTTGTATTTTTGTATTTGTATTAGCTGTCTATATAACGCCACCCTGGTCCAGTGTGGACCGCTTGGTCTACACTGGATCAGGTCCTACAGGTCCAGGTCCTGGTCTACTCTTGTAGACTGAATGTCATCTTCCCCCCGTCTTGCTTGGCGAGCTCTTCTCCGCTTGCCATACCTGTGTGTAAAAAGCCTTCTACTTTACATTAAGATATTCGACTTATTTACATAATGTGGCGTGTCCACGTCACGTAGTCTCTTTTCATGTCACTCGTTCTCATTTTGGATGACTGTATCGAAGGTCAACACCACGAATGACATGTCACATTTTGAAAGTAATTTTGCACCGATGTCAATTTAATTTACCTAAAATAGGCGCATTTATGACGTCGAGTTGCGGAAACCCAGCCCGCGTACAACCTATAACCTAAGTGCTATAAAAATCTATAAACTCGCACACACGATAGATAGCACAGGGTTCTACTGAACCGTGTACTACCTTAAAGTAATACAAAAACAAAACCCAGTATGTTCACACCTACTCTTGTCACCACACAATGCAACTAAGTTCCGAACAAATATTCGTATCAAAACGGCCTAAAAACGCATAAAGTCTTGCGTAAGCGCATTATAAGCGCAGGCGCAACACAAAGAGGGTGTTTACACTGTGCCGTGTTATCTGACTTGCGTCAGGTGCGGAGATAACGTGATTTATTCATGTAATGCTGGCTGATTGTTTTTTTTTAAACATGTACCTACAAGTATTACCGTTTCACTGAAAGGATAAAGGGACGTACAATGTACGGCGTTTACCGATGTATATTGATTTTTTTTTATACAACGACGGTGGCAAGCAAGCTTACGGCCTGCCTGATGTTAAGCAGGTACCGTAGCCTATGGACACTTGTATTGTGGGATAAACTTAAGATTTAGGGCGGGTTGCACCAACTTACGATTACAGACCGATCAACGTTAAATATGGCGCCGGCAGCTGTCATTCCATATAAACTTGTCAATGTCAAACATTCCTTATATTTTGATTTTAACGAGTACCGCTTACGATTACAGACGATTTAGTGCAATTCACCTATACACTTCATAACATAACTAAACATTTTTTGACACATTATTTATGCGATGGACCGGTATTCCAGAGACAGAGAGTTCGATTCCGAGTCTGCTCTGCTAATTTGTGCGTTTTTAGGGTTCCGTAGCCAAATGGCAAAAAACGGAACCCTTATAGATTCGTCATGTCTGTCTGTCTGTCTGTCTGTCTGTCCGTCCGTATGTCACAGCCACTTTTTTCCGAAACTATAAGAGCTATACTGTTGAAACTTGGTAAGTAGATGTATTCTGTGAACCGCATTAAGATATTAACACAAAAATCGAAAATAAACATTAAGTTTTAGGGGTCCCCATACACAGAACTGAAACTCAAAAAAATTTTTTTCATCATACCCATACGTGTATGTGATGTGCATCTATGGATCGGTCTTCAAAAACGATATTAAGGTTTCTAATATCATTTTTTTCTAAACTGAATAGTTTGCGCGAGAGACACTTCCAAAGTGGTAAAATGTGCGCCCCCCCCCCCCTGTAACTTCTAAAATAAGAGAATGATAAAACTAAAAAAAATATATGATGTACATTACCATGCAAACTTCCACCGAAAATTGGTTTGAACGAGACCTAGTAAGTAGTTTATTTTTTAATACGTCATAAATCGTAAAGCGCAATTTATTTTACGGAACCCTTCATGTGCGAGTCCGACTCGCACTTGGCCGCTTTTTTTCTTATTGCTTTGATTTTTGTACCAATAGAAATTATGGTGATCTTATGCTGCCAAGAGTTGAAGGGACATAGGACGGTTTTTATAACTGGTTGAATGAACCGTACCTACGGCCAGTGTCAATAATTAATGGACCAATTTTTTTATCAGCTTAAAAAAAAAACATTTTTTTTTTACCAACTTAACACAATTGGTAAAGAAAAATGGATTCATTTCTTTTTTTTAAGTCAACACGACTTAAGAGACATACGATATAAAAGTCGGTAGGTAAGTAGGTACCTTTTCACCGGGCGGGGTGGGAAAAGCACTATCTAGGTATGGCGTATCAAATTCATGACATTTGTATAGGCTCTGATTTTCAATCTCTCGATTTCATATATCTTCCCACATCAAGCCATATTTGACTTGACGATTAAAACAAATCGCATTCTACAACTCACTGTGAATCTAATAAATGTCCGCAATCTACAAGTTGGCCAGAATTAACATAAATGCGCACTTAAAAGCTTATCTCTCCCACAAGTCTACTTCTACATTAAACCTCAAGATTAAACACTCAAAGTTCATTTTTGAGCGAGTATATAATTGGATTTAGAGCGTTTCTGAAGTTGTGCTTCCTGAATGTGTTTAGCATGGCAATGGAGCCGCATCCGCGTGCGCCTAAAATAGGCGAAAGAATGCGCAGGGACCAATCGGTATATACGATACAGGCATTAGCATGGAGCTGCTGGGTTTTCTTCCTTATAAGTGGACTTAGTAATTGCTTTATAAAGAGCTTCGTTTTACCTAGTATACGATCGAATAGAAATGCCTCCTTTTGCCAGGCTCAGGCAAATTCCCTAGCATGATAAATATCATATTTATGTCTCGTTCAAGCAATGTTAAGTGCAGCGAGCCAGGCGCATCCTCTTGCAAGAAAATAAGTCAAACCAACGAAGACGACCTTCTACTTCTGTCAAAAGGAAGTATATAATAAAGGTATTGTCTACACTACTTCCAGCCCGACACCAACAGCACGTAGACTCGGACTGTACTGTTACTGTCAGCCACCGGCCATAACAGCGTCACCATTCAGTACCCGACCTTGGAGCACTCGGTCAATGAGCGGCGGACTAAGGACAGATGCCCGAAGTGACAAATGAGGGGCCTAAGGGTGATTTGCACCAAATTATGATTACCACAGAATATTCATATTCATTTATTTTATATTAATCATACCTGTATCTGAGATACTGAGAGCAGATATGGTGCGCATTTTCCATTAAATATTAGAAAGAAAGAAAGAAGGAAAACATTTATTCGTTGACAAAACAATGGGTGTAAAAAACAAAACACAGAACGTAAAAATAGCAGGGTCCACGAAAAGGCCCCGACTCAGCATGGTGCTAACCTAGAAGGCCAGCGCTGGTCTTCCGTCGGAACCTATCTGAAATAAAAGTTGCGTTCGGTCTGTCAAGTTGACAGTGACACTGACACACAGTTTGGCGACGCGTTCACACGATGCAATCTGCCGTGCCACTCTGGCGTCGGATTTGGAATAGTTTTAAGATATATTATGTTTAGCGTAGGTATTTGTAAGGAAGGCAACACAATACAAATACCTACGCTAAACATAATATATCTTAAAACTATTCCAAATCCGACGCCAGAGTGGCACGGCAGATTGCATCGTGTGAACGCGTCGCCAAACTGTGTGTCAGTGTCACTGTCAACTTGACAGACCGAACGCAACTTTTATTTCAGATAGTGAATATATGGTGAATATACGTAAATACAGAAACTGAATACTAAGTTAAAAGTACATTTGTGATACAGGAAGAAAACTAAGAACGAATACGGTTTGGTGCAAAATTAAATATTTTTATTATAATAACAAACAAAATGGGACGAAAAATTCAAGTATCATATCAATCATATCATACATATATATAAACCGTTGATCAACCTATCCGTTATCGCCGCTTCTACTCCTAATGTCCAAATCAGAAAACGAAAGTGCACCATATTATGTTCTCATGGACTTTCTTTCAAACATGTAAATAGAACTAAATTAATGAAGATGTGCAGTCTTGCTCTGTTTCGAACCAGCCGTCTACACTCACCATTTCCCAATATAATTTGATCGTGATATTCATAGCAAATATGCGTAAACAGAGGTCTCTTTTATACTGGCTG
Source organism: Epinotia brunnichana (assembly GCA_963854355.1). Lineage (NCBI taxonomy): Eukaryota > Metazoa > Arthropoda > Insecta > Lepidoptera > Tortricidae > Epinotia > Epinotia brunnichana. The sequence goes on along the minus strand of OY977943.1, from coordinate 2,080,600 downwards.
ATTGTAGCGAATTATTGTCAGTACAATACAAACCGACCTCGATGGTCTTCAATTGTTTTACCTCAGCGCTCAGCAATATATCTTGACGCTGTGTTACTGCGTAATCAGTGGTCTGTCTTACGTTGGTTCGCCTGAGGTTGAAGAATTGTGAATACACAGCCCTGTTTTCGTCGCGGAGTGTGAAGAGAGTTAGCACCTTTCACTAGGCCATTTGCACGGGACTATGAATTATCACATGTGCACGGAAGTTGCACCTAGTGTTGCATTGTGAAGGCGTGGAAGCTTAGCAAAACGAGGTTACGGGTATTGGAAGCCAAAGAAGTACGCGAATATTATTTGAGAAATTATATGCTTCAGACCTAGACCTAAGACTGAACCACGTCTCTAACTTAAATTCAATCCGTAAGTAAATGTGCCCTCAAGGTAACCCCTTAACCTTCATAAAGCCATTCACGGGCAGTTGGATAGAATTAATTAAGAAGGATTTTAGTTATCTACTTTGTTGCACTTCGAAGTCGTAAAGACGCGCGCATTATCACGAGCAGACAGATTTTCCACATTTGACGGCATCAGGGGAGTGTCGTGTTCTAGCTAGCATTTGTTTTTGTAGATCGTTTCAACTAAGTACGTAGAAGCATTATTCGGCACGAGCGGGATTGGAACCCGTGCCCTTTGCATTCCGTCTTCGTGGCGAATCATTTATTAGGGTTCCGTACTCAAAGAGTAAAACGGGACCCTATTACTGAGACTTCGCTGTCCGTCTGTCTGTCTGTCACCAGGCTGTATCTCAAGAACCGTGATAGCTAGAGAGTTGAAATTTTCACAGATTATGTATTTCTGCTGCCGCTATAACAACAAATACTACAAACAAAATAAAATATTTTTTTAAGGGGGGCTCCAATACAAAAATCGTGATTTTTTTGCCGTTTTTATAGATAATCTGTCACCAGGCTGTATCTCAAGAATCGTGATAGCTAGAGAGTTGAAATTTTCACAGATTATGTATTTCTGCTGCCGCCATAACAACAAATACTACAAACAAAATAAAATATTTTTTTAAGGGGGGCTCACATACAAAAATCGTGATTTTTTTGCCGTTTTTATAGATAATCTGTCACCAGGCTGTATCTCAAGAATCGTGATAGCTAGAGAGTTGAAATTTTCACAGATTATGTATTTCTGCTGCCGCTATAACAACAAATACTACAAACAAAATAAAATATTTTTTTAAGGGGGGCTCCCAAACAACAAACGTGATTTTTTTTCGCCATTTTTATAGATAATGGTACGGAACCCTTCGTGCGCGAGTCCAACTCGCACATGGCCGGTTTTTTTTACTTTTCACTTTCATTGGAAAATGCAATTTCGTTAAAAGACTAACTTTTACGCAAAGAGAAGAAATAAACTGCTGCATGCAGGGCAAACGAAACCGCCAGGTAGTTATGAAACTTATGAACTCAAAAAGGGTCAGTACGCGACACTAGCGGGCTAAAAATACGTCCCTACTTCCTCCGGCTAAATATACCGGCGCGTGAGTGTAGCGGCTCGTAAACTGTTATCGGATTAACACCACGCAGCCTGCGTGGTGAAAAACGAATTCATCAACATACTAGCTAACCGTGCGTTTCACACGGAACCCAAGCAAAGCCGCGAGATGTCTAAGTGTACGGCCTAAGTGAACTCTCCACTACGAGCGGGGCGTGCAGCGTCCATATAAAACAAATGCAATTTACATGGACGCACCACAACCCCGCTCTCGTAGCAGAGCGTGCACTCGCCAGGCCGTTCTCTAAGTACTAATCCTGACGTATCTAGGCGGTAAAATGACTCCATCGAGCAGCTGGTCGTACAGGGAAAGGAGAAGGGAACCAGATCGCGCGGCAGGTCACCTATGCGCTGGACTGACCAAGTGAAATCCGCAGTAGGGAACCGCGTATCTGACTGCACCAGACAGTCCGCCAACAGGGAAAGATGGCGGGAGATCTTGCGGAGAGATGTGTCCGCCTCTATTTACCACTGACGTGGATGACTCTACGCGACCCACGACAGCTCTGCCAAGAGCGAAACGACAGAGAAAATGTCTGACCCAAGTGTACATTCTATATACTGAATTTTTGAAATCGGGTGACTAGGTTTCCCCCTACAACTACAACTCATCCAATTTCACCAGTATACATGGACTTTCAGGATGGCTCTATTTTATCCTGCGCCTTCGTCTTATTTCTCCGTAATACGTAAACAGCGAACCCGCGGGGCAGTTATTAAACTTATTAGGTTATAAATTGCAGAGTCTACTTACAATGCAATTACAAACAATCATAAAATAGTTGTTTTGTTGCAACACCTGGCGATAACGCGAGTATAATGATACACCTATTACTACGTAGCTAAGAGGAAAATGTGTGGAATTTTTCTTCAGCAATATTATTATCAGGTTTTAAATTGTACTAGTTTAGCGTGAAGTCGACGTGAATCAATTAAAATATCACATTGTTAGAATGAGTGTTACAATTAATATAAAATTACGTAACAAAAGTTTTTTTTCGGATATCAAACGTGGACTAAAATTTATAGATGAAAAAATACGATGAACATTTCAAAAATAGAGTTAGTAATTCAAATAAAGGAAATATTAATATTACAGGTACATATTACACTAGGGTTAGCATATTCATTCGAAGGATTCTCCACTTGTTTTAAAACTTTATGAATCAGGGTGAATTTCTTAAACCTTGTGCACTTTTACGATCCGATAAATGCAGATGGTGCTGGCACGTGCGCCGGCGCACGGGCAAGAGCGAGGGGTGGGAGGGGGAGGTGTGAGGGGGGTGTTGAAAGGATTAATTAAAATAGTGGTCAGGTGAGAGATTAAAAGCAGGTTGCTTGAATTAAGATGAAGGTTTGCAAGCACTTGCTTATTAACATAAACTTTTTGAAATCAGTAAATATAGACAGTATTTATTTTAGCAGTTAGAAATTAAAGAATATTCGAAGTGTCGTTCCCGGCTTATAGGTGTCGCTATGTTGGAAAAAGACGAATAACAATGCATTTATTGACAACTAACAGGTCTTATTGACAACTGACAAAGCGTACATTTAGGTACCTACAACACATATTCGTCTCAAGTTTTTATTTATCCCCTAGTTGAAGCTGAAGTTAATAACAGAACCAAACCCATTATATATAAAACTAGGGTAAACTGTAATAATCGAAGCGCTATCGATCTCTATCAATACAATGCGTAGTGAACCGAAGCCCCTAATAAAACTATTGATAAAATCGCCTCACACCCCATTTTGCTCGTGGCTACCCTAAATTAAAAATAACCATATTCGGTCCTGGAAACGTATAATTAAACGCCCCTGTGTCTATATCCTTCTGTAAAAAAAGTCGTATATGTCATGATATGTCTTATAAAGTTACACCATTTTTAGTACAGAGTAACCACTAGGTATACGTCTTGAGATTATTCGTGTTGGCCGAATTCCATCCAAGTAGTCCATTGAAAAAGCAGCTCTAACGTCCACTGTACAATATTCAAATTCCAATTACAGCTTTCTAAAAAGTCGACCAGCCCTGGTCAGCGAAAAAAAGACGCATCTAACGTGAAGGCAGTTTGACATATGCCCTTTTAATTTAGGGAATGTCGGGATAAGTATAACTAAATATAGCAACTTAATAACGCATTGGACGGGACGTGACATTTTCGAGACAGTTTTACGTAAAACTGGCGAGGAGTTTACTTTACATTTTAGGAAATGGGAAGAATCCTAGCTACGTGTGTGATAGTTCAGTATAACATATCGAGGGAGAAGCGTCCGTACAATTCAATTAGCTTCTTTGGTAATGAGTATCTTAGCCAACTTTAGATGGCATAAACTTTTAAACGGATACAACAGTAATTACAGAGCGCGCCATTTCAATTCGAGAAAAAAATAATGTTGGCTTCGTTTTTGACATAACCAGGAGGGTCAGCGTAGATAATGATAAGCTATGTAGGACCAGGAGGAAAACATTTATATTTTAAGGGGGAACTCCTTTTGCATATATCGCAGCAGAAAGGTTTTTCATGTGTTCGATCGAGCATTTATGGTGTTTCATGGTCTCCTTATTTACGATTTGTTTATTGCACAACCACGAGGAAAACATTTATACGTTAAGGGGGAACGCCTTCTGCATATATCGCAGCAGAAAGGTTTTTTTCGTATGTTCGAGCATTTATGGCGTTACATCGTCTCCATATCTACGATATGTTTATTGCACAACCACGAGGAAAACATTTATACGTTAAGTGGGAACGCCTTCTGCATATATCGCAGCAGAAAGGTTTTTTCGTGTGTTAGAGTACGAGCATTTACCTATGGCGTTGCATGGTCTCCTTATCTACGATTTGTTTATTGCACACATTACACGTATAATTATAACCTCCAGTGTAACTTGTTTAATGATATACTATGGTTTATTTAGTGTTTTGATGTGTACTGCTTATTGCATTATTAAAGTATTCATACTATGTGCATTATGCACTTACAAAGCACACACCAAAATATAGCCTGCCTAACCTATTTACTGCACTCTTTACATAGTAAATTTGAATGATAAAAAAGTAAAATAACACATGAACCAAAAAACCCATATCTATTCAATAATAAAACATCATTGGCATGTAAGACTAATGGTGGGAAACATTTACATGTCTTGAACATGAGATATGAACAGCTTTGAGAAGTTTCATACATAAACATCGACAAAAGCGATCCAACCATTATTATTCATTAATATACGAATATGTTCAGGTTTTAACCTAGAAAACTTAATGAATATGTAAAATTTGTAACTTTATACCGTATAATCTTCGCCCAATTGAATATGAGTCGAATTCTTTATAAATATGTCGGTAATCGTGGTGGTGATAATTTATCAACTGTCGCGATTTGACACCAAACAGTTATAATTTACTTTTAAGTGTTGAAATATTCATTAACTTGATGAAAGCGGCTAGCACGATAATTCTGCTTAGCTTGTTTAGAAAACAAAACTCCGCTATAAAAGTTATTTGTACGAGTAAGGGCAACACACATTGTTAGGCCTCTTGTTGCAAGTTTTATGATATTAACTTACTCAAAATTAGTACGAGGTTTGACTACGTCATTATCATTGCAATTAGAATTTTTCGTGATGCTTTATGCAGCCTAGACCCTTCCACTTCCAGATTTCTGATATTGCTTCCAGTAAATAGCTACAACTTAAAAATAGTTGAAAAACCCTCGACATTTTCATTTCAAAGTTCAATATCTCAAAAACGTCTGAACCGATTTTGTTGAAACGCAGCTAAGAACCATCTCGATCACGAGCTACGATGCCACAGACAGACACACACACATACACACAGACACACAGACAGACAGACACACATAGACACGTCAAACTTACAACACCCCTCTTTTTCCGTCGGGGATTAAAAAAAGCTAATAACCTGCATTGAGAGACTATTATGACATTAACTACAATGTACTGGACGAAGTGTAAAGTTACAAATTAATTGAAAACTTTTTATGAAGAAAGACACTCATCATGCTATCTCACCGGGCCGTAATCAAGGCACCATAGATCATAGAGTAAAGGTGCTTCACACGGGTGGTCCTGCGCCTAATAAACGCGGCATCGTCTGTGCGTGCCATAAATTTCCATACACCACCGTCGTAAGATGCGCAGGCGTAAGTGATGAGTATAAGCGATTTACTGTCAGTTACGATTAAGTGCAAAAATATGTATCGAATTTAATACTCTCATGTCTCATACAGGCATGGGTTTTTTTTGAGTTAGTTGTATGCACGACCCGTATTTACAACTGTGCATAAAATATATCTACTAATAACCTAAGCAAACTTCACTACATAGTCAATAATTCCTTTTTTTTCAAATTCAAGTTACATGATATATTACAAATATATATACTCGCCAAACTATTCAGTTTGATGGCGCATTCTACACACTACACACACACACACTCTCACACACACACACACACACTTATGGTCTTACGGAGCGCATCTTTTAATTGTATGCAGTTTTCTAAACATTCACAAATAGATTAAATAAACCTTGATTCACACAATTTTCATACAATCGACTATATTCTGTGCCGTTACGTACATTCGTAAATAAGTAGTTACTTAAGAATCACTAATTTGCTCCTACTGCACATTACAATTCCTTGCAATGCACATGGTATGTTAGTCATTGGAAGTTTTATGTCAAGTCCCTGGGCAACCGAACTCTGCTCGGAAGAAAATGGAGAAAATACGGAGAAAACTAATTTTCCCGGAACTGAGACCTATCTAGATCAATTTCTCGCTCCCGTAAATCCCTGCATTCCAAATTTCATCGAAATCATTCGAGCCGTTTCCGAGAATTTGATTGCAAATATATAATTATATATATATGTATATATATATACAAATAATGCTCGTTGAATAGTATAGGAATTTGGAGTTCACACTGTCTATTTTATCACCGTATAGTAATACTAGTAACCTTTACCCATCTATTTACTCACCACTGATGCAACTGCTGAAGCTCCTTTCATTAATCAAAATTGGAATCGCTAATCGCTCGTAGCTCGCAGCAAGCATGCGCCTGCGATTAGATTACTAATTATATTGTGAGGTCCTTATAAGATCATGATTCTTGTTGAGATAAATGCAGCTACGGGGACAACAACATTCTCATCGCCATGTTTTAGTAAACTGCCGTTTAACCTTTAAGAAAGGTTATGTTCTAATCTATTAAGCACCTTTTACCTATAAAGCTTGTCAGATGCTAATAAGTATAACTTCTTTGTTAATAGGTACCCATTTTTGATATATTCTTGCGTTTGCATGTCTGGCATCATGCTGATTATTAGAGGGTACAAAGTTGCCAAATTATCTAATATTTTAGATCTTTTTCCTCTATCCATATCCTCAGCCTATTGGCGCAAATATTGTTTTGTCTATTCCATTTGTGACACGCTCTATCAGGCTACCTGTGGTAGTTCATTTTCCAAGTATTGTATCCAAATGTAACATGCCTGTGTGGCGTCACTCCTGTCAAATCTGACGAGTTCCTGCATCGCACTATCGAAGTTTCTTAAATCAGTTGCATAAATATAACATCCAAACAACTCTCATTGGACTTCGGTCCCTGAGAGATCTCTCTATTGTCGTATCTTCTACATTGGTGACCCCGACAATGGACATAAGCGCAACTCTGAATATCCTGACTGACGCCCGACTCTTCTCAGCAAGCCTGACTCTCTCTCTCTCTCTCTCTCTCTCTCCGCTCGCCACCCTGGCTCTGAGCGCTCGCTCGCCCCGCTGGCTCTGAGTACTGGCAAGCTGCACTCTACTCTTCATACATCCTTGACCCCTCCGTCTCAAAGGGGGGCTGATGTGGCGTCACTCCTGTCAAATCTGACGAGTTCTGCATCGCACTATCGAAGTTTCTTAAATCAGTTGCATAAATATAACATCCAAACAACTCTCATTGGACTTCGGTCCCTGAGAGATTTCTCTATTGTCGTATCTTCTACACCTGGAAAAAAATGTGTAAGTACCTACTGCCATATTTTTGAATTTGAAATATGACATCCTGTTTTTAAGCCAAGGCTATGCTGTGTGACTGAAACATATATATGTTGCGCAGCAACAAGCTTTCAAAGACAGGCCCCAATTTGTTTGTTTAAGTGTCACGCAGTAGCGATAAATAAACTCCGACGCATGGCTTTAGCACTGATGCTTAGTCAAAAGTCACATCTGCTAAGTCAATATAAACACAGACGCAGCCAAAACAAATACTGGCAACGCGAATCATGGTTCGCATTCAAAACTCACAAGTCCCTCAACACGTCTCAATGAGGCAAACCAATGACCTATCCTGACGCATAGTGGTTAAGAATCTTGGAGTCAAGACATACTAGTCAGGGTAATGGACACGTTGTGAATCGCACATGGGCGGACGATGTTACGGCTATTAAATTAGATGATTGCGCAAAACACTCGACATAATAGATTGTTACAAAGGATGAAAGTGACCATTGGCAAATTTTACATTTCTGGTGTACGAGCGCTGCACGCTGGTGAGATTTCTTCTATTAGTCAAAGTAAAAAAAAGCTCGTAGCAAGCTTGACAATATAGTATACATCCATCATTTTAGCCTTATAATTTCAGTTCAAAGTAAATTCAGCTAGACAGTTCTTGCATCAACTAAACACACATTGGTCCTCAGATTTCGAGGCGCGTTGTGAGGAGGGGAAGCATACACAAACAGTTTTGACACTAGGTAATTGAACAATCTAAGAATGCTGGACCTGTTTTTTTACTGATAACCAGCAAAGCCCGTTTATAAACAAAACAATAGGGACATGTGGCGCTTACGCAAGGTCGCTCCCAAATGCAAATGACAGAGAAAGTGCGCGTAGGATGCGTTTTTATTGGCCCGGCCCAGATGGCGTTGTAAAGGCTGTACATTAGTCACAAAACCATGGCGGATACGACTATTTAAGGAAATGTTTCGCGTTCTGCGAAGGCGTGAACGTGCGGTGGTCGGATACCGTTTGTTTTTTATATGTGTACATATATGTGTGTGTGTGGGCATTGGATTATTTCCCAGTAATACATAGTTCTAAAATTATGTTTTTTTTAACTCATTTCATACATGTTTAATCCCAAGAAGATAATGTTTCCCCTATAGATTAAACAGTCAAATAGTAGTAGCGTCATAATCATATTTCATCCATTACATAATATTAATATTGTAGTAGTAGTATTGTAGAGTACTTGCACGTTTTACAAAAATAGTCTGTTCAATATAATTTTTTTTTAGAGTCTGTAATTAAACTTTTGCATGTTGGCCTCTAAAAACCGATCGTTCTCTTAGAACTATGTTGAATAACTTGTAACTAGCCCTAGCACAGGGCTCGGTCTTTTTGGGCTGTTGCCTTATTATTAGTAAACTGTTAAGATAGTCAATGAAAATATTCTGGTGATTGATATGACTACAACTAATAGCTTCCGATAGCAGTCAACAAAACAAACTGAGTCGCACGATCCCTCGGCATTGATACCGATACCCTTGCGCTTGAGTGCAACTTCACATCAGAATTACTGGCATTAGGCGATTGGCACATGTTTTCTCAAAGGTCGGATAAAGTGGTTGTTCTGCTGTTTGTATGACGTTTTAGTTTTGAGGGGGTTTGTGCTAGCCCGCATGCCGCACCCTCGATGTCTTCGCTGATTGACGCAATGAGAAGATTGCGAGCGGCTAGGGCTGTGTGTGACACAAGTTTACTGCCCGTACAGTACAGTCTGTGTCCAGTATAGTGGTGAGCAACAGAGGTCCTGAAGATACACGGACGCTGTATAGACGGTGATAGAGCTGCATTTCTCTGTGAACACATCGTTATACGCCGTAAACCGTGGTAGCTCTAGAGGTTGAAAGCGTCCCGACTACTGAGTCCGCTAAGCATCAGACGATAGCTCAACTCGAGTTACAAGCAGCAGAACAATTGGCCTGAATGGGTTACAACTGCAAAGAGAACATAAATGTTTGAAAAATACTTTGCAAGCCCTAGCGACGGAGCCCCAGAATGGTTGGCAACACGCGAATCACGAATAAACATACTCGTTCTAGTACGGAACACTTTAATAATGAAGCAAATTGTTACACCTCGTCCGCTATCTTGTTTGTAAAATTGTTTTAATTATTGGAAATTAAGGTGAAACATTTGGATTTTTACCTCACCTATGTTAAAATAATTCCGCAAGAGGGCAATATCAACAAACTTATTTTAACTCATCAAATTGATGAGTCAGACTCAGCCCATATATTTCTTATCAGAATTATACGTGAATAGGTATACAAGACGAGGAGAAAGACGGTAGGTATTGGTTCTAATTAGCAAAAAAAAACTGTGATTCTTATTGAAGACTTACAAATCTTTAATAACGTGAAGCCACAAAAATCTAGCTTAAAGAAGGGGAGTTTAAGGTTAACCCCTCGCATGCGGATGGCAAAATTGTCTAGTCAAATGAGGACTTAGAGATGTAAAACTACGTCATCACCATCATCATCATATCAGCCGAAAGACGTCCACTGCTGGACATAGGCCTCCCCCAAAGAGTTCCAAAGTGACCGGTCCTGCGCCACCTGCATCCAGCGGACTCCCGCGACCTTTACCAGGTCATCAGTCCACCTTGTGGGGGGCCTACCAACGCCGCGCCTTCCGGTACGTGGTCGCCACTCGAGAACCTTTCCGCCACAATGGCCATCAGTTCTACGTGCAATGTGTGCGCCCACTGTCAATAATTACGTAATATAACTTAATAAGAAGGGGCTAAGTCAAACATAGTAGCCACGCCCCGAGAAACCAAATAACTTCAATTTTCATCTCTATTAGATCACCAATTATGATTGCAATGGGGAATGGATGAAAATTTTGGAAGTACCTGATATTTTTTTTGGTGATATATAGGAATAACCTTCCTATAGCACGGAAAAAAAGGTGGAGACTTGTCAGCTGCGTCTATTATTTTTGAAAAATATAAACAGTTTCCTCACTTACGTTTTGGATTTATGACGGCGAATGAGACACTTTCCTTGATCCGTCTTATATTACAAAATATATATATATCTGACCGTGGCAATGACCAATATAGCTGCTGCAACTGTCAATATATCAAAATGAAAAGGAATAAATAAATAAATATTACGGGACAATCTTACACAAATCAACCTAGGCCCACGGTAAGCTCAATAAGGCTTGTGCTGTGGGAACTAGGCGACGATATATATAATAGATACATACATATAGATACTTGTATACATATATAACATCCATAACTCAATAATATGAATATTTTAATGAATATTAGGTACCGTTCAGTTTTAAATCCAGTGCCGTCTAGTTCTTTTACATAGTTAGATATTAGCAAACCTGACTGAATTTTCTAAATAGAAATGGTGTCTCATTCAAATAAGTAAAGTAAAAGTATCAATAATCCTATTGAGAGTGTCTCTTTAGTTACTAAGTAAGATAAGTTGTAGTCTGAGCCACCTATTTATGGATATTTACCACCCCAAGTATAAATAGCCCAATTTTTACAGCACTATATGCATCATACGCCCTTTTTTCACTGGGAAGTTTTAGTCGAAATTGCTTATCTTAGGAGCAGTTGGACGCTAGTTACGCCTTCTTGAAAGTTAATTTAAAGTGAGATTGAGATGTAAACCGATTTGCGTGGAGGATGTTATGTATGCGTCTGGTGTCAATAACTTTGTGAGATTATTACCTTGATCAAGAATATGGAGGAGAAAACTAGATTAGCATAAGTAAACTAAGTATAATGGACTAGGTCTTATTGGACAGCGTTTTAGATCCCAATACTAAATACCAATATTAACTCTCACTTATTCTCAAAAACAATTATATTCAAAAAAAATAAAAACGTATGCGTTTAAAAAATGTCGCATAACGACATGTTCGGGAACATTACCAATCCACTAATATTATGGCAAACCTAGTACTCAAAAATATCATGAGGAACACTACTTATGTTGAAGTATGGAAAAATACAAACATCTGACGCAATTACCAACTATTTATTACTAATTAGCAGCGGTATGGTCGCATTAACAACTACTTACATGGGGCGACATTGGAGCATTGCATTATTTAAATGAATTGCACAACTACAGTCCAAGGCACTGGCAGTAACCCACACAAATACTTCCACACGTAATGTTCTAAAATAAAACAATTTAAATCACAAACAGCCCATCTGCAACCTATTCCTGCTCGAATTCAAACCCTGAGTGGGTTACCACTGAGTTTAAACTCCAGTAACAGTTTTACGATAGTTATTACATTTTCTGTGAAACTGTACAAATAAGCACCGACGTACTGACAGGCCTTATCAAGAGTATCTTGCTCTAAAACTAATTGGATAAATAGATAAATTTAGTCCAATTTAGATGGTCCTTTTCTAAATAAAGGTTGTTCTATTTTCCTATTAAAGGCAATGCGTACTTGTGAATTGTTGGATTGTTTCTCTCAAACGTGATGTTTTTAGAACTAGGTTAATACGCGTAGATTTGATGACAAAATAAAGCACTCCTCTCTATCTGATCCCTCTTGATATATAGAGACGGATTTTTTATATGTGACCATATAGAAAATATACTTATACTTTATTTATGATGTGACCGTAGGAGCCAGCAACCAGTAAGAAGGCCCAACGGTCAATAACCAATTCATTGTGTAATTATTGAGTAGTCGCAAAATGAAAAGCCAATTTCGGCTTTAAGTATCTCATTACCATGATGGCTGAAAAGCGACGAAAGCGCACAATTTTCAAAATAATGTCTGTTACATGATGGTCACTGAGAAATAATTTCCAAAATAGTCAGGCACAGCTTCGAAAAAGCCGTAACATTTAAAGTCACAATCAATCAGGCTGCTCCCAAAGGTCAGGCGTCCCATAAATCCGTGCGCGGGCGCGGGTCGCGTTACGCATGCGCGGTCAGATTTCGCTGCGCGGGGACCACCGGGACATCAGTAGCGTGTGATACTACACTTATAGCTATATTCATAAACGCTCATTAAACTTAAATTAACTAAAATACCGCCAAAATTCGTTTGTTTCTGTATATGACACTTGGACTTTAGTGTTTGTGAGAAAGTGACATACATATTTTATTTAGTTCACAGAGGTTTTAAACTTGTAATAGATGGGCTATTTGTGTGAATTAAGGATGCACTTTAAAAGTGATGATTTTATGTTCACTAATTTTTTTATCTTAGTAATTGGGTTGGCCAAACTCGGTGGAAAGACATACCTAGATGCACTATATATTTGTGACAATAAGCGCTACCTTAGCATACGCACATAATAGAGACAAAGTTAGGGGAGTGGGGTACAGTGGATCATGGGTCACAGTGAATCGTTTGCTGCCAGCTGCTAACTTAGGACAGGCAAATGAGCTCCATAGTCTTGAAATAGATTATCCGGTTGGAATCGAGTTATCTGATCGTCGATGGTATGTAGATTCTTACAAGAAGTGTGACACGGTAAAATGAGAGTGAGGAAAATTTGCGGTTACAAAAATGATTCTTACACAATGTGTAATCAATAGCCTAGTCAAGCATCTGATTCAAATATTGATATATCTATACGTATATTGGGTATGTACCCACCTGCGCACTGTTCCATATAAGTCGCATTCTCTAGTTGTTTACACTAATTAGTCATAACCAGTCAAGACAGATGGCGTTGCGTCATTTGCGTAGGCTCTTCGAAGAAACCGCGATGTGGTCGAATTTGTACTAATTTCTTACCATAAGGAAAATAATAATCCTTTTACCACTAAAATCAAGTTCTTTGCAACCAAAACCGCAATACTCACCGTAACTTAATTACTTTGACGTCCGTTTATCCTAGTAGGTAGTGACGATGCCTATGAAGCTGAAGGTCCTGGGTTTGAGTCCCGGTAAGGGCAAATATTTGTGTCATGACCATGAATATTTTTTTCTGAGTCTTGGATGTTTTCTATGTATTTAAGTGTCTAGGTACAGTCGCCATCACATACATCGGAGCAAACAAGCACGTCACAAACATCGGAACACACCTCTATTTTCAAGGCATGTGCCGATATTTTTGAACACCTATAGTGTACCTATGTATGTGATGGCGACTGTATCTATAACACAAGCCATATTTGTGCTTACTATGGGACTAGGTAGTTCGATTTGTGTATTGTCCCTTAATATGTATTTATTATTATTTATTACTTAGATGTTAGGTTCAGCCAGGAGAGATCAAAGCTCACGGACTCCGTTGGCTTGTTCACCTGGAGAGAATGGAGGAAGATCGGAAAGTCAAGAGAGCATACCGTGGCTGTCCGGAAGGTCGAGGTCCGGTCGGACGTCCAAGGTACCGCTGGAGCGATATGGTACAGGCGGATCTGAGCGAGCTCCAAATCTGCAATTGGCAAGAGCTAGCGCAGAACCGAGAAAAATGGCGCACTCTCGTGTCGGAGGCCAAGACTCATTTTGGGTCGCTGAGCCAACGGAGTAAGTGAGTAAGTAAGTAAGTAAGTAAGTATTTATTACTTGGGGAGGAATTTTCCTTCATATTCAGAAGAACATTGTCATTTATCAAGCAAAGCACTCAAAACCGGCATATAACTTACCGTTTTTGTAGATGTGTCGCTGCTGCTGATCGTACTTCTTTATACAAATGTCTTAGACATGGAATAGGAATAGTCGGTTGATCTTTATGTATTTCTCGCATGACGAGTCATAGATATCTTCTAACTGCTTTTCCATTTCCCTGCTACGCAACAATATACGCTATTCTAACAGGTTTTCGTCTATGTTCCGTTCGGATATGCTCATGAAACAGTCAAAATATTTCTTAAAACGTGTAATGGCAAAACCCCAGTGTAACCGTATGTACTAACAACCAAATATCCCTTCGACGTCGATATAAACTACATATATACGACGACCTCTGTAGCCTAGTTGGTAGTGACCCTGCTTACAAAGCCGGAGGTCCCGGGTTCGAATCCCGGTAAGGGCATTTATTTGTGTGCTGAGCACAAATATTTGTTCCTGAGTCGTGGATGTTTTCTATGTATTTAAGTATTTATTTATCTATATAAGTATGTATATCGTCGTCTAGTACCCATAGTACAAGCTTTGCTTAGTTTGGGACTAGGTCGGTCGATTTGTGTAAGATTGTCCCCAAATATTTATTTATTTATTTATATATATTCTGCCTTTAAAATCAGAGAGTTCAGAAAGCTCAGCATCCCCACCCGCTATTTGCCTTACATCCATACCATGTGTAATAATGTGTATCGAGTCGAGCCCGAATCAATGAGTCGCCATATGGTGCGCGTGGGCACGTGACGTCACGCCATTCACCGGCGAGGCCGCACAGCTGATCCCAAGATAAACCTTGGGACCTTAGGAAATAGTAAGGCTTACAACCGGTGTTTATCATTTAAATATCAAAAAAAGTAAAATAAAATTTATTTTGTTACGGTAATTCAAATAGAGTTGGTGTTCATAAACTAGTGTTGGTTGGACGAAGATTGCAAAATAAGCGCAATGGCGTACAAAATTAATAGACCATATTAATGTCAACAGATGTGTGCAAAATACGCAATTGGCTCTTCACCTTGGTAGGAATAGAGAACCAATTGAACGAGGCAATCTAACTAGGTTGTACTCCCAATCAATATATTCAAGTGTCTAAATCGTATGGCGTTCATAGCCACTTGTTCGGTCCATTAAAAGTGACATAAGTCATAGACATTACGCGCCAATTCTAGGATTCCTATCTGTCAAAAGAACACCGACTTTGCAAACTAATAAAGAGAGTGTAACAGACATCTAAACATCCACACCAAGCTTCATGACAATCAGTTTGGGTTTAGTTAGACCCAAACTCTCTACGGAAAGCGCGATTGTCTGTCTGAAGCATGCCGTCAAATATTACACCAACCGAAACACGCCTGTTTACGCCTGCTTTCTCGACCTGTCGAAGGCATTTGATCTGGTTTCCTATCACGTATTGTGGGAAAAGCTCAAGAAGATAAAACTACCCTTGGAGCTCATCCAAATATTCAAGTATTGGTATGGAAGCCAGGTCAACCACGTAAGGTGGGGGGACACGATCTCGGACGGGTACAGGTTGGAGTGTGGTGTGAGACAAGGGGGGTTGAGCTCGCCTACACTCTTTAACCTGTACGTGAATGAGTTAATTGAGGCACTCAGCCAGCGTCATGTTGGTTGTCATATTGACGGGGTATGTTTTAATAACATTAGTTATGCAGACGACATGGCGTTGCTGAGTGCGTCTGTTGGCGGTCTCCGTGAACTCGTGGGCATTTGCGAGCAGTTTGCGATTGGTCACGGCTTAAAATATAATTCCAAAAAGAGCGAACTCATGGTTTTTAAGTCAGGGACCAAATGCCCATCGGATGTACCACCTGTATGTCTTAGCGGTGTTCCTTTGAAGCGGGTCCACCGCTTTAAATATTTGGGTCATGTGCTGTCCGATGAACTGAAAGATGACGACGATATTGAACGGGAGCGGAGAGCGTTGTCAGTCAGAGCTAACATGATAGCCCGCAGGTTCGCTCGTTGCTCAACTGGTGTGAAGATCACGCTCTTCCGTGCATATTGCACTACTTTTTACACGAGCAGCCTGTGGGTAAGTTACACAAAGAAAGCATACAACGCTCTCCGCGTTCAATACAATGACGCCTTCAGGGTGCTGCTGCGGCTGCCCCGATACTGCAGTGCCTCGGGCATGTTCGCGGAGGCGCGCGTGGACTGTTTTTACAGCACCATGCGCAAGAGGGCGGCCTCTGCGGCGCGACGCGCGCGCGCCGGCGGCAGCGCCCTGCTGGCGGTCGTCGCCGATCGTATTGACTGTCCATTTATGAGACACTGGCAGTCATTGCATGCACCAGTGTCTCATATCTGGGCTAAATAAAATAAATAAATAAATAAGTTAATTAATGTAAGAGTAGTATTTAGTAATTTATTTTGTCACTAACACTTAATTTAATTTAATTTATTGTAACTAACACATTATGGGTCCAGTAACCTGAAATAAATATATATTGAATTGAATTGAAAGTCAAATGACAAAAATCCGAAAACATTGATCGCGCAAATTCTGAGATCCTAATCTGTCAAATGAAAAACGACTGTGCTAGCTATTAAAGAGAGTTTAAAGTCAAATGACGAATGTCAAAGACTACTAAATTTGGACTTGTATGTTGTATGACTATTCTGACAACCAATTAGTATCACAAATTTTTTGCTTGACAGTGTAGATGATTTCATTTAACGCTAACCAGAAAACTGAGTGAGCAATTTTATGATTCATATATTTTGCAAAATTGATGACGATGCTTGCTTAGACAATTTTCAAATATATTTACTGATGTCAAACTTCTTACGCAGCGCCTTACTTAGCCGAGGCGAATTGCGTGGGTCGATTTAAACGAATCTTAAATTGAACGCTAACTAACCGACACGTTCCAATGGCTTAGAAAAAGTAGTTCTATAAACACTTTCTGAAGTGTTGCAATAAATATCATTCTAGTGACATAAGTTGCATTTACATTGACAGTGTTGGATTTATTTTCACTCTTCGAGCCAGGTTGATCAGTCAGAAATATTACTTGTACTCACCTAATTATTATTATACTAGTACTTGGGCGACCAAGCCGGGCTAGGCGTTCATCGTGTTTTTCAGAGAGAAAACGATTTTTCCCGGAAATAAAACCTAGCTAAATCGATTCTTCGCCCCTGTTAAGCCCTCTATTGCATCGAAATCGTTACAGCCGTTTTCGAGAAAACAATTACATATATATACAAATATTACTCTTTTAACATGCAGTATAGGATTAATTCAGTCGTCTAATTAATTATAACAGAAGGAACCATAACAGTCGTACTTTGCTTCCGAATTCCGAAATTTATTATATTTATAAATATTCGCTTTCAATAATGTCTTTGGCCAAATACGTTTATTATGAACATCCAAACATACTTACAATATTACTACTCAAATTTCATTCTTATTGAACAATATCATCACACACCTCGTATTCCACAAGTCAAGTCAAACACACATATACATATATACACACACACATACACCCGCACACACAATAACTGAGACATTTCGTTCCCGACAAACAGCGAGCAATTCAAAATGGATGTATATAGTTACCAGGGTCTGCCTGAAAACCAGCGTTGCAGTGACCTCGCTGTAACATTATGCTGAGGCAAGCTCCTTTTTAACATCACACACACACACATCATAACTGTAACATTAATTTTAAGTTTATATTTTAATTCTAATCTTAAGGTTCACATGTATCTTTAATTATAATTTCGTATAAAGTGATGTTGAATAAAGCTTTTCTATTCTATTATATTCTATTTTATTGACAAATAAAGCACTGTCACTTGAGAGCTGGTTCTGGATGTGCAGAATTTTCACCACTACCGCTTTAGAAATAAGTTTGAAAGTGTCTCTGATTGGGAGGGTCCCATAAATAGGTAAACAAGTAAGGTTTCATAAATAATAGGACTTACATCCGAGTGAGGGTTGATGGTTTCCGTCATCGGAAACCCCTACAGTTCGCGTGTCTGGCGTTAATAAATGCACCCTAAACCCCAAATATGTAATTTTCGTGCATCGAGTGATATTTTTTTACCAAAAACACGTTCAGGATTTTTTTAAGTGTTGGTTGAGATTGTCTGTATGCTTACAAAAAATTCGCCTATAATCCGCTTCGCAACTACAGTTGCCAAAATCGATTTAGAGGTGTGCGAAGTTGGAAACTCTGGCTGATGTCAAGTGAGTGGATTTGGTTTCATACAAATATGAAGGATTGAATGATAATATTTATGCACCGGATTTTATGGAAAGACCACTTCGAAGCAATTTGTATTTGTTTGACAAACATTGTCTGTTGCTTGGCTTAGTAGGTCAATTTCTTTTCAGGCAGGTAAGTAAATATTTATAATTTTCTGTTTCGAGTTAGCCTAACCTACATTGCCGTTCTATTATAATTACAAATTTAAACATTAATACGTTGTTTTACTAGTTTTTAGGGTTTCGTACTCAAAGAGTAAAACGGGACCCTATTACTAAGACGTCGCTGTCCGTCCGTCTGTCTGTCATCAGGCTGTATCTCAAGAACCGTGATAGCTAGAGAGTTGAAATATTCACAGATTATGTATTTCTGCTGCCGCTATTACAACAAATACTAAAAACAAAATAAAATATTTTTTTAAGGGGGGCTCCCATACAAAAAACGTGATTTTTTTGCCGTTTTCATAGATAATCTGTCACCATGCTGTATCTGAAGAACCGTAATAGCTAGAGAGTTGACATTTTCACAGATTATGTATTTCTGTTGCCGCTATAACAACATATACTAAAAACAAAATAAAATATTTTTTTAAGGGGGGCTTCGATACAACAAACGTGATTTTTATGCCGTTTTTATATATAGTACGGAACCCTTCGTGCGCGAGTCCAACTCGCACTTGGCCGGTTTTTAATCCAAGAGTAATGAAAAGGGGTTGTTCACATGCATAGATAAATTGAAATACTCCATTCTACAATGTTTTGATTGCGCCGAGCGACTACCGCGAAATCGAACTTCGTTCGTTCGTACCCTCTCTGTTACTCGAAGCGAGTGTTACTCGAAGAAATAGAGATAGGTACAACGAACGAACTTTGCGGTAGTAACACTAGCAACCAGCTCCGTGCTTTTTACTTCTCTAATAAAGAAAATATTACGAGTGCAAAATATGTATCTGGTGCAATGTTATCGCTAAGTGGATCGCGAGACGAAATCACGCCAATGATTTATGATTCAAGATAACATCCTAACAGCCATTAGCATACTAGAGCAACTGCAGCCTTGGAGTTATCTGTCACATATACATAGGTATATACGGGTTTATGCGTATGCGCATATGTAATGTAGAGACTAGAATTTGGAGCGATGACAACTCCAACCAGGCTAAATATCTTTTCACACCGTTCATTCAGAAAAGTAAGTTTTGGTCCGCGACGCGAGGGAGCAAAATGCTACTTTTCTGTTCAAGCTACTTTTTTAATTTATTCATTGGCATGTAGCATTTACGCAATGTGCCCATTGAACACAGATCTTAATAAAATAATTTATTGTAATTTCATCGTATGATTAAAACGAACATATAATTTTTTTATTTATTTTTTCTTAATTAAAAAAAAACATTTTTATTTTGTTTTTTGCATTTTTTTTCCTCATTGTCGGTGTGAAAAGTTGCATGTGTCACTCAGGAGCAAAATTATCTTCGTCTTGGGCGTTAACATTTGAATCCCTCACTACGCTCAGGATTCAATACACCGCCCTCGCCGTAAATATACTATTTTGCTCCCTTGTGACACAAATAACAACTATTGAACGCTTAACACATTCACTGTCAGGAATCGCTACGCGCTTATATACGCTCCTAGCCGATCCCCTGGTTTTCCTCGAATGTAGCGGAAAGCGACTACGGCGTAGGCGCCTGCAAGGCGGGTTCCTGCCAGTGAAAGTGTTAAGGCCGTGGTTTTGGGCAGGCGGAGCGTTGAGCGGCGCGAGATGCGTGCCGTCATTGAAACGCTCATGCTTGTCATAAGCACTCCTAGACAACTGTATTTTATGTGTATGCGCATGTTCTGTCCCATACCAAGGATCGCCATGCTTGGAAATAAACCCGGCCTGGCTACTTTTCTACCAGCTTGGTACTAGAATTAACCTAGAAGCAGTGTTTTTATTTATACATACCAGCCTAAGCTACTAAGCTTAGAAAGGACACTGAAAATGGGTACAGTTTGTATGCAAGTTCTATATTAAATGTGTTTGATACGTCGTTTGAGTTTTGGTGGAATAGCGGCATAAGAGCTCCGCTTTCAATCACCTTCGATCCGTAACTCTTTATTTTCTCGAATTGTTTATTTGCTATCGTACTAACAACAATGGCAACTTAAACAAATTAGCATTTCACACTAACTGAAAAACTTCGACCAAAATTTGGTCAAAATACCGTTTTACTTACGAAAGCTAGATCCTACATACATAGAATTAATATAAATGTCTTTTCTCCACCCTAACACATTAAAATATTGCATAAAGATGTTTATAATTCCTAATAGAATCTTAATAATAACATTGTAATTATTAACAGGTTAAAAGGTCCTAAACTAATTTAATTACAGAGATAAAGTTAAATGATAACTATGTTTTCAATAACATGTAACTTTATATTAACGCCGCTTAAGCCTTGAACTTATCGAATAGATCAATAGATCGACATAATTACTGTATTTTGCATCTATTATGCACTCATGACATCATTTATGACATGAGTATGACATTACGTCAGATGATGGCCACTTTAGGTACCTACCAATCATTGAAATACTAAGGCATTTACTTATTACTATTTGATTGTCTACTTGGTCGGGTTATAACAACATGCATATATATGCATAACCAAATTGCAATGTTTTGACTAAAAGTGAAAGTGTGTTGTTTGTGTATGTTGTGTTTGTTGTGTGATGTTTTGAGTAAAAGTGTGAGTGTCTCATTAATATTGATAACTCCAACAAAGGTTTTTCATTTTTCATTTATTTCATTGTTAAGTCATGTACAGTCGCCATCACATACATCGGAGCAAACAAGCACGTCACAAACATCGGAACACACCTCTATTTTCAAGGCATTAGGGTGCATGTGCCGATATTTTTGAACACCTATAGTGTACCTATGTATGTGATGGCGACTGTACATACATTATAATTAAGGTGTTAAAATTCTGTAAGTCAGTCAGGTTATCTGTAAAATAATAGTTTTTGTATTTAATACCTATCGCATACTGTTGACCTTTATGCTCAAAACATACTATGATAATATGTACCTACATATTATTTCATTATTTTCTCTGCAACGTGCAGTAAAACTAAAGTATTTATTGGAGCACTCAAAGCTTTAATCGATTTTGTCGTACATTTTTACTTTATGAATATTATCGATGTTAAAGAAGTTTACGAGAGCGTTTCTAAACGCCGATGTGGGAGCAGCTTAATGACGATACAAGCCATATGAGCCTGCTTTAGTTGTGTTTAATGTAACTAGTTTTTAAGCTGACGAGCGGAGCGCATGCGTAATCCGTACTGATGTGAAAACATTCAACGGATACCTGGCTTGAACCTATTTTATAATTAGAATGGACCACCATGACCACATACATATCAATGTTATTTTTCACAGCTGACTCGATTCGCTCTAAACTCACTTGATGATTCACTCCCCGTGACTATAGAACCGAAGAATGTTAGCTCCCTGCTTCAGAAACAGTAAAGCTCAAGACACCTTGAGGAGACTTAAATTGTAATTTAAGCATCTGAATATCTTTCTGGCCCTATCTTTTCTACGGAGCCTACATATAACACTACCTCAACCTTCTCCGAAGAACTAAGTAATATTGTCAATAGAAATAACCAACACCATTTATTTTCTCTCTTCGCTCATGAATTTCTCTCTTCATCAATACGTTAGAAAACAGGTACATTTTGATTTGCTTACAGATCTAATCATTAGTAAGAAGTAATTATAATAAATTTTACATTGGGTGGGTTTTGTGCCACAAAGTTTAAATAAATAGAATAAAAAGTGGCAGTGGGCGGGGCACATTGCACGTAGAACGCCGTTGGGGCGGAAAGGTTCTCGAGTGGCGACCACATACCGGAAGGCGCGGCGTTGGTAAGGCCTCCCACAAGGTGGACTGATGACTTGGTAAACGTCGTGGGAGTCCGCTGGATGCGGGTGGCGCAGGACCGGTCACTTTGGAACTCTTTGGGGGAGGCCTATGTCCAGCAGTGGACGTCTTTCGGCTGATATGATGATGATGATGAGGTATTAGGTACTTAATATTGAAATCCTCATTATAAACATCCAAAGATCCCACAATTAAGGATGCGTACATCGTCCGTCACTGTTAATCACATTTTAATATTAATTAAATTTCACTCGGAGCATGTCTCTTCCGGGGACACGTCCGGCACAGCACACATATTAACAGCATGAATATGGGTGTACATTATGTTTAACAAAAAACTTTTTTTGTGGAAGAAAGCCGAATATGAAAGAGAAAGATGAATATACTGTACTTATATTTTTTATATTGCATTGATTTTCAATCTTGGTAGCATGCATCAATATCTGACGAGAGAGAGGACGCCAAAATATCTGACACGCCCTTATAGATCCAGAAATAAAGTTTAGTCGGATATTTTTGAGAAATTCAAAGATATAGTAAATAAATATATGTGTACAATTCCTGCACCAGGGTCTCGAAAGGAAGCAAGAATAAACACCGGTTTATTAACAAACAACGTATGTATTATTCTCGGTAAAACAACTCCACTCAAAATAGCTCATTTTAACAAACTTAGAACTAACACCTCATAAAACTACGACAAACAATCGTTCGCGCGAAGTAGAAATCGCTCCGCACGTAACAGCGACATCTAGTGGCAAATTGGGTCAGCACAATCGGTTCGACGTTATACAATATGTTTACCTATATACATCGCCTTACATAAGCGCCTTACATTTCGCCTAACATTGGAGAAAAGTGCAAAAGTGTAAACATATCTATAACATCCACTGTAGATTTACGTGTTACAAAAACTTAAAAAGAAATCGAGCGTTGATGAAGTATTATATTTTTGTATTTATTTATTTATATTTGTGATTTCGCCTTACATTGGAGAAAAGTGCAAAAATGCAAACATATCTTTAACGACCACTGTAAGTATATTTACGTTTCACAAAAAAAAAATTGTATTTATTTATTTATATTTGTAAAAAAGCCAATTACAGGTAGTTTGTGTGTATTTACGGGCAAGAAAAATAAGTAAATTGACATGGAACCTTCGTGTTCGTAAGTTAAAATGCTGGCCAGTAAATGTTACCTGTGCGTCCGGCGCACGCGCACGCATACAGAGCGCCATCTGCAGGCGAACATCCGCCGCGTATTGTTCCAATTTCCAAAATGGAACTTTCGTGGTAACCCGCGGTAACTTTTCTCTTTTCTTTTGTTTTTGCATAAAACCTGGAGTTTCCGTCCATAGGTTACGATAACCGCTTATCATTAGGCGGACCGTACACTCGTATCAAAAAGGGCGGTGTACACTATCAATATTTAACAGACCGGTTAAAGTTGAATTTGGGTCTCAATCCTTAGACCCTCAAAGTTGTCATATTTTGCCTAAACTTTAATGTAAATAGGTATAGGTACATTAGATTTGGAACAACCGGCCTTATTGCTCTAATCTTTTGTATACTCATTAAGGCGCCGTAGGTTCATGGTCTTCTCTCCCTCTCACTGAGCATAAGCGTGAGCGAGATGGAAGTGCATGTTCGGAAGCGCGGATATCATGTTTTTTAATTTTAATTTTTTGTGCATTCAAATAAATAAAAAAGTAATAACTAAGTTCCCTCAAACATGATATTGCCGATTTTTAGAACCAATTTTAATATGTTTAGCTTTTGTGCATTTTTTTACGAATGATTTAAGTGTATTTTAGACCTATGTTCGTGTTTTTTTTTCTATCGAGCGTAAATTGTTTAATCACTTTCATCACTGATCTCGCTGCAGCCTCAAGATTACTAATCGTATTTTTTTTCAAACCATATTATTATAAACAGACGCATTACATTGTTTCAAAAACTCTGTTCGCTTAACTTCGCTGTACCTACGGCGCCTTTTTACGTGAAACCGTAAACTTACAATTGTCATAGACAGTAGGTATGTTTTTTTACAAGCTATATAAAATATAAATAAAAAAATATTTATATTTGGAGACAATCTTTCACAAATCGAACTAGCTCCAAGTTTGCTCAATACGATATATTGTTCCTAATAGACATATTAGAAAACACCCAAGACTCAGAAACAAATATTCATGTTCATCACTTCATCATCCTCCTAGCGTTTATTCCCGGTTGTGGCCCTAAAGGGGCCCGGGGTCCGCTTTGACACCTAATCCCAAGATTTGGCATAGGCACTAGTTTCACGAAAGCGACTGCCATCTGACCTTCCAACCCAGAGGGAAGACTAGGCCTTATTGGGATTAGACCGGTTTCCTCACGATGTTTTCCTTCACCGAAAAGCTAACGGTAAATATTCCGTACATCATTTCCGAAAAAACTCATTGGTACGAGCCGGGATTCGGGCCCACGGCCGCCGCTTGACAGCCGCATGCCTGAACCACTAGGCTACCGCAATTTTAATTTATGCTGCAGCGTAGTGCTGTTATCGGAATTGAAATGGACAATATCAACCAAAATTGTTAATTAGGGTAAATATTGACATTATATATTAACGCTAATGAAGCATTACGATTGAAATAGTTTATACCAATTCCGTTAGCAACACTACACGCTGCCCCATAAATGTCACAAAATTAACGATGTCTGCTCATCGCACAAATATTTGCCCTTACCGGGATTCGAACCCAGGACCTTCAGCTTCGCAGGCTGCGTCACTAACCACTAGGCTAACCGGTCGTCAAATATGGTGTGGAACAGACTTGTTATCGGCATAATTATTGTACCTATATGATTTCTTTAACAGAACACGACTGCCCTATGTTGTATTTTATTTAATAAAGTATCTGTCACTTTTTACACAAGTAAATAAACCCTATAACAAAGAAGGTATTAATCAACCAGATGATCTCATTCTTTACCTGACCTCGCAACTTTAACTCAATGCCCTAAGGTTCATAATCGCGTGCGCATCATATACCTGTATATTCTCACCTGATTCACCTTGGATCGTCATCAGGTTATGTCACTGCGCAGCCTTGAGTGACATAAGCTTCCTTATTATCGATAAAAATACACTTGAAATTAACAGTTTCTTTCTACGAGTATTAAATAAACACTTACCTACCTACCTATAAGGTGTTCGGAATTTTCACAGCAAAACAAAAGACTGTCGCAAATTTACTAGGGTAAGAAATGATTTTTCATCGATATCGAGAATTACTATGGAATAATTTATAATTTAAAATAATATGCAAAAAAAAACAGTAATTCACAGATTATTCAGTGTAAAAGTTATTATTTAAGCCTTAACGACATCTTGTTTTTAATGAAAATATTGAATAACCCGTCCTTTTGCCTTTGCCGAAGTTGAGTAGTAAAGAGGTGAAATATAGCGACTATACCACCTCATTGACAATAACAGACACTTAATATGAAAAAACTCTATATTGAGACATTAAACGTCACTTCATTGATATGACAGTGCTCAAATACGAACTGTCTAGATATTATTTGTAAAACGCTTGAAAACGGACGCGTTTGTTACGGAATATTTTAGTAATGTACTTTTTCAGTAAAGTAAAAATGAGTAAAGTGCAAGATTGGCTCAAAACGTGTCTAACAAAATACCCTGAATTTGTACATAATGAAGTACTATATACTGCTCTACGTGCGATATTAATCTAAAAATAAAAAAATGCAATATTCAATCTCATCTAAAAAGCGATCGCCACAACAACCGTTCTGGAGGACCACATTCCAAACATCAATTTTATTACGATTTAATTATTTTATCTGATTTCCTGCATCATACCCTGGTCAACGGTTAACAACACTAACTTTCGAAATTTCTTTAATAAATACTTATGCTGCGACTGCACAAAAGCATCTCTACCGGACGAATCTTTATGGAGGAAAGTTTATTTAAATGTTGTATACAAAAACACCATTCAGAGTATAAGGGAAATATATGAACAATTACTTGTGGGTATCTGTAGACGAAACACCAGATTTTATGGGAAAATGTGTGACAAACGTGGTGATCAGATCTTTGCAAAAACAATTTTTTCAACAATTTTATCTCTTGGGGTCTAAGGTTTTAGATAAAGTCAATGGAGAAGCAGTAGCTAAGTTAATAAAAAACCAATTTCAATTTTTGTTTCAAGAATATTTTCAAAATAACGTAAATAATGTTCTTCTACTTTGCACTGATAGTGCCGCTTATATGCTGAAAGCTGGTCATATTTTAAAAACAACATTTCCACGCATGAAACACATAACATGTTTAGCACATGGTCTGCATCGAGTGGCGGAAGAGGTGCGAGATAACTTTAAAAATGTAGACATGTTGATCTCTAATGTAAAAAAGATTTTCTTGAAATCTCCTGAACGTGTACGACTTTTAAAAGAAAAATACCCTTCCATTCCTTTACCACCTGAGCCCATAATCACCAGGTGGGGTACTTGGATAAATGCAGCGGTCTATTATGCTCAATACTATGAGCAAATACGAGACATCGTCTCCATACTTGCTAATGAATCGGTAGCCATAAGAACAGCAAAAAAATGTTTCCGAAAGAGAAAACTACCACAAGAACTACATTTCATTCGGGACTACTACGAAGTTATAGCCTCTGCAATAAAACAATTGGAATGTTCGACTTTGTCCCTTACGGAATCTTTCCTAATATTGGACACCGTTCGTTGCTACTTAAATTGGAGCGAACTTTTACCGGTGATGCGGAAATTTGAAGCTGTTTTAGACCGAAATCCTGATTACGACAATTTACGAGAAATAGCAGAAAAACTTACTAAACCTGAACAACAAACCGCCTACAATGAATTTTACAAATTTGCCCCTTTGACGTCGAGTGAAGTGGAACGATCATTCAGTGTACATAAATGGCTTTATAGTGATAAACGGAACCGTTTACTCCCAGAGAACGTCGAAAAATTAATGACGATCTATTCTTATCACTATCAGAAACCAAATAAAATGGCATGTGCTGCTGTGTGTACTGATGTGGATTTTGAAGAAGAAATTGAATCTGTTTCGATATAACTTTACACAAACCTAATGTATTTTTATATTATATTTATTTGGTGGACCATTATTTATTTTACTATCGATATCGATAAAAAAATATTTCTTACCCTAGTAAATTTGCGACAGTCTTTTGTTTTGCCGTGAAAATTCCGAACACTACATAACATAGGAGAAGTATATTACTTATTCTATTATGGATAAGAAACTATGTTTTTGGAAATAAGCTCCAGAGAAATATCTTTTACAGGTACGAATAATCGCAGTATAGATAGTATTTCTTATAACCATATGGGCCAAAAAGTAAATTAATATCATAAGAACCCTTTCATTTTTGCATATCTGGTTTAGTTTTAATTGTATGCATTCTTCTTTTTAGTTTTTTTTAAAGCTTATTCTATTTTCTTCACCCTTTTTTCTGGCGATGTTATTTCTCACCTTTATTATTAAACCTTAAAAAAATTGCACTTTCTATTACAAAAGCATACCTTTTCATTGCAGTTCACCCTCAGGTTGTATTTATATTTATATACGCTCACCACAAAAGATATGTTAACCCTCACTATTGTGGGTTCTCAATTGACTATTGACATCTCACATTTATCTTGAAATTGATTCCTTTCTCGGGTAACAATATGGAATTTATCCGCCGCATTAAAGAAGAGTTATATGGCTTTAATAATAATCTAGGGGTTTCTTGAGAGTTTGCGAATCATAAAAGGCAGGATAAGCTCGGATTACCTAGTATAGACATATCGTATGTATACGAAGGATAGTCAAGTATTCATTTGTTATATGAATGATAAAATACTGTCTGTATTCTATGTAAGGGACTATGTGAACGTAGAATAGTTTAATTTTCTCACCTCTCAGCCACAAGACGGATTGTATAGTTTTGCTCGTTAAGCTTGTCCATTGCTTTTTTGCATTTAATCAATTATAAAAGAGCCAAATATGTGTACTACTTAATTAGTAATTTAGAAACAAAATGTACCGTATTGTTTTCGATATGATCGCAGCAATTCGATAATCAGCAGTTTATTCATAAAATAGGCCTCAACTTTGTGAGGTCGTTGCTTAAGACCTTTGGTATAGGTACCTATTAGAATGCGTCATAATATTTTTGAGTACCTACATATGTACCTACTTTACACCACGCTGCGCTCCAAGAGGCAAATAATCGACGTAGCTCGGAAAGCGGCTAAGTTGAAGTGGGACTGGGCTGGTCATGTCTGCCGCATGCCGAGTGAACTGTGGGCCAAGATCGCCACGGAATGACAGCCCAACAGCTCAAAACGAAGAAATGAAGAAAGAAGAAAGAAAGAAATATATTTATTTGGTGTCACAAAGAAATTACACATGTAAGAAATTATACAACTCAAATGCACCAAAATGGATACCACTCAGCATATGGCAGCAGCAATATATGCAGGTTCTGGTTTTTAGGGAACCCAGAGAGATATACAGATCTTAAAATATCATTACATAGTAGCTTATAATTATAACGTATACGTAAAAAAAACCTAATTAATGAGAAGGAACGGTGGCTGGGCAATTAATTAAATCTGAGCTAAGTGAGTTTACAAATCAGGTGACAGGTCTAAGGTAAGTATGATGAAATGCAGGTATAGGTGTGATGTCATTTACAGGTATTGAAATTCAAGAGCCATTTGGATTGTCCGCTTATGCATTAGATATTTGTAGGTTGATAAGATACATTTTGATTTTGTTTTTAAAGGATGCAATGGATATACAGTTTTTGATAGGTGGTGGAAGATCATTCCAACACTTCGTGGAAGACGCGGTAGACCTCGCCGGCGATGGCTGGACGATCTAAACTCCATTTTAAAGGATTCTTTTTCTTTCTTTCTTTTTTTGGGGAAAATCCTAAACTAAGCAAAGCATAAAGGGTACTACTTAGACGACGATAAACGTACATAGATAAATAAATACTTAAATACATAGAAATACATAAATTGGCCAGAGGTTGCTCGGTATCGGGAATATCGGGATTTCTGGAAACGTAAGGGGGAGGCCTGTGGCCAGCCACCACAGGCTCCTAATAATAATAATATACTTTAGTAGCTTGACCTTTACATGATTCGAGTGATTTAAGATATTAAAGTCAATTGAAGTGATTCAAAAGATTTAAACTGCAAGATGACTAATCTAATTAATTCAGAGAAACGGTATCTTACAAACCATCTGAATTGTTCTTTAATGGGCATTTAAAACAACGTCCTCCTGTTACCAACAGGGATGGCGCTCGTACTTTGTAATAAAGATATACATTGACTATTATAAAACAAAGAAAGTTCAAACACCTATGGCCTTATTCATAAACGCTAATCAAACCTATTTTAGCTAAAGGGCGTTTTCACTAAAATGTGCGACTTTTACTTTTTTTCTCAGAATTTAGATCGTTTCAGTAAACAATTATATTTCCTGTTAAAAATAAGGAGTAAAAAATTAAATTTATCACTTATTAATTGAAAAATGAATAGAATAAAACAATAAAAAAGCTCAAAATAATGTATCTATAAAAACGAAATAAATCTATAAATAAGTACAGTTTTTTTAATCAATCAGTAACATATTTGGTCATTAGCGAATGAATAATAAACTTTGCAGAAATCAATAATTGTTTATTTAGGCCAT
The DNA here is from genome assembly GCA_963854355.1 of Epinotia brunnichana. Taxonomy (NCBI): domain Eukaryota; kingdom Metazoa; phylum Arthropoda; class Insecta; order Lepidoptera; family Tortricidae; genus Epinotia; species Epinotia brunnichana. Next base: position 2,050,450 of record OY977943.1, on the reverse strand, counting down.
TGCATTGTCCTGTTATACATAAAAGGTTACAATTAAACGTCTGTAATATAATATTTTAGGTTATGACTCTGTTTTCGACAATATTGTACTACGTGTACGTATGGCGTTTAACAGAATTAATATATTTTTCTGTTCAATCCACTAATTGTTCATTGCAATAGTTCTGCTAATAAAAAGTAAAGTAAGGACAAAGATATAGGTATGTAATATTTTAGGTCAATGTTACTGTTTTCTTGACAATAATAATACCTAAGTAATTGAGTTTCCTTTTAAATCACTGTTTATTGCAATAAATATTCCCGCTAATAAAAAGTGAGGTAAGTAAACAGGCCATATACGTCTCATTTCAGGCCAATGCCGGTTTCTGGACAATATGACTGCGATGTCGATGTTCCGAGAATGCTGCGCGCCTTGACCTGAATCCGCGAAGACATGCGCGGGCGCAAAATGTGGGTTTAAGATCGTAATTATATGTAACTGTTGAAACTTCGGAAATACTTGTGCATAAATACAATTGGGAATGGATGAAAATTTTAGAAGTGCCTGATTCTTTTTTTGGTGATAGGAATAACCTTCCTTAGCACCAGAAAAATGTTGCAGACTCTTCAGCTGCGTAAATTATTTTTGAAAATTATAAACAGTTTCCTCACTTACGTTTTGGGTTTAGGACTGCGAATGAGACACTTTCCTTGTTCCTCTCATATTACAAAAAAATATCTTAAAAATCCGTAAACTGAAGTATCATAAAATATGAGACGGATAGGTTGAAAAACACTGATATACAGAATGTTTCAGGAGACGTCATCAGGAATGAGGAATAACGTGATGAGGATTGGAAGATACAATACACCTAATGCAGTTAATATAAAAGTATTTAGCTACGATTTTATTTTATTTTTATTTACCTAGGCATTCAAATTGATGGCCGACCAAGGTATCGCTGGATAGACGAAGTCCAGAAAGACCTTTGCCAGCTTCAAACTGCTGATCATGTTTGGCGGCAAGCTACCCGGGACAGAGCACAGTGGCGTGTCTTAGTGTCGGAGGCCAAGATCCACTTCGGGTCGCTGAGCCAGCATAGTAAGTAAGTATTCAAATCAATGCAATGGGCTAACTTTCCTACAAAAATCTATTAAGTCCGTCAGTGTACCATAAGGTGACGTCACGCGGAACTTTGAGGGGCTAGAATCTTCATTTTTTTTTTGTTTATTGACAAAATAAAAAATAACGTGTCCAAATATTTTTAGTTAATCTAACTAACTGACTAAATATAAATATAATATAAAGCAACCAATATGTATTTTGTGATACGGGGTTGAGACTGCAGTCATATATGTCACCGTTAGATTGTGAACACCGTCAGTTTATAATCTTAAGACGCTACATAGGCTGTGCATACTCATTTTAAACTTGAAATATCTCGTATAATATTTGAAATATAAGTCCAGCATTTCGACTGACGATTACTGATCTTTTGTTTAAGGTGTGACAAAGATGAAAACATGATTGAAGACAAAAACCTCGATAGAATTATTTTTTGAAGTCAGCCCTTTTTTGGCAAGTAAACCTATTTTAAAGCTCAATGAGAAGGAATATCAAATCGGAATTTGTACTAAAAGTAGCGTAATAGTCAATACTTTGGCTCACAAAGATGAAATTTCAGTTACTAGTTTGGTTAATTGGCAAAACTGTTTAATACGATTTGGCGCATACGTTTTTATGGTTGAGTTACTCCTACCTCGTTCTGTACTCTTTTCGCGCGCGCAGGAACGCTAATCGCTGTCTCAGAACTTACTACCAATTCAGTTGACGCCCATCTTTCGTGGGTGCAACCTGTGTCGCTCGTATCGGCGTTAGTGAATTGCAGAAAATGTGTAATTTTTGATATAGTATAGAATATTCATTGTGAAATAAATCCCTAAACTAATTTGTGCTTTATGTTATGTCTATGAATCGGAATTATTTACGTTAACTTCGGCGGCAGCGTTGATGTTGAATAGTATGGAGGCGGACTCAATTTAATTTTATCAACAATTTTTGTTGTTTCAAACAGATGTTAGGCGTTCAACCTCCAGTGTTGTCTATAAGCTCCTTGCACTCAACCGTAGTTATTTATTCATAGACAAACTGGAGTCGGGTCCTAACGGTCATATCGTTCGATATCAACTAACGTGCGATATATTTGTACAGATTGTTTGAAATTGACATTTAATGTCAAATAAAACGTCATCTCGACTGATGGTAGAATAGAGGTTAAAGCAAATTGGTTTTTTTCAGAGATGTTCCAAATTTTTATTTATCCAAATATCATAAACCCTCCATGATGCGTTCAAGAACCGAAAAACAGTTTATTTTTATGGTGGTCATAATGTATGACCACCATAAAAATAAACTGTTTTGTTAGAACAAATTTCTTATCTGTGAAAATGTTATTATTACTAAATAATAACATCGATTTCGATAATATTATTTCATTCAAAGGCTAAGCTAACAAGAGTGGCCCCCGCAAGGGATTTGGTTTTAATTTGAGGTGCAGTAGTGACAGGACCTAAGAACACTGTATGCGTAATATCAGCCTTCGATCTTCTTTTGTTTCAGACTTATTCACGAAAATGTCAAAAAATCAAGGTAATTTTTAAACTGCTATTTTAGCTAAACCTAGCAAGCTAGAGTAACCAAATAAATTCAGAATTAAGGAGCATAAAATGGGGTTCATAATGCATATTTTTACAGACATTCATATCCTTGAACTTCATTCAAAAAAAATGTTTTTTTTTTCGCTTAATTTTTTTGCTACTTCTCGCGGAAACACAACTATCAAAAAAATTACTTAATAAGCCACAGTTGTCAACTACGTATGCATTTAAAAATATTTTGAAAAATCATGGTGCGTCATGTCAAAAAAACATTTACGAACGTATGTTTACTATATCATATCATATCAATAGAGTAGTAGTGGCAAATCAGTCTATAGTAGGTATAACATCCTCTTTCGTTCATTATGAAATAATTAATCCCACAAAAGACATTCCATGTAAAAAATAGGCCAAGTCTCGGAACTCTTCCACGGTAAAAAGTGGTGAGATATTACGTAGAGCCAAGTCAGGCATACTTATTAATTTTTATTTGCTTGCTAAATACGTACGAGCGTTATACCGCCAAGCAGATTGCTGCAGCGATAGCAGATATGACCAAAGGAAAGTCACCTGGCCACGACAGCCTCAGTGTTGAGCACTTACGATTTGCTGGAATCCACCTGCCTAGAGTGTTGGCAATGTTTTTCAACCTTTGCATTGGTCACACTTATCTTCCTCAAGAGCTTATGAAAACCATCGTTGTACCAATACCGAAAAACAGGACCGGAGATAATGCTGATAAAAATAATTACCGTCCCATATCATTGGCAACCGTGGTGGCGAAGGTTTTGGGCCGTCTGCTTGATCGTAATCTTTCTCAGCATATATTGCTCAATGAGGCGCAGTTCGGTTTCAGGCCAGGGCTTTCTACCGAAACAGCGATTTTACGACTCAAGCATACGGTTCATTACTATACTTCGCGTAATACTCCGGTATATACCTGCTTTTTGGACCTATCGAAAGCCTTCGATCTTGTGTCGTACAATTTACTGTGGGAAAAGCTCTTGAGGGAGACAGCTACACCCAAAGAGCTGGTTTTTATTTTAAGATATTGGTACCATAACCAAATGAACAGTGTGAGATGGGCAGGCGCTTACTCGGAGGAGTACAGGTTGGAATGCGGTGTGAGACAAGGGGGGTTGACGTCTCCACGGCTTTTCAACCTGTACATAAATAACTTGATCGATGAGCTCAGCAGTGCCAGGGTTGGGTGCTCAGTTGGTGGCCAAATTATGAACAACGTTAGCTACGCTAACGATATGGCGCTGCTGGGCCCATCGATCGGGGCTCTCGAGATTTTGATTGGCATTTGTGAGAGGTACGTGGAGGCCCACGGTCTCAGATATAACTCTAAGAAAAGCGAGCTACTTGTATTCAAGGCAGGAAACAAAAAACCGAAATCTGTGCCACAGCTTAAACTTGGAGGAACGGAGTTGACTAAAGTCACAAAGTTCAAGTATCTAGGGCCCTGGGTCACCGAGGACCTCTCAGATGATCTGGATGTGGAGCGGTAGCGTAGGGCATTGGCAGTGAGGAGCAACATGTTGGTCCGCAGGTTCGCACGTTGTACAAGGGATGTCAAAATAACCCTTTTTAAGGCATTTTGTCAGACTTTCTACACGTGTAGCTTGTGGACCAAGTGCACGCAGAGAGCTCTCAATGCCTTACGCGTCCAGTAAAATAATGGTTTCAGGATGTTGTTGGGGCTGCCTCGCTTTTGCAGCGCATCAGGAATGTTTGCAGAGGCTAGAGTTGATAGTTTTCATGCTATAATTCGAAAACGAGTTGCCTCTCTGATGCGCCGTGTGCGAGGCAGCGACAACGGCCTCCTGAACACCATTGTTGATAGGCTGGAATGCCCGATGGTGGAGCACTGGAACTTCTTACATGTAGCTAATAATTGTATTGTCTTATTTTAATGTCTTATTTTATTTTTAATGTGTACCTACTTTATTTTAATGATTGTATATGAACTATATTTGGTTCGAAATAAACAAATTAAATAAATAAATAAAATAAATAAATAAAATTCTGCAACTTGGGAATCACACAACTTTACTGCATTTACAAATTGTTGCATACCTTAAACTATGTAAGTGTGATTGCCAAGTCACAAAACATCATTTAGCAAGCAAATAAAGATCAATACGAATGCCTGACTTGGCTCTACGAAATATCTCACCATTTTTTACTGTGGAAGAGTTCCGAGACTTGGCCTATTTTTTACATGAAATGTTTTTATGGGATCTCATTATCTTTGTAGGTTATCAACTTTGTATGGAAATGTTATTTCACCAACCGCAAATAACGTTTGAATAGTTTTGAGGGAAGCAATTGCAAAAGTAACTTTGTAATCGCATGTATTTGTATAGGATTACAAACTTACTTATGCAGTGTGTATATCTCTGAATCGTGACGGAAACTGCAATATTTTTAGGTTTTTTATGAATGAATAGGCTAAAAACTAATTATGTTAAAAGTTTGGAGATTGTAGGTCTGCTAAAAGTACCTTAGAATTACGATGATCATTATAAGTGAGTCAGTGAGTATGTCAGTGACAAAACTAAGAATTTTTGACGGGCAATTGTTCCTAAACTAAAATTTCAAATTAAATGTTATTGAGAATATATGTAAGCCATATTATGCCCTATATGTTACTGAAAATTCAGGGTTCTGGCTTTAGTCAGTACGAAATTACAGGATGTTGAAAATGGCCTGAATAGCTTCGAGAAAAGGATAGAACGGCCGTGCCTCTTTGTTTTACTCGACGATTGACATTGATCAATATGATAGTATTGATATGATATGATATAGTAAACATACGTTCGTAAATGTTTTATTTTTGACATGACGCATCATGATTTCTCAAAATGTTTCTAAATGTATTCGTAGGTGACAATTGTGGCTCATTCAGTAATTTTTTTTATAGTTGTGTCTCCGCGAGAAGTGGCAAAAAAATGAAACGAAAAAAAAACTATTTTTTTTCATCCAAGTTCAAGGATATGAATGTCTGTAAAAATATGCATTATGAACCCTATTTTATGATCCTTAATTCTGAATTTATTTAGTTACTCTCTCTTGCTTGGTTTAGCTAAAATAACAGTTTAAAAATTACCTTGATTTTTTGACATTTTCGTGAATAAGTCTGAAACAAAAGAAGATCGAAGGCTGATATTACGCATACAGTGTTCTTAGGTCCTGCCACTACTGCACCTCAAATTAAAACCAAATTCCTTGCGGGGGCCACTCTTGTTAGCTTAGCCTGCTAGACCCTTTCGAACGTTTCTGAAAAACAAAGAAATTTGATTTAACCTCTATTCTAATATCAGTCGAGATGACGTAGTTCGAAATGAATTGTCAATTTGCATACAAATTTGACAAATGTCGCACGTAAGTAGATATCGAACGATATGAATATGACAGTTGGATCCGACTCTAGTTTGTCTCTGAATTAAAAAAAAACTACGACAGCTGCCAGAAAACGACGCCGCGATGCCGGTCATAATATGTGGCTCCTGAATGCATCATGGAGGCTTATGATATGTGGATAGATAAAATAGTGTATGTAATTAAATGTAACTGTACATAATTAGCATTAAACCCACACTCGTGTTTAATGCTCTTCATTATGTACAGTCGCATAAACTACTATAATGTCACTATTATTCCTTATAAAAATAACAAGCCGATTCCATGCCTTTGCGCTCAGCGTCCGAAAAATAGATGGATTGCGGGAACTCGGCGTCCGCGCAACGTGTTGGAACGGGGAAAGCCCCCGCGCGTTGCTCCGCCCATATCTAGGTACATAGTTATGCACGGTATCACCTTAAGGATGACTCACGCTAGAACGAGTCGTGTCCGGCCCGGGCCGTTTTCTACGAAAACCGACGGCGTTTTTCCGCGGCCGAGGCGTACCCAAGCCTGGTCGAGCCACAGCCGGGTCGTACCGACACCGACCCGCTTCCGAGCCTCGGCCGTGGCTCGGCCGGGCTTGCGTATAGCTCGGCCGCGCAAAAACGCCGTCGTTTTTCTTAGAAAACGGCCCGGGCCGGACACGGCCCGTTCTAGCGTGAGTCATCCTTATTTGCGATATTATAAACTAACGAAAAATTGTGTGAACTGTCAAAACCGTTCACAATTTAACGCATTATTTTTCGTTAGTTTATAAACTTTCAATGTCGAATCGTCAAATTGTGAACTGAGATCAAATCGACTTGCTACGGAACGTACACAAAGACTAGTTAGGTTAGGTTAGTTAGGTATCTTCAGTTGCCCGGAAGGCAAAGCACCTAGAAATAGGATCCCCGCGCAACGGGGCTCCGTCGACACTGCTGGATGCCGAAATAAATGGAATAAAATGTCTGAATTAATAATAATTCTGACGTAAGTGTAAACTGGTGCAAATGGAATAGTTCGCTCAACCAAACAGCGAAAAGGTTGCGTTCCGAATCAGGCAAGATTGATTCAGTTCGATAATGACATTGTTAGTTTATAAACTAACGAAAATGAATGCGTAAAGTTATGAATTATTTTGGCAGTTCACAATATTCCGTCAGCTTACAATATAACAGGTAAGATTATAAACTGACGGTTTTCACAATCTAACGGTGACATGTACATTAAGTATGCATTTCTCGTGCAAACATTTTGTTTACCTACCGTTACAACACTTACAACACAGGGGTGTATCTAATTGTGTTTAGTATAGATTTATGATGACTATCAATCATATATAACGATGCATGTCTATAATTTTGTAAACCAATTTTGTTTTCCCAGGTAATAGACAAGGTAATTGTTATACCGGTATCGTAACTTGGTATTTAAACGTGTTACTAATATTCAAGTAAGGTTTTTTTACACCTACCTTATGTCATATTACAAGGGAACTTATCAACTGCCCGACATAATGACATTTCGCTCTCTAATTATACAGTAGTATCGCAAAATCACGATTGAGCTAATTAATTTGCAAATCGTTCAATAAAGAAAATGCCAACATCGCTCGTTCTCGTAACATAGCCCAAAACTTTCTAGATCGCATATCACATTCCCTTTTTAATCGAGAATAAACTTTAAAGAAATGCAACACGATCACATTTGCATCTACAAATCCAATTGTGATAAGACATTATGAAAGATATGATGACTTTTCTCGAGCGCTTCCAAATTGAGCTTAAATAGGTTGCATTAAGGTCGTATTTAAAAAGATCGGTGTGATTAAGCTTTTGCGAAAGTAATCAACATCAATTCGGTGTCGCAACTCGGCTTTCCCCTGATTGATATAGTTTTGCTTGTAAATGTCAAACTGTTGCAACATCGGTACCCTAAAAGGAATGCCCGATTTAGGGTAAAAGGTACGAGGTAAATTATGAAAGTAATGTTAAGAGCCCCTAGCACGCTCGAATCAAGTGGACTCTCCATACAAACTTAGTTTGGTTCTCATTTTAAAACGGCATACTGGAATAACATGAAAGTTTTTAAACACAATGAGCTCCGCCACTCGGAAACTGGTTTCTGTTGCGATATTAGAAATATAATTACAAATTAGAGTTTGTATGAAAAATGTACTACTCGCTCTACTTTTTTTAAATTAAATTTCTAGCAACAGAACCTAGCTTCTGACCTAGATACGGTCGATCCCATTGCGTATACAAAGTTTAAGCGTGCATAGCCTAGCGGCGCATGCGAATCTGAAACGATAACGTAGGTTAAGCAAAAATGGCAGCGGTCAGTCTTTGGATGGGTGACCGCCTGTTTAAGTGGTTACTATAAATGAGCGCTTCCGTGCTTTGGAAGGCACGCTAAGCAGTTGATCACGGCTGCTGTAAGTATATGACAGTAGTCGTTAAGCCGAGTTAGAGGCCTTCGGGCGGCTTAAGAACCTCTAACAGTCGAGTTGCCCACTCACTTGACAAAGGGGGGACAACTGTCACTTGCCTCCGCAGTACCTACCTACCACAACCCTGCACGTGTCCCCTGGGTGGTACAAAGAGTGAATTCTAACGAGTTGTTTCCTCACGATGTTTTCCTTCACCGAAAAGCTAACGGTAAATATTCCGTAGATACATAAGATCCGAAAAACTCATTGGTACGAGCCGGGATTCGAACCCACGACCGCCGCTTGACAGCCGCATGCCTGAACCACTAGGCTACCGTAGCTTATATATTTTACTTACGCATATAATGACGTCCATTTCCCGGAGGGGTAATAAGCAGAGATCACGGACTTTTCACTTGCTACGATCTTGAAAATCCTTTCTTGCTTCATTCACTTTCATGACACCAATTAGTACGGAAAAAGTTCGACGAGGTCGTCCCCTTCCGAATATAAGTAACATCCAATTTTCCCTCATATACTCTTTGTTAATCTTCTTCAGCCCAGACGACTACGGAAGGTACGCCTCAATCTAACGCTCATAAACTCTTCATGTATTCAATAAAGACACCATTCACGCAGTGTTAATTGTTCTGGATCGTTATTTTTGAATTCATACCGACTTTGACCTTGCAGCCAGTTAACGAGTAATTAGTTTGGAGCGAGAATTGGCAGTGAACCCCATTATTTGGACAGTGAAGGGCAATTATACGGCAAGTACTTGAAGGCATCGTGTAGTATAGTGCCCTTTCAGTATGTATTTAGTGTTGTATTTAAGGTTTTCAGAACAGCACGGCTAGCACACGACCGCGCAAGAGCTGTTGCGCGTGAAAGATACTATCGGTCTCTTTCTTATTAAAACATTTAGATAGAGACGGGTAGTTTATGACCTATGCTAGCCATACTGACTTCGTGGCGACGGAGCTCCGCTTTGCGGGCTCCTATCTCTTCATAGTTTGGCCTTGGCTGAAGTAAGTGGGCATAACCTTTTAGGATTTTACACAAACAAGTTTCTGTCAAAAATTTCATTTTTGGTACAAGCTTTTATTTCCGACTGTACTTTTCTGCATACCATCATCAACTACTCATTGCGACGATTCTAAAGAGCCCAAACTAGATGGGGTTGTGTGTGTATTGCGGAGTTCCTATGGCCACCTTCCAGCTCCAGCATCAGATCAGCTCCATGTCATCATAAAATTGCATTGTCATGCGATATACATATGCATGCAAAATTTCAGCTCAATCGGAAACCGGGAAGTGAGTCAAATTTCAATTACTAAATTTGACCCAAGAAATAATCAATACATAGTATAAAACAAAGTCGCTTCCCGCTGTCTGTCTGTCTGTATGTATGCTTATATCTTTAAAACTAAGCAACGGATTTTGATGCGGTTTTTTTTAATAGATAGAGTGATTCAAGAGGAAATACATGCATGTATTATACATATAAACCCATGCGAAGCCGGCGCGGGTCGCTAGTTAAGAATAAAACAAACGGGGTGAGCTAAATAAAAGCTTGTAATAAATTAACGACTTTGTTAATGTTTAACAGAAGTAGGTAGTCCTAGTGCGTGGTACTAGTGTAGCAAATTCGATTGCCACAAATGGGTATTTTTAAAAATATGGACTTATACGCGAAACGATGCAAACTGAGCTAGGCTATATGCTGCAGTCACTGACCTTGATGGCTGAACGGGCTGGAGCTGGATCCTCTGGGTGTCTCCACGATACCAGGGTACGCGACGGCTGCTTCCTCGTTCCACTAAGTGTTTGATGTACAGTAACTGCCGGCCGGCTTTGCACTTAAAGTTTGCACTGTGAGGGTTAATATTGGACACCACAATTGAGAATTATATATGAACGATAAAGTTTTGATGTTACCACGTTGGCGATTCAAAGTGGAGTCTCGCCATTACTTGGGCATTCGCCGTCTCGCTTGCGCGCTACGGGCGCGGCTATTTTTCCTCTCTTTCGCGTGACTGCAGGCGCAAGTTAAGACGCTTACGTTAACCAATCAGAACGCATCGTGTATGAGTTTAGTGGCGTGAAAATTAAAGATGATTATTTGAATAGTGAACAACTAGTACGATTGTATAAATACGGTCAGCTTCATATACTTAGTTAGTAAGGTAGCCAAATATTTCGGTACACGTCTTTATAACTGTAAGAATAAGGGTGTTACAAAATATTTGGCTACTCTGGCTGCTACTAACTATATGACGCTGAGTGTACCTACGACTGCATACTGGTCCAGTTGTAAAACCATGCAATATTCCGACTAGAACTTAGCATTATCGCACAATGCAACTGCAGATCTAGTCGCCAGCTAGCATTATCAGCCCTACAATTCACAACCTATCCTCACCACAAATATATCTTGACCACTACGTTCATGGCAACTATCGGTAATCGGGGGGTAGACTATAATGGATGACCTAGGGTGTGTGGTAGATGTTGTGAATCGATACAGTATACACCGGTTGTTTCAAAAGCGTACAATGGGCGTATTATGCATGGCGAGCGCACGCGCAGTGCTGCCACAGAATGTTTTATACAGAAATATCTCTTTTAGCGTAGTTACTTAAAGTTTCCTCTCACTGGGAAGCCACTCAAAATATAAATAAAAATGTAAAGTACCTACCTAATTAGGCTAAACGAGAAGGGTTTTTAGAAAATTTTGTTGAATTTAAAATGTGTCAATAAGCGTACCTAAATGAGGTAAAAATCCCACTGTTTCAAGTGCTTTTAAATAAATAACATATTTGAACTTTATTGAAAAAATAACTTCCTAATAGGTTAGGTAAACATCCGAGTGCTTGACGCTGTACTATTTAGTATATGGCATGGGCACTCTATGTCAAAGGGGCATGGCTTAAATTCGAATGAAGAAAAATCCTCTTAGTTCGAATTTAACCATATTGCTTTGACATGTGCCCATGCCATATACCAGTACAGCGTCGAGAACTCGGAAGTCGACCTTACACAATTACTTCGCCCTAGAGATAAAAATCTGTCGCTCAATTCTGGATTTCATACCGACTTTTTGTTTTACAACATGGCATTTTATTCAAATATCGCAAGTTGCATAAGGGAGAATGAGCACAGCATATATCCAGCAATAGTTAACTTGAGACACGAGCGTGTACTAACGTTATATGAACGAGGTCTCAAGTTAAACACTCTTGCAGGTTTATTTTATCGTATGGCATTTAAAACAGAAACATAATAACTATAAATTAATTCTAAGGTTTGTCAGCCACTTCATGGCCTTGCCGCCAAGGGTTATAAGGTCTTCTGGGGGTCCGTCGGCGTAGCGCGTTTTGGGGCAATCCTCGATTATATGGCGAATCGTTTGTTCTTTGGCACCGCACGAGCAAGTTGGGGATTCCGCCCATCCGCAACGGTGTTTATAGTGAGCGCAGCGACCGTGGCCAGTACGCAGTCGGTTGATGTTACCTAGACCAGTCCCGTCTTGGGAGATCGAACCATTCTATACAGGAGCCTGGTGTAATAGTGGATCCCAATTCTCCTACCATCTTGGAGTTCCACGACTGCGGCCACTCTAGCTTCAGATCGAAAATTTGGGCTGACCGGCTTCTGGAAATGCTGCACGGGGCGTTCCTGGACTTAAGGCGTTCAGTAGCGGGATTCATAAACTCCGCATGCATCGGAAGGCTCGGGTTCTTCTGGAACTTCGCTACTCTTGCAGGTTATATCGAGCTAATATAAATGAGCGACCGAGACATTATTTTTGGGGCTACAGTCACCTTAAGCGAGAACGTACCAAACCAATTAATACAACTCATATATATTACGCCCGTGTGTAATGATCCTCAAGCCAAATAGCCTAGCATCAGTATGTGTAACAATATGCTCTTTCTGTATTAAGTTCCGTAAGTGGAGACGTTATATGGTATTAGCTCAGTAGAGGCCGCGCAACCGGGTCACGGGCGGCGGCGCCCGCGCATCTATGTCGCGGAATACGTGCCCACGGTACTACACTACTTACATGCAGCCTGTATGTTCAATATTACCTAAAATTTTAACCATTAGTAGCTTTTAGTACTATCATCATCATCATATCAGCCGAAAGACGTCCACTGCTGATCATAGGCCTCCCCCAAAGAGTTCCAAAGTGACCGGTCCTGCGCCACCCGCATCCAGCGGACTCCCGCGACCTTTACCAGGTCATCAGTCCACCTTGTGGGAGGCCTACCAACGCCGCGCCTTCCGGTACGTGGTCGCCACTCGATAACCTTTCCGCCCCAACGGCCATCAGTTCTACGTGCAATGTGCCCCACCCACTGCCACTTCTCGTATAGTTGAGATTATTTAATGTGGGCAACTTTTTATAAAACTGTCACTGCAATTGGAACCTTCTACCTTGGACGGCAGAGTTACTTTTTGAATGTAGGTACTACTTTGATGCAATTCGGCCAACTCTAATAATCTCAAGTATACATGTCTTATGCTTAGTGTCCGACCGAAGGTTCGGTTTCGGTATCGGTTGCGGCCAGTTTCGGCCAAAAAATCATGTTTCGGCCGTAGTTTCGGTTCCGGCCAAAAAACGGCCGAACCTTTCGGCCGGGCCGAAACTTACGAAACGGTACTTCGGGTCGCGTTCGGCTAACTACGCGTGCGCTCGTGACAACCGGCAATATGGTAGCTCGCCGGCCACACCGGCTCAGTGAAGTGACGCTTTGTGTGCTTGTTCCCGGAATTATGGTAACTTGTAGTAAACCTTGTTTTATTTTATACAACATTGACGAGTTTCAGGTGTTACATTGTTAATATGTGTATAAAAGCGGTTTTACGTCATTTTTTCAACGATTTTAACAAGTCTACAAAATGTTCGGTTTCGGCCGAAACTAGAGCCAAAGCCGAACCTTCGGTTTCGGTTTCGGCAAAAAAAAAAGTTTCGGTCGGACATTACTTATGCTTATTTGCCAGTATCGTAATATTAAGCAATTTTAGACTGTGTTTACCGCGTTTTTCCTAAGTACCTTGGGCCCTTGGCCTTCATTGGAACCGGTCCTCACATTAGCGGTCATCATTAGATAAGTGTATTTGCCACACCGCTCGTTAGTTAACTATTATCAAACATCGGTCGTTGACATCGTTCAAAATTATACAAAACGCTAGGATGTGAACTAACTAAAAGGTATACCTATTTTTCTTAACCTTTTAACCGCCCCCGAACATCATATCGCAATTTTCAACTCTAAGAGTATCATTATAAATCAAGAAGGTGTAGTTTACACTGTCACTTTGTCTGGTATATCAGACGATGGCGGATAACGGGTTAGTTGGCGAGTTAAAAACAATTGAACTCGACAATTAAGTAAAATGCTGATTCCAGTTTTCACAGGAATTACAAAAAGCATTCTTCCTTCTGTTGTGCAACTTGTGCTAGGATTGGTACCTAAATAAATCATCGTTTTTTATTTTAGGTAACCACAATAAAACTAAACACCAATAATGCGCGCAAACGTGGTTATGCAGTGCCACAAAATTCCATAGTGTTCAAAATTCACTGGGTAAAGTCAGATTCGACATATTTTTCTTTAACCTTAAATTCCCGCGTATTTATGTCCTGAAACATTGCCAGCTTATAGTGCTTATCAATAGACATATTTCAAACATGCTCCCTAAAGGATACCAGTCAATACCAGTCAGCGTATCAGAAACCTCTAAAGATACTATTTAATTAGAGCTGAACGATATTCACAGCACTCACCTACTCGACCCAAACCAGTATATCTGACCTCCGATTTCCGATAGTTGTTAAGAATCTAGAGCTCAAGGTATTGTGGGTTTTGGTGAGATTAGTCGAGACAGGTTATTAATCAGATGGCAGACGAAGCGTTCACTTTCAAAGGAGATAGCAGAAGGTTATCATGCGGAGATGTCGGGAGCAATATTCTGCTGGTGGTTGATTTACAGCGGTTTAAGTTTTTTTGACGCTTGAATTTAAAAAAAAAAGTAGAGTAGGTACTATCGGCCAAAGCCAAGGCCAACTCCAGGCAAAATACGGTTTTGATAAACATTAATTTATAATAGCGTTTTTTTTCTTTATATAATTTTAAAACATTGATCTAAGATGCTTTATTCAAGAATCCAACAAACTTTCCGTCCGGAAGTATTTATATAGATTTAAAAAAAGAATGAATTGTTTTTTTTTATTATTTATCTTGAATATTATAGAGCAAATGTAAATAAACCAAAATAAAGATAAAACCATTTATTAATATTTTTTCTGACTTTTCAGAAGCTAGTCAAGTTATCATTTTTTTGATGTCTGAAATTTTGTTGGATTTTGTCACTAAGTAACTATTTAATTGATAATATATCCATTATATAAAAAAAATCTGCTATTGTAAATTATTTCCAAATTTGACATATTTTCCAAACAAGCTGTCAGTTCATTGCCTGGACAGTCGACCACCTTAAAGGCGCATTTTGGTTCCAGCCGTATAGCATTGCAAGCGATTCTGTTTTGAATCTGGTCGACTCTGGCTTTGGCCGATGGTACAGTCAAAGAATTTAATTTCCTACCCATTTAGGATTTCAAAGTGACACTGTAAATAAAATCATAAGAAGTCTCTTACGTTTTGATTGATTACGTCACTTTGACAAAGTCCAAAGTGGGTAGGAAATTAAATTCTTTGACCGTACATAAAATAGCATAGGTACAGTGGTTGTAGCTGTTGAATTTGAATAAGGAGAATACAAAATTTAGAGTATTTTATGGTCTAACTCTAAGGTACTTAAAGCACGTCAAATGGAAGTTGTAGGTATGTCTCTATGTAGTAAGTAGTACTATCTGACATGATACCAATCACGATTATAATTACTTTTTCATCTACCGACCCCTTTATATCGCGTTGTAAAGTATGAGATACTTACCCAATGGGGAACTTGCATGGAACTTAAATTTCGAATAAATTGCACTTAATCGATGCGGATATACGTAGAGATATCATACAAAACGAAATAAAAAGAAAAAAACTATTGTATTAGTTTTATCTCACGTTAAAATGACGAAATAGTATTTTTCACAATCGTGTTATAATAGAGAGCTTTTTAGTCGAGTACCGTAGTACGAAGCTTGCTGAGTGGCCTAAGTAAGGTACGAGATTAAAAAGCTTGATTATAACACTATTGTGAACAATACTTTTTGTACGAGTTCATTAAAATTAATTTTCTACGAGTCAACTGAACTAATTAAACAAACTCGATACTGTTGAAACGAAGTGCAGCTCATCGCTCGTACGCTTGTTGATATCTTAAAAGACATCAACGAGCGTACGACATCAAAGCGATTCTATTGGTCCAATTCATTACAGTTGAGTAAAGCAGCCACGTGATTGGTCGAATTTATTTTAGTTGTCTGGAGCGTATCGAAAAGTAGTTATTTCGATTGTTTCGACAGTAACATGGACTACAACTATGAAAAGAGTGACGTTGCAGTATTCTCTATGAAATCTTAATACACATATTTTAATCGTCGAGTACAAAAAAATAATTATAATTTTTTCGATAAAATAACATAACAGTTACACAGAATATTGAATTACAAATGATAAATTGTTCGACAAGTATAGACTTAAACGCACATTTTGTGGAGATAATTGCAAATTAATGACTTACTCCATAGTAAACGCACCGAGAATATATGCAGTGACGTCATAGCATAAGCCCGTTTAGTATAGAGCGTTTTCGGGGGGTGCCGGCGCGTGCAGATTTCAAATGCATATAACATCAGAAAAATTAATCATAAGAAAGTTTTAATGCTACAATTGTTTTAATGCTGGATTATACTTTTGATTTTCGTAATAAAATAAAAACATGCAAGTTCCCTATTACTGACGCACTTATTCCATTTTTTTACAACATTTTGTTTTGCTCTACTTTTCACAGATGACGTTAGAGTTGCAGTTTTTTTTGCGAAGGGTTAACTGAACATATGTATAAAAAAATATATGGACCTGCTATATATATACGCACTACACACATTTATACAATACAATACGAGTTTTACTTCTTATTCTATAATCTCAAATAAGTACCCCTTTTTTTCCTATTTTAATTACCAAAAAAATAAAAGTTAAAGTGATTTATTCTTCAATTTAGGCATATTACATGCACCTATGTATGAATGTCGATAAACTACCACCAAAGACTCGTCATAGGGTTCGTCAAAGGTCATTGAAAGGTGTATCAAACATGTAAATGTTAACAGAAATACCTTTTGTGATAACTAACCTCACCTAACCCACTCAACGGAAAAAAGGAAGACCGGACCGCCATTGGAAACGACGATGGAATAGGATAGTAATGACGTGATTACGTATTCGAGATGCGCCCGAGTTCGCTACACCCCAGTGTTATTGGCTACGCGATAATGCGGCTCACCCCGCCGGTCACCCGTTACGAAACTAGACCTCTACCTACGCTTAATTGCCACGCATCGCGGTGCCAAGGTATAATTGTGGATGAGCGTTGAGGTGAGCTTTAAACAAGTTACAGAATGGGGGGGCTGTTCACGACCAGTTTCCACACACTTCAGTCAGACTTAGTAAAACTTTGCCTCCGAGATTTGTGTAATAATAACTATGCGTCACAGGTCACACAAATTTGCACAATTTGTGGTCATGGGTATGAAATAGTCTAAGTATTTCTTATTATTAGAAAAATCGTGCTTTAATCGACTGGCGATTTCAAGAAAAACATGTAGGTACATAATGGATGCGGGTGGCGCAGGACCGGTCATTGTGGCACTCTGTGGGGGAGGCCTATGTCCAGCAGTGGACGTCTTTCGGCTGCTATGATCATGATGGTGATAAAGTACAATATATGTGAGTAAAACTAGTACAATATTTCTCATTGATACTCTAGTCTAGATAAACGAAGAAATGTCTACTTATAGACGGACTTGTCCGTTAAAATTCTAATGTACAGTCGCCATCACATAGGTACAATATAGGTGTTCAAAAATATCGGCACATGCACCCTAATGCCTTGAAAATAGAGGTGTGTTCCGATGTTTGTGACGTGCTTGTTTGCTCCGATGTATGTGATGGCGACTGTACAACCAGTAATATCGAACGAGGTAATGTTACCTATAAACAACAAGGTATAGAAATAAAGGAACAAGGTATAGAATGTGAGGTAATCTCATCTACAAGGGATAGAATGGAGTCTCGTCTGCCAACAAACCGCATGTGGTTTTTTTTTTGGTTTGGCAGAAGTTTGTAATAAATTAAAGTTTTTTTTTTAAAACCAATATACAATTATTATCATTGTCATTATTTAACAGTAATATAATCTTGTCATAGTAAGACGGGTTTAATTTTAACCAGTCAATGAATCGTCGTTAAATCTCACAATTTATCCCAAACCCATTATACACTTTAATAACTATACTTTTTTTTTTATTGTGCAAGATATAAGCCAATTCAACTGAGACAGTAAGTAAGCATTGTGAATATCCCTTTCGAAATTCGATCCTTTCGTCCTTTTCAACAATGGAATAGTGACAAAGTCGTTCCGATTTAGAACGCGACGCTGATGATATCGCGTCACGTCGGCGATATCGCGGCGATCTCACGTGCGTACTCAGAATAGGCCGCGGACGCTATTCCTACTTCACATGTTTAATGCGTTTCCTGATAACGGAGTTATTTTTCGTTTCGTCGACTTGGTAAAGGCGTGAGCGAGGTATTCGTGTTCGCGAAATCATTAATTGCGTTGGTACCAAACTAGTGCCTATTTAATTTCAGCAAACATCTCGTCTCTTTGCACTCGGAAATGAGATAAGACCGAGTTTTGCTCGCAAATGCGGCGATACATAGTTCAGTCATTATAGATTTTGACCCGTGAATAATTAGTTCTTGGATTTTTTTTTTCGTAGCTCCCTCGGGGGGGGTCACTGGGAGTGTAAATTCAAAAAGTAGACTTAATCAGGCTCCTGCGTATATTCGAAAAACGGCTTTTCTTGAATAATTCGGCCATTTTTGATTTTACAGTAAAACCGTGAGGACAAAAATTGTAGGAAATTAGATTTTTTACAAGTTTGGTCCTCACAGTTTTTCTTCTAGGATCGATATTTTGGAAATTAAATTTGAAAAAAGCAACAAATTCAAAATCATTTCATCATCTTGTTTATTTTCAACTTTACGGCATAATAAAGAGGACTAAACTTGTAGAGAATCAAAGTCTGAACAATTTTATTTCCCACCTTTTTTGTCGCTTTTTTCAAATTTAATTTCCAAAATATCGATCCTAGAAGAAAAATGGTGAGGACCAAACTTGTAGAGAATCAAATCTCCTACAATTTTTGTCATATCAAAAATAGCCGAGTTATTCAAGAAAAACCATTTTTCGAATATACGCAGGAGCCTGATTCACTCGACTTTTTGAATTTACACTCCAAGTGACCCCCCCGAGGGACCTACGAAAAAAAAATCCAAGAACTAATTATTCACGGGTAGGGTCGGTTTTTTGGATATAATGACTGAACTAACACCCGATTTGTAAAGTAGGTACTTATTTTGTGGAATATAAATTTTACAGACTTGTAAACATATGTGTGAGCTAGGTGCTAACACACCACCCTCAAATAGTAAAACTTCCAAATATAGTAAGGTTTAGTGCAATGTATGGTTTTTGGGTCGTCGGTAAAAAGAATTTACACTCAAGAGCAAAAGTTTCGGGTCACCCTAAATTAAATAACCGCAATAGGTTTTTTAATATATTTTACACTAGTCTTATTTACATAATATACTATTCTTTGTAATACCCAAATGTATTAGCAATTTCCGGGATCCTATCATAAAAATATCAACGTCCAAAAATGACGATTTTTGCGATATCTCGCTCCGTTAACGTTGTTGTAACGAGTCCGATTTAAACCTGGTAACGAGTTTATTTTTTTCTTTTATTTCCGCAGTTTAGATGTAAAATTTAATAAAGAACATGACAGGATTAAAAAACTTTACAACCTTGCACTATTTTTGGAGATATGACAGTATTTCACCGACCCGAAACTTTTGCTCTTGAGTGTAGTTTGTTGTGCCTACCCGAATAATAGCTGCCACGGATCCCTACCTAGTGCGACCCAATAATCCAACCACGTTTCTTTCTCTCCCTTAAAAAGAGTCAGAGGTATACATAGATTACTTGTGAAACAAAGACAATTTTGGTGACATCTCTGTCCATAAACTTCGACCTACAGATGCGCTTCCAATAACTGACCACCACATTGTGTCCCGGCTTCATTAGAAAAGAAAAAAATTACGCCGCCTTTTATCTGCCACCCCGACAATAGCAAAAATACTAATTTGGGGCCGGAAACACATGCGCGACACATGCGCCCCTTTTTTTAACTTCTTTCCGAAACGCTGCGCCAGCGCATCGGTGACTTATAACAAGAAAGTCTTAAGTGATACGCTACCGACAATTGAGCACTTGTAATATGAATCTTATTGTAAGGAAGTTAGGTCTATGATTGGTTGGACTGGTGTCGCCTTGGATGACGGGGTGGCATTAGGGATGGCGTTGGATGTTTCTGTGAATTTCGTCCTTATATTAGTTAACGACTGACGTTATGAAACTTTAAAGAAGTAGGTACTAAGTTTACTTAAGAGCCCGTTCACGTGCTCACTAGCACCACTGATAAATAATTGAGATTATTTAAATTTAACAATAGATATTTAAAATAAGTAGGCCTCTTCACACCGTATTTTGAATCGATAGTTTGAGTCACGGGGAAGGACATAAATTTTATCCTGGAGATCTTCCCCTGAGGGGGTGAAAAAGTTTTTCGTGATAAAGTTATTCATGGTAAAATTATTTGTGATAAAGTTTTCGTGATAAAGTCGTTCGTGATACACTAGCGCCGTGTAAATGAATACTGATGAATGTACAATGTACTTGTAATTTTACAACCGAACATTTTATCGAAGTCAACAGAATAAGAAGAAAAACCAACGCATATGCACACTCATCGTCATCGACCATGACCGAAAAAAAGCACATCCCTGGCATCCTTTCTGGTTGATTTATGGTCTGAAATCGGCTTTTTCGTCGAGAGGTCATTAACTAACAAGTGGTGTCTATACTCTAATGGCGCAGATAAGTAACGTGCTCTACCATTTGCGGTGCAGCTGGGTTTTATTGATTGTTGATTGAGGCTATTGACTGTGGTTTATGGAACTAGAGCTATCTGCTTTAAAAAGATTGTGGGGAAGTTGTTTTTACAAGCTTTCTATTAACTTGCAATGTATGTACCTAACTTTATAACTAACTATGTTTGTTCGGGTGGAATCTTGCAACTCAATTTTGAAACAGATATCTCCAACCGATCTTGGGTAAAGGTACAGTTTGGATGACAATTCAATATTATGGTACCATCAAGCTGATCTGATGATGGAGACAGAAGGTGGCCATGGGAATTTAGTACTTAACCGACGTAACCTCCGTTGAGTTTGAGCTCGTTAGAATCTTCTCAATGAGTAAGTAGTTGATGACGGTATACAGAAAAGTAGTCGTTAATAAAAGCATGTAAATACCAAAAATGAAAATTCTGACAGAAACTTAGGTATAACTTAGAAAAGCTTACGGCCCGCCTGGCCCCAATTTCACCAACTTGACAATTGTCACCTGACACTGACAATTCGCCATACATTGCTTGCTCTACAAGTTAAGGTGGTCGCTAGGTTACTTGTGGAACCAGCAATGTACGGAGAATTGTCGTTGTCAGGTGACAATTGTCAAGTTGGTAAAATAGCGGACTGGTGGTAAGCCGTTACCGTAGCCTATGAACGCCTAAAGCTCCGGAGCCACATGCGCTTTGCCTTTTGCTTTTGTAATTTTCACTATGACATTTATTCTTAATTATTTGTTTTAAAATAATTGTATAAGTATTAATTGCCCCTAATATGATAATGGACATGAGTCTGAAATAAATAATTGAATTTGATTTTGAAAAATTGGAATTTGCCGTCCACACTTTGTTAATTGGAAAGTGATGGGTAAAATCTATCATTTGCAAATGTTTTGCAGCACTTATATTCCGTCGGAGTACCTACCTAATGTTTTGTGTAGGTTCTAAATGCGAGTGAAAGCATAGATTTGGAAAACCTCATCCATTTCTTAATTGCACTCAGCGATGTCTCAAAACAATCAAATTACTTAACATATTTTTTCTTACATAGGTACTTAAATAGGTACACATTATAGAAAAGATTAAAAATATGTTTCCTATTCGACACATAACTAGGAATACCTATGTAAGGTGTAATGTGTATAAGTTGAATGGGTACATAGGTGTTCATTAATTACAAACATATCTGTACGACACACTGTATTTTGGAGTTTTGTTTTATTCAGATAATTATCTATAAAATGTTTTCGACTATGCCTATATTCTCTAGGCGCCTAAGATACTCCATAAGACTCCAATATTATTAACAGATCAGACCCTAAACGTGACCTAACCAGTATTTTGACTAACAAAGTTGGAAAAGTAACCTTGACACTAAAATATTGTCAGTCGGTTATTGTGGAATGACTTACAATTTGCATAAGTAGTTGATAATATCGTTGTGAATGTATTTTAGTCCACCTAGGTATCACTATCTGACATTTCTTATATTAATGCGCACGGGGTCAAGGCGGGGTCAACATGCTTATAAATTGGTATAAAAATATGCGTATTATGCTTATCGTAAAAACGCAATAACTAAGTAATGGAAATGCGTATTTTTAACCCCCGGGCCCCGACGGAAAAAGAGGGGTGGTATATGTCTGTGTGTCTGTCTGTCTGTGTGTCTGTGTTTCTGTCTGTCTCTCTGTGTGTGTGTGTGTGTGTTTGTCTGTCCGTGGCATCGTAGCTCCTAAACGAATGGATTTGAATGCGGTTTTTTTATCCGAAAGCTGACGTGATGGAGATGGTTCTTAGCTACGTTTCAACAAAATCGGTTCAGCCGTTTTTGAGATATTGAACTTTGAAATGAAAATGTCGGGGGTTTTCAACTATTCTAAGTTGTAGTAATTCCTACTTCTCTCACCTAAGGCCACGTTTAGGGACAGGCGAACCGTAAGGCGGCGCGGGCATTGCGTCGTAAGTCGTCTAAACACACACACATATTATGTTGTTATAGTTGAGACTAATTGACGACCGCTTTAGCCTAGTTGGTAGTGACCCTGCCTACGAAGCAAGAGGTCCTGGGTTCGAATCCCGGTAAGGGCATTTATTTGTGTGATGAGCACTAATATTTGTTCCTGAGTCATGGATGCTTTCTATGTGTTTATCTTCGTCTAGTACCCATAGTACAAGCTTTGCTTAGTTTGGGACTAGGTCGATTATTTATTTATTATTATTTAATTATTGTGGCCCGACTGTATAAAACTGTTATTGGAATTGGAAACTTATTTATTAGTAGGTAGATTCTTTTTTAATGGACTAAGTACTTTGATGCAATTGTACGGAACCCTCGGTGCGCAACTCCGACTCGGACTTCTCCGGTTTTTTTTTTATACCGGAATGACACTTATACCAGCTATCCTTATGCCTACACAAACTACCGGTCTTGCAGATAACATCAGAGTATAAAATAATCATTAACGTCTCAGTCGCAAATCAATTTGCAAGCTGGCAGCGAAATCATACCAACTGGGCGATGATGTCAGCGACCGCGTAAATCGATGGTCGCCGCGAACATAAAACATACATTTACATTGCCCACACAAGTCAATGACGAAGAATTAACACCTATGACGGATCTCAAAGGTTGCCAAGGACATAACCTTTGAGATCCACTTTTGCCCGACTACGGCAGAGCCGAAACGAAAGGATATGACGTTTTTAGCAGTCTATAAGTTTGTATGTATGTGTGTTCCACCGTAGCGCTTAAGATACTGTACCGATTTTGATAAATAATGCTACCTTTTGTATGAAATAAGGTTCTGTCAAAAATTTTATTTTTGGTACAAGCTTTTATTGAGACGATTCTAACGAGCCCAAACTCAACGGGGTTACGTCTGTTAAGTCCTGAATTTCCATGGCTACCTTCTGTCTCCATCATCAGATCAGCTCGATGGTACCATTAATATTGAATTGTCATCCAAACTATACTTAAACCCAAAATTTCAGCTCAATCGGTTCAAGATATCTGCTTCAAAATTGAGTTGCAAGATTCCACCCGAACATACATACTCGTAGTTAGTTACAATGCATTGCAAGTTACATAAAAGCTTGTTAAAAAAAACTTCTTCTTTTAAGGATAAGTTCGCCTTTATAGTAATCTTATGTGACATGTATTATACACAATATAATAAGTTAAAGAAGATGAGACATTATTGCATTATCATCGGACCTACATATGCCTGGAAAATTTTAAAGAATAAGTGGAGTTTGAAGACACAGTCTCGCGGTACTTGCTGAAGACTACCCGAATTTCAGGGAATTCTCCTGCTTTACAGGGTATTTTATAACTCGTACTTGAGGGCTTCACTATTTTTTTTTCAGCTTTACGTGTCAATTTTTTACCCAAAAATGTTATGATTCTTAGCGCGTCTGTTAGCATGTACCTAAGCTATGTTATATAACTTAGGTATATATGTTAGCTAACAAATGTAACACTATAGAAAAAAAAACATCACAATTTCTTCTGCAATTAAAAATAGTTATTTTTAAAACTTTTAGTTTTTAAGGATTATAGAGCTGGAAAGACGTCCACTGCTGGACATAGGCCTCCCCCAAAGAGTGCCACAATGGCCAGTCCTGCGCCACCCGCATCCAGCGGACTCCCGCGACCTTTACCAGGTGATCATTCCACCTTGATGATGATGATAGAGCTGGAAAATTCGTTACACTAAAAACATACTAGTACTAAGTAAAATAGGTGCCCAGTGTACCCACTAAATATTAGTATGATATATAAAAATACTTACATTTTCTTGCCTTGGTCGACATGCGCCTGCACAGTAAATCCAAACATAGAGTCAGCGCTACCCTTATATACCACCCTTGACGGTATGTCCACATTAAACCCTAGCGCACCTACAACGCACAATAAAACACAAAATAACACCGCCATTGTCGATAAAAAAACACAGCACAGCACTTAAAAAACACTATTTTCAGTTTAAACTCGTCCTCATGTTTCGTTCGTATTCGAATTCGAAGTGTCGGACCGCGGGGCGACGTGCGTTCTGCCCGGCGATCGCGGTGCAACTGACTGACTACGAACGAGCTAACTGTGGCTGAATGGGACCGATGAGGTAAGTCTGAAAATGAAAAACAGCGCGCGTTTTCTTGGAGATATGACCGAGTTCGTATTTTTGTGCGCTATTCATGAGTTTGTTTACAATACGGGTGCCCTTGAAGTGACGAATTCGTATTATAAGGCGCTTACCGGCACAAAAATGGCAAAACCTGGTTGGTGGCTTTAATACAGCGATAATCGATAAGGTACATTTTTTCATACACTTGAACTATAGTTTTCGTTTAATCAAGTTGTTAATTAAGTTAACAAGACGTTCGTTAATTTTATCAACGCGGAGTTTCGGCGTCATTTTGATAAAAGTTAATAAGCATTTTGTTAAAAATACGGTAGGTAGGTAACAAATTGCTTCGAAGGTTTTTTCCAAACTCGTTTCGTATATAGTGAATAAGTATCAGTTAGTGTTAATTAAAAATAATTAATGTAGAGGGTTAGATATAAATCAAAACTACATATGTTCGTCTTGGCATTTAATAACAAATTGTTTGGATAACATAGATCACATTAAATATTCATTATAAAAAAATAACAAACCATGTTATGTAAATACTGAGTTTATTCTTACATTAAAGCTGCGACCGATAAAGAGGGCTAAAACACACATATTTCAATGACAACTTTAAAAGTTACCTTGCATCTTCATCACAGTGTTTTTTGACCCAAAAAAGTGACATTCTCTTTTTATTAGACAAATCTATTGCTTGTATCGCTACAAATGCGAGACAAGATGTCCCGTGTGCCGATTTTCAATATTTTTTCTATTATATTTTTTATGTTTGTGTGACCTGGTCACGAATCATCATCATTCATCAATCATCATCATCATATCAGCCGAAAGACTCCCGCGGGAATCAGTCATATTAAAATATCATGAAAACCACTAAAATAAGTGAGTGCTAAACGTGCCGGCAACGCGTGTGCTCATGTTTAAGAACCGCAAATTAACTTAAAAAACATGAGTGACCCGTTTTCATTATATTTTAATATGTCACTTTGCATCATTCAATCACTCTTTACCAGTCGCAGTATTGCCATTTACAAAATAACCCTAGGCTCACTATTGCGGCTAGGCCACGACTTCAAGCCGCGGCGGAAGCGGTTCACCAATATGTGGGAGCGAGAGAACGTAGCGCGGCCTCTCACTCCCACATGTACCGTCAAATATGCCTACTTTGCCACCAGCGGGAACTTTGCCCCAAAAAGCAAATTTTAACCAAATCTGGTAATAAATAAATAATATAAATAAATAAATATTACGGGACAATCTTACACAAATCAACCTAGGCCCACGGTAAGCTCAGTAAGGCTTGTGTTGTGGGTACTTGGCGACGATATATATAATAGATAAATACATATAGATACTTATATACATATATAACATCCATAACTCAGGAACAAATATTCGTGATAAACACACAAATAAATGCCCTGACCGGGATTCGAACCCGGGACCTCCAGCTTCGTAGGCAGAGTCACTACCAACTGGGCTACGGAGGTCGTTAATACGAACGAAAACATAGCATATTAGGGCAAACCTTATTTATTTTGTAGAAACTAAACTAGATTATATTTATGACTTTACTTTGAGTCATACATGTCTTTAACTTCAGCCAGGAGCTTGCAGCAAATTGTGGAATGTGAGGTCTACATGTCCGTACGGTAAATATTTAAACAACTTCTTCTTTCTCGTCTAGTACCCATAGTATAAGCTTTGCTTAGTTTGGGACTAGGCCGATTTGTGTAAGATTGTCCCCAATTTTTTTTTTTTTTATTTTAACTTAGGTAACATTACCCATCCGTATTGTGTAAAACTTTTCGTAGTTAAGACCAAGATATTCAAACGGACGCCATGTTTGCCCAAAATTTTGGACTGAGTCTTGTCTCAACGTCATAAGAGCTATAGTTGCGTCAATAACTCGACAGTGGCAATGTTGGCAAAAGTCGAGATAAAAAGTTATCTACCCGTTAGTTAGTTACCCGCGATCAAATTCGATAAAAATTTGGAATAGATGTTGATTAAAAAATATTTCTACTCATGACAACGACTGATTCGTTAAGCAAAAAAAAATTATCCTACCATATAAAAAATATGAATATTCGTGTTTTTCCGACAAAAGTAGGCATGCTTGACGGTACATGTAGGAGTGAGAGGCCGCGCTACGATCTCTCGCTCCCACATAACAGTGAACCGCTGCCGCCGCCGCCGCTCGTAGTAGTGGCCGAACCCTTATGATTATAATAGGAATAAACATATATATGTACATGTATTATCCACTATTGAAGAATGTTTAATATAAATTACGATTCTGAATTCATATAAATTAAAGTAATTCCCAATATTTCGTATATTTTATTACAAATCTCATTAAGAGTCTCCAGCAAGCTCGGCCGAATTTCGCCTAGGGTCATTTCGCCGGTTACGCGACCACCTTCGGTTAGCGACCACTTGAAGAACATGTTTTTTTCAATTGAAGATAACATAAATTCTACAGAGCCTATTGAAACAGTCAGCCGCATGCCTTATTGTTTGTATTTATGGAATAGGAATTTACAAAAAAAAACGACTAAATATGCTTTCAGTTCACCAAGTCAGTTAAGTGGTCGCTAATTGCTGTGTCGATACAAACCCGATAGGGTTTAACGACACTGTTAGATTTAACCAAATGTATTTTCTTTTATATATGTAATAAAAAAAAAAAAAAAAAAAAAAAAAACCGGCATATGAAATTAGGTGGTCGCCAACCGGCGAAATGACCCTACCTACGTGTTGGATTGTACTTGTAACGAAACTTTGCATATACAATATACAATGACATGAGGTATATCTATGTCTGTAATTAGTTTATATGGCTCCAGATTATAAAACAAACAAAATACAGCAAGAACAAGTTTTGTATGAATAACTTAAATTCGCTGTATTTTTTTTACTATGGTATCTGAAGCTATATAAACTAATTACGTACCTGGATGGTACTTAACTTATTCTAAGTACAAAGATTCAGAGCAAACTAGCTAGTCGTATTAAAATGAGATGAACTCTTAATATAATTTAGATCGTGTTCCAATAATTTATAAGCGCACATAAGAAAATCATAAATTTAATAGGTAACAATAACAAGTTGGTACTCAAAGTGTATTTTTTTTACTTACAGAAAAAATAATAAGTCGCTCGTGTAAGTTGAAATGACGCATTCTTTACTGGTTTCGAAAAAAGCGTCATTTCAACTTATGAGTCTACCACACCGACAAAATACGGTAACTAACTACGTTATCGCAGAAAATACTCATTGCCTATATCACACACGGGTGTAGGTAAATTACGGTGTGGTCGGATCTTTAGACGAATTCTTAGATTTAATAATATTTTTAAATTGACATGTTTTATCATCTCTGGATTTCAATACAAAATACAATTAACGAAAAATACGTCAACATCTTGTCCTTTATATCAATCATGCGATTATGTGTACATAATAAATTTTAAAATTTTAATGTAATGTTTGATTTAACTTTGTGCTTCGATTTTAATTGTATCATTGTATAATTGTAATGAATTTAAATTAATTTTATTTTTTTATTTTTATTAATTAATGTATAATTTATAACTTTTTATCTAACTTAATGACATGTAAACCGGTTTTATGAATAAAGTGAATATGAATATGTATAATGTATAAATGTCTAACACGATTTCGTCAGGTAGTCCTAGCAATAATGTGAATATATCACGTTTATATGAGTATTACCTACTATTTTATATTTGGTCTCCAATAAATTCAAAGGGCCAATCAACTTTTTCTTGATCTCGTAAGCCAAGTGAACAGAATTTCTTTAAAAAATGGTGATAAAAAAACACCACTAACATGTATAGCTTTATACTTGACACATATTTGGTGGAAAATGACCCATAAAATCATTAATTTTAAATTGCTTCAAAGAAAGACAAGAAAAAGTTTATTGACTCCATATAATCAGCCTCGAGAGTTACTAGGCATTATACCTATCTTGTCATATATACTTATTATATTAGGCATAAATAAATAAAAAAGGTATCATTACGTCATTGCGACGCAATAGTAAAATGTTGACCGACATCTAAGGCAAAAGTACAATGGGGAATGGATGAAAATTTTAGAAGTGCCTTATAATTTTTTTAGTAATAGGAATAACCTTCCTTAGCACCAGAAAAAAGTTGCAGACTTGTCAGCTGCGTCAATTATTTTTGAAAAATATAAACAGTTTCCTCACTTCCATTTTGTGGTTAGGACGGCGAATGAGACACTTTCCTTGATCCGTCTCATATTACAAAAAATATTTTAAATATCTGACCCTGGCAATGACAAAATTAGCTGCTGCAGCTGTCAATATCATTTCCAGTGTCCGTTTACTACGGATTTTTAAGATATATATTTTTGGAATATGAGACGGATCAAGCAAAGTGTCTTATCCGCCGTCCTAAACCCAAAACGTAAGTGAGGAAACAATATATATTTTTCAAAAAAAATTGACGCAACTGAAAAGTTTGCAACTTTTTTCTGGTGCTAACTGCTAAGGAACGTTATCTATCACCAAAAAAATAATCAGGAACTTCTTAAATTTCCATCCATTCCCAATTGTATGTATGTAGGTACCTTATTTAAACTGTCACATGTTCGTTTTTAAGTCAATTATGATACCGTAAAAACAACCTAATTACAAACCGGTTAAGTTAAATTTCGCTTAAACGCATCATCACTATACGATCTAGCGAAAATTATCCCCGGCAACGTCTAGTGTCTACACTAGCCTCGACTAAGTCCCTAAGACTTACGTTACGAGATTCAACAATGAATCTTATGCAGTCTGCTTTTGGTTCGTTTTAGAATAAATGCTTGCGCTATGATTTGGAGAACTTGAATACTCCAGGGGTGCTCTTCTTTTGAGGTTTATTCTCCGCTACCTAGAAATATTTCAGTGTTAGGTACTTAGGTACAGGTTGATAGAAGAAGATTAAGAAAGTAAGAAGGAAAGAAAAACAATAAATAAAATAGTACATTGAGGGGCTTAAGTGGAATATTGCGAACAAGAGTCTATCAGAAGCCCGACGCCAAAGGCGGAGGGCTTTTAATGTCTCGAGTTTGGAATATTCTTACGCCCGTGTTATACACAATGTTTTTCATCATATTTGCGAGGAAATTAATAACTACAAAAAACAGAAAAATATATGTTTCATACAAGCGCACCAATCAAAAATTTACGAAATTGACAACTTCACTTCCAGATCAGTGCTAGTGGAGCGCGCAGCTTCAATATTTCAACCAATCACTGAGCATTATTCTTGCAGCGCGTGGCCTACTAGATTTGCTTAAACCAATACCAGACAAGCTCATTACTCCCTCGTTTCCTCGGTAATTATAAACTGAAATACTGGCCTTAACAGTTATTTAGTGAGTTAGGGAACACAGCCTTTTCTGTGAGTTAAATCCTCAATTGCGCAATTAGGAAATTTGTTTGAAAAGAAACCTGTTTTTCTTCAACTATTTTTAATCTTGTTTCACATATGCGTTTCATTGAAAGTTTTTTTTTGAAGTACACAGTATATTGCCAGTTTTTAGAACGATATTTATATACACTGCTAAATGTAAGAGTGAGTGTGCTAGCGAAATAAGTTGTTGTTAAGTAAACCTCAATATTTTTTTCGTTATTCAACATCAACATGTTTGGAAAGTACTCACGGTTCTCTCGCCAAGCAGCAGACGGGCTTTGTCTTCTTCGTGGGGCTCCGGGGCGGCGGCGGAGCGCCGGTGGAGCTGCAGCTTCTGTCGGATCGCCTGTGACACTATCACCCTGTACGGAAACAGATCCTTAATGTTGACATCATGCTAGAGAGGGTCGTTTTTTATGGGGAACTTGCATGGGGCTTCAATTTCGAATAAATTGCACTCTGGCCCCGTAGCACGGATGGGTTATCACGCGATAAGTGATAGGATAAGCGCGTCGTCTCGTTCAATCGAACGGTGTGAGCCAGGGACGGATGCTCTATCCTGTCACGTATCGCGTGATAAGGCCAACCATGCTACGGGGCCTGATATACGTAGAAATATCATAAGAAAGAAAAATAAAGTAAAAAAAACGATTGTATTCTTTCAATAAAATAACATAACATTTAGACAGAATATTGAATTAGAGATGATATGTTGTAAGACAAGATTGACATGTATATAGACTTAAACGCAAATTTTGTGTAGATAATTGAAAATTAATGACCTACTCCATATGAAACGCGCCGAGAATATATGTTGTGACTTCATAGCATAAGCCCGTTTAATATAGAGCGTTTTCGGGGGGTGCCGGCGCGTCGCAATCAGAAGAAAGTGTTAATGCTGTTGATATTCCTCTGTATTATAATTTGACTGTCGTAATAAAATAAAAAGATGCAAGTTCCCTATTAATAATAAAATAGAAAAAAGGAAAATTTCGGAACATATGAGTACAAATAGCTTAAAGCTGTTGCTCAACTAAGTCCGTTTAGAATATTTTTAAACATGTGCGCGTAAAGCGTGTGCTAACGGCGATCACATAAATGCCAAACTGCATTTTGTAGATTATTATGGTACTTCGAAGATTTATCGAAGTATTTGGGTTTATTGCTAGAGCGGGCAGCACTGCACGCCATCTAGTTTCTTAGATTATTTGCTACCCTAGAATACCCACTTAGGATCTTACAGTAGGTAGACAACACTTACCTCCTAGTGTCACTCTTAGTTGCTTGAACCAGATCAAGCCACGTCCAAGTAACGTTATGGTACTCCAGAGTGGGTAGAACCAGCGGCAGGTCCCTTACGTCTTCTAGATTCTTCTCTTTACTGCCCTTGTAGGACACGCGCACCGGCACTTCTGGGATCTTAATGTAGATGAACAGTTTATTCTTCTCCGCACGCTCCTGTATATCATGAAACATTACATAATAAAACACATTAAATGTTATTGCGATCCCTACCTACAATATCGATACGAAAGGTTGATGCATACTACAGCTTCCCAACTCTAGCATTACAACAATTTCCAATGCCTCCGTGGATGGCAAAATGTAATGATGCTCGTGATGAAAAATATTCTAGAGAAACTGACACTGCTGCTTTCACATCAGTAATACTCTGCAAAATGGTGATATGGGCTTTGAGATTGATAAATAAAACTACCCTCATGTTGCCTTAGGATAAAGCACCCTATTGGAGATTTCGGTAAAGGATATTTCTATGTCTTTCTAGGTCATCAGTCCACCTTGTGGGGGACCTACCCACGCCGCATCATCCGGTACGTCCACTGGATGCGGGCGGCGCAGGACCAGTCATTTTGGCACTCTTTGGGGGAGGCCTATGTCCAGCAGTGGACGTTTTTCGGCTGATATGATGATGATGATGATGATATTTCTATGTAGCGCTTTTACCCTAATTGTGGACAGTGACAAAATTATACGTATTAAAAACCCGAGCTTATTAACAGCAACAGGTTCGAGAGCATTTACCATTTTAAAATTAATGATAGATTGATAATGTGAGCCACAATACAATGTATTCTCGCTAGAGTTTAAAAAAACCGAACAGGGAAACCTCTTAACAAAAACCCTATAGCCCTATACCCTCTGGTTTTAAGTCTTCTAGAACCTAACTACAACCCTCCACCTCACCTTCATCTTCTCCACGTCATCCTTATCCTTCTTATCCCTCTTCACATAGAAGTTAGAGTTAGAATCCTTGCTCTTCTTCTTAGTCTTCTTAGATCCGGTGGACACCAGGCTTGCGGTGGAGGCGCCAGGGCGGAGAGTCCCGTCGTCGTCATCTCCGTCCTCGATGGAGTCAGGGTCACGCTCGGGGAAGCAGAACTTTAGCATCGTGTTGAAGAACTTCTTCGTGAGCCCTGGGAAAATTTGGGGTGGAGAAGTTTGAAGAAACTTATGGTTGAAACGGAGCTGGTTACGGTGGTCCTACATTTAATATCGATGCGGTATAAAACGAAACGGAATCGTATTGTGACTTTTGGGGTGCCAATGGAGCAGTGGATAAACCGAAAGGTATCCTTGGAAACTCATAATCTTCTTCGATTCCAATAAGGAGTCGAATATCAGCGTTTCGTTTTTCTTTTGTAATTTCTCGTATATCAGCCTGCTAGTTCACGGCATTATTAGTAAAAGTTCGTCCTATACCGCGGCCGTATATATACGGCCAAAATTATTTAAAGGAATTTAAACCATTTTGGGTTGGAATAGAGTTGCATTTGTTTTGTTTTGGCCTTTTTTGAAACAAACGAAATTTAACTCTACTTCTTACGTTAGTTTTATTCAAATTTCAATGTCAGTTTGTGTTGTATGGTGGGCGACCCCAGGTTAAAGTACATAAAGGTACGATACCAAAATGTGTGATATCTTGGGGAGAAGTGCTCAAACCAAAAGGCATATTTCAAAATTCATACCTATCCTGATGGGTACAATGTTGACCTCGAAATGTTCTTTAACGCTGATACCACCGACGGGCGGGCGGTCTCGACAGAAGACGCGCAACGCGGCGCGTCGCGCGAGCGGCGCCCGTCCTGATGGCGCTTGCGGCACCAATACCTAGGGAAATTGTGTTTTTTTTTAATTCTGTATGCCGATAATGTAACTAGGGTCGGAGACGAATCGAAAAGCCATTGCTATTGTTACTAGGTGGGGCGACCCACAGAATACTTGTTAGCGGATGCAGAAGGAACACGTTTTGTATGTCTTACCTCTGGGAACGGTTCGTTGGGCAGCAGATTCGTGACGCGGACGTAGCCCACCTCAAGCTGGTGCTCCACCGAGTCATCCGAGCGTGACGTCTTCGTGTACCTAGGAATATATTATAACCTTGTATTTCTATTATAATCTTGTAAGTATTCCTTGTACTTCGTGTCGTCATTGTTCCGTGTTCCACCGAATGGCCACAACGGAAGACCAGCGCTGGCCCTGCCAGCATTACGCCGAGTTGTGTTGTGTCCATTTCGTGAATGAATGAACAACATAAGTAACAAAAAACAAAACACAATAACAAATACATCGAAGACGTAGATCGGGATGTGAACCTGAAATGGCCTCCACTCAGCAATGCAGTTGGCACGGCTAGCGTGATCAACGGCGCTGGTTTTCTGTGGAGCCAGCGGGGTGTGCGGGACAGCGTACTGTGCGACTTGTGTCGGATGATACAAGAATGTTATTAATATAAAATATAACGTGACAAGTGTGTATGTGTCTAAATGTGTTATTGCGTTATATCAGGCCGCCCAACATTTACCAAAGGAAAATATTTGTAGCAAATGTGGTACCTTCATAGGTAGTTTCAAAGAACCAATAAAAATCTTACTTATTGACATTGGATTGCCACGATGAAAAGACTCGCAGGAAATCAGCGATGCCTAAATTGCTTAATAGGATTTGCGAGCCACAAACGGGCGCATTTGGAACAGATCACATTGTACCCATAGCGCTTTATATATATTATTACTTATGTAAGTAAGATGTTTGATAAGATGTATTAGAAATAGGAGAGGCAAGATGGTGGGCCACCTGATACGGCACGACAGTTTCTTCCTAAACATCCTGGAGGGTAAAATTGAAGGCAAGAGAGGCAGAGGAAGGCCTAGGCTAACATATTTTAACCAAATAAAAGCTGATGTCCAGTCATATGAGGAAGTCAAGAGGCTGGCAATGGATAGAGCAAAGTTGCGGTTACTCCACCGACAATAGCAAGGCTCTTAAGTGATGATGATGATGATGTGAGTAATAATATATATTTAACCACTACAGACTTACAGGAAGTTGGTCAACAGCAAGTCAGCAATGCCCAGCTGTCCGTCGGCATCCGTCAGCCTCCACCGGGCGCACTTGAAGCAGATCTCGTTGTATCTGTGGGGGGGCGCCGAGGGACTCCGCACGGCGGGGGCGGCGCCCCGCCGCGTGTCGCGCCAGGCGCGCACCATCGCGTCTAGTTCGTCTCCGAGGGACCAGACTGTCTCTTTGCATTCGTTAACCTGTGTGAACAAGTTAGGACATAGCATTATACATGGCCGGCCCTTTATTAACCCCCGACACAAAAAGAGGGGTGTTATAAGTTTGACGTGTCTGTGTGTCTGTGGCATCGTAGCTCCTAAACGAATGGAACTATTTGAATGCGGTTTTTTTGTCCGAAAGCTGACGTGATCGAGATAGTTCTTAGGTACGTTTCAACAAAATTGGTTCAACCGTTTTTGAGATTTTGAACTTTGAAAAGAAAATGGTCGGGGGTTTTCAACTTTTCTAAGTTACTTAATTTCGGAATCTCAGTGAGTCGCTGAATAAATCCACAGTTGTACCGACAAAAGAGGCGTTTTTATTAGGGTTCCGTAGCTAAATGGCAAAAAACGAGACCCTTATAGATTCGTCATGTCTGTCTGTCTGTCCGTCCGTATGTCACAGCTACTTTTTTCCGAAACTATAAGAACTATACTGTTGAAACTTGGTAAGTAGATGTATTCTGTGAATCGCATTAAGATTTTCACACAAAAATAGAAAAAAAAACAATAAATTTTGGGGGATCCCCATACTTAGAACTGAAACTCAATTTTTTTTTTCATCAAACCCATAATTGTGGGGTATCTATGGATAGGTCTTCAAAAACGATAAGGTTTCTAATATCATTTTTTTCTTAACTGAATAGTTTGAGCGAGAGACACTTCCAAAGTGGTAAAATGTGTGTCCCCCCCCCCCCCCCCCCTTGTAACTTCTAAAATAAGAGAATGATAAAACTAAAAAAAATATATGATGTACATTACCATGCAAACTTCCACGGAAAATTGTTTTGAACGAGATCTAGTAAGTAGTTTTTTTTTAATACGTCATAAATCATAAACCGCCATTTATTTAACGGAACCCTTCATGTGCGAGTCCGACTCGCATTTGGCCGCTTTTTAACTCTATCCCCAAGCGTGGGGCACGTCACAGAGCTATAACCACAAACATCGAAATTCGAAGTTCGGATATCACGGTCTCTATTGCACGTATATATCACTCGAGTGACAGAGATACAGATGTATGTACACGAACTTCGCGCCGCAGAACCATCAAGATCAAGTCAGTTAAAGTATTTCGACTGCAAGCGCATCCTCCGTAAGTAGTGGCACGTGCCCGAAGCGTACTTGTTTATCAACATATATCTACTCTAATATCATTCACATTTATCAATCGCTAAGTGTCATTCGCGTCATCAACTGGGCAACGGAAAAGCGTAGTTTATCAATTTATGTCTAGAGTCATTCGAGGATGTTATTTGATGATTGGGTTCTAGATACCTTACTGCTCATATCCTTTGTAGATTATGCCACAATAGCTGATTATCATAATAGTATGGTATCAACGCGTACATATTGTCACGTTAGTTTGGCGTGTGTGGAAGTCAGCAAGCAAACTGCATTGATATTAAAATGGAATGCGAAATATAAGCGTCTGTAAACCGTCTGTTACATTAATATATAATGAAAAATATTTCTCTCGTTTTTAAGGTCAAATATCGCTTGTCATAGTTTGGAAGCGATACGCGATTCTTAATGATGAGCGCGGGCGAAGCCGGCACCTTTAGCTCTCATGATTAAGAACCGCGTATGGGTTCGAAACACGTCCAGCGATATTCGACTTAATACGTGAGTGACCATCTGGTATAAATACGCAGCGCACACTGGAACTCTATCAGCGACATGGATACGAACACCTATATGTACCAGTGTGTAAGCGCCATACGATAAATAAATAAATAAATAGTGTACTTTTCTTATTCGGTGTGATGCATATGTACACATTACTATGAGACCCTTCTCCTACCTGGTCATCCAGACTCTTGAGCTCAGCGATGGCGACGGGGTCGTCTCCGGTGATGGAGCGGTTCTTCAGGTAGTACTCCTTCTCCAGCCGGCGGAGTCTGGCGAGAGACTCGCGGACCTGCGCGACGAGAAATTCAGTCGAAACCATTAAAAACGCATGACATGCGTTCAATACAATACAAATAGTTATTGTTGAACGCCCCTAAAAAATATAAAAATAGGAATAATTTATTGAAAATCCTCATTGCTCATGTTACATGACATGTTAGCTGATGTGATTAAATGCGCCTGAACTAGGATTATAACACAATACAGAACATAGCTCAAAGTAAAGGTAAACAACAGCAGACTCTTTCAGACAACCTTTTTACAACCTTTGGGGGTAGCGGTACCTAAGTAAGGGCTCTCTCTCAAAAATGGTACAGGTATCAAGTCCAAAGTTACAAACTTACGCACTGGCAGTGGCGTAGCGTGGGTTTTCACCGCCCGGGGCCGAACAGAAATTCGCGGCTCTCATGCGATGAATTCTTTCGTTATTTTTTTTATTTTTTTATTTAGAAACAAACGGTCTTAAAATATACAAATTAATTAGCTGGAAGCTATACATTAACAATATTAATAGACCTATAGTTTCCTTATTGTTATTAAAATTAACTTAGCTATTTAAATCACTAGGTATAACCGATATCATTACATACAGTATTACTCGTACAACAACGTAAAATAAATATGTAAAGAAAATACATATATATATATATATATATTTTAACTTTTACCATTATCTAATGTTTTATATTATATTCATATTCATTTATTCATAATATCGTTAGTATATTATATGTCAATTTATTACAATTTAAATAAAACATTAAATATAAAGTAAAACCAATTGGTTAGTAAGTAATAAATTCGTAATAAATTCAGTCCATCATGAAATTTCAATTAAAAGTAATTTTTACTATAATTTAATGTTTAAAAATTCGTCAAAACTATACAGTGTGTGCTCGAGAAGCCAAGCCTTTAGTTTTTTTTTGAAACATTGCATTGGCTGAGGTGACTTCTACCGGTAACTTATTATATATAGTCGGTCCCATTATGTGAGTCACCTTTTCGGACTTTGCCAGCCGTCGCTCCACCGGGAGGAGTCTATTCGGGTGTCGCAGCGAGCGGTTCGAGTCTGCGCGTTTATTGTAGTCGCATAAATGTGTGTGTGTGTAAACTGCAATCTGTGCAATGACTATTGCTGGCAGAGTTAATATGCCTAATTCTTTGAAATAAGGTCGCACGGAGGTATCTTGTGCTACCTGTACCACAGACCGCACGGCTCTTTTTTGTAACCGGAAGGCACGTTGCCAGTCTGCGGCCCGTCCCCACATCTCAGCACCGTACTGTAAGAGTGAGTGTACGGTCGCAAAGTAGCTAGTTCTGACAACATGCCGCGGCACGACTCGAGCCAGACGGCGGAGCGCAAAGCATGCACTACCGACTTTGCCACATAGCTGGTCTATATGGGTTGCCCATGTCAGTTTGCGGTCTATTTTTAAGCCTAAGAAAGTAGTGGCTTCCACTTGTTCCAAACCAGCTCCTCCAGCTTTAATCTTCAGCGACCTCGGCGCACGGCCGCCGACGTAGAAGTGGAGGAAGTGTGTTTTGGACAGATTTAGAGCCAAGCCGTTTAAACTGAACCACCGAGCCAGCTGGTTAGCAGCGTCATTGAGACGGGTCTCTAAGCTGTCAACATTTGGGGCGGATACAATGCCAGCAACATCATCCGCATACATTAAAATGTCAGCTGCTGGTATCGCTTCGGGGAGGTCGTTCAGTAGCAGGGAAAACAGGATGTTGGAAACTGACGATCCTTGTGCTACACCCATTGATGTTGCGAGCGGGGTCGATTTTACTTGGCCTCCATCTCCCATCACCACTTGCGATCGGCCGTGCAACATGTTTGTGAAGAGGCTGTGCGTACGGCCACATATACCGTATTGCAATAATTTGGCAGCTATCACGTTGTGGTCGGCGACGTCGAAGGCCTTGGAGAGGTCACAGCAGAGCATCGCAACCTGTTGCCTGCTTTCCAAAGCGTTTGTGACTTTACGCACAGCCTCACGCACTAGATCGGTAGTACAGCGTCCCGCTCTGTACGCGTACTGGCGTTCAGACAACGCATTTGTCGAGCTTAGGAACGCAGTGAGTCGGTGGCATAACCCGTTCTCCAACACTTTAGCGACGCAGGGTATTATGGACACTGGCCTATAGTTGTCGATATTATCTCTCTTCCCCTTTCCTTTGAAAAGAGGTGATACCTTACTTGTTTTAAGTGGCCCAGGATATGACCCGTCCCTAATGCACATGTTGAACAGTATACACACTATATTAACATTATTTTAACAAAGAATAAATTTGTTTTTTAAATGTTACTAGCGAACTGCCAAATAAATCTGCATTCATACACTTTTTATTGTAAAGCTGGCATGCGCGTTTAATATATGAATTTTGTGCGTGATTCGTTCTGCTATATGCAATGCTGAACAATGCTTTACTGCGGCAACTACGTTATGTTCTACGAGGCACACGAAAGTCTATATAGTATAACAATTCAGGGGCATCTATAAAGTTGTTGATTATTTTATACAGGAAAAGTAAATAAAGTAAGTTATGTTCCTTATCCGCCGCTCCCTATCGTATAACGCAGTACACGGGGCCATTACCCCCCCACCACTAGTTTTTGCGAAAGCGACTCCTTTATTAATTATGCACTTTCAGCTCAGAGAAGGTGACACTGGATCTAATACTTAAGTGATTTAGATTTCTCTACGTCTACGTACCCGTCTCCAAGATCTTGACGCCAAAACTCGTCCCAAACCCTCCTACCATTGCACTTACAACTCAAGTGGAGACCTTAATCGTTTTTCATGTCACCGGAGCTTCAAAGCCAAGTTTGGATCACTCTCGCGCCCATGCACGCAAATAATAAGTCAAACAATCGATTTGTCAGGATGGACGTCTGGTAGGACTTGATCAGATTTGTCTAGTTAGAAGTTCTTAAGCCACCAGAAGACGTTGGGAAATAACACAAGAGTTCAAATGTTACAGTAACGACGGAGGAACCCATGCCAACCCACACCGAACCGGGTCACTAGTGCTATATACAAAGCGTTCCGTTTATTTTAGCCTCAAACACCGTGGTCGCGCGGCCCGAAATACCGCGGCCTTGCGTCCGTTACAACATGATGTTCATTTATTTACGTTCGACGGAACCATTGCAATTTGGGACTCGTAGTAGGTACACACTACCTAAATAATTCTGCTAGAACAGGTGATCGTTTAATCTACGAGGCAACACACCATTCCTTCTTCTTCAAATCAGTTAGTTGTTGCGGACGGTAAAAAAATCGTCGATTTTTGGTTTCATATTATTTTTACATGCAACCTCCTGGCTGGCAGTGACAAGATCGTAATCTGAAGTAAGGGCAGGGGGGGCTACTATAGTAATAGAAACAACCCGGTGGTAGGGTTACAACCGTGTTGATTGGCAATAGATTTAATACTAAGTCGCTTACTCTATTACATGTTGAACTTATACCTACATATACTTAGCTATATCACCATCCCACAATCCGCTTCTTGCAGACGTAGCGTTGAGCCTATTATCGCTCTCCCAGACATTTCTACCTCCCGTTTCACACCCTTATAGGATGATTTACTGGATAAACTATTTTCTACAGACTATCTTCATACCAAATGCATCTAAATTGGCCCAAAGGTTAAAGTGTGAAAAGGTCCCCACAGGACAGACAGGTATTCAGATACCTACACAAATACTTTTGCATTCATAATATTATATTTGTATGGGTTTCCGCGAGGTAGTTAACGAAAGCAGTACATTTCTTGGGCGAAAGTGCAATAGTTTGAGTTGTATCATCAAATGTACCCTTGTCCACCAATATCTTACTTTTTAGGGTTCCGTACTCAAAGAGTAAAACGCGACCATATTACTAAGACTCCGCTGTCCGTCTGTCTGTCTGTCTGTCACCAGGCTGTATCTCACTGATACCGTGATAGTTATAGTTGAAATTTTCACAGATGATGTATTTCTGTTGCCGCTAATACTAATACTAAAAACAGAATAAAATAAATATGTTTATAGATAATGGTACGGAACCCTTCGTGCGCGAGTCCGACTCGCACTTGGCCGGTTTTTTGGTTTATATCCTCACATCACATTGGAAACTGTTTCGCGCGCTCTTTCTAGCACAATAGCATGACGCTCATGAAGGCGAAACAGATTGAAATCAAATCAAATTGGAATAATATATCGAATCGACCCCCAGCGTGTGTCAAGACACGTGGCTCATGAAAACGATCATCAGAACGATCACGTCAGAGAAATTGTATGTTAGTTTGTACACTTTTTCAAGCACATTCG
The DNA here is from genome assembly GCA_963854355.1 of Epinotia brunnichana. Lineage (NCBI taxonomy): Eukaryota > Metazoa > Arthropoda > Insecta > Lepidoptera > Tortricidae > Epinotia > Epinotia brunnichana. The sequence continues at coordinate 2,009,374 of OY977943.1, read as the reverse complement.
ACGTCATAGATACGTTTACATGTTTGCACTTTATTCCTTTGTAATCATCCTCCTATCGTTATTACCAGATGTGCCCTAACGGAGCCAGGGGTCCGCTTTGTCACCTAATCCCAAGATTCGGCATAGGCGCTGGTTTTTACGAAAGCGACTGCCATCTGACCTTCCAACCCAGAGGGAAAACTAGACCTTATTGGGTTTAGACCGGTTTCCTCACGATATTTCCTTCACCGAAAAGCTAACGGTAAATATTCCGTACATAAGTTTGACGACCGCTTTAGCCTAGTTGGTAGTGACCCTGCCTACGAAGCTAGAGGTCCTGGGTTCGAATCCCGGTAAGGGCATTTATTTGTGTGATGAGCACGAATATTTGTTCCTGAGTCATTGAAGTTTTCTATATATTTATTTCTCTATATAAGTATGTATAACGTCGTCTAGTACCCATAGCACAAGCTTTAAGCCGGGATTCGAACCCACGACCGCCGCTTGACAGCCGCATGCCTGAACCACTAGGCTACCGTAGCTTCCAACTACCAACAGCCTAGCCTGCTGAGTATCCTGGCCTAGCTTCCTACTTTATTCCTTTGTAATAAGGCAGAAAATATATAGGTATATAAAAATAGTACGAAAGGAAAATCCGACTACTTTACGAAAACAGTTTTCTTGAATCATGGAATAACATCATCAATTCTCGATAAAATAAAACTCATCATCAGTCCAAGAACAACATTCTTAATCTTAATATGATATCATCGTGTATAAATGGGTCATTGTCAGTCACAAAAACAAAAATCATCTTTCCGGTGGTCAATAGTTAAGGGCTTACGTTTACATATAATATGTTTTTATCACATAGAATTATAGTAAGGGCAACGCCGTTTATGCGGATTTAGAGTACAACCAAAAATTAGGCTTTATAGCCCTTAACTTTGGCAATGTCCACCGAAGAGACGCGAACCTAAATCTGACAATGACCCAAATAAGTGATATATAATTTTGAGGTTAATCAAACTGTTTGTGCTTTTAATGTATTTTCAACTATATGAATTAGTTGATAATGTAAATTATAATTAGCGTTATCATTTCAGTTACAACCTTGTTAATCCAAACATGTAAGTTATTGATATAAATGAAAGTAAATACATATGTTTCGATTATTACGAGTTAATTAACGATCATCTGAGCGGAAAGTTACTATATTGATAAATTTCGCAGTTAACGTCAAGTCTTCGGTAGTATAGTGGTAAGTATCCCCGCCTGTCACGCGGGAGACCGGGGTTCGATTCCCCGCCGGAGAGACTCTTTTGCTTTTTGTGCAACAACAGTGTAATTTTCATATTTTGTTACAACAACTTACTTCTGTACAGTCACCAGCATTAAATCTGCCACAATATAGCGGGCAAATATATCTGGCCCGTTCTCGGCCCTAGAAATAGAGTCGTGACATATATCTATGCACGCTTTTTTGTAGCAGGTTACCCGGATCCAGGTGTAGTTACAGGTTACAGCTGGAGCGTCGCGCTCACACACGCTTCAGCTGTATCTACAACTGTATGGATAAGGCCCCACCTGTATCTGCGTGCTGTGTATGAGTGTCCTCGGATCCTGGTCCTAGTGCAGCTGGAGCTGGAAACGTGTGCGAGCGCGACTCTCCAGCGTGATGACTATAAGCCCTACTGCCCCGACATAAGGCCCACCTGTGTCTGCGTGCTGTGTATGAGTGTTCTCGGATCCTGGTCCTGGTGCAGCTGGAGCTGGAAACGTGTGCGAGCGCGACGCTCCAGCGTGATGACTATAAGCCCTACTGCCCCGACATAAGGCCCACCTGTGTCTGCGTGCTGTGTATGAGTATCCTCGGATCCTGGTCCTGGTGCAGCTGGAGCTGGAAATGTGTGCGAGCGCGACGCTCCAGCGTGATGACTATAAGCCCTACTGCCCCGACATAAGGCCCACCTGTGTCTGCGTGCTGTGTATGAGTGTCCTCGGATCCTGGTCCTGGTGCAGCTGGAGCTGGAAACGTGTGCGAGCGCGACGCTCCAGCGTGATGACTATAAGCCCTACTGCCCCGACATAAGGCCCACCTGTGTCTGCGTGCTTTGTATGAGTGTCCTCGGATCCTGGTCCTGGTGCAGCTGGAGCTGGAAACGTGTGCGAGCGCGACGCTCCAGCGTGATGACTATAAGCCCTACTGCCCCGACATAAGGCCCACCTGTGTCTGCGTGCTGTGTATGAGTGTCCTCGGATCCTGGTCCTGGTGCAGCTGGAGCTGGAAACGTGTGCGAGCGCGACGCTCCAGCGTGATGACTATAAGCCCTACTGCCCCGACATAAGGCCCACCTGTGTCTGCGTGCTGTGTATGAGTGTCCTCGGATCCTGGTCCTGGTGCAGCTGGAGCTGGAAGCGTGTGCGAGCGCGACGCTCCAGGGTGCGCCGCCGCTCAGGCTCCACGTGCAGGACTACGTTGTTGACTACGTCGAGGAGCATCGCGTACTGTACAGACAATCAAAAATCTCATCAAAAATCATGTATTAAAACTCGTCCTATACCGCGGCCGTATATATACGGCCAAAATTATTTAAAGGAATTAAAAACATTTTGGGATGGAATAGAGTTGCATTTGTTTTGTTTTGGCCTTTTTTTAAACAAACGAAATTCAACTCTACTTCTTACGTTAGTTGATTCAAATTTCAATGTCAGTTTGTGTTGTATGGTGGGCGACCCCAGGTTTAAAATGTGTCTAACAACGCAGTTCTTCTGCGGCAAAAAGTTGTTAGATGTCACGTAAAACCACGTCAGTTAACAAAATGTATTCGACTGTACTAAACACAACCTCGCTTAAAATAAAAGTATCTCTTCGGATATTATATTCAAATCGGAAATAAAGCCAGATTCATACTATTCTGACGTGTTGGTTCGTGACGCGACAGGAAGATATCGGTTTCATACAACGCGTCATCGGTACGGTGCTGATGGTACGTTACAAGCTATAACTTAATTTCGCGTGCCACCTCAAGTCTTCGGTAGTATAGTGGTAAGTATCCCCGCCTGTCACGCGGGAGACCGGGGTTCGATTCCCCGCCGGAGAGATTCTTTTTGTATTTATTTTTATTTAATAAGATTAAAGTATTATTTGGAGGTTTTTCATAGATTTCGGGACCAAATTAATAAACATTTTTATATCAATATTAAAGTTCATTTTCTACCTTATTTGACGTGCTCTATACCGAGTTCAGAAAATATTCTTTATTCACAGCATATACTCTCGGTGTGTTTACTATGGAGTAAGTCATTAATTTGCAATTATCTCCACAACATTTGCGTTTAAGTCTATACTTGTCATACAAAATATCATTTCTAATTTAATATTCAGTGTAACTGTTATGTTATCTTATCGAAAAAAAGTTTTTTCTTTTGTATGATATCTTTACGTATATCCGCATCGATTGAGTGCAATTTATTCGAAATTGAAGTCCCATGCAAGTTCCCCATTCTTCTGGCAACGTGGCGGGGCCTAAGCTACTGGTGGCAAGGGCGACAAAGAGAGGAACCTCCTGACCATCCGCGCACTGTTCACTGTTTTAATTAGTATGCCATAGCACTCGAACGAATGTAATGGTACCTGCAGCGAGTTGGTGCACACGTCGAGGTCATGATGCATCAGTGTGAAGGAGTCGTAGGGCTGCGGGGCGGAGGCCCAGCCGCCCGCGCCGCCGCCGACCTCCGCCGAGTCGTGTGACACGTAATAGAACTCGCACGCGCAGCGGGACACGATGCGTTGGAGCTGTGGAGTGACAACCCTATTAAACGGCAGCTCAAATATTATTGAGCTAACGTTGTACTAGCGATGTCGCGCAGGCCGCGCAGCGCCACGACGCGTCAGCCAACTTAGGGCGCTATCAAGAAAATTGAAAGTCGCAGTTCGCAATATACTTATTCCTCCCTGTCACTAGTATATATGCAAGTGCGACAGAGACAGAGATAAACGAACGTAGCCGCTCAGAGTTCCCAACTTCGCACATCCACTAACTAATAAATTGTGGCATTTGTTGTTGCCAAGCGGAGTGGTGGTTTTGTTGTTTTTGTTGCAATTTAGGGTGTCATTTATTAAATCCAAAATGAACTAAGCTATTATAAATATTTCCTGCTTAATACTCTACGAAAGAGATGACGTAGCGTCATGGCACCGTCGGTAGTTTACATACGTAAGTATGATAGTGGCCCTACGTAGTCTACACCTTTTTGTTGAAACGGACCGTACCGCCCGCTGACTCTCCTAGCACTAATTGCTTTCAATGTTACTTATGAATTCCTGATATTCTTAAGCAGCCGGTGGTTTTGTCAGTAAAGTGTCGCTGTAGGCATACATCTTTCTTTTGTGTTTTTCTACTGTGATTTAATATTACGTAAATAAATAAAAATTCGCGGACCATCTTACACAAATCGACCTAGTCCCAAACTAAGCAAAGCTTGTACCATGGGTAATAACGACGATAAACATACTTATAAATAAATACTTAAATACATATAAAACATCCATGACTCAGGAACAAATATTGGTGCTCATCACACAAATATATGCCCTTACCGGGATTCAAACCCAGGACCTCTAGCTTCGTAGGCAGGGTCACTACCAACTAGGCTGAACCGGTTGTCTAATGTAATTTGTGTGTGTGCTAAATAAAGTTATAGTTACTAGACCAAATTACAATAAGCTTAAAGATGGAGATGTAAACAGTCTCCATGTAAAAGGAATGTAGTCCAAGTCACCAACCTGCGCGAGTCCGGCGTGCTCGCTGGGCCCGACGCAGCGGCCGATGACACCGCCGGCCGAATGCCCGCTGCCGACCAACCGTGGCACATCTGGTAGTGTACTGATTTCAGCACTGGCACAGCGTTCTGAGATCTCTTCTACTGACACCCATTGAATGTTTTCTGTTGAAAAACTTAATCATTGTTGCACCATTTTCGTTATAAAATAACAGTTGTACTCACAAGCTCAATAGTCACAGAGCGCAATATGTTAGATATAATATAACTATCGATTGGCCCCATCAATGTAGTTCATATTCATATTCATATTCATTTATTTGCTGCAACCATGGTATTTACAGGATGTTCTTAAAATTAATCAGTACAGACATGGACCCTACTAGGGTGTAGCAACATTTTTAAATACTAAACTAACCTAAACATACATATATTTAAAAAAAATCAATATATTGTTATATTTATATAAAATCTGCACATTAGATAACAACATACCTACTTGATTGCATTTGCACCATCTATTAAATTGTAAAAAATTATTGGCCCATGAACTCCTGCAGCGAGTATGGGCATTCAGTTAGGAGGTAAGTTTTAAGTTTATTAACAAAAGTGTTATATGTAACTTCGTTTCTTATAAGCTGCGGGATTTTATTGTAGATTCTAATAGACATTGCGTAAGGGCCTTTACTGAACATTGTTAGTTTGGCGGGAACTGCTTGAATTATTTTATTGCGATGACGTAAGTTGTGTGCATGAGAGTTGAAGTTTTCCGGTTTGGGATACAGACTAGGATATTTATGGACAAATTTGCACGTTTCCAATATGTACAGAGATGTGAGGGTAAGAATTTTTAATCTACAGAAGTGTGGTCTGCAACTCTCTTCATTTCTTATGTTGCTGAGAACTCTGACGCATCTTTTCTGCAATAAAAATAGGTATTTGGCATTTGCACTACTGCCCCACAACATTATTCCATATTGCAACCATGATTGGGCATAGTTCAAAATCTTATGTACCAAAATCTGTATATAAAAATTAAATGAATTTGATGATAATGTACCGAGGCGCGTGCGGCGCACAGGATCACGTAGCCGCGGCTCTCGCAGCCCTTCAGGCCCACTTGTGTCAGCTCGACTGTATACACACCGTCCAACTGGTCGCGGTCGCCCGCGCTGACGGTCGCGTAGTATTGCATGGCGGAGAGCGCGCCGCTCCACGCGGTGGCGGCGGGCGCGCGGCGCACGCGCTGCCGCACGGAGGCGCGTGCGGCGCACAGGATCACGTAGCCGCGGCTCTCGCAGCCTTTGAGGACGACTTGCGAGTTGACTAGCTCGACTGGAGAGCAGATTGTTGTTAGTGATAAGTTTACAAAAAAATACAAAAAATAAAACCAAAAAAGTATATTTTCACCTCACTAGCTCGGAAAGCCCACTTTTATTCATTAAAAACAGATAGCAAAACTGCATTTTATCCACAAGAGTGCCAAGAATATTTGAAATGCGAACGTGTTACCTTTTTAAACATATTAAGCCAGTCCAGACAGGACATTTTTCGCCCATCTGATTTCTTATTTTATTTTAATTAGTAACCTTTTTTTTCTTTGTAAATTTTTTTTTTGTTTTTTTTAATGTTTTTGTATTTTTGGGTATAATTTTTTTCTTTCTTCTCAATGTTTTTTCCTTTTTTTTTACTTTTTTTAATGTTTGTTTGGGTCTTTTTTTGTCTATAAGTATTAATTGTTTTATTCTTTTTTTTAATTTTTTGAAATTATTTTTTCTTTTTTAAATGTTTTTTATTTATTTTGTTTTTTGAATGTTTTTTTTCTTTTTTCTCCTTTTTTTAAATGTTTTCTCATTTTTTATGTTTTTTCTTTGATTTTTTGTTTCTGTTTTTAAAGTTTTATTTTCCTCTTTTTTATACGTTTTTTCCATTTTTTAAACGTTTTTTTCTTTTTTTAAGGTTTTTTGAAACTTCCTTTTATATTTTTATCTATATATTTTTTTATTTTTTTATTTAAATGTGTTTTTTCAATGTTTTTTGTTTTTTCCTGTTTTTTTTTTGATTTTTTCTTTTTTTAATGTTTAGTTTCTTTTTGAATATTTTTTTCTGGTTTTTTCTCTTTTTAAATGTTTCTGTTTCGTTTTTTTACGTCTTCTTAACGTTTTATTTTTCCTTTTTTTTATTAAATGTTTTCGTCCATATTTTAGTGGTTTTTTTTTTATTTTTTCCACCTTTTACGCGTCTATCTGATGCTGTTATCAATATCGAGCAAAAACGAACAAAAAAATTACTTTTGTAGTATGGGAGCCCCCTTAAATTTTTATTTTATTTTGTATTTTAGTATTTGTTGGCGGCAAAAGAAATACATCATCTGTGAAAATGTCAACTGTCTTACTAACACGGTTCATTAGATACAGCCTGGTGACAAAACGGACGGACAGCGGAGCCTTAGTAATAGAGTCCCGTTTTACGTTGTACGGAATCCTAAAAAGAAAACGCGGCACGCTACATACGGGTGCAATTTGTCACACCAACTTGCAATAGTTGGAAAGAGACAAACATACCTTTCATTCTAACTAAAGAAAGTTGTTGTGACATATTACTAGGCCTTTAGACATACAATTGGCCGGATTTGGGGGATGGCAGACGGGGCTGCTGCCCCGGGGCCTCCGCAAGAGAGGGGCCCCCCACAAAAGAGATAAATCTCTATTGTGGGGGCCCCTCTTTCTCTCCGCTCCTTTGTTGCCCGGGTTGCCCCAGGGCCTCCAGACCTCCAAATCCGGCCCTGGCATACAAGCATTTGACTGTTTGCAGTGATATATATATATTCGTTAAAACATATGGTTAAAAGGTAAAAAAGTATACAGTAATGGAATTACATAAACTTTCCTGGCCACTGAAACTGTTGAGTAGTCACAATAACGTTTGTGGATTAGGAGTAATAGAATTTGCTGTTTGTCTTCTGTCTCCATCTGCATCCATCAGAGGGGGATATTCATTATTTTTGCACCCAAACGGACAGTTAAGGATAGTAACAAAACCGACAGGTTAGACGTGACTTAAATAAATAAATAAATAAATAAATAAATATTACGGGACAATCTTACACAAATCAACCTAGGCCCACGGTAAGCTCAATAAGGCTTGTGTTGTGGGTACTAGGCGACGATATATATAATAGATAAATACATATAGATACTTATATACATATATAACATCCATAACTCAGGAACAAATATTCGTGATAAACACACAAATAAATGCCCTGACCGGGATTCGAACCCGGGACCTCCAGCTTCGTAGGCAGAGTCACTACCAACTGGGCTACGGAGGCCGTTAAAATATCACTTTAGTTTACCTTAATCGGCCATTTTTTTTGAAATTCCCCAGCTAGATCAGCTCAGTGGTACAGTCAGAATCAAAAGTAACTGCGCAATCGAAGACGTCAATAGTACATTATTGCCGTGGCCGGGAAGGAGGCAATTGCAGGCTGAGTATTTTGTTTAAACGGACGAGCTTGCGAGTCCGTTTAATTATAATACGAAGCCTACAATTGCCATTCCGGCTGAGGCTAATATAGTGTTTTTCTCAAAAATGGGGGAATAAAAAAGACTAAATTGAAATCAAGCGTTATTATTAAATACAAATTGAGGATACTAAAAATTACATAAAATTAAACGTTATATATTTTTTTTTAAACAGAATCGCAAGTGTATTTTTCCACCGAAAAACGCATTATTTATATGACACATACACAAATGTCGCGTTTGCAACAGAAAAATACGACTTGATTTGGCTGAATACGACCTGTGCCGTCTTTTATATATGCCAGTTTCTACTTTTTAAAAAGTTTGGTACTCGACAAATAAAGGAATTCATATGTAACATTCCAGGCGGCCTGCAATGTTTTTTATTTTTTAATTTTGATCTGGCCTTCAACTATACACTTAACCTTCCAATATGTAGCGAGTTATGTTCACTTTGCGGGCCATTTTTGAGAAAAAGTTCTTATTCCCTTTTAACAAACTTTTAATAAAGACTTTTGACGTCTTCGTTTGCGTAGCTACTTTTGATGCTGACAGTACCATAAAATTGCGTTGTCACCGAACTCGCATAAGTATATGCGTTTTGGTGATTGTACTGTAAGCTTATATTGTATTATTATGAATAAATGAAATGTTAATTCAGCTCTATCGGATTTCGGCAAGTGGTTGAAAAATGGTTTGTAAATTTTAAAGGATGACTCGCATACTGATATATTTAAAAACTTACAGAACAATGAAAATAAAAAAAACCGGCCAAGTGCGAGTTGGACTCGCGCACGAAGGTTTCCGTACTATTATCTATAAAAACAGCAAAAAAATCACGTTTGTTGTATGGGAGCCCCCCTAAAAAAATATTTTATTTTGTTTTTAGTATTCGTTGTTATAGCGGCAACAGAAATACATAATCTGTGAAAATTTCAACTCTCTAGCTATCGCGATTCTTGACATACAGCCTGGTGACAGACAGACGGACGGACGGACGGACAGCGAAGTCTTACTAATAGGGTCCCGTTTTACTCTTTGAGTACGGAACCCTAATAAAATTCTTGTAAAAATTAGTTTTTGGAATCCAATAATTTTAACTATTATCAAAAACATAAAAACAATAAAAACGGGTAATTTCCGCACAAATTGATTTTCAATAGGGGACATTACTGCAATGTTCTGCCGCCAGAGTGCAGCACGTCATATCACAATTAGTAAACAGGTTTTTTGACAACTTTGACAAGTCCTTCAAAGCTCTAGATCAAATAGGGAAGAGAATATTTCAATAAATAAAATGAATCAGTGCTGCGTAGTTGGATGCAAGAATGTAGGGCAACATTCATTTCCGTCCGAAGGAAACGATTATACGAAAACTATGGGAAGCGGCAATAAGTACGTCGTAAAGCAAAAAAAGCTCTCATCCACCTTTAAATGGCTATAGGATGCCATTTTAATATCACAGTACCTACAGGTATTTTACACACGAATGAAAATTAACGCGTTTTCATCAATTATTTGTTATTGTTTGTTAGGTTAATAAATATGGCATTGTACGTCATGGCGGTTTGTTTACGGTTTGTGTTAGTGTCGCCCCCTACGCAGAGCTTTCGTATTCATGCTACCAACATTGGACAAGAATGAATTGCTTACATAAATAACACAAAAATGTAGTCCTTTAAGATTCGCAATTTAAAAATAATGAAAACATTAAACAATTTACCAATTAATAAAACGAACATATTCAATTCAATTCAATAAATTTTATTTCGGACAAAGTCCATAAATTTTTAGTTACATATTAGGGTCATTTCGCCGGTTGGCGACCACCTAATTTCATGTGCCGGTTAGCGACCACTTAGCTGACTTGGTGAACTGAAAGCATATTTTCTCGTTTTTTTTGTAAATTCCTATTCCATAACTACGAACAATAAGGCATACGACTGACTGTTTCAATAGGCTCTGTAGAATTGATGTTATCTTCAATTGAAAAAACCATGTTTTTCAAGTGGTCGCCAACCGAAGGTGGTCGCGTAACCGGCGAAATGACCCTACTTAATTCTAGGGTTAGTATTAATATAGGTCTAGGTGTAAAGACATAGGGGGACATGCAGCTGCACCCAGTGCCTCAGCCACGGCTCGTCCCACCGGTCGGCCAGCGTGCACAGGATGGTATTCGAGCTGGCGCGCCACCGTCTCAGTAGCGAGCAACACCGCTTCCTGATGATCGCATAACATAACATCGAAAGTAAAATGTACCTAATAGATTATAGCGCCATCTAGTACTCACTAGCGGAAGCATCCCCAACTCGCCACCACATTCATACCAGTAGCGCCATCTGTCCGAACACTACGTAAACTTCACAAGAACGCCATCTATCGACAATACTTACTAAGGAATGCCGTATGAGCGTTCTCATCATCCAGGACATGACGGGGGTGGTGAGGATGAGACGGGGGTGTGTCACCTTCAGCACCGCTTAGCTCGTCGCTGAATACTACGGGGGCTTCGCTGCCGGCTTCGGCCACTAAAGCAGCCAGCATGCCCTCGGCGTTAGAACCGGGCGCAGAGCTGCTTGACTAAAAAAAACATGTATTTAAATGTTTTTTAACAAATAAACAATTGCATAATGTTGTTTTGCTAAAAGGAACACGAAAAAAGGTAAAAATAAAACGCAAAAAGAACCTCTCCGGCGGGGAATCGAACCCCGGTCTCCCGCGTGACAGGCGGGGATACTTACCACTATACTACCGAAGACTTGTGAGAAGAATCGAAATTATTGAACATATGCGAAAACCTTATGTATTCAGTAACATACGTCACTCTATAGATTTTATTCACTCGTATAGATAAATTAACGAGAGCATGGAATTGCATATATAGTAGTATTGTATGTTTACAGGAATTCTATATTTGAACTTTCTATTTTCTCGTACTATCAGCATAAAAAGAGGTTTGTTATATATTGAAGAAGTAAATACCAAAATAATGTCAGTGTCAAATTGTGAAGAAAAATTAAGAGAAAATTATTCTCCTTTTGTTGCAAACGGTACAACCACTACAAATGCAATTCCATATTCTCGATAATTCATCTATAATACTGCTGTGTTGCAAAATGTAAAAGATAAAGTTATCGATTATTAATTCCATTAAATGGCAAATCAGGTTGATTGATTGCTTGGTTTCTACACTATCTCAGTGGAATATAATGGATTATGTGCAATCGTTTTTTCGAGAAAAAAATAACAAAAATAAATAGTGACAGACAGACAGCATGTCACGATTGATTGTATTTATGGACAAAGTGATCAAAAATATATAAACGCGACTTTATTGGCATTGTATCTCATAAGAGCTATAACCACGAACTTCGAATCTCGAACTTCGTATATCTCCGTCTCTGTCGCACTTATGGTTTATGGTACTCGACCGACAGAGACGGAGATATACGAAGTTCGAGATTCGAAGTTCGTGGTAGCGCCGCTGATATTTTGAATATTTTTAAATCTAGGAACTTCCATATATGTACCATATACAGTGTTTTTTTTTAAATGGGACAGTATGGGGAAATCCGAATCTAAAGGAGATAGAGGAAAAGTGTCCAAGGAGACATTAGGTGTTTTTTTATGTTAACAAATTTGGCTCGTTAAAATTTTTGGTCAAGCGTGAGTTGTTCTTAAAAAATTATAAAGTTGGCCAATTTTTTTTTTTGACGCGGGTCGGCTCTGTTTCATGTAAGGATTATTTAATTGTATGGAAAGAAAAAAATCTGAACAGCAGAAGTTGGTCAAATTTAATGAAAACTAATCTTCATACAATTGCAGTATTCGCCTTTTAAGGCGCTGTATGCAGCTGCGCATCGAAAAAGTGCCTTTTCCAAACCGATTATTAGTATACTTGTACTATTGCTAGAGATCCAAATTTTTGATATGTATATCTTCAGTTCATTGGCTATGTTCGTACTTCGTAAAATCACGATTGCTTACAAAAACCTCGATAGATTTTGCCTTTCAAAACAGTGCTTTTTTACCACCAAACTCGAAATATCTCAAAAGTTATTTGGAATATTACAATGAAATTTGTTGTGATAGGTAGCTTTTTGGTAGATCTATCTACCGGCTTCTTAGAATTTCAATATGTTTGATAATTCAATACATTTGGTCATTTGTCTGAAAAACCGGGTGTCCGCGTCATGCATGCGCGGTGGCGAGTACAATTTAGTACGCCCGTGGCCACTGCCGACGACGGACCTGTGAATGTTTACCTGGCACGCAAATACGCCTTTTTGCAGCAATTATTTCGAGTTATCAAGGTAAATAAAAATATATAAAGGAATAGGAAACGCTAATACATGCTGGAGAACACATTCGAAATGATAGAATAACAAATATAAGGTATGCGATATTTACTACATTAAAGCGTTTCTACATCCGCACCTAAAACGTATTAATAGGTAGCTGGAGCATATTGACAAGATGTCAATAAAAATCTTCAGTTATCCTGAATACGTATTTAGAACTGTTAGGTAGTAAGTAGTCGGGTGTAAATCGGATTCGGACACGAGCACATGGTTGGGGGGGTAATGGTACCAATTATGGACTGTACGAATAATAGATTTATTTATTCATACAGAAATATATCAAAAGCATTTAGGGCTATTGCGCCGGATAGCGACTACCTAGACTAAAGTCCTAAACGAGTTGGTGAACTGAAGTATATTTACTTGCTGTTTAGTAGATTCTATTAAAAACGAGTGCGGAAAAAGACCCTGCCACTCCACCAGCAGCAGGCCACGGCCCTTCCTCATCTTCGTCATAGACATACATGCATACATACGCTACGGCACATCTTTTCGTCCAATATTCCGCAGTGTCTCAAAACGAGAGTCTTTGACCAGTGTGTGTTGCCAGTGATGACATATGGAACGGAAACGTGGTCGCTTACTATAGGCCTCATAAGAAGGCTCAAAGTCACTCAAAGGGCGATGGAGATGGCTATGCTGGGAGTTTCTCTGTGCGATCGCATCAGAAATGAGGCTATCCGCAGCAGAACCACGGTAACCGATATAGCCCTCCGAATCGCTAAACTTAAGTATCAGTGGGCGGGGTACATTGCACGTAGAACCGATGGCCGTTGGGGCGGAAAGGTTCTCGAGTGGCAACCACGTACCGGAAGGCGCGGCGTGGTTAGGCCCCCCACAAGGTGGACTAATGACCTGGTAAAGGTCGCGGGAGTCCGCTGGATGCGGGTGGCGCAGGACCGGCTATTGTGGCACTCTTTGGGGGAGGCCTATGTCCAGCAGTGGACGTCTTTCGGCTGATATGATGATACATACGCTCGAAAAACATAAACTTCCTTCTGAGGCAGTCGGGTACAAAGTACTACAGGGTGTTCCCCTATACAGCTGCAAAACTTTGCCAGCTGTTTGTGCACATGATACCCATCACAAAACACTAAAGTATGCCGTTTCACATCTCGCACTCACTCTGCCACCGCTGTTTCTCCAAATAACAACCAAGAAAGCCTCCCCCGCCACGCCCCTTTAAAAATAAGCCCACTAAAGCAAATAAATGTGACGTTATCTAAGTGAACATACCTTTTGTCGGTATGGAGTTATTGATATGACTCACTCACTCACTCACTCATCAACGCACAGCCGAAACTACTAAGACTAGAGAGTTGAAATTTACACCAGAACTACCTTTTACAACGTAGGCAACGCTAAGAAGGATTTTTGGAAATTCCACCCCTAAAGGGGGTAAATAGGGGTGCAAAGTTTGTATGGGGGAAACTTTATTTTTAGAGCTAGAGACTTAAATTTTTGCATAAAAATTACTTATTAGAATACAAATTAAGTACTTTCAATTCAATTAAATTTATTTTGTTAAACATAGGTAACAACGTTTATAAGTATTGTTGGTATACAAAATATAAGACTTCTGTGCATCACCCACAATGTAGGTTTACAAAATATTTCAGCCAGCTAATATATTTATAAAAATTAAAAAAAAAATTCAATACAGTGATTGGTGTTAAATACTTCAAATACATGTCAAAAACTCTCAAAAAATACTATAACCAAAGAATATTATAACTAAGGAATGTCTTGAATGGAATCATGTTATGTCGTAGGGTCGTTTAAATAATCTTTAATGGTATAATAACACTTTTCAATCAAATATTGATCTATTGATTGAAATGATTGATCCAATAATGTCATGGAAAGATCACATAGATACATTATACAGTAAGTTAGCAAGATTGATCTATGCTCTAAGACAGTTAAGACCACTTGTGTCAGAAAGTTGCTTAAAAGAGCTGTATTATGCGTACATATACTCTCAACTTTCATACGGGATAATGCTTTGGGGCAACAGTACGGATTATGAGCGCATCCTAAAGATCCAGAAACATGCAATTAGAGTACTTCCCTATGCAAAGGACAGATACACGTGTCGCGAACATTTAAGAAAACTTAGTATCTTAACATCAGTTTCAACTTATATATTGGAAGTTTTGATGTATGTTAAACGTTATCCAACGTTTAACATACATCAAAACTTCCAATATATAAGTTATACCTCAAAGGAGAGGTGAAAATAGTTCGAGATCAATGAGAAATGCGAATAACTTAAAAAGAAGCGGGTTGTGTCCGAGATACAACCGTTAATTAAGTTTAAGTGGATACTTATTTGTTGGTTGTCCCCGTAAAATATATATCTGCATTAATTCACTAAAATCTGTATAAGCACAGATAAATCGGTATATATAGCAACATTGACTGACGTAGCTCGTTTGACTCGCGAGGCATTGAAAATGGCGGTCATTTCAGCATAGTTTTCATGCCCGTCACATAAACCAAATAACATTTTGTGATTAACAACTAATAGCAAATAAAGAAGGATTAAAACATGTAACAAACAATTATTTGAAATCAGATTAGGCTTCTCTACAAAAAGTTAATCCGGAAGTTACGTGATACATTTTGAACTGTACCCCTATACAAGAACGCGAGCAAAGAAGTATCCACTTCAAAACAACCTCGCCCAGACTTAGAATAGGCACAAAACTTCCGAAGTTAATAGGACAAATACTTTTTAACCGGCTACCTTCAAACCTTAAAACCATAACGAACGACAACTCTTTTCGCTTCCATGTAAAACAACTATTGCTTGAAAAAACACTGTATAGTTTACAAGAATTTCTTTCAAATGACTAAATAACAAGATCTTAAAAGCTTGACGTTAATATTTGTATTATGTTTTCTTTCTCTATTTTATGTAATAGTATTATGCTATGAGTATAAGTATTATTAAACTATTTACAAATAATAACAATTCTGTACACAACTGTACACATCTATTGTATTTTATTGTAACTGACAAGTTATAATTTTAACACATTTTTATCTGTATATTCATTGTACTATGATTTCAATTGTAAAATTATGATAATAAACAAATCTGAATCTGAAGTCAATTGTCTTTTAAATTTATTAATAACCAGTGTTTAATTCGGCCTGGAATTTTATTGAAAATGTTTGGTGCCATTCCCAAGATTCCGCCTCTGATTAGCGCGGTGTTGTTGCTACCCTGCAAAGTTTTAAATTTTTGTTTGTATTGTTTACGTGTCGGAAATCTGCGGCCTTCTGAAACGTTACTGAACATGCTTGGATTGGTCTTGACAAAAATACCTACTTCTAGGATATACAGTTCTTCTAGTTTGTATGGAGAGCAAGACATTTTTAAAGTAAGGGATTTGTAACTTCGGTTTTTTAATTATTAATCACTTAAGAAGGTTAAAAGGGGGTTCGAATTATGTATAGAGAGCAAGACATTTTTAAAGTTAGAAATTTGTAACTTCGGTTTCAGACTATTTACTATGAGAGTTCAAATAGGGTTCTAAGTTTGTATAGAGAGCAAGACATTTTGAAATAAAGAGAGATTTGTTTCTTCGGTTTTAGACTGTTTACTTAAAGACTAGGTACAGTCAGCGTCATATAGTTAGTAACAGCCAAAGTAGCCAAATATATCGTAACACATCCTTACACCTATAGTAACAAAGACGTGTTGCGATATATTTGGTTACCTAGGCTGCTACTAACTATCTGATGCTGACTGTACAAAACTAATTTCAATGTTTTTTTTTATTAACAAACATTTAAATTTCTTAAACAAACATTTAGACGATAACATGTTATACGTGGACGAAGTCGCGGGCAACAGCTAGTTTATATATATATATTTATTTAAGCTTTATTTATTCCATATTGTTTGTGTTACTACATATTTACTAAATCTAAAAGATTTATGCAATTTTTTCTTTCTTATATGGACCCCATTCGGGTAAAAGCCATATATCGCCAGATATTAGGAGAAAAGAAGGGCACTGGAAGCAACAAACTGGTCAGGGCCGAAAGGTAAAACAAGGAAAGGTAGACGACGAAGACGTTGGACCAATGACATAACTGAGGTCGCCGGACCTAGCTGGATGCAGTTGGCTAAAGACCGAAAAAAATGGCATGAGATCGAGGAGGCTTTTACCTAAATTTACATTTGCTTTAAAAAATTCAACATAAATCAAACAAAAAAAGACAATTAAAGCTTAATTTATATTTATATAATTACTTCCGGTTGTAAATTTTGTTGGATTCTTGTGTAAAGCATCTTAGAATAACGATTAAAAATGAAATATACAAAAAAACGCTATTATAAATTAATGATTTTCGAAACCGTATTTTGCCTGGAGTATAGAGCCAAGTATAAGTCCAATCTTGTTGGCTTGTTGAGAGTATCAAGGTCCATCGCGGTGTGGCCGCTGGTCGAGGTAGCATGGTAGGCAGCACGCGCCGCGCGAGCGCAGTGACATAACACTTTTAGGTATTTAAGAGACAAATTGAATTTGTTATTTTTATATGATGTTTGGTCAAATTACATTTTTTAATAGACATAGTCATGTACTGAAGAACTTGCTGGTCTTAAAATAACCACCCTGTATAATAAAATGCTCTTCTGACTAACAGTGGTCTAATTATCCAGTTTTTGATCAGTCAGTCATACTTATGTAACAAAGGTAATAATTATGGTAATAATACTCCTTGCATTTCATTAAATTGTCAAAAGGGCCTCTACGTGTTGGCTCCGTTGGTACTTTGTAGGTACCTAGCCCCACGCATGCCTCCCAAAGGTCCGGGACATCATTGTCCCGTGAGCGGGAAAGACATACATGGTAATAATATAATTTGCCAGGAGATAAATAGATGAACATAGCTATTTGTTTATTATTTTTGATGGTTTCTTAAGCGGGTGTTAACCGGCGCTATAACTTTACCTAGAAGTAATCGATTTTATTTCGGTTTAAAAAACCTGTAATATATTAGTACAATCCATAATTGGTGACGTTCACCCTTAGGAAGTGAAGATGTACTATTATTTTATCAGTTCTACGTATTTGGAAAACGGAAGCACCCACATAGGAACTGGGAAAACGATAGGTGGATTGATGATGAAGAAATCTGTACTAACATATCTTTGGAAAGTAAGTGTCCATAATTGATGTCATCATACTACGATGTACTTAAGAACTGTAACTACCTATTATTCCTTATTTTCTTTAAAAAAATAGATTTAAATAAATAAATAAACAATAAATATTTGGGGACAATCTTACACAAATCAACCAAGATTTGAAAAATAAAACAATTATTCAAGAAGACAAACATTTATCGTATGATCCGCAAAAACGAGCCGAATACGGATGCCAACAGAATAAGGCCGTTAGCGGGGTGCGCGGGACGCGCGTCTCCCGCTCCGTCTGCCTCACCTCCGCAAATACCTAAATATCGTCTAATAAGAGCGCCTTAATATTGTTACAAGTGCCTAGGCGTGTAAAAAAATATTTAAAATTATTCCTAATAAAAAAATAATTATAATTATTATATTTAAATTTATTATTTTTAAATTTCGATAATCGATAAGAGCTCCAGATGATTCAAGAGAAGAACATTTTTTTTTAATCTTCGTAAACATCATGGCACGCGATAGTCTTGAAATTATAAAAAAAAGAATTCAAGTTTGGTTTTGATTTTTTTCTTATGGGGTTACCTTAAGGGTCGAATTTATGAATCCCGATACAAGTCCGTACAAGAATTAAAAGATGCCGTTTACAACACTTTAAACACAATTTACCATAAGTCTCTGTTAAATGCAACTAGAAGTGTCTTGAAGCGTGCTCGTACCTGCATAAGACAAGACGGCGGCCACATCGAACATTTACTCGAGTAATAAACCAACTGTATGAAGATTAGTTTTCATTAAATTTGACCAACTTCTGCTGTTCAGATTTTTTTCTTTCCATACAATTAAATAATCCTTACATGAAACAGAGTCGACCCGCGTCAAAAAAAAAATTGACCAACTTTATAATTTTTTAAGAACAACTCACGCTTGACCAAAAATTTTAACGAGCCAAATTTGTTTACATAAAAAAACACCTAATGTCTCCTTGGACACTTTTCCTCTATCTCCTTTAGATTCGGATTTCCCCATACTGTCCCATTTAAAAAAACACTCTGTATTATATGTGTTGTATGTGTCGACTGCACCTACTCGTATGCATACTATACTCATAGTATGTACAAATTGTACTAGTTTAGCTTGAGTTTCAATCAACTGTTGTAAAATTGCCCTCTGGTATTTAACATAGCCTTTTGCATTTTGCTTCTTACTTTTAACCCCCGAAGAAAACAGTTTTTCTGTGTCTGCATGTGGTATCGTAGCTCCGAAACGGATGAATCGATTTATGTGCGGTTGTTTTACCGAAAGTCTTTTGTATCGACATGTTCAAGTTAGATGGTTAAGTAAGTCACAACAAAAATAGGGATTAATTTTTTTGTGTCGGGAGTATTTTAGATTTAATTTATCTATACCTTTTATTTAGGATGCTCATGGGGCTGCCTCGTCACTGCCACTGCCTCGAGGATGTTTGCGGAGGCACAGGTTGATGGGTTTGCCGGCCATCATGCATAAACGGTAGGCATCACTACTAAACCCGTGTTGGCAGAGCGCCTCGACTGCCCGTTCACCAAATATTGGGTTGAAATGGTCATTGGTAGGGCCAAGTAGGGAATAAAATATTCACTATTTGGTCCTACCTTTCTGCCATAGGTAACCAAAGAAGTACCTAAATGTAAATGTAATTAAAATTTTATTTAAACTAAACTTAGTCGTGTAATACTAATACAGTCTTGTAAGCCCCATTTTGTTACTAACACTATTATGGATCTCGGTCTGAATTAAACAATTTTTATTTTATTTATTATTTTATGAACCGCTGGCGAGGCAGCGCCAACGGCATCCTGTAGCTCTAGTATAAGTTTTATCGATACATGTATACGTTTTCAAACTCGTTTGTGTTTAGTTTCAATTTGTATGGTGACGTGAACAGCGCCTCTGGTGGTAACTATTAGGAACTACGCTAGCGGATAGGTGGGACTCCCCCCTTCTACAGAGATGGACTTGGCTCCATTGCTGAATAAATATTATAAACCCTTTATAGGGCAACTTAAAAAAATTAAGGCAAAAATTACCACCTGTTAAGGTCATCTTTTTGTATTTTTTTATGGAGCAGAATTTTTAGTTTTATGCGATATCAAGAGACTTGAACTATGGATAAATTTTATTCTTGCCCGTTAAAGGGTTAATTTTTTAGGGTTCCGTACTCAAAGAGTAAAACGGGACCCTATTACTAAGACTCCGCTGTTTGTTTGTCTGTCTGTCCGTCCGTCATCAGGCTGTATCTCAACAACCGTGATAGTTAGACAGTTCAAATTTTCACAGATGATGTATTTCTGTTGCCGCTATAACAGCAAATACCTACTAAAAAACAGAATAAATATTTTATTTTTATATATATATTTTTGTAAAGCTTGTACTATGAGTACTAGACGACAATAAACACTTAAATACATAGAAAACATCCATGACTCAGGAACAAATATTTGTGCTCATCACCTCGTGGATAGTGCGTCGGTGTTGGCTCAGATCGGGTTGATAGTTCCGACGCGGATACCCAGTGACGCGGCCGACGCGGTGGCGGCGCGCGGCCGGCCGCACCTGCTGCAGCGGCCGTCCGCGAGCCACGCGCCTACCGCACGTGCGCCGACATGGCTGCATCTAATGTGAGCTCAGCACGAAGACGCTGACATGTTCGCTGATCGTTTGACATACGTGTGCCACATTGCTAGGATATTTTTGAATTGGCACTTAATTAATGGAATGACATTATAATTATGATTGTTGACATTTTTACTTGTGCATGTTTATCTTTTTTGTTTATTTTAGCGTGTAAGCGATTTGGTGTTAACTGTAAGCTTGCATTGTATTATTGTGAATAAATGAAATGAAATAAATGAAATCACACAAATAAATGCCCTTACCAGGATTCGAACCCGGGACCTTCGGCTTCCTAGGCAGGGTCACTGCCAACTAGACTACAGGAGGCTCCCATACAACAAACGGGATTTTTTTGCCGTTTTTATAGATAAAAACGTTTTATTTGCTGTGGTTACTATGGTACGGAACACTTCGTGCGCGAGTCCGACTCGCACTTGGCCGGTTTTTTAAGTAACAACAAAATCAAAATCAAAATCAATTATTTATTCTGCAAATAGGCCACAAGGGCACTTTTACATGTCAAATGGTAACTAACATTAGAATGTAAGTCTGTAACTAACACCTATGGATTCCGTCCGAAATAAATTATTTATTATTATTATTACACTATTATTATGCAGGGAAAAGTCAGTGAGATTGTAGGTGTGTAAGTTTGTATGTAATTATATAATCAAGGTCTGAGGGGTCACCTGCGCGGAGGCGGGCGACGGCGAGGCGACGTCGCCCTCGCGGTGTCGGGGCGACGCGGCCGTGTCGTCGTCTTCCTTCAGCGCCTTGGTTGACAGGTTCTTCTTCAGTTGCTGTTCAAGAAAAAATAATTAGAATGGGCTTGTGACCTTAAATTCGTTTACGATGCCATTCGAACCAGTTTGTGTAGATGAACCAATGTTTGTATGGAAGCAACTACATTTAAAGGACATTAATGCCCAAAAAATCGTATTAAGGACGGACCGCGCTGACAGCAGCCGAAACGCTTCATACTGATTGGCTTTAAAGTATGACGTCACACCGTGCAATTTGTACTAACCGTTGCATGGAAAATGAAGTAAATTTCTGTTTCGGTCGCGAAATACTGCGTTTAGGTCCATAGTTGTCATACAAATTTGTTTCTATAAAAGCGTAAGGATTCTATTGGTACCTTTAAATTTACTCTTGGACAACAAAAAAAAAATCTAAACTTTCAAGGTTCATATCTTTTTTGATTTGAATTATATTTTGTAATTTATACTTAATTGCAATCATTTGATGGTTTACTATCCATTTAACAACGCGACGTTATCAATTTTAACACCACGCAACAAGCCTATTAGAATGGTGCTAAAATCATAAAAGGAACGTTTTGTTTGCATAATGGGGCTTCTAAACGGGCCATATTTTCACAGCAATATGTGGCCGGCAACTATTGGTGTCTCTATCTTACTCACATGTTAGAGAAACACACCAATAGTTACCGGCCACATATTGCAGTGAAAATTTGGCCCGTTTAGAAGCCCCAGAAGAATTCCGTATAATAATTTTAAATGTACGATTATAATTTTAATTGGTTGATGTAACTGGTGACCAGTTGATGTAACTGGGGACTTTCTTGCGCAACGCATTAGCATTTCAATTCAACGAGGAAATGCCGCCAGCTTCGTCGATACTATG
Organism: Epinotia brunnichana; assembly: GCA_963854355.1. Taxonomy (NCBI): domain Eukaryota; kingdom Metazoa; phylum Arthropoda; class Insecta; order Lepidoptera; family Tortricidae; genus Epinotia; species Epinotia brunnichana. The sequence goes on along the minus strand of OY977943.1, from coordinate 1,987,262 downwards.
CCTCAAGGGCCTTTTTAGGGTTCCGTACTCAAAGAGTAAAACGGGACCCTATTACTAAGACTCCGCTGTCCGTCTGTCTGTCACCAGGCTGTATCTCACTGATACCGTGATAATTCCAGATGAAATTTTCACAGATGATGTATTTCTGTTGCCGCTATAACAACAAATACTAAAAACAGAATAAAATAAATATTTTTATAGATACCTAATGGTACGGAACCCTTCGTGCGCGAGTCCGACTCGCACTTGGCCGGTTTTTTTTTTAGATAAAACGTAGTTTTCGTTTTATTTAATTTAGTTAATGTCATCTTGTATTTACTTTAAAAAATAAATGTTTTTTTCTCCAACTTACTCGGAAATGTTTCCATTAATGGAGTAAAAACACACCTCGAAGTTTATTGTTATATGCATTGATGAGATAATAAATTAAAAAAAATGGAAATACTTCCCGGACATGCCCGGGAAGTAAATATTATTGTGCAGGTTACTTACTTTTAATTTCATGCAAGACTACAAATTCACCATACAGCCAATTGTCCAATAGTCACGTACAAAAACCGACATAGATAGAATAATAATTGTGTCCAAATCATAAGACAGTTTTTTTAGACTTAATTATTTTCTCGGACTGATAAATATTTTGTAACAAATGTATAGTTTTTTTAAATGTCTAATGCGTTTAGGGATTGTCGATTTAACTAAATGTAATAATGCCTATATTTATATTTACTAATACTATAAGTTTTCTTTTATTTATTTTCATTGCTATGTTTTATGTGGAATCAAATATACAATTCGGACCCAATACTTTAAACTTTAATATCCTTAAAAAAAAATTAGGCGGGAAACTGGAATTCATTTTGTCAAAGATTTTCTGCCGTGTTATTTTTACGAAAATAAAATGAGTTCTACAAATAGTGACGAAGATATCCCAATGGGTACACCACCAGAATTAGCAGCAGAGGCAAAGTTGGCGAGAGCTAACTTGCTTCCGCCTAAATCCGAAGAAAAATATTTAAGAACGTTCGCAAATTTCAATTCCTGGCGAAAGAAGAAAAATACCAGTTCGTTGTCGGAAAATGTTATTTTGGCGTATTTTAACGAACTTGCAAAAGATAAAAAACCTTCTACTCTGTGGGCAATGTACTCAATGCTGAAAAGTACTATACAACTAAAATATAATATAAACATTAAGAACTACGCGAACTTATTGTCATTTTTGAAACGGAAATCATCCGGTTTCAAAAGCAAGAAATCGAAGATTCTTACCAATGAGGATATCACAATATTCTTAAATGAAGCTCCAGATGAGATTTTCCTAGCAATAAAGGTAAACATAATATTGTATAACTGACTTAATAAATATAACCTTTTAAGATTTTGTTTTATTTCCTCGCATATTTGGAGAAAAGCAGTATACAGGCCTCGGCAGAAATGTCATTTCGTGGATTCGTATCTATTGAAGGACTCGGCTATGCCTCGTCCTTCAAAACCATACTCATCCACGAAATGACTTTTCCCGGCCTCTGCAGTAATATACTATTAATTATATTTATTTGGCAAAAGGTCCCTCTTTGCAAAGTGTCGATAAGGACTATTTTTAGTGCCATATAATAACATTGCAATAGCGCCTTATTAACTACTAACAAAGCAGTAACTTTTAGTTGGGATGGCACAAATAGTGGATGTCATAATATGTATTATAGATATTAACAACATATTACATTATATTTCTATGCTCGTAAGATAATTTCTATAAGTTCCTAAAAATTATTATGCAAAATTAATCATTTATTCGATATTTATTTAATCATAAGAATACTTAGGCGACTCCATACATTTAGTGTGAAATTTGCCACCGGTACTCCGCCCTCTAGTCATAACACTGGCGGCCGACATTCGTTATTTGACAAAAGTCAAATCAGCTTCTTTTTATGAAACGTCAAAAACACTCCGTTAGTATGGAATTTGTAGGGATTACTGTGTGGTGACGTCACAGTCAAACAACGTCTTTATTGTTAGTTTTTAAGAATTTAAAAATCTTAAAATAGCAAACATAAATGAAAGCTTGATCCTTTCCGAGTATTTTCGTACTGTGTATCTGTTGCTAATGAAATAGTACATTACTGCAGACGCCGGGAAAGAAGGGCTTGCCGGGTGAGTAGGTATAGATAGACGGATAGTGATACGAAGCCGGCAAACCCTTCGCCAGGCATGTATATATGTTCTGTGGCACCGATTTGATGTCACGGCGCTGATTTTCAGTCCACCCCCGAAAATTACAAAAGAATTCTAAAAAGTGATTTGCGGGTTTTATTAACAATATGAACTCCAGTATAAAAATAAATAAACAATAAATAAATATTAAAATTTAAAAATAAAAAACTGAAGCAAATTAGCAAAATTTGGAGCACGTATTAGAAAATCGAAAAAGGATATATCGACAGTGAAAACATCGAAGCAAAAAATATCGAACGCTCGAAATATCTAATGTAATTATATCGAGGTGTGATTAGTCTACAACACAAATACCGAACGATTAATATATCGAAAGTACAGCATATCAAAATTGATATATCGACACTGAAAACATCGAAGTACAAAATATCGAAAATCTAAATACTTTCGAAGTTTTAAACGATAATCTTATGAACTTTCAATGTTTTAAATTCGATATTTTCATTTTCGAGATGAAAAGAGAGGCTGTATTCGATATTTTAATCGGTCGGTGAATTAAACTTTCGATATTTCGAATTTCGACCATGCAACTGTTCAATATTTTGTACATCGTTGTTTTCACTGTCGATATATCAATTTTCGATCTTCAAATACGTACCCAAAATTCGCTGTACATTAGCTAGGCACAATGTGATTAAAATTACAAATTCGGTGATTTAAGTGTACTTATTCAATAATTTAATTAATTTGGAAACTATTTGCTGGTTGCTTCAGTGCTTTATCGGAAAGAATTGAACGTAGCTTACTTTTAACAACATTTTGGGACATATCATATATTTTCCCGTCACTTAATGCGTGTACGGGGGAGTTATTCGTAATGGCTTCTATAACACTGATCACTATTCCACGACTTGAACTACATGGCGCGCTACTGGTCCGTTAACCTTTGTCGAAGGAACCGCCAGGTTCCAGTGGCGCCTGGTCTAAAACGCGAGTGGGTCCTATAAAACCTACCGCTATTCCGCGACTTAAACCAAAACTTAATTGAACGACTATGGACGGGTGGAAGACCAGCGGTCACGCCGTCGTTCAACTACGCGTTGGATAGATTTGATAAAAGCTGCGACACAGGCCGCCATATTCCTATGTTGAATGCTGAAGACCGTAACAAATGATGGCGCATCGCGAGGGTTGCTTTCATCATCATCATCATATCAGCCGAAAGACGTCTACTGCAGGACATAGGCATCCCCCAAGAGTGCTACAATTACCGGTCCTATCCAGCAGACTGCCGCGACCTTTACGAGGTCGTCAGTCCACCTTTATCTACAGTAAATATCATCATACTCTGATGAGTCGTTGCATGATTGCAACGACGACCACGTCCGGCTCTAACGCTCTGTTAACTATGTGTCACTCAACGATTGTGTCGTTGCCCAGTGGTGTCAGCCGCGTTTGGATGAATTAACGCCCCGGTGTGAGGGAGCCGAGTTTAGCTGAAGTGGCAAGTGGAACAGGCCTGTCCGTGTGTATACCTGTGTCTTGATGTAGGTGTCGATGAGCGCGAACGCCAGGTCCCGGTTGAGCTTGGTCCAGGCGCCGCGCAGGTCGTGCACGGCCAGCCGGTGCGTGGCAACAGACAGTACCTGTGTCTTGATGTAGGTGTCGATGAGCGCGAACGCCAGGTCCCGGTTGAGCTTGGTCCAGGCGCCGCGCAGGTCGTGCACGGCCAGCCGGTGCGTGGCAACAGACAGTACCTGTGTCTTGATGTAGGTGTCGATGAGCGCGAACGCCAGGTCCCGGTTGAGCTTGGTCCAGGCGCCGCGCAGGTCGTGCACGGCCAGCCGGTGCGTGGCAACAGACAGTACCTGTGTCTTGATGTAGGTGTCGATGAGCGCGAACGCCAGGTCCCGGTTGAGCTTGGTCCAGGCGCCGCGCAGGTCGTGCACGGCCAGCCGGTGCGTGGCAACAGACAGTACCTGTGTCTTGATGTAGGTGTCGATGAGCGCGAACGCCAGGTCCCGGTTGAGCTTGGTCCAGGCGCCGCGCAGGTCGTGCACGGCCAGCCGGTGCGTGGCAACAGACAGTACCTGTGTCTTGATGTAGGTGTCGATGAGCGCGAACGCCAGGTCCCGGTTGAGCTTGGTCCAGGCGCCGCGCAGGTCGTGCACGGCCAGCCGGTGCGTGGCAACAGACAGTACCTGTGTCTTGATGTAGGTGTCGATGAGCGCGAACGCCAGGTCCCGGTTGAGCTTGGTCCAGGCGCCGCGCAGGTCGTGCACGGCCAGCCGGTGCGTGGCAACAGACAGTACCTGTGTCTTGATGTAGGTGTCGATGAGCGCGAACGCCAGGTCCCGGTTGAGCTTGGTCCAGGCGCCGCGCAGGTCGTGCACGGCCAGCCGGTGCGTGGCAACAGACAGTACCTGTGTCTTGATGTAGGTGTCGATGAGCGCGAACGCCAGGTCCCGGTTGAGCTTGGTCCAGGCGCCGCGCAGGTCGTGCACGGCCAGCCGGTGCGTGGCAACAGACAGTACCTGTGTCTTGATGTAGGTGTCGATGAGCGCGAACGCCAGGTCCCGGTTGAGCTTGGTCCAGGCGCCGCGCAGGTCGTGCACGGCCAGCCGGTGCGTGGCAACAGACAGTACCTGTGTCTTGATGTAGGTGTCGATGAGCGCGAACGCCAGGTCCCGGTTGAGCTTGGTCCAGGCGCCGCGCAGGTCGTGCACGGCCAGCCGGTGCGTGGCAACAGACAGTACCTGTGTCTTGATGTAGGTGTCGATGAGCGCGAACGCCAGGTCCCGGTTGAGCTTGGTCCAGGCGCCGCGCAGGTCGTGCACGGCCAGCCGGTGCGTGGCAACAGACAGTACCTGTGTCTTGATGTAGGTGTCGATGAGCGCGAACGCCAGGTCCCGGTTGAGCTTGGTCCAGGCGCCGCGCAGGTCGTGCACGGCCAGCCGGTGCGTGGCAACAGACAGTACCTGTGTCTTGATGTAGGTGTCGATGAGCGCGAACGCCAGGTCCCGGTTGAGCTTGGTCCAGGCGCCGCGCAGGTCGTGCACGGCCAGCCGGTGCGTGGCAACAGACAGTACCTGTGTCTTGATGTAGGTGTCGATGAGCGCGAACGCCAGGTCCCGGTTGAGCTTGGTCCAGGCGCCGCGCAGGTCGTGCACGGCCAGCCGGTGCGTGGCAACAGACAGTACCTGTGTCTTGATGTAGGTGTCGATGAGCGCGAACGCCAGGTCCCGGTTGAGCTTGGTCCAGGCGCCGCGCAGGTCGTGCACGGCCAGCCGGTGCGTGGCAACAGACAGTACCTGTGTCTTGATGTAGGTGTCGATGAGCGCGAACGCCAGGTCCCGGTTGAGCTTGGTCCAGGCGCCGCGCAGGTCGTGCACGGCCAGCCGGTGCGTGGCAACAGACAGTACCTGTGTCTTGATGTAGGTGTCGATGAGCGCGAACGCCAGGTCCCGGTTGAGCTTGGTCCAGGCGCCGCGCAGGTCGTGCACGGCCAGCCGGTGCGTGGCAACAGACAGTACCTGTGTCTTGATGTAGGTGTCGATGAGCGCGAACGCCAGGTCCCGGTTGAGCTTGGTCCAGGCGCCGCGCAGGTCGTGCACGGCCAGCCGGTGCGTGGCAACAGACAGTACCTGTGTCTTGATGTAGGTGTCGATGAGCGCGAACGCCAGGTCCCGGTTGAGCTTGGTCCAGGCGCCGCGCAGGTCGTGCACGGCCAGCCGGTGCGTGGCAACAGACAGTACCTGTGTCTTGATGTAGGTGTCGATGAGCGCGAACGCCAGGTCCCGGTTGAGCTTGGTCCAGGCGCCGCGCAGGTCGTGCACGGCCAGCCGGTGCGTGGCAACAGACAGTACCTGTGTCTTGATGTAGGTGTCGATGAGCGCGAACGCCAGGTCCCGGTTGAGCTTGGTCCAGGCGCCGCGCAGGTCGTGCACGGCCAGCCGGTGCGTGGCAACAGACAGTACCTGTGTCTTGATGTAGGTGTCGATGAGCGCGAACGCCAGGTCCCGGTTGAGCTTGGTCCAGGCGCCGCGCAGGTCGTGCACGGCCAGCCGGTGCGTGGCAACAGACAGTACCTGTGTCTTGATGTAGGTGTCGATGAGCGCGAACGCCAGGTCCCGGTTGAGCTTGGTCCAGGCGCCGCGCAGGTCGTGCACGGCCAGCCGGTGCGTGGCAACAGACAGTACCTGTGTCTTGATGTAGGTGTCGATGAGCGCGAACGCCAGGTCCCGGTTGAGCTTGGTCCAGGCGCCGCGCAGGTCGTGCACGGCCAGCCGGTGCGTGGCAACAGACAGTACCTGTGTCTTGATGTAGGTGTCGATGAGCGCGAACGCCAGGTCCCGGTTGAGCTTGGTCCAGGCGCCGCGCAGGTCGTGCACGGCCAGCCGGTGCGTGGCAACAGACAGTACCTGTGTCTTGATGTAGGTGTCGATGAGCGCGAACGCCAGGTCCCGGTTGAGCTTGGTCCAGGCGCCGCGCAGGTCGTGCACGGCCAGCCGGTGCGTGGCAACAGACAGTACCTGTGTCTTGATGTAGGTGTCGATGAGCGCGAACGCCAGGTCCCGGTTGAGCTTGGTCCAGGCGCCGCGCAGGTCGTGCACGGCCAGCCGGTGCGTGGCAACAGACAGTACCTGTGTCTTGATGTAGGTGTCGATGAGCGCGAACGCCAGGTCCCGGTTGAGCTTGGTCCAGGCGCCGCGCAGGTCGTGCACGGCCAGCCGGTGCGTGGCAACAGACAGTACCTGTGTCTTGATGTAGGTGTCGATGAGCGCGAACGCCAGGTCCCGGTTGAGCTTGGTCCAGGCGCCGCGCAGGTCGTGCACGGCCAGCCGGTGCGTGGCAACAGACAGTACCTGTGTCTTGATGTAGGTGTCGATGAGCGCGAACGCCAGGTCCCGGTTGAGCTTGGTCCAGGCGCCGCGCAGGTCGTGCACGGCCAGCCGGTGCGTGGCAACAGACAGTACCTGTGTCTTGATGTAGGTGTCGATGAGCGCGAACGCCAGGTCCCGGTTGAGCTTGGTCCAGGCGCCGCGCAGGTCGTGCACGGCCAGCCGGTGCGTGGCAACAGACAGTACCTGTGTCTTGATGTAGGTGTCGATGAGCGCGAACGCCAGGTCCCGGTTGAGCTTGGTCCAGGCGCCGCGCAGGTCGTGCACGGCCAGCCGGTGCGTGGCAACAGACAGTACCTGTGTCTTGATGTAGGTGTCGATGAGCGCGAACGCCAGGTCCCGGTTGAGCTTGGTCCAGGCGCCGCGCAGGTCGTGCACGGCCAGCCGGTGCGTGGCAACAGACAGTACCTGTGTCTTGATGTAGGTGTCGATGAGCGCGAACGCCAGGTCCCGGTTGAGCTTGGTCCAGGCGCCGCGCAGGTCGTGCACGGCCAGCCGGTGCGTGGCAACAGACAGTACCTGTGTCTTGATGTAGGTGTCGATGAGCGCGAACGCCAGGTCCCGGTTGAGCTTGGTCCAGGCGCCGCGCAGGTCGTGCACGGCCAGCCGGTGCGTGGCAACAGACAGTACCTGTGTCTTGATGTAGGTGTCGATGAGCGCGAACGCCAGGTCCCGGTTGAGCTTGGTCCAGGCGCCGCGCAGGTCGTGCACGGCCAGCCGGTGCGTGGCAACAGACAGTACCTGTGTCTTGATGTAGGTGTCGATGAGCGCGAACGCCAGGTCCCGGTTGAGCTTGGTCCAGGCGCCGCGCAGGTCGTGCACGGCCAGCCGGTGCGTGGCAACAGACAGTACCTGTGTCTTGATGTAGGTGTCGATGAGCGCGAACGCCAGGTCCCGGTTGAGCTTGGTCCAGGCGCCGCGCAGGTCGTGCACGGCCAGCCGGTGCGTGGCAACAGACAGTACCTGTGTCTTGATGTAGGTGTCGATGAGCGCGAACGCCAGGTCCCGGTTGAGCTTGGTCCAGGCGCCGCGCAGGTCGTGCACGGCCAGCCGGTGCGTGGCAACAGACAGTACCTGTGTCTTGATGTAGGTGTCGATGAGCGCGAACGCCAGGTCCCGGTTGAGCTTGGTCCAGGCGCCGCGCAGGTCGTGCACGGCCAGCCGGTGCGTGGCAACAGACAGTACCTGTGTCTTGATGTAGGTGTCGATGAGCGCGAACGCCAGGTCCCGGTTGAGCTTGGTCCAGGCGCCGCGCAGGTCGTGCACGGCCAGCCGGTGCGTGGCAACAGACAGTACCTGTGTCTTGATGTAGGTGTCGATGAGCGCGAACGCCAGGTCCCGGTTGAGCTTGGTCCAGGCGCCGCGCAGGTCGTGCACGGCCAGCCGGTGCGTGGCAACAGACAGTACCTGTGTCTTGATGTAGGTGTCGATGAGCGCGAACGCCAGGTCCCGGTTGAGCTTGGTCCAGGCGCCGCGCAGGTCGTGCACGGCCAGCCGGTGCGTGGCAACAGACAGTACCTGTGTCTTGATGTAGGTGTCGATGAGCGCGAACGCCAGGTCCCGGTTGAGCTTGGTCCAGGCGCCGCGCAGGTCGTGCACGGCCAGCCGGTGCGTGGCAACAGACAGTACCTGTGTCTTGATGTAGGTGTCGATGAGCGCGAACGCCAGGTCCCGGTTGAGCTTGGTCCAGGCGCCGCGCAGGTCGTGCACGGCCAGCCGGTGCGTGGCAACAGACAGTACCTGTGTCTTGATGTAGGTGTCGATGAGCGCGAACGCCAGGTCCCGGTTGAGCTTGGTCCAGGCGCCGCGCAGGTCGTGCACGGCCAGCCGGTGCGTGGCAACAGACAGTACCTGTGTCTTGATGTAGGTGTCGATGAGCGCGAACGCCAGGTCCCGGTTGAGCTTGGTCCAGGCGCCGCGCAGGTCGTGCACGGCCAGCCGGTGCGTGGCAACAGACAGTACCTGTGTCTTGATGTAGGTGTCGATGAGCGCGAACGCCAGGTCCCGGTTGAGCTTGGTCCAGGCGCCGCGCAGGTCGTGCACGGCCAGCCGGTGCGTGGCAACAGACAGTACCTGTGTCTTGATGTAGGTGTCGATGAGCGCGAACGCCAGGTCCCGGTTGAGCTTGGTCCAGGCGCCGCGCAGGTCGTGCACGGCCAGCCGGTGCGTGGCAACAGACAGTACCTGTGTCTTGATGTAGGTGTCGATGAGCGCGAACGCCAGGTCCCGGTTGAGCTTGGTCCAGGCGCCGCGCAGGTCGTGCACGGCCAGCCGGTGCGTGGCAACAGACAGTACCTGTGTCTTGATGTAGGTGTCGATGAGCGCGAACGCCAGGTCCCGGTTGAGCTTGGTCCAGGCGCCGCGCAGGTCGTGCACGGCCAGCCGGTGCGTGGCAACAGACAGTACCTGTGTCTTGATGTAGGTGTCGATGAGCGCGAACGCCAGGTCCCGGTTGAGCTTGGTCCAGGCGCCGCGCAGGTCGTGCACGGCCAGCCGGTGCGTGGCAACAGACAGTACCTGTGTCTTGATGTAGGTGTCGATGAGCGCGAACGCCAGGTCCCGGTTGAGCTTGGTCCAGGCGCCGCGCAGGTCGTGCACGGCCAGCCGGTGCGTGGCAACAGACAGTACCTGTGTCTTGATGTAGGTGTCGATGAGCGCGAACGCCAGGTCCCGGTTGAGCTTGGTCCAGGCGCCGCGCAGGTCGTGCACGGCCAGCCGGTGCGTGGCAACAGACAGTACCTGTGTCTTGATGTAGGTGTCGATGAGCGCGAACGCCAGGTCCCGGTTGAGCTTGGTCCAGGCGCCGCGCAGGTCGTGCACGGCCAGCCGGTGCGTGGCAACAGACAGTACCTGTGTCTTGATGTAGGTGTCGATGAGCGCGAACGCCAGGTCCCGGTTGAGCTTGGTCCAGGCGCCGCGCAGGTCGTGCACGGCCAGCCGGTGCGTGGCAACAGACAGTACCTGTGTCTTGATGTAGGTGTCGATGAGCGCGAACGCCAGGTCCCGGTTGAGCTTGGTCCAGGCGCCGCGCAGGTCGTGCACGGCCAGCCGGTGCGTGGCAACAGACAGTACCTGTGTCTTGATGTAGGTGTCGATGAGCGCGAACGCCAGGTCCCGGTTGAGCTTGGTCCAGGCGCCGCGCAGGTCGTGCACGGCCAGCCGGTGCGTGGCAACAGACAGTACCTGTGTCTTGATGTAGGTGTCGATGAGCGCGAACGCCAGGTCCCGGTTGAGCTTGGTCCAGGCGCCGCGCAGGTCGTGCACGGCCAGCCGGTGCGTGGCAACAGACAGTACCTGTGTCTTGATGTAGGTGTCGATGAGCGCGAACGCCAGGTCCCGGTTGAGCTTGGTCCAGGCGCCGCGCAGGTCGTGCACGGCCAGCCGGTGCGTGGCAACAGACAGTACCTGTGTCTTGATGTAGGTGTCGATGAGCGCGAACGCCAGGTCCCGGTTGAGCTTGGTCCAGGCGCCGCGCAGGTCGTGCACGGCCAGCCGGTGCGTGGCAACAGACAGTACCTGTGTCTTGATGTAGGTGTCGATGAGCGCGAACGCCAGGTCCCGGTTGAGCTTGGTCCAGGCGCCGCGCAGGTCGTGCACGGCCAGCCGGTGCGTGGCAACAGACAGTACCTGTGTCTTGATGTAGGTGTCGATGAGCGCGAACGCCAGGTCCCGGTTGAGCTTGGTCCAGGCGCCGCGCAGGTCGTGCACGGCCAGCCGGTGCGTGGCAACAGACAGTACCTGTGTCTTGATGTAGGTGTCGATGAGCGCGAACGCCAGGTCCCGGTTGAGCTTGGTCCAGGCGCCGCGCAGGTCGTGCACGGCCAGCCGGTGCGTGGCAACAGACAGTACCTGTGTCTTGATGTAGGTGTCGATGAGCGCGAACGCCAGGTCCCGGTTGAGCTTGGTCCAGGCGCCGCGCAGGTCGTGCACGGCCAGCCGGTGCGTGGCAACAGACAGTACCTGTGTCTTGATGTAGGTGTCGATGAGCGCGAACGCCAGGTCCCGGTTGAGCTTGGTCCAGGCGCCGCGCAGGTCGTGCACGGCCAGCCGGTGCGTGGCAACAGACAGTACCTGTGTCTTGATGTAGGTGTCGATGAGCGCGAACGCCAGGTCCCGGTTGAGCTTGGTCCAGGCGCCGCGCAGGTCGTGCACGGCCAGCCGGTGCGTGGCAACAGACAGTACCTGTGTCTTGATGTAGGTGTCGATGAGCGCGAACGCCAGGTCCCGGTTGAGCTTGGTCCAGGCGCCGCGCAGGTCGTGCACGGCCAGCCGGTGCGTGGCAACAGACAGTACCTGTGTCTTGATGTAGGTGTCGATGAGCGCGAACGCCAGGTCCCGGTTGAGCTTGGTCCAGGCGCCGCGCAGGTCGTGCACGGCCAGCCGGTGCGTGGCAACAGACAGTACCTGTGTCTTGATGTAGGTGTCGATGAGCGCGAACGCCAGGTCCCGGTTGAGCTTGGTCCAGGCGCCGCGCAGGTCGTGCACGGCCAGCCGGTGCGTGGCAACAGACAGTACCTGTGTCTTGATGTAGGTGTCGATGAGCGCGAACGCCAGGTCCCGGTTGAGCTTGGTCCAGGCGCCGCGCAGGTCGTGCACGGCCAGCCGGTGCGTGGCAACAGACAGTACCTGTGTCTTGATGTAGGTGTCGATGAGCGCGAACGCCAGGTCCCGGTTGAGCTTGGTCCAGGCGCCGCGCAGGTCGTGCACGGCCAGCCGGTGCGTGGCAACAGACAGTACCTGTGTCTTGATGTAGGTGTCGATGAGCGCGAACGCCAGGTCCCGGTTGAGCTTGGTCCAGGCGCCGCGCAGGTCGTGCACGGCCAGCCGGTGCGTGGCAACAGACAGTACCTGTGTCTTGATGTAGGTGTCGATGAGCGCGAACGCCAGGTCCCGGTTGAGCTTGGTCCAGGCGCCGCGCAGGTCGTGCACGGCCAGCCGGTGCGTGGCAACAGACAGTACCTGTGTCTTGATGTAGGTGTCGATGAGCGCGAACGCCAGGTCCCGGTTGAGCTTGGTCCAGGCGCCGCGCAGGTCGTGCACGGCCAGCCGGTGCGTGGCAACAGACAGTACCTGTGTCTTGATGTAGGTGTCGATGAGCGCGAACGCCAGGTCCCGGTTGAGCTTGGTCCAGGCGCCGCGCAGGTCGTGCACGGCCAGCCGGTGCGTGGCAACAGACAGTACCTGTGTCTTGATGTAGGTGTCGATGAGCGCGAACGCCAGGTCCCGGTTGAGCTTGGTCCAGGCGCCGCGCAGGTCGTGCACGGCCAGCCGGTGCGTGGCAACAGACAGTACCTGTGTCTTGATGTAGGTGTCGATGAGCGCGAACGCCAGGTCCCGGTTGAGCTTGGTCCAGGCGCCGCGCAGGTCGTGCACGGCCAGCCGGTGCGTGGCAACAGACAGTACCTGTGTCTTGATGTAGGTGTCGATGAGCGCGAACGCCAGGTCCCGGTTGAGCTTGGTCCAGGCGCCGCGCAGGTCGTGCACGGCCAGCCGGTGCGTGGCAACAGACAGTACCTGTGTCTTGATGTAGGTGTCGATGAGCGCGAACGCCAGGTCCCGGTTGAGCTTGGTCCAGGCGCCGCGCAGGTCGTGCACGGCCAGCCGGTGCGTGGCAACAGACAGTACCTGTGTCTTGATGTAGGTGTCGATGAGCGCGAACGCCAGGTCCCGGTTGAGCTTGGTCCAGGCGCCGCGCAGGTCGTGCACGGCCAGCCGGTGCGTGGCAACAGACAGTACCTGTGTCTTGATGTAGGTGTCGATGAGCGCGAACGCCAGGTCCCGGTTGAGCTTGGTCCAGGCGCCGCGCAGGTCGTGCACGGCCAGCCGGTGCGTGGCAACAGACAGTACCTGTGTCTTGATGTAGGTGTCGATGAGCGCGAACGCCAGGTCCCGGTTGAGCTTGGTCCAGGCGCCGCGCAGGTCGTGCACGGCCAGCCGGTGCGTGGCAACAGACAGTACCTGTGTCTTGATGTAGGTGTCGATGAGCGCGAACGCCAGGTCCCGGTTGAGCTTGGTCCAGGCGCCGCGCAGGTCGTGCACGGCCAGCCGGTGCGTGGCAACAGACAGTACCTGTGTCTTGATGTAGGTGTCGATGAGCGCGAACGCCAGGTCCCGGTTGAGCTTGGTCCAGGCGCCGCGCAGGTCGTGCACGGCCAGCCGGTGCGTGGCAACAGACAGTACCTGTGTCTTGATGTAGGTGTCGATGAGCGCGAACGCCAGGTCCCGGTTGAGCTTGGTCCAGGCGCCGCGCAGGTCGTGCACGGCCAGCCGGTGCGTGGCAACAGACAGTACCTGTGTCTTGATGTAGGTGTCGATGAGCGCGAACGCCAGGTCCCGGTTGAGCTTGGTCCAGGCGCCGCGCAGGTCGTGCACGGCCAGCCGGTGCGTGGGCGCCGAGTCCGCGCCGCCGCACTCGCGCCCGTACGACACGCGGCAGACGGAGAGACAGTAGCATTTCTCCATTGGTGCCGGTTTTAGGAGTTTCTGGAGAGAAAAGATTTGTTGTTTTATTACTTAAATCCAATCTAGATTTCTTGAACGCTTACGACTCCCTTTGTTGATTTGAGGATTCGATGTGTTAACAGCTAGAGACAAATGTAGGTTCGTCGCTCTTAACACTTAACATCCTCTGGAGCTCAGACCCTGATACCTCAGCCACACTATGGTCCTCGCTGCCACGATGTTGCCCTCTCAGGCCACACCCTGCTCTCCTTGCGCGATTAATCGCGATGCTCCGCACTAGGTTACTTGCCTTTGGATGTAAATGGACGTTGAACTGTGGCAGCCTGCGCGCTATGTATTTTCAGTATCACTAATTAATTTTCAGTACACTAATTATGTATATGCCTACTCGAGCGCATATTGTCGCTGCTTTGATTCGCGTCCAAAAAACGTTTTCGTACAAACTTCCTCCCACATTTCACCCTTTTAGGATGATTTCCGGAATAAAAACAGCCCTATGTCCTTCCTAATTTCACGAAATATCTCTTTACCATCTTGCATCCAAATGGATTCAGACCTCGACTCAAAGAAGAAGAACCTTTCAAGTCTAATTTTAAATACCTCATCTCCCTCCTTGGCTTCTGCCATCGCCACCGACGTTTTCAACCATATCTCTGCGTCGTTAAGGTCGTAATTCATATACCTACAGCTCCAGTTGGCCCTGTGCCCCCGTACTAAGTTGTCGTTGGCTTTCACTAAGGAGAGCCGGTGCTTGGAGCTACTACACATGTTACTCGAGACGACAGATAAAATTACACCTTATTACTTACAGATTAAAGTCTTATTCGGCAAGTAACTATTCACCTCATCTCCCTCCTTGTCTTCAGGCACCGCCGCCGACGTTTTCAACCATATCTCCGCGTCGTTAAGGTCGCAATTCATATAGCTGGTGCCCCAGTTGGCCCTCGGCCTCCGTACCAAGTTGTCGTTGGATCTGACTAAGGAAAGCCTATGTTTGGAGCCGCATGTCACTCGGATTCCCAGCATTTCGATGCCTCGTTGCATGGATGATGACGACCAGTAGAAGACCTGGGAACATTTAATAAACTGGTTGTACAAAAAAAATCAAGTGGTTCTTATTATGCCGAGTCGCCCCTGTAAGTTTACTTCTTATAGGGTTACTTTTTTTTAATACTTATTTCCAACTAAACCCCCCCCCTCCCTTTTTTTGTTATCCCTTCGGATTGAAAGGTCAGATTGCAGTCATCATCATCATATCAACCGAAAGACGTCCACTGCTGGACATAGGCCTACCTCAAAACGTGCCACAATGACGGGTCCTGCGCCACCCGCATCCAGCGGACTCCCGCGACCTTTACCAGGCCATTAGTCCACTTTGTGCGCCCCACGCCGCGCCTTCCGGTACGTGGTCGCCACTCGAGGACCTTTCCGCCCCAAGGGCCATCGGTTCTACGTGCAATGTGCCCCGCCCACTGCCACTTAAGTTTAGCGATTCGGAGGGCTATATCGGTTACCTTCGTTCTGCTGCGGATAGCCTCATCTCTCGTAAACTATTAATTTTACGAAAGCGACTGCCCAAGATGGCTCTTGAGAATGGAAAAGGGTAAAAGCATGAGACGGGGTTCGAACCCACCACCTCCAGATTTAAAGTCGAAGACTTATTTTTACTTACTTGCAAGTTGTGTAAAGTAACAGCGGCGCTGAGCTCGCGATAGTGACGCGAGAGCTGCGGCTTGCGCGGGCGCACGTTGCGGAACACGCGGCCTCGACGCGTCGGACGCGTCACGCCCGACAGGATCAGCTTCAGGCTCTCGAACCATCTAACGAATAGTTATCCTTCATTTTATCTTTTGATAATCACAATTGGCCCGTTTGTCGAAGTTACAATTTACAATTTTACAAATGTTAACTAACTATACTGGAAAATGGAAAGTCGTTATTGGGCGCCTTAGAGCCAATACCCACTGGTCGTCGGCAACTATGACTTTCTTTAGTTTAAATTAGTGTTTAAACTAAAGAAAGTCACTGTTTTAAGAAAAACGGAGTAAGTGATTTAGTATAGTTCTAGTATGTAAAAGAGTTGAATGTAATGTGTTTGTGTTTTGGTGGTGAGTATGTATGTGTATGTAGGATGGTGTGTGATAAAGGGGTGTCGTGTACGGTGTGGGGTGGTCGGGAAGGGGGGGTAGTGTTGGTGTGTGTGTGGAGGATGTCGTGTGAGTGGTTGTTGATGGGGTCGTTGGCGTACTAACAAAAACACTAAATCTAACAAAAAAATAATATTGTAGGTACTTATATAAAACAACACATAACATAAAATAAATAAGCGCTACAATAGGCTAGCGGAAATGAAAAAAATGCCTGGGTGCGATACAATAAATGCGAAAGTCTAATATATAGGTTAGATGCAGGTTTTCTGTGACTCAACGATTTCAATTCAATGCGTACCTTAGAGTACTTCCATAAAGTAGCAGAATCGGCCCATCCTTTTCAATAGGCCTCGTCTCCATGCTTATGTGCAGATCCAGGTTCTGCGAGCGGAACGCGCGGTACGAATCGTGTTCCTGAAACGAACAAACCGTATAGGTATTTACAAACTACGCAAATGTATAGATCAACTTTTGCTCGTTGATATTCAGTAGAAGAACGTAATAATCCGTAAGCCCACTTCCAATACGCCTACGTCTCATGAAAACATGATAAAATGCATAGCAGCAGTTCGAGAAAGTTGTCCTGAGCATGAATCAAAACAGAATCGCACCTCAAATTGGCCGAAAGTTTGAAAAGTTGCAACCTTGGCACCGTCTGCCAAGTATTTCCGGCCACTTCAGGACTGACAGACTTAGATTTACTCTCTCTACGATTACAGGGCTAAATGATGCCACATGTCTCGTACTGTTATCACATGACTTAATACTGCCCGGAAGTGAAAGATTTTTCAAACTTTCGGGGAATTTGAGGTGCGATTCTGTTTTGATTCTTGCTCAGCACAACTTTCTCGACCTGCTGCCATGCATTTTATCGTGTTTTCATGAGACGTAGGCGTATTGGAAGCGGGCTTACGGTCTATAAGACTTTTAACATGTTTTTGCAGCTGCTGGTACTCCCTAAGTATAAACATGATAAACTCGTTGAATAGTTACCCTGTTAATAGCTCACTATAGGTAGGTAGACGTATCTAACGTATGACTTCATCATCATCAGTCGTTCCCTCATATCTTATCTAGGTGAGGGCCCTTTCGGATGCACTTCGACCCAGTGGGATCTTTTGTGCATTTGCCCTCTCCTTTATGCCTGCTCCCAGGCTTGCTCCATCATTTCCACAAAACGGATGATGCAGTTCGCCGGGAGCACCTTGAATTCCTTTGGTTGCGGATAGCCGTTACCAAAGTAGTTCATTCTTTGTCTGGCAAGGGCATGAAATTCACACAATAAGTGTTCCATAGTCTCATCCTCCTCGCCACACATTCTACAGTCTAAACTACCGACCATCTTGGCCAAGAGATTCTTGACCCCGAAGTGACCTGTGAACACCCCAGTCGTTCCCTCAGTGCTGAGGAAATCATGTGCGAAATCATGTCCTATTCCCGTTGACCAGACTCCGCATGCATTAAGCATGGCCGCGTGCAGATGTAACTGCAAGGGTGCAGTGATCTGCCCCGGAATCTCAACTTTGCCCGCCATAAAAGTTCTCAAATGTATGACAATATGGTTAAACGAACGCGCCATCCCGCTTGCACTTGCTGTCTCTACCTCGCATTGATACACTCAATACTCATTACTAAAATGCGCACGTACTATCGACAACACATCTAACTGGCTATCCGCATACACGTTGCATTGTAATAAGGTTCTATATAAACACACATTGGTCGTTAACTGTGTCAGTGTTTGTACGTAGAACCGATAGCCGTTGGATTGGAAAGATTTTTGAGTGGCGACCACGTACCGGAAGGCGCAGCGTGGGTAGATCACCACAAGGTGGACTGACCTGGGAAAGATCGTGGGAGTCCGCTGGATGCGGGTGGCGCAGGCCTGGTCGTTGTGGGAGGACTCTTTGAGGGAGACATATGTTCAGCAGTAGACGTCTTGCCACTGATATGATGATGATGAAAACGCGAACAAGTCAGCGGTTGTTGGCCTTTGGACTTACCTGGTTGCTGGAGTACTCGGGCAGCCTGGTGGGCGCGCAGGGCGCCACTGCGCGGTGGTCTCGCGCGTCGCCCACGCACAGCCAGCCGAGCTTCACGCAGAGCCGGAGGTACGGCACGCGCAGCACGCGACAGTCGTCGTACTTGCTCGCCGTGCGGACGAACACGTTCAGCTCGCCGAGGAACCCGAGCTTGCCTGTCCAAACATCATTATTTATGATACAAGTGCGGAAAGTAGGTAATCTTCAACGAATGGTGATGCCCAAAAACACGACCGACAGAGAGTGTTTTTGATCGACACGAGTTGGGAATTACCTATCCTCACGTGTATCATACAACATTTTACAATGCATCATGCGAGGAAATAAAAAAATATGCATAAAAGGTGAATTTTTAATTGTCACGAAATCTCATTATAGCACAGTATGCGGGAATATTGGCCTGAAATCCATTCCCGCACGGGCTGGTCCCGTTCCGCGACGCCGTGCAGGCATAGACCACTTCCCGTGTTTATGTTGAACCATATAAAGGGGCACATTCAGAGCAAGAGCACTTGCTCTGAAAGAGCCCCTTTATATGGTTTCCACGGGAAGTGGTCTATGCCGGCACGGCGGCGCCGGGCGGGGACAGCCCGTACGGGAATGGATTTCAGGCCAATATTCCCGCATACTGTGCTATAATGAAATTTCGTGACAATTAAAATTTCACCTTTTATGCATATTTTTTTATTTCCTCGCATGATGCATTGTAAAGTGTTGTATGATACACGTGAGGATAGGAAATTCCCAACTCGTGTCGATCAAAAACACTCTCTGACGGTCGTGTTTTTGGTCATCACTTTCCGCATTTGTATCATAAATAATTAATTTATACAACAACATTGGCAAACAGGTTCGCGGGCTGCCTGATGTTAGGCAGACACTGTAGCCTATTGACGCTTACGACTCCAGCATAATCACAAGCGCGATGCCGAATGCAGGTCCCTACAAAGCACAGGACACACAGAACAGCACAAAGCACAGGACACACAGGACAGCACAAAGCATTCTTGGGAGCTCTGGCGACCTCATCACCAGGAACACAACACCACATACCTGAAGTGCTAGTAGTGGTGTTATAATAAAAAATAAAAAAATAGGGCTGCGTTCTTCCGTAAGGTTAGGTTAGGTGAAGGTATTTCGCCAGTTGGGCGGCTCCACATTAGTTAAATTTTTTCCGAAATTAAAATCGCTCACAATCATTCATCAACTGTCTGTGTATTGAATTGAATGTTCACCTGCATACAAATTAGGGAAAGTGAGTAAATCAAAGTCATCATTAGTCTTCTAAACTTGGTTGGTATTCAGACAAACTTGCATCAGCACTGCACCTACAGAGCCCCACCCCACTGGCTCTGCACACTTCCAGACCTGTAGTCAGACATTTGTCCAACCATTTCCTAGTGTCGTGGAATTGGGAGCATCTATCCTAGCGCAAAGATATGTATGTACTCACCGTTTGTCCAATCGAGAACAAGATCCGTCCAGGTCAACTCCATTTCCTCAGTAGTATTGTAAGGGTCCAAGGACACGTGTAGTAGGCACGTGAACTTCCCACAGTTGGCCGTTAATCGGCCGTGCATCAATAGCCGGCTCTTGTCCCACCAAGCGAGAGGCGCGGACGGGTCGAGAGACGGGCGGGATACTTGGTCGAACGCTGGTGGCCAAGTGGGTGGAAAATTAATATTTTGAGCAATTATAGTTATTCCCACCAGCAGCACGGCTTAAAATCGAGATAGGTGGAGGCAAGGTAAGAGTGGTGGTAAGAGACGGGTGGTTTGTCTTGCACGCGGCGCGAGAGAGTTGAGCGGTCGCTAGCCGAGCAGACTTGTTAAAATAGTACTTCTAAAATTCAAATTTTAATCTATATTAATTACAATGTCTTGTCAATGTGTTGTACACAGTCGCCATCACATACATTGGAGCAAACAAGCAGCTCACAAACATCGGAACGCACCTCTATTTTCAAGGCATTAGGGTGCATGTGCCGATATCTTTGAACACCTATAGTGTACCGATGTATGTGATGGCGACTGTACAATAAAGTATTCACATACATTATTATAAATGTGTGTATCTGCCTGTCTGTCTCAGTCTCTCCAAATATCTCAATCATGATTTGAATTCAGGCATTTTGGAGTCCTTAAGAAGGGTTGTGTATATTAACTGCCGGAAGTTACCTCCGATGGCCGAAGGGGAATAAGGGTTTCAATTTATATGATTAACAACTTGCGCGTAAAAGCAGTGAAGCAAATTCGTTAATGACGAGGCCGCATTTTTGGCAAATATTGAAATGGATACCCATTTCCATCTCTATTCACTCTCGGAAGATCCACGACTAACTATACAAGCTAAATTGAACCCTACGCCACTCACACAGGTTGCATTGCGCGATGACCGGCTCCCAGCAGGGCCCGAACGCGTAGCTGAACTCCGCCATCTCACAGCACAGATCGTAGTACCACTTGAGGGGCATCATGCTGCGTTCCAGTTCGATCTTGCCCCACGGCTCGCCTTGGTCTATCGTCACTGTTCGGACAGCTGGAAACAAATTAATGTAAGTTTCAGTTAAGGCAAGGAAATTATGGTCTAGACACCAATCACGTCAATAGCTAAGTAGCACACACAATCATCCCCTTCAAATCAATCGATCGGTCCCTCAATGCTGAGAAGAATCATCGAGGCATGTCACTGTCTGGAGTGCAGATGACTCGCCAATGGCTTCGATGGCGCGCTGCATGTAGCGCCTGGTGCTCTCGCAGTCCAGAGAGTTTGATGATTTCATCATTAGCCACGAGCAAGATTCGTCTCCGTCCCTTCAACGTGATTTGGGCAATTGAGACGACGCACCACCCACCGCTCACAATTTCTGCGAGGGTGTCAGCCCTTGGTCTCACTAGGTTACCTCTAGGTGGAGGCAGCTCCTCGGCGCCGCAGAGCGCACCCCACAGGCGCAGCGCACTCAGCCGCAGCAGCGGCTGCGGGAAGTCGCGCAGCAGCAGCTGCCACTGCGCGCAGTGGAGGCTGACGGCGCGGCACCAGAGCGTAGTGAACTCTACGCCGTCTTCGGGCCAAGGGCTGGAACCAATTAATGGTGTCAGTCTAAAATCTAATATTGACGTCTCGCTAGACCGCTGACACAGCAGGCTACGAGGCTGTCCTTGTCTCTCACCTGTCGGCGTCTAGCTCACGCAGATGGTCCTGCGCGCGCGCAGCGTGTATAGAAGCTGAGAGTCGGTGAGAGCTAACAACCAACAAGGACAGCATCGTCGCCTGCTGTGTCAGTGGTCTACACCGCTGACACAGCAGGCTACGAGGCTGTCCTTGTATCTCACCTATCGGCGTCTAGCTCACGCAGATGGTCCTGCGCGCGCGCAGCGTGTATAGAAGCTGAGAGTCGGTGAGAGCTAACAACCAACAAGGACAGCATCGACGCCTGCTGTGTCAGTGGTCTACACCGCTGACACAGCAGGCTACGAGGCTGTCCTTGTATCTCACCTATCGGCGTCTAGCTCACGCAGATGGTCCTGCGCGCGCGCAGCGTGTATAGAAGCTGAGAGTCGGTGAGAGCTAACAACCAACAAGGACAGCATCGTCGCCTGCTGTGTCAGTGGTCTACACCGCTGACACAGCAGGCTACGAGGCTGTCCTTGTATCTCACCTATCGGCGTCTAGCTCACGCAGATGGTCCTGCGCGCGCGCAGCGTGTATAGAAGCTGAGAGTCGGTGAGAGCTAACAACCAACAAGGACAGCATCGTCGCCTGCTGTGTCAGTGGTCTACACCGCTGACACAGCAGGCTACGAGGCTGTCCTTGTATCTCACCTGTCGGCGTCTAGCTCGCGCAGCTTGTCCTGCGCGCGCGCAGCGTGTATGGACGGGTCTGCCAGCGCTAGCAAGCGTAAACCGCTGACACAGCAGGCGACGAGCCTGTCCTTGTCTCTCACCTGTCGGCGTCTAGCTCGCGCAGCTTGTCCTGCGCGCGCGCAGCGTGTATGGACGGGTCTGCCAGCGCTAGCAAGCGTAAACCGCTGACACAGCAGGCGACGAGCCTGTCCTTGTCTCTCACCTGTCGGCGTCTAGCTCGCGCAGCTTGTCCTGCGCGCGCGCAGCGTGTATGGACGGGTCTGCCAGCGCTAGCAAGCGTAAACCGCTGACACAGCAGGCGACGAGCCTGTCCTTGTCTCTCACCTGTCGGCGTCTAGCTCGCGCAGCTTGTCCTGCGCGCGCGCAGCGTGTATGGACGGGTCTGCCAGCGCTAGCAAGCGTAAACCGCTGACACAGCAGGCGACGAGCCTGTCCTTGTCTCTCACCTGTCGGCGTCTAGCTCGCGCAGCTTGTCCTGCGCGCGCGCAGCGTGTATGGACGGGTCTGCCAGCGCTAGCAAGCGTAAACCGCTGACACAGCAGGCGACGAGCCTGTCCTTGTCTCTCACCTGTCGGCGTCTAGCTCGCGCAGCTTGTCCTGCGCGCGCGCAGCGTGTATGGACGGGGGGTGTCCCTTGTTTTGTCGACAAACTTTTCATCGAATTTCATTTCATCGAAAACGTTTCAAGTAACATTTAGTTCACGAATTATTATTTGGTGTAATTTTATTTCATGACCAGATTATTCCAATTTTTATTATTTTATAGAATAACTGTTCAGGGAATATTATTTGGAAAATTATTCTTTTTGTATGAATTTTAAATGGCAGAATAACAAACCAACGAATTTCATTTGTTCGGAATTGTATTACAGCATTACAAAATAATCAAATCTAACTGATTACAGCGGTTTAACTAGGTTAGGACAGCCAGAAAAACGGCGGAGCCCCCCGCAGTAAAAAAAACAAACAACCGTAACAATTGTATTATAAATAGGTTAGGTTAGGGTTCACTTGTGTCCCTCAGAGCGGAAATAGGCACCCCGCGAAGCGGGGTGACGTCGACACGCTGGCGGTTAGGTTAGGTTAAAATTCTGTACTTTGGAAGGCACGCTAAGCAGTTGATCCCGGCTGCTGTCTATGACAGTAGTCGTTAAGCCGAGTTAGAGGCCTTTAGGCGGCTTAAGGACCTCTGAAAGTCGAGTTGCCAACTCACTCGACACAGGGGGGACCACTGTCACTCGCGTCCGCAGGAGCTACCACAACCCTGCACGTGTCCCCTGGGTGGTACTAAAGCCATTGCATTGCGTTCTGTTCTCAACATAATGCCATAGATAACTGTGTAATGCCAACTATTTATCTTAAATTTAAATAAGTAATAAGCCTTGTAATAATTTGTATGTTAATTAAAAATATTTGGAACAATAAATCACAAAACGATTTCCATGACATAATACAACTATTGAATGAATCATCCGACGAGTAAAAATACACGATTTACAATTCCTTGTAATGACCATTCCACTAAGTGAATTTTCGACGAAATGAAAATACATGAAGCGTTGACTTTGAAGTGAAATTCGACGAAGTGAGTGTCGACAATTTGATGATAAACCATGGACGGGTCTGCCAGCGCTAGCAAGCGTAAACCGCTGACACAGCAGGCGACGAGCCTGTCCTTGTCTCTCACCTGTCGGCGTCTAGCTCGCGCAGCTTGTCCTGCGCGCGCGCAGCGTGTATGGACGGGTCTGCCAGCGCTAGCAAGCGTAAACCGCTGACACAGCAGGCGACGAGCCTGTCCTTGTCTCTCACCTGTCGGCGTCTAGCTCGCGCAGCTTGTCCTGCGCGCGCGCAGCGTGTATGGACGGGTCTGCCAGCGCTAGCAAGCGTAAACCGCTGACACAGCAGGCGACGAGCCTGTCCTTGTCTCTCACCTGTCGGCGTCTAGCTCGCGCAGCTTGTCCTGCGCGCGCGCAGCGTGTATGGACGGGTCTGCCAGCGCTAGCAAGCGTAAACCGCTGACACAGCAGGCGACGAGCCTGTCCTTGTCTCTCACCTGTCGGCGTCTAGCTCGCGCAGCTTGCCTTCGCGCGCGCGCAGCGTGTATGGACGGGTCTGCCAGCGCTAGCAAGCGTAAACCGCTGACACAGCAGGCGACGAGCCTGTCCTTGTCTCTCACCTGTCGGCGTCTAGCTCGCGCAGCTTGTCCTGCGCGCGCGCAGCGTGTATGGACGGGTCTGCCAGCGCTAGCAAGCGTAAACCGCTGACACAGCAGGCGACGAGCCTGTCCTTGTCTCTCACCTGTCGGCGTCTAGCTCGCGCAGCTTGTCCTGCGCGCGCGCAGCGTGTATGGACGGGTCTGCCAGCGCTAGCAAGCGTAAACCGCTGACACAGCAGGCGACGAGCCTGTCCTTGTCTCTCACCTGTCGGCGTCTAGCTCGCGCAGCTTGTCCTGCGCGCGCGCAGCGTGTATGGACGGGTCTGCCAGCGCTAGCAAGCGTAAACCGCTGACACAGCAGGCGACGAGCCTGTCCTTGTCTCTCACCTGTCGGCGTCTAGCTCGCGCAGCTTGTCCTGCGCGCGCGCAGCGTGTATGGACGGGTATGCCAGCGCTAGCAAGCGTAAACCGCTGACACAGCAGGCGACGAGCCTGTCCTTGTCTCTCACCTGTCGGCGTCTAGCTCGCGCAGCTTGTCCTGCGCGCGCGCAGCGTGTATGGACGGGTCTGCCAGCGCTAGCAAGCGTAAACCGCTGACACAGCAGGCGACGAGCCTGTCCTTGTCTCTCACCTGTCGGCGTCTAGCTCGCGCAGCTTGTCCTGCGCGCGCGCAGCGTGTATGGACGGGTCTGCCAGCGCTAGCAAGCGTAAACCGCTGAGACAGCAGGCGACGAGCCTGTCCTTGTCTCTCACCTGTCGGCGTCTAGCTCGCGCAGCTTGTCCTGCGCGCGCGCAGCGTGTATGGACGGGTCTGCCAGCGCTAGCAAGCGTAAACCGCTGACACAGCAGGCGACGAGCCTGTCCTTGTCTCTCACCTGTCGGCGTCTAGCTCGCGCAGCTTGTCCTGCGCGCGCGCAGCGTGTATGGACGGGTCTGCCAGCGCTAGCAAGCGTAAACCGCTGACACAGCAGGCGACGAGGCGCGTGCGCGGCGGGGGCGCGGCGCGGCAACGTACGACGTAGATCTGTGCGTCCTTTTGCCGGAGCGCGGAGTAGAGCTCTTCAACTTTGCCGGCTGGGAGGAAGAGGTGGGGCTTGCAGAGCTCTTGCACCTGTTGAAAAGAAACGTAAACATGAAACACCACTTTGTACAAGAATGGGGCTGATTTCTGAGACAAATTGTTACAACATGGAGTACACTAGAAGATGTCCTGTAAAAAAGGAGTTGTAATTGATTAGGATTTAATCCCAAAATGCTTAGATGACCTGTAAGAAGGTCTTGGCCTGTAAATTGACAAGGATTTAATCTCATAAAATCGCTGTTTTAAGTGACCAAGACTCAACGTTTGATAAAAAAGCTGACTCATCCATTTTCATCTTACCTTGGCATCCAGCATAGTTCGTCGTTTCTGGCTCTCTTTATATTCATCCTCCAGCAACTCATAGTTGTCCCGCAGCTTCACTTCGAAAGGATCGTCGCTCATTTCTATCAGTAGCTCTTCAATCTACAAAAATATATATATTTTTATTAAATGTAGTGACTCTGCCTACGAAGCTGGAGGTCCCGGGTTCGAATCCCGGTCAGGGCATTTATTTGTGTATTTATCACGAATATTTGTTCCTGAGTTATGGATGTTATATATGTATATAAGTATGTATATGTATGTATCTATTATATATATCATCGCCTAGTACCCACAACACAAGCCTTACTGAGCTTACCGTGGGCCTAGGTTGATTTGTGTAAGATTGTCCCGTAATATTTATTTATTTATTTATTTATGTATACTTTTACACTTTATACTTTTCTTTTTAAGTCCTTGACTGTACAAGCTTTTAGTCCTGACTGTGCTTTTTTAGCACAGTCGTCCACTAATCATTGAGAACCAATGAACCCAAACACGTGTTTATGCGTTGTAGGTTAGGAGTTTGGCCACCTTCTGTTCCCATCATCAGATCAGTTCTTCGGGGCCATAATACTGCATTGTCGTCGTTTACATAGGTATGCAAATTTCAGATCAATCAATCTGCAAGTGGCTAAAAATGCATTGCAACTTTTGTAGACAAACTACATAAGAACAGTGCAAGTTAAATAAAGTATTTTTTTAAATCACCGTTTAGATGGATTTCACAATAGGGTATTTTCATCTATCAAAATTAAAGTATCAAAGTTTGTTTATATAGTTTTTACTAAGATTTATTTTAATTTGAAAATTAAAATCGTAGGTTTATCATCCGTAGGTATGTCACGTGACCGAAAAGGCCGACCGCCATTTTGTCTTCTGTGACGTCAGAATAGCAAATGCCAAAACCAGAAGACGTAGAGAAGGACACGCACATTTGACGTTTCTATGTGTATTTCTAGTTATGACGTCACGATAATCGCGGCTGCCTTTTTGCCGTGAACATAATTTTAACGTTATATTATAACGTTAAAATTTCATCCATTATTTATATGCATAAAGCGATTTTATTTTGAGGAAATAAAAATACCAGTTGACTATCGAATCTATACAAACATTTTAAAATATATTTTATCCATCCAAATATCATAAACCCTCCATGATGCGTTCAAGAACCGCACATTATGACCACCATAAAAATAGACTGTTTTTTTAGAACAAATTTCTTATCTGTGAAAATGTTATTAAATTACTTGACCGTCACTGGAAGCTTTATAATTGAGAGAGCATATCCGTTTCCGTCGAATTATCACCAGTTTTAGTGCTTTATTTGACTTTAGTTTCCGGCGACAGTGGCGACACCTGGTGGACCACGCCATCTTTACGAAGGTAATAGGTGTCCGGTGGTTTTTACCTCATTGGCGTTAAGTTTCCCGTCGAAGCAACACGTTCGCCGCGAGTCGGTTCCCTTGACTCTGCGACCGTTACAACACTTACAACGTTGAAAAATCGTTAAGTTGAAATAGTGTTCAAAATTTTAAAATAAAAGAAGGTGCTTACGTAAGTAACCAATTACTGAAATTATCTAATTATAGAATAAGTACGTGGTCATTATTTAAGCAGTTTTTCTGTTCGGACCACTACTTAATTGTGTTTTAATACCAGTTAAACGAAGTGTTTTATTTGCAGCTTTGACTGATTGTATTTGCGATAAAAATGTACAATCGGTTATAGTTTTGAATAGAATTTAACCATATTTCTATTGCAGAAATGGATAACGAACAAAAAGGTTCGGCACAGCCGCAGGCTGGCCCAAGTGGTTTGCCACGGAAGCGAGCTAGGAGCGCAAGCTCCTCTAGCAGCAGCTCGGACAGCAGCAGTTCATCAAGCTCGTCGTCCTCAAGCGGACGGAAGCGGTCAAGGCGACACCGTCATAAGAAAAGTAAGCGCGCTCGGCATTCTTCGCGCTTAATGGATAAGCTGTACAAGGAAATGGGTGAGCTCCGCAAACATATTACTTCTGGTCATGATGATATTTGCCATGATAATAATACTTGCAATGAAAATGTAGCTTACAATGACCAGTTTTCCTGCCACGAAAATGTAGCTTTTCAAGATAACATATCTGTTATATCAGGAGTTAGTGGCGAGTTATATGAAAGTAATTATGTCACCGATGACCCGTGCCCCAATGCTGAAGGTCAAGACGCAAGCTTGTCGTTCACCTTCGATATCGAAACTAAAGTAAAGAAACCGACAGTCCCTAAGACGCCGGATGTTTTTCTGAAACTGCTTCTTGACGTTCAGCGCTTAGGAAGCCCAACATGGTCTGGAGTTAGATACGCTGATACACAAAAACTTTATAACCATACTCCAGGTTTCATAGACTTAGAAACAAACGAAGAGGTAAAAATAAATGATACCTTACGCCATCTAGCTTATGCTGATAAATCATATGCAGCTATAACATACTGTATCTTGAAACAAAAACAGGTCGTGCAGGATAGTATTCGTAACCTTCTATCGTGGGTCAATGTTACGAATTTAAATTTTGAGGATCTCAACACAAAGGTTGATGAACTTTTTCAAAAAGGCGAATTACAAAAGGTTTCCTCCGACCTCTTACAATTAGTCTGTGGCCACCGCGCCGAGGCTATCGAAATGCGCCGAGATGCCATTACGAGCCAGATTAGGGAGCCTTTTGTCAAAGCTCTGGTAAATAAGATTCCCCCCTCAACATCGAATATTTTTGATGCAGTACCCTTTACATCAACTCTTGAAAAGGCAGGGGGAGTTTTAAAAGCCTTCTGGCCTCCTAAACCAAATACAGCTAAGTCTAATCACAGTAGCCGCCCCTCGCGGGGGCAAGGCGCTCGAAAACCTACATTTCCATCGCGTGGAATTCAATGTAATGCAAGCACAGGGTACTTTCCCTTGCAGAATATGCATACACAGGTTTGCAACAATTCACCCTCGCGGGGTGTATGCCATTGCCAAAATTGTCAACAACCAACTTACCCGTGGGTAAGCCAACCTCCAATGAATCAGGCCATGTACCACCACACTAGTGGAAGAGGTACATTTCGGAATCGAGGCTCGCGGCCCGGTCGTGGAGGCATCAGAGGACGAGGCAATACCGGTACAGTTTATAAAGGCAACCAAAATAGGCAGAAACAATGACTCGGAACCGTTCCGGGCAGGTCAGTTAGCGCTCTTTCACACGCAGTGGAAGAAAATGGGAGCACCAGAGGTTGCATTAAAGCTAATTCAAGGGTATCGCATACCGTTCTTTGCAAAACCCCCACTGGTGTATCCCAATATAAACACAGGTCCCTTTCATACCCCTGCATCAAAGGAAATGTCTGTTGTAGTGCAAAAAATGAAAGCTCAAGGTGTATTAAAGGTGGCGCAGCCGTCGCCGAGCTTCATTTCCCCTCTTTTTCTGGTGCCGAAGTCAGACGGGTCGGCTCGACCAATATTCAACTTGAAAGCGCTAAACGACTATGTAATGTCCGAACCCTTTCATCTCATAAACATGCATCGTATTCCCGACTTTCTACAAGCAAACGATTGGATGTGCAAAGTCGATATATCACAAGCGTACTTTCACGTGAAAGTAGCCGAAGCACACAGGCACTTCTTACGCCTGATTTACAACAGGGAATTGCTAGAAATTACATGTCTTCCGATGGGCCTGAGCACAGCTCCAAAAACGTTTTCAATACTTACAAATTGGGTGGCTCAAACGTTGCGACAACAATGGAATGTAAGGATCATAGTGTATCTGGACGATTATTTAATGGTCCATCAAGATGCTCGCATACTACAAGATCATGTCAATATCACTGTTCAGACACTTCAGCGTCTCGGCTGGAAAGTCAATTTCGAGAAGTCAATTCTCCATCCACAGAAAATCATAGTGTACCTGGGAATACTTTGGCGAACCTGGGACAATCTAAAATCCATACCGAAAGACAACGTAATGTCGCTAAGCAAAGATCTGAAACAAGTCCTCGCAAAAGGAATATTGACCTTGAAAAATACTCAAAGGATCGTAGGCTCTTTAAATTTCGCGAGTTTTGTCGTCCCACGGGGTCGGCTCAATCATCGACGACTTTTGATGTTTCTAAACACCTTGCCAAATCCATCGACCAAAGCGTTCCCGATACCGCAACACGTGTCCAACGAATTGAGTTGGTGGATTCAGAATTGTCAGGCGTCAACACCCCTGCATTATCCTCCCCCTACCGACTTTCTAACGACCGATGCATCGGACTTAGCTTGGGGAGCGCAGCTGAACAATCTAGCTATCTCGGGCTCGTGGTCACGAGAAGAACAGAACCTTCATTGCAATCAGAAGGAAATGCTAGCTATTCTGCACGCTCTCCAAGGCCATGTTCAACTGTTGTGTCGCAGTTCGATTCTGATACAGTCCGACAGCAGGACGGCTGTTGCTCATCTAAGGAAAGAAGGGGGTTCAAAATCGTTGGCGCTAATGAATATAACCCACCAGATTTTGGATCTCCTAGACCGACATCAAATACACTTCAGCATACACTATCTACCGGGCAAGTACAATTGTCAAGCCGACAACTTGTCACGTCACCGCCCACCTCCAGAGTGGCACTTACTACCAGATTCCGTGGAGATAGTGTTTGCGAAGTGGGGAACACCGGTGATCGATCTGTTTGCCTCGGCAACAGCCCACGTAGTGCACAATTATGTGTCTCGAGACCTGAGAGATCAACAAGCCTTGTATCACGATGCCTTCAGCACATCGTGGAATTACCCACTAGCGTGGATATTCTCACCACCATTCCTGGTCCCCAGAGTCTTGTCACATCTGAACCAGTCGACTGGAATATTTCTGATAGTTGTGCCTCGCTGGGAGAAGGTATTCTGGCGCGCAGATCTCAAAGGCCGAGCGCTAGCAGCACCAGTAACCTTGAGGAACCTGCAGAAGAATCTAGTCGACATGTCAACAGGGCTACCACCTCCCAAAGTCGAGAACATCATTCTGGAGGTTTGGAAATGTGGGGGTGGTCTGAGGCGATAGAATCATGGAACCCTGAACAACAATTGTTGCTTAAAAATTCTTGGAGAAAATCGACTTTAAGAACTTATAAAACGGCTTGGCAACGTTGGATGGTTTGTGTACCTGATGCACCTATGCACTGGTTGTGCAACTGAATTTGACGGGATTCCGATGAGGGAGCAGCTGAGTGAAAGACTTGTTTTCTTTTCCGAGTCGATGCCGTTTCGTAGGTATTTGTAGAACTGAATTTCATGAGGCCCGGACGCCATATTTATACCATGAAATTCCTTGCCCCGCAGCCCGCCCGCCCCGTGAATTTGGCGGGAAATATGGGCGGGAAAGTATTGGCGGGAAAGTTTTGGCGCGAAACGACATCTCATTTATTTATGACAATAATCTTAGGCTAATACGTTATTTACAGTGTTTTATACTTATTTCTATGACATTCGTAATGCATTATCACTCGAGATCCTCTCCGTTTGCCGGCCAATCGCATCTAAAACGCGGGTTTTTCTGGCGCTGTCTATTTACGTACCTCGGCCCCCACCTGGGGTATAAATACCGAGCTTCCCCCCTCGCTCGCCCATCAGTCTATGCTTGGCCAGCGCGCGGATAGGATCTAAAGGCTTCCTCTTAATCTATCTATTTTCTAGTGGAAACCTAGTGTTTAGCCACTCTTTACTTATGAAACCAACAGTATATTACCTCTTAACTAGGTAGGAATGAAGTGTGAGACCTATTATTATTTATTTCGACTACAAATTATATAAGGCGACTGTAATACAATGCTTACGTTGTAAGAGGGTTATAAGCTAGGTTACAGGCAATCTATTTTATCAGTATTTACGTAGATGGTTGTCCTGCACATTTCTCCCGCCGTGGAACACCCGGCCGGTGTTCCAGCTCGCTGGCGTGCAGGTCGTCATCCTTGGTAGGTAAAATCGCGAGCTTCTTGGTCGGTCGCCGTAGCACTCCGCCCTTTGTTCTGACGTCCACCACTCTTGTCTCGCCGTCGGGTCCCGGGTACTTGGCGATCACTCTACCCATGGGCCAAGTATTGCGTGGGAGGGTCCCGTCGCCGATGAGTACGATGTCGTCGATTTCTATGGGCCGGCCGCGCCTATACGGCTCCCGCCGGTCTTGAAGTGTAGGTAGGTACTCGCGGACCCATCGACTCCAGAAGTGGTCCGCGAGTCGTTGGCTCGTCCTCCACGTTGCTCGGCCGACTAGGTCCTTGTCGTTGAAGGTACCGGGCGACTGCACTCTGCCGGATCCGCCGAGTAGGAAGTGATTCGGTGATAGGGCTTCGGGGTCATCGGGCTCCACGGACACGTGTGTGAGGGGGCGGCTGTTCACGATGTATTCTGCTTCAGCCAGGGTCGTGGCGAAGACCTCCTCCGAGGGGTGACGCTCTTTCAGGACAGTGTAAAGAGTGTCTTTTACCGCTCGTACCATTCGCTCCCACGCCCCGCCCATAAATGGCGCCGAAGGGGGGATGAAGCGCCATATTATTTGTCGTCGCCCCGCCTCCTCTCGCATCGCGTCTTCGGCGGCCGCCCGCAGCATCTTATCCGCAGAGTGGAAGTTCGTCCCGTTGTCCGACCAAATCTCCGTAGGTGTGCCTCGACGCGCGATCATTCTTCGTAGAGCCATTATGGCGGATTCGCCGCTTAGACTGGGCACTATTTCCATATGTATAGCGCGCGTTGTAAGGCATGTAAATAGCGCTACATATCTCTTCTGTGTCCCTCGGCCTACTGTAATAGTCGCGGGGCCCCACAGATCGACGCCCGTGTATGTGAAGGCTCTCTCGTGATGTGCGAGGCGGCAGTGCGGCAGATTTCCCGTCGGAGGTACAGTCGGCTTCGATTTTCGTCGCCGGCATGGCAGACATCGATGGACAATCATTCGGGCGACTGTACGTAGTCGTAGTATGGCGTAGTGTTGTTTGCATTCGTTCACTGTCGCTTCTACTCCGTGATGGTTCATTTGTCGGTGCACGCAGTCGATGTACAGTCGGATAGCCGCGTGATTTCCGTCTAATACGGACGGCCGTTTTTGCGTTGTGGTTATGTCGTTTGCTTCGTTGATGCGCGTTTTTAGCGTTATCACGCCGTCGATGAGTTCGATCGCTAAGGGGCGTAAGCGACTATTCATGGCCGGCGGCTTGCCCTGCATTAGTCTCTGAATTTCGTCGCTGAAGCTGTCTCGTTGACTCTCTCGTACTATTAGGCGTTCCGCTTCTATTAGGTACCGCGCGTCAATTGATAAGTAGTTTTTTGATGCGGGCCGGGCCTGTCGCGGCGCGGCGGGTGCGGGTCGCTTGTGTTTTCTGTTCCACTCGGGGTCCTTTTCTTTGTTCTTGAGTGTTCTTTTGTAGTGAGTTCGGCCTTTGTTAGGACGACATAGTTCTATGAACTGTAGTACTCGCGCTAGTGTGCGTAGTAGGCGCTCCCAGCGCGAGAACCTTTCCGCCGGCGGTAACCACGGTGTGTGCGTGATTTTGTTACAGATTTCGGTTGCTATTTTATTTTCTTCGCCGGTCGGTGCATTATTGTGTTGTTGTGGTTCGGCGGGCCATGTTGTGTAGTCATTGTACAGGAAGTCGGGGCCATGGAACCAGCGGTGGCTGCTGTTGAAGTCTGGCGGGAGCTCTCTGGTCGGTATATCTGCGACGTTGTGGCGCGTAGGTACCCATTTCCATTCGCGTACCGTCGTTGTTTCTTCGATGGCGGCTAATCGATGCGCGACGAAGGGTTTGTATGAGCGGGCGCCGGTGCGAATCCAGGTGAGCACGGTGCGACTGTCCGACCAGTATGTCTTACTGGTTGGTTTCAGGTCGTGTTCTTCTACCACGGTGACGGCCATTCGTGCGCCCATCGCCGCTGCCTGTAACTCCAGGCGTGGGACCGAGGTCACTTTGAGGGGGGCGACCTTGGCCTTCGCGGTGATGAGGGACACGCGTATTTGTCCGTCCGCGGTTACCGTACGCCAGTATAGAGCGCACGTGTATGCGGTGAGGGAGGCGTCGACGAATGTGTGCAGCTCTCGGGTTACCGCGGTGCTATAATATGGGTAGCACCGGGGTATGGCGACGTCGCGGAGCGCTGTCAGCTGTGTGGTCCATAAGGTCCATTTCTGCGCGAGGTCGTCGTCTATTGCTGCGTCCCATGTCGTGCCTCTTCTCCATATTTCTTGTAGTATTTTCTTCGCTTGGACGGTGACGGGTGAGGCCAGCCCAAGGGGGTCGAAGACGGACATCATCACTCTCAGTACCAAGCGCTTAGTCGGTTTTTTTTCATTGAGTGCGTCGGGCGGCAATCGGCTCAGGTCCAAGTTGAAAGCGATTTCATCTGTGGCGGGCTTCCAAACTTGTCCGAGTACGCGTTCATTTTTCATTTCTTTCGCGTCGAGCTCTACGTGTGCGGGGCTCGTGCGCTCGTTTGCCACCTCCCGGGCGTATTCGTGGAGGTTTGAAGGCTCGGTGGTGGGGGTGCGATTTTTCTTGCTTGCGGTGTTTTCTTCTGAGGGGTCTGTGTTCTCATTGGCCACCGCTAGTAGCACTCCCGCCGAGTTGGACGACCACTTACGGAGATTGTAGTGGGCGTTTTTCTGTATATCTCGTACTTCGGCTGCTATCTTGATCGCTTCCTCTTCTGACTTGAAACTCTGTAGGTAATCGTCTACGTAGTGATTACGTACAATGGCCTCGGCGGCTTCAGGGTTCGTTTCTCTATATTTTTCGGCGTTCGCGTTCTTTACATATATAGCGATCGTAGGGCTGCAGGTTGCACCGAAGACAAGGGAGCTCATACGCCATTCTTCCGGGGGCGTGTCGTCCCGGCGGTTCCCACGCCACAGATATCGTAGCGCGTTGCGGTCTTCGGGCTTTATTTTTACGTGCATAAACATTGCTTCTATGTCGGCGGACACGGCGATTTTGTGCTGACGGAACCTCATGAGCACCCCCGGAAGTGATTGGAGGAGGGGGGGGCCTGTGAGGAGTTTGTCGTTGAGTGATACGCCTCGAGTACGGGCCGCAGCATCATGGACCACTCTGACGCGATCTCTCTTCATAGGATTCAATACGGCGAAGTGCGGTAGATACCAGTTTTTTTCGTTGTTATTCTTTGGCGGGGCTGGCTCGGCGTAGCCTCGCTCGATTAGGTGGTCCATTTCGGCGTTGTAGCGCTTCTTGAACTCTTCATCTCGATCTAGCTTTTTCTCGATGCTGTGTAGGCGTTTGAGCGCGTTCTCGTAGTTGTCCGGCAGTTTGTCGTCTTCGTTTTTCCATAGTAGAGGCACTTGATAGTGGCCGTCGGCCGTGAGCGTGGTTGATCGCGCGAGCTGAGCGAGGGCGCGTTCTTCCGGGTCGGATTTGGGTCGTTTCGGCTCTATCATCATATTTTCGATGGCGAAGTATTCTTTTAACTGCCGGTCGACGTCTTCCTCGCTTGTTAGCGATTCCCTTTCTTCGGCTGGCTGATTGGAGATATGGCTGACGATATGGTGGATGCCCTCGCCTTGTAGGGGGGCGCGGGTGTGCGCGCCGTGTAACACCCATCCGAGCGGTAGTCGGCTGGCGACGGGTTGATTTCTGTCGCCGCGTCGGATTTCTTCTGGTATTAACAGATGCCAGTTGTCTTGCCCGAGCAGTATTCCCGGTTCGGCCGTGTCGTATCTCAGTAGGTGCTCTATGTCTCGCAGGTGTGGGCACGTACTGACATCGTCTTCGCTTATCGTTTGGGGTGATAAGCGTAGGTCGGGAATTGTGCGGGCGTGTATGCGCACCTCCCCGCCTTGTCCGCGTATGAGGAGCGGGACTCGGCGGGATTTCGTTGCGTTTATTTTTTCACTGGTGATTGCCTCTATGCGCAGCGGCGTTGTAGGCCCGTCTAGGCCGACTTTGTTGGCGATTTCTTCCGACAGGAGCGTGATAGTGCTTCCGTCGTCCATCAGAGCCGAAGTCTTGACCTCCCCTGTGGGCCCCTTTATTGTCACAGGTAATATCTTGAGAAAGGCGCGGGACCGGCGGGTCGTCCACGTTGAGGTAACGGCTTCGTTGTCGGCGGGCGCGGGCTTCTTATTGTGCAATAATTTGTGATGAAAGTACTCGCAGCCGTCTCGCTCGCACTTCACCCGTTTGCAGTGGTGCGTTCTGCCCTTGTATTTTAGGCACCTGAAGCATAGTCTTTTTTCTTTAGCTATCTTCCAGCGCTCGTCGATTTCTTCAGCCGTAAATTTCGGACACTTGTCGATGCTGTGCGTCTCGCTCTGACAGCACGAACATTTGCTGGCTGGTCTCTCGGAGGTGGCGTAGGCTTTGTGCACTCGTCTTGGCGGAGGTTCGCTTGTTTCCGGTTGCGCGTAGGCTGCGCAGTACTGTGCTTCTCGTTGTAGGAAGGCGGAGATCTTTATTAGCTCTGGTTCCGCGGACACGGTGGTGGCGGCGAAGTCGAACCACCTGTATCTTTGGTTCGGTGTCAGCTTGTCTAGGATCGCTTTAGTAGTCTCAGGGCTGTAGAGATACTGTGCGCGATCTAACGCTCGGAGGGTGGCGATGGCATTCGCAACACGGCACGAGAAGGAGCAGAGGTCCCGCGCGCCGTCTGTGAGGCGGGGCAGCGCGCGGAGCCTTTCTAATTCAATTAGTGCTATGGTATCGGGCCTCCCGAAGCGTGTTTCTAGCGTTCTGATTATCTCGGCGGCCGGAGCTTGGTAGATGAGAAGATTCTCAACTGATTCTTTTGCTCTCCCTTTCAGTGATCTTCGTAGTCTCGCTATATTTTCTGTTTCGGTGAACTTCATTTGAGATTCTTCGTACGAGGCTTTGAAGGTGAGCCATTCTTGATGCGACCCGGCGTAGGCAGGTAATTCGGTTGCGAATCGGGGGGCGGCGCTGCCAGCGCGGGCGGCTAGAGCGATCGCGGATGCGAGCTCGGATAGGTTAACTTGCTGTGTTGTTTGCGGCACTGCGTTGGTGGTGCCGCTTTGTTCATAGCGATTCGCGCAGGGCGGCGCGGGCGTGAAGACTGGGGGGGGGTCCCTGAGGGGGGCGTTCCCCGCTGGCACTGGCGTCGCGACGGCGGCGGCGACGGGTGCGCTGGGCGGCGGGGGGAGCTGGGTCTCGGCGCGCGGCAGTGGCTGCTGGACCGTTGCTTTTTCTTCGTCAGGATTGTTCCCCTTTTCTTCTGGAAGGTGTGGTTCTTGAGTGATAGCGGGCATCTCGTGGTTTTTCTCGAACCAGGCGTCGATTTGCTCGTTCACTTGCGTGGCGGAAACCACAGTTCCTTCGTCTTCGTCGCTTTGTTCGGCTTCTAGTGTGGCGATGTGTGCTTGGGCGAGTTCAAGCTTGATGCGTAACATCTCTTCTTTTGCTTTGGCTAAGCGTTGCGCACGGCGGCTCGTGGTCGTTGCGCGTGACTTCGACGACGGTGGCGGCGCGGGGGGACGTGGCGTCGTCCCCGTCTGTGACGATTCCTGAGATAACGGCGGCGTCTCAGTGATCGTGTCCGTGCTCGTCGCGTTGTCCGTCGTCGTCGCGTTGTCCGACGCCGTCGGTGGCGTGTATGTTGAGTCTCTACTTGTTTCTTCTCTTGAGGTCCTCGGCGGTTGCTCTGTCCCGAAGATGAGCTGGGCTAACGACTGCCCCGGCGCCGATGACCTTGTGACTGGACCCATTTTCGACGATAATTTCCTCGGAGGTGGCGTTCTCTCACTTTCACTGGAATCTTCTTTTTTTTCTTGAGGCTGTAGCTGTGCTTAAACTGCAATTTCTTTCTTGAATATCCGGCTTACTGAAGGACCATTATGTACCTGATGCACCTATGCACTGGTTGTGCAACTGAATTTGACGGGATTCCGATGAGGGAGCAGCTGAGTGAAAGACTTGTTTTCTTTTCCGAGTCGATGCCGTTTCGTAGGTATTTGTAGAACTGAATTTCATGAGGCCCGGACGCCATATTTATACCATGAAATTCCTTGCCCCGCAGCCCGCCCGCCCCGTGAATTTGGCGGGAAATATGGGCGGGAAAGTATTGGCGGGAAAGTTTTGGCGCGAAACGACATCTCATTTATTTATGACAATAATCTTAGGCTAATACGTTATTTACAGTGTTTTATACTTATTTCTATGACATTCGTAATGCATTATCACTCGAGATCCTCTCCGTTTGCCGGCCAATCGCATCTAAAACGCGGGTTTTTCTGGCGCTGTCTATTTACGTACCTCGGCCCCCACCTGGGGTATAAATACCGAGCTTCCCCCCTCGCTCGCCCATCAGTCTATGCTTGGCCAGCGCGCGGATAGGATCTAAAGGCTTCCTCTTAATCTATCTATTTTCTAGTGGAAACCTAGTGTTTAGCCACTCTTTACTTATGAAACCAACAGTATATTACCTCTTAACTAGGTAGGAATGAAGTGTGAGACCTATTATTATTTATTTCGACTACAAATTATATAAGGCGACTGTAATACAATGCTTACGTTGTAAGAGGGTTATAAGCTAGGTTACAGGCAATCTATTTTATCAGTATTTACGTAGATGGTTGTCCTGCACAGTTTGGTAAAATACAAAAAATATTAATCCTAAGAACCCAACAGGAGCGCAATTAGCGCAATTTCTATCGGATTTATTTTTAATACATAAACTATTTTTGAATACTATACTTTTACACAAGTCAGTCGTTTCAACACTGTGTAATACTGAAACCTCAAGTTGCTTGAGCTCACATGTTCTAGTGAAGCACATTTTAAAGTCGATTTCATTAAAATGTCCTAAAAATCCTAAGCCTCCGGTTTGGGATGTTAGTAAGCTGATTACATTTTTAACTGATTATGAGGTAGACGTAAATAATGTTTTTCAGACATCGCGTCACACTGCAGCTTTATTACTGCTTTGTTCAGGTAAACGCATACATGATTTGACCTTGCTTTCAATTGACTCTGACCACTGTGTAAAATCAGATGAAAGCATAATATTTTGGCCCCAATTCGGCTCAAAAACAGACTCTAGTAAATACAGACAGTCCGGTTGGAAGTTGTTAGTAAATGCAAATAATCGTAAATTAAATCCTATTTTCTGGATAGAACGAACAATAACATTGTTAAATAAGAGACGTAATTCTGCAAAAGTGTTTGATTTATTTATTACACTTAAAGGTCTGCCTCAGCCAGCCTCACGTACAGAAACTGGAAACTGGCAATCAGCTAATACCTTCCAGCTATTTTATAGGAGAGAAGTAGCAAGTACAAGTACTTCTTCCTCCACTAGTTTTTTAATTGAAATTTTGATCCCGTTTAAGTGAGTTTGATTAAGATTGTTACATGGTAAATTGAATCTTGTCATGTAAACTACATACATATTTTCATATAATAAGTATATGATAACTGATAAGAAATATCATCAAATTAAAACTAAGTAAGGACTCGTCTACATATGCAACAGATTGCAAAGAAATTTAATATTTGTATAATATGCATTACGAGTATTTACAACTGCTGTAAAATTACATATTTAAGAAATAAAATTATTTACATTATAATTTTCGCTTTTGCATTAATAAGAGTCACATTGACGTTAAAATTGACTTTACAAGTGGCGGCACCAGGCGATAACAAACAGGTCTCAATTATAAAGCTTCCAGTGACGGTCAAGTAATTTAATAGACGCGTTTTACCTGAAATAAAACGCATATTAAAATACTTACCTAACTGGAAGCTTTCCATTCATTTCTGCCTGGTGAAATAGAGCCAATGAGGTAAAAACCACCGGACACCTATTACCTTCGTAAAGATGGCGTGGTCCACCAGGTGTCGCCACTGTCGCCGGAAACTAAAGTCAAATAAAGCACTAAAACTGGTGATAATTCGACGGAAACGGATATGCTCTCTCAATTATAAAGCTTCCAGTTAGGTAAGTATTTTAATATGCGTTTTATTTCAGGTAAAACGCGTCTATTATTGCTAAATAATAACATCGATTTCGATAATATTATTTCATTTAAATTTCGAACATCCCTGAAAAACAAAGAAATTTGATTTGACCTCTATTCTAATGTCAGTCGAGATGACGTTTAGTTCGAAATGAATTGTCAATTTGCATACAAATTTGACAAATGTCGCACGTAAGTAAGATATCGAACGATATGATAGTTAGAGGTGACTCTAGTTTGTCTCTGAATTAAAAAAAAAAACTATGACAGCTGCCAGAAAACAACGCCGCCATGCCGGTCTTAATATGCGGCTCCTGAATGCATCATGGAGGCTTATTATATGTGGATAGATAAAGCAGTGTATGTAACTGTACATAATTAGGCATTATGTACAGTCACATAAACTACTATAAAAAAATCGTAGAATAGCCTATTGTGCCATTCAAAAAGACACCTTACACCGGCGCAATAAAGTCCCACCTTAATATGCAAGTCGCTGGGCAGCGCCCGTTCGCCCTTTTTCCTCCCTACGCCGTGCACCAGCTTGATCCACTTGAACAGCGACACGAAGTCGCCCTGCACGGCGTCCGCGAAGCGATGCTTGTACGGGAATATTACTCGGATCGATTCTATGCTCACCGCCCTGCAACAAACCGGAGTATCGAAAGGGTGACCGTGACAGCACTACGCTAAAGTAACGATGTAAGGTACAGTCGCCATCACATACTGTTCGGGCCGAATGTACGACCCTATATTTTGTAAACCGCTCCGTGAACGCGCCTCTTTGGTTTGCAAGGTGGCAGCATTGCTTGTCTGTCGAATAAAAGACACGTCAGAGTTCGGTCGAACATTGTGTACCGTTTTTTTGGTTGTAATACCTCGCTTTGCAGACACACGGGTGTCCGAGGGTTTGTTTGTAAATTGGTTGAAAGTGCTTGGAGACTCGTGTTGGTAGCCTGAAG
Organism: Epinotia brunnichana; assembly: GCA_963854355.1. Classification (NCBI taxonomy): domain Eukaryota; kingdom Metazoa; phylum Arthropoda; class Insecta; order Lepidoptera; family Tortricidae; genus Epinotia; species Epinotia brunnichana. The sequence continues at coordinate 1,947,178 of OY977943.1, read as the reverse complement.
GCGCGAGTCGTTATGGTGAAAACAGTGACATTTGGTGATTTGTGCTGTGGTGGACCGCGTATCGACGGCCCGGCCGCCCGTGGAACGACACGGCGCTTCCTTTGGCCCCGGTAACCAGCTTGGGAGACTTGACTTGACTTTGACTGACCCTTGACGGAAACTAGACAGAATTGACACGATATCGCGTCGATGGGAACCGGTAAGTTAAATCCCCATATTGTAGCCAGCATTACTGGCGTAAATTGGACCCACGAGATCGTGTGGCACGTTCAACTGAACCTAGCATTAGGCGAGGACTGAACACATACATAGGTACACTAAAGGTGTTCAAAAATATCGGCACATGCACCCTTATGCCTTGAAAATAGAGGTGTGTCCCGATGTTTGTGACGTGCTTGTTTGCTCCGATGTTTGTGATGGCGACTGTACAGTCGGTCAAAAATGTGGCCTACCACCATACGCTCACGCTTTTATAGAAACAAAATTGTGTGACAACTATGGACAGTCGCCATCACATACATAGGTACACTATAGGTGTTCAAAAATATCGGCACATGCACCCTAATGCCTTGAAAAAAGAGGTGTGTTCCGACGTTTGTGAGCTGCTTGTTTGTTCCGATGTATGTGATGGTGACTGTACACCACGGTGGAATGACTCACCAGACCCTGTTCCACGGCAGCACGAACCCCTCAGCAGCACTCCGCTCCACTCTGACCTCGTGGTCATCTTGGGCCCTCTCCTGACTGTAACCCTCCACGGTGATGATCTCGTCTCCATTGAGGATCATCTTGAGCTGACTCCATGATATGGCCAGGCCCAGCTCGTGGTCGTAGGACACTGTCATGTCGTCTGAGGACAGAAGGCCTTGCTAGTAAAGTTTAGATTATCGAAATATAATTCCTCAACCGATATTTATTTGAGAAGTGATAGTTTAAATAATAAATAAATAAATAATAAATATATCGATATATATCGACCTAGTCCCAAACTAAGCAAAGCTTGTACTATGGGTACTACACGATGATATACATACTTATATAGAGAAATAAATACTTAAATACATAGAAAACATCCATGACTCAGGAACAAATATTCGTGCTCATCACACAAATAAATGCCCTTACCGGGATTCGAACCCAGGACCTCTAGATTCGTAGGCAGGGTCACTACCAACTAGGCTAGAGCGGTCGTCAAATAGGTGGGGTAGTTTATGGGAAAGATTGAGATTGAGTTTGTTATAATTAACAACGTAGAAAAGTTGAAAACCCTCGATATTTTCATTTCAAAGTTCAATATCTCAAAAACTGCTGAACCGATTTTGTTCCAACTTAGCTAAGAACCACTTCGATCACGTCACGTCAGCTTTTGGATAAAAAAAACCGGATTCAAATTGGTCCATTCGTTTAGGAGCTACGATGCCACAGACAGACACAAAGACATGTCAATGTCTTGCGTCGGGGATTAAAAATACTCGTAATCACGAGTTAAGTTGAGTAGGTTATTTTAGAATCAATGATATCTGATGCGTCATATAATAATTTTGCAAAAACTTAGATAAAATTTTTGTCAATCATGAGTCCATTTGTTCTAATAATCGGCAGGCTTTGAAAAGGATTTTTTTTACCTGTAGCGTATAAATGTAAGCTAAAGATTTCAGGGTTTAATCAACAACTTACCAGTAACAAGCATCATATTATTCTCCTCCGACAACACCAAACCCAGACTCGTCTCCCCCTTTATCCCCACTCTCCAGTCCAACCGCCCCTTCTTCCCCCCACCCCCGTTGCTTCTCTTCCTCAACTCCTCCCTAAAACCCTTCACTGACTTCACAAACTCTAGTATCTTCAGGTGTACGTTGGCACTCCACTCGCAGTCAGTGGTTTGGAGGAATTGGAAGTCTAGAAGGGAGAAATTCTTCTCTTCGTTAGGTGTGTGTTCTATTCGCGCTAGGCGGATGTGGAAGAAGGACTGTTTGATCTCGTCTGAGCGCTGACATTGGAAGTCACCTAGAAAAAAGAATGTTAATATAAAATTAAATACATCTTACAATCGTTGTATTCAGCGAGAGGCGCGTCCTCACCGGCTGTTTGTGACGGCCGCTGCCGCACCCACGCCGGTGAGCGCGCTCCTCTGCGCAGGCTCGTTCACAATTACAATCTACATTTTTGTACTCGACGATTAAAATATGTGTATTAAGATTTCATAGAGAATACTGCAACGTCACTCTTTTCATAGTTGTAGTCCATGTTACTGTCGAAACAATCGAAATAACTACTTTTCGATACGCTCCAGACAACTAAAATAAATTCGGCCAATCACGTGGCTGCTTTACTGAACTGTAATGAATTGGACCAATAGAATCGCTTTGATGTTCGTTGATGTCTTTTAAGATATCAACAAGCGTACGAGCGATGAGCTGCACTTCGTTTCAACAGTATCGAGTTTGTTTAATTAGTTCAGTTGACTCGTAGAAAATTAATTTTAATGAACTCGTACAAACAGTATTGTTCACAATAGTGTTATAATCAAGCTTTTTAATCTCGTACCTTACTTAGGCCACTCAGCAAGCTTCGTGGCCTAAACACGGTACTCGACTAAAAAGCTCTCTATTATAACACGATTGTGAAAAATACTATTTAATCACATAGATATATTTGGCTTTAGTATTAGTTCATACAAAAAACAAATAACAGATGTACTCAAAAACAATACAAACTAACTGAAACACTTTGATGTTGTTTAAGTACTTAGTTTAACTATATTAACTTACATACTCAATTATCGCCTTTAATGTGACCGGGCATGTGTTTTTTTTTTATTTTTCTTTCTCTTTTTATATTTTGTTAGTATTTAACCCCCCGGATTCACAACACTTCAGGGGCTGCACCCCTGACTTACTCCGCATGATGATGTAATATAAAATAAGTAATAAGTGGTGAACGGTGTTGGCCACACATATTGTATTTATTTATAAGGCTAATAATTTAAGACTCCCTTGTAGTGGCTGTTTGTTTACCTAAATAAAAATGAAAAAAAATCTGTAAATGCAGAACGGACTTGCAATGCACAATTAGTTAATTGTGGATTAAGTAAAAAAAAATACATTCGTATATGCATTGTAGCTTATTTTAGGATACTTTCTATACGATGCGTTTTTATAATGTATTTGTTACATCCTGTATAGCCAGACACTATAGACTAGAGTACAACAGAATGTAATATTTTTTACGTCATACCTGGCCATAAAGTAGGAATTACCGCACGCTACGCGTCCGTAAAACCCCACTTCCTGGCCAGATAGAGACGTAAAATTTTGTACTCACCACGGGCGGTAATAAAGAAAGCCTCAGAGCGCATATTTATCGCCCTTGCCTTCGGCTCGGGCGTCAAATACCTGCGATCTGAGACATTCTTTGTTTAACCGCCCTGGGTAAGTAATGTACTAATAAAATATCCCTTATTGCCAAAGTGACATATTGATTTACTTCTACATATTTTCTCTTATTATAATCCTAACAAATTAAAACTATAGTAGATATGTGATGTGTAGATCTCGCGAGGGTGCCTTTCTGATTATTATTATGTATCTCCTGTTTAAATTCACGGGACAAAGCCCGGTCCTTTGGAAGGCGTGCGTGGGGATATAGATCCAACACGTAGAGGCCCTTTGGAGACGAAGTTTAATGTGATGTAATACACCTGCTAGAACCCATTCACGGGTACATCGGTAGATACCCGTGAACCGGTTCCAACAGGCGTTGGGGCTATTGTAGGTTAAGAGGAAAGAGTAACGGGCTATGGATGAAATTTGGATGGAGAAATGAATGGGCTATTGCAAGAGTTCCGGACACCTGCCCTAACATTGTGAGATGCTATCGAGGCAGGCGGTGACTAGCCACTCGCTAGATGGGCCCCTGAAAGTGCCGTCGTAAAGACGGCCAGGAGCAACACCGACGTGAGCGGCTCAGGGGTGTCGAGAGGTGGTGCTGCGCTTTCTCCGAAGTTACTCGCGTTGGTATGCCCTTTAACACTTCCACCCCTGGAGCACATAACAGATATAAATCTTAAAATATGTTACACTTAATAACAACGATATACTTTCACAAATAAGTAAAATAAGTTTTTCCGGAGCTCCAAATCGAAGTTTTAGTGAACCACCCCCCACCATAATCCTGGATCCCCCAAACCAAAATCCTGATTAGAGCCAAGATAGAAGAAGAAATGTGACTAGCTGCAACACAGCCAAATAAATAGGCCGACAACTCACCCTTATAAGGCACCATATCCACCACTTTAACCCCATCGACGACGGCCGCCCCCCGCGCCGCGCCCCCCTCCACCGTGACCGCGTCCACGCGCGCCATCAGACACGTCTCCGAGCTCACTATGACGAACACGTTGATGTGCGACAACGCCACGTTCACCGTGACGAGGCAGGGGGAGGGAGGGGTGGGGGGTGACGCGCGGGGGGCGCGGTACGAGTGGAGGCAGTCGACGAGGCTGATGAGGGTCGAGGCGACGGTGCTCGACCATTCGAGGCGGAGGCAGTCCATCATGGCTTCCACCTGCAAGTGAATTACACTGGGTATTTGACAACAGTGAAAATAAATTGTTTTCACCTCACTAGCTCGGAAAGGCCTTTTTGTATGTTTGTTAACTATTGAGAAAATCGCTTTTTATCCACATGGGAAGAAAGTAGACGTATAACGTTAAAAGTACTATGACGTAGAACGATAATTGTTTATTTTTGTTTTTTGTAGGTATATTTTATGACATATTTTTGTTTAACTTTTATTTTTAACTGTTTTTTTTTTATTTTTTTTTACTTTTTTTAAACTTTATTTTACTTTTTTTTAACCATTTTCTTTTTTTCCTTGCTGTAGTGAGGTGAAAAGATTTGTGTTATACACGGGTGAAAAGTTATTTTACGTCTCGTGTGTTGAAACACTCGCTACGCTCAGGATTCTATTTTTGAACCGCTCGCTTCGCTTGTGGTCAATCATAGAATCCTTTCGCTAGCTCGTGTTTCAAATGAACACTCGCAGGTAAAATACAACTTTCCCCCCTTGTATAACAAATAACTATTTTTTCATTAACAACAGATGCACATTACGAAAATACTCGAAAAGTATCAAGCTTTCATTTATATTTGCCATTTTAGGCTTTTTAAATTCATAAAAAACTAACAATAAGGACGTTGTTTCATTGTGACGTCACAACCAAGTAATCCCTACAAATTCCATACAAACGGAGCGTGCTTGACGTTTCATAAAAAGAAGCTGATTTGACTTTTGTCAAACACCGTATTAACAAAAGGGGAGACATGTGGCGCTACCAAGAAAATCAATGTTCGCATATCACTAGGGCCTGCTCCCGGGAAATCCCGGTTCTCAATTTCCTGGGAAATCCCGGTTCTCAATTTCCCGGGAAATCCCGGGAATTTTACATTCTCCAAAGAACCGGTGCTGAAGACTTCGACCGGGTCTCCCGGTTCTTTCCATAATTGAAAAATATTATTGTAAATTTAGTATTTTCACGTCTATTCGTTCTAATATCACCCTCTCAGTCGCTCGAATATGCAAATGCCATAGAGATGCAGATACAAGAACAGAAGAAAATGGCGTTTCGTCGTAGCCACTCTGCTCTACCTAACCCCAAGGTGTAAGCACGAGGTTATTATACCAAATATTGTTATTTAATTTCCCAAATCAGAGGCGAAACTACATTCTAGTACAGATGTAGTGAATAATCATTTCCCATCGTATTTTCTCGGAAATGTTCGTATTTATCATGCTACATCAGTCAACCGCAGTACTTTATGTGCCGAGACCGACTGAAATTTCAAGACACGTTCATGAATACGTTTCCGTGAATAAAAGATGGGAAACCATTATGCACTACATCTGTACACTCTAGTAAAGTTTGACGTTTTTAAAATGGCGGCCGAAGGCGTTTAAAGACGACACTGTGCACACATATCGCTTCTCAGACGACCGCTTTAGCCTAGTTGGTAGTGAACCTGCCTACGAAGCAAGAGGTCCTGGGTTCGAATCCCGGTAAGGGCATTTATTTGTGTGATGAGCACGAATATTTGTTCCTGAGTCATGGATGTTTTCTATGTATTTAAAGTATTTATTTCTCTGTATAAGTATCTATATCGTCGCCTAGTACCCATAGTACAAGCTTCGCTTAGTTTGGGACTAGGTTGATTTGTGTAAGATTGTCCGCAAATATTTATTTATTTATATCATGGAGCGCCTTCGTCAAGGCTGTCGTCCACTATGCTCGCCGAGGCGAGTCGAATCGAATCGAAAATAATTCGCCTTCATACATTAACTATGAAAGTGCGTCGATTGACGCAGAGCCGCGCAGAACTGCGATGCAATAGACGCACTTTCATAATTAATGTATGAAGGCGAATTATTTCGCCTCGGCGAGTCTAATAGTGGACGCCAGCCTTCACACCCCACGCTCCGCTGCCAGCCTCAGATATCACAAGCTTTATATTAACTTGACCTGTTCATATGCAAGTTGTCCATCAAAATTTGCAATCCATTTTTCAGTCACTTGCCGTTATCCGATTGAGCAGAAATCTTGGGTATTAGTATAGTTTGGATGACAATTCAATGTTATGGTACTATCGAGCTGATCTGATGATGGTGACAGAAGGTGGCCATGGGAATTCAGGACTTAACAGACGTAACCCCGTTGAGTTTGTGTTCGTTAGAATCGTTTCAATGAGTTGATGCTGGTATACAGAAAAGTACAGTCGGCAATAAAAGCTTGTACCAATAATGACATTTTTGACAGAAACTTATTTTTGAGTCTGGCTTGGCTGTGTGTCTTAGGTACCTTGGAGTCCCTGGGCCCGTGGCTGCCCCACTTGACGAGCGCGACCGCAAGCAGCGCGGCGCCCCACGCGTGCTGCTTGCGCGGCGGCGGCTGCTCCCGGGCCGCGCACGCCAGCCAGCCCGAGTCCACCAGCAGCTCCGCGCTCCAGTGCCGTCCGCCGAGAAGGGTGCGGGGGAAGGTAGACGTGTAAGGTCCCTCTGTAGAATATTTTTTTTTATACTACAACGGTGGGAAACAAGCTTACGACCTGCCTGATGTTAAGCAGTTACCGTAGCCTATGGACACTTGTGACTCCAGAAGAATCACAAGCGCGTTGCCGACCCTTTATTCACTTGAGGATTCGCTGTGTTGGCAGATAGAGACACGCAGGTCCCTCACTCCCAACACAGCGCATCCTAGGGAGCTCTGGCGACCTTACTCACTACCAGGAACACAACACCACATGGTTCATAGTATCATAATAAGAAATACTTTTGGGTTACCCGTCAGCCTTGTTTACAACTTCGATAGCTTTAGTAGTTCCTGACGGACAAAGTCACACCGTAAGTCTCTAAAGAACGGCTAGCCCAAGAGACGCTTCGCTTCGCGCCCGTTCAAAGGGGTCTCAAAATGAAACCACTGTATAATAGATCAGGCACACAACTACATTTCTTCCATAGAACTTGTACAAAAATCAAATACTGCTGGCCTCATGATCCCATGTTGGGCGTAAATAAAGTATTTATTATCGCAGTAAAAATCTTAACAGCGCGATTCATTAAGATTAGAACATATGAATATAGCGAAAATGTGTGTGGGGTTGAGAATATTATGAAAATGATTACAACAATGATGTATAGAGTATAAGTATGCGAATGTTTGTGAGAATTAGTATAACTGCCGCACACTAACCTCGGGTATCGACTAACTGGTCCAGCTTAACTTTCAGCCCCTGGCACCCAACAGACAACGGCGCTGGTAAACGCGCACTCAGGGACCCGTGCCGTAGCTCCGCACAGCCCTGCACTACGCATGCGCGGAATATGCTGGCCAGAAGACCTGGGGATTGTGCTGGAAAGAAAGGTTAACTAAGTCTTTCATAGACCTATAGAAAATGGTCCTTCGAGCCGGACGACAACAGATGTAGATTATTTATTGGTAAACATAAGTGTGTGTTGCCAATGATGACATATGGCACTGAAACGCGGTCGCTTACGATGGGCCTCATAAGAAGGCTCAAAGTCACCCAAAGGGCAATGGAGAGGTCATTGTTGGGAGTTTATCTGCGTGATCGCAACAGAAATGAGGCTATCCGCAGCAGAACCAAGGTAAATGATATAGCCCTCCGAATCGCTAAACTTAAGTGGCAGTGGGCCTTTTCTTTGAAGTCGGTTAAATATAGCATCGCTGGTAGAGTTTTTGATGTCGAGCGCACAGTTATACAGGTTGGGTCCGACAACGCTGAGCGCAGCACGGGCCTTGGCCAAACTCCGACAAATCCACCGATTGGCACGCGTGTGAATGGCGAACTTTAGCTTTGAGTACACGGCAAATTATTTTTTTAATTATACTCACACGTGCTGGCCGGCTGCATCTGCATCGGCTTGTTGTCGAGCCTCTCCAATATCGAGGTGTACCAACGGAAAGCGTTCTCGTGGTCGTACGAGAGTCTCAGCGTGCTTAGTATCAGGTACAGATTTAGCACGCCTTTCTCCAGCTGTAACAAGAATACTAGTTGCATGTGGAGTTAAGATGTTTTGGGCATGCCGACGTGCTATCAAGGCTAAGTGAACTGATGTTGTGGTCCCTAGTTCCCCGGGTTAAAAAACGTAGAATACCTTGGCGTCACATACATCTGGACCAGAGTTCCTGACTCCAGGCGCGAGTCTGTACTGAGTCTACCTTGGCGTCCAGCTTGAGCTTGTTGTTGTACAGCAGCGGGGGCGCCTCCCCTCGGCCCGCAGTCAGCTGCAGCTGTTCCACCTGCAGCGCCACATACACCTGGACACGAGCTTCTGGCTCCAGGCTTGAGTCTGTACTGAGTCTACCTTGGCGTCCAGCTTGAGCTTGTTGTTGTACAGCAGCGGGGGCGCCTCCCCTCGACCCGCAGTCAGCTGCAGCTGTTCCACCTGCAGCGCCAAATACACCTGGACACGAGTTCCTGGCTCCAGGCTTGAGTCTGTACTGAGTATACCTTGGCGTCCAGCTTGAGCTTGTTGTTGTACAGCAGCGGGGGCGCCTCCCCTCGACCCGCAGTCAGCTGCAGCTGTTCCACCTGCAGCGCCAAATACACCTGGACACGAGTTCCTGGCTCCAGGCTTGAGTCTGTACTGAGTATACCTTGGCGTCCAGCTTGAGCTTGTTGTTGTACAGCAGCGGGGGCGCCTCCCCTCGGCCCGCAGTCAGCTGCAGCTGTTCCACCTGCAGCGCCACATACACCTGGACACGAGCTTCTGGCTCCAGGCCTGAGTCTGTACTGAGTATACCTTGGCGTCCAGCTTGAGCTTGTTGTTGTACAGCAGCGGGGGCGCCTCCCCTCGGCCCGCAGTCAGCTGCAGCTGTTCCACCTGCAGCGCCACATACACCTGGACACGAGCTTCTGGCTCCAGGCCTGAGTCTGTACTGAGTATACCTTGGCGTCCAGCTTGAGCTTGTTGTTGTACAGCAGCGGGGGCGCCTCCCCTCGGCCCGCAGTCAGCTGCAGCTGTTCCACCTGCAGCGCCACATACACCTGGACACGAGCTCCTAACTCTACTCCTGACGAGTTTGTGTGTACTGTAGCGGCGCTGAAGCGAGAGGTCACCTGAGGCAATCACTAATATTAGTATGTGAATCTCCGGCGGTTTGAAACGCTCGGTTCTAAATTCATCATCACCTCATGATTATCGCCGGAAAACTGTGTCAGTACTCCAGAATTTTGATCAAATAAAACTCAACGCCGGTATTGTTATACATTTTTAACAAAAGTTAATTCTGATCATCATTTATTTTGTCAATATTTGCTGATTTAATAATGACGAAAAAACTCGCCGTAAAAACGTTGAATATTTACCCTAGTATAGGCTCAAGGGCATCCTTCACATATCCAAACTACCTATAGATTAAGTAAGTGCATGGTAACGGAACCGGAGACTGTACATATCTCTCGGCAAATGTGTGCCCAGGTGTTTGTCTGTGTGAATGTTGCTATTGTACATAACATCTCATTGTCACTAACGGCCAAAACGCACCGAAAGCGGTGGGGGTGCAGCGCGGCGCGTTGCGGAGGCGGTACCGGTTGTAAGGTTCGAACTAATACGAAAGGGTCCGCACAGAGTACCGCGGCGGGACGCGGCGCGTCGCGGTATTCTGTGCGGACCTTTTCATATTAGCTCGAACATTACAACCGGTACCGCCTCCGCACTGTCTGTGCGTTTTGACCTTGATAGACCTGCAGGTTCGTTAGCGGAATAAGAAGGGAATATATTGTTCGACAAACTGGGTTTATACGGATTATGGATTTCCGCAAAGAAATCCGTCAATTATTTTCCCTACGAAGTTGTAAAACTCGCGAAAGCGACAAGGTTAGTTCGACTGTTCATTTTGTAAAGGAATTTGATTACAAATTACACTCGATTACTTACTTGAAAACTGTTTAGTGACAGTTTGAAATCCGTCTTCGTAACATTGTCTATGCAAGTTACATTTGTTGTGTCAACCTTTAAACTAAAATTCTGGAAAGAGAAAAATTAAAATGAATGTAAATATTTACTACAGTTTTAATTCCTTACTAAGTGGGAAACAACCGAACGATGTTTCCATTTTACACGTAAACCAGTTGAACAGAAATGCTTGTTGCAATAGCTAAACGACACAAGATAAATGCGTCGTGTATGGGCTCAAAGGGATCCACTCAACGAGTGGTTGATGATGATGAATGATGATGGTGCACTAACAAAATACGGTCGGCAACAAAAGTTTGTACCAAAAATCTCATTTGTGACGGAAACATTAAATACTGGTAAAATTCGATCTGTGCATTTGCACGGTTGATAGTCTAGGCAGCGCCGGGGACGCCTTCTGAGGCTCTAGTATAAGTTTTATCCATACAATACGTTTTCGAACACGTTTGCGTTTAGTTTCAATTTGTATGGCAACGCGTAGTTCCTAATAGTTACCACCAGAGGCGCTGTTCGCGTTGCCATATAAATTGAAACTAAACGCAAACGTGTTCGAAAACGTATTGTATAGATAAAACTTATACTAGAGCCTCTGGTCTTCCGTAGCATACTGTCTCTCGCTTATATCGCCTGTGTTTCTTGACGAGCTCGTGTATTAGCAGTTAAATTACCTTTGGCACGACGGGTGAGAGTCTAGGCAACGCGTGTGACGCCTCCTGGTCTTCCGTAGCGTACTGTCTGACTTGCGGCCGCTTGCATCGCCTGTGTTTCTTGACGAGCTCGTGTATTAGCAGTTAAATTACCTTTGGCACGACGGGTGAGAGTCTAGGCAACGCGTGTGACGCCTCCTGGTCTTCCGTAGCGTACTGTCTGACTTGCGGCCGCTTGCATCGCCTGTGTTTCTTGACGAGCTCGTGTATTAGCAGTTTAATTACCTTTGGCACGACGGGTGACAGTCTAGGCAGCGCGGGTGACGACTCCTGGTCTTCCGTAGCGTACTGTCTGACTTGCGGCCGCTTGCATCGCCTGTGTTTCTTGACGAGCTCGTGTATTAGCAGTTTAATTACCTTTGGCACGACGGGTGACAGTCTAGGCAGCGCGGGTGACGACTCCTGGTCTTCCGTAGCGTACTGTCTGACTTGCGGCCGCTTGTATCGCCTGTGTTTCTTGACGAGCTCGTGTATTAGCAGTTAAATTACCTTTGGCACGACGGGTGACAGTCTAGGCAGCGCGGGTGACGACTCCTGGTCTTCCGTAGCGTACTGTCTGACTTGCGGCCGCTTGTATCGCCTGTGTTTCTTGACGAGCTCGTGTATTAGCAGTTTAATTACCTTTGGCACGACGGGTGACAGTCTAGGCAGCGCGGGTGACGACTCCTGGTCTTCCGTAGCGTACTGTCTGACTTGCGGCCGCTTGTATCGCCTGTGTTTCTTGACGAGCTCGTGTATTAGCAGTTTAATTACCTTTGGCACGACGGGTGACAGTCTAGGCAGCGCGGGTGACGACTCCTGGTCTTCCGTAGCGTACTGTCTGACTTGCGGCCGCTTGTATCGCCTGTGTTTCTTGACGAGCTCGTGTATTAGCAGTTTAATTACCTTTGGCACGACGGGTGACAGTCTAGGCAGCGCGGGTGACGACTCCTGGTCTTCCGTAGCGTACTGTCTGACTTGCGGCCGCTTGTATCGCCTGTGTTTCTTGACGAGCTCGTGTATTAGCAGTTTAATTACCTTTGGCACGACGGGTGACAGTCTAGGCAGCGCGGGTGACGACTCCTGGTCTTCCGTAGCGTACTGTCTGACTTGCGGCCGCTTGTATCGCCTGTGTTTCTTGACGAGCTCGTGTATTAGCAGTTAAATTACCTTTGGCACGACGGGTGAGAGTCTAGGCAGCGCGGGTGACGACTCCTGGTCTTCCGTAGCGTACTGTCTGACTTGCGGCCGCTTGTATCGCCTGTGTTTCTTGACGAGCTCGTGTATTAGCAGTTTAATTACCTTTGGCACGACGGGTGACAGTCTAGGCAGCGCGGGTGACGACTCCTGGTCTTCCGTAGCGTACTGTCTGACTTGCGGCCGCTTGTATCGCCTGTGTTTCTTGACGAGCTCGTGTATTAGCAGTTTAATTACCTTTGGCACGACGGGTGACAGTCTAGGCAGCGCGGGTGACGACTCCTGGTCTTCCGTAGCGTACTGTCTGACTTGCGGCCGCTTGTATCGCCTGTGTTTCTTGACGAGCTCGTGTATTAGCAGTTTAATTACCTTTGGCACGACGGGTGACAGTCTAGGCAGCGCGGGTGACGACTCCTGGTCTTCCGTAGCGTACTGTCTGACTTGCGGCCGCTTGTATCGCCTGTGTTTCTTGACGAGCTCGTGTATTAGCAGTTTAATTACCTTTGGCACGACGGGTGACAGTCTAGGCAGCGCGGGTGACGACTCCTGGTCTTCCGTAGCGTACTGTCTGACTTGCGGCCGCTTGTATCGCCTGTGTTTCTTGACGAGCTCGTGAAGCTCGTCGTGGAAGGATATCCTCGTATTGCTGACTGCGCAATGGATTCTCTAAAAATACAATATCATTGACAAATAATACTCGCAGAATACAAATAATTCCCCGGGTGGTATCGGTTTACCACCCCATTTCTTCCCCTGGATGTCGTCAAAGTCGATAATACTACATTGTTTAACAAGGGGCGTAATATGCGTAATATTGCAATCGAGAGTCTATCAGAAGCCCGACGCCGTAAGGCGGAGGGCTTTTGATGACTCGAGTTTGCAATATTCTTACGCCCGTTTTATACACAATATTTTTCATCACATTTGCGAGGAAATATATAACCACAAAAGACAGAAAAACCTATTTTTTATACAAGCGCATCAATCAAATGTTGACGAAATTGACAACTTCAGCTATATATAGCTTCAATATTTCAACCAATGCCAATGGCCTGCTCGATTTTATTTTCCAACCAATCACAGAGCAGAATTCTTGTCGTCCAGATTTGCTTAACCAATCAGATCACACACTAGCTTTTACTCCCTTGGGACCATTATTTCCCGCGGGAACAATTTAGGCCATTGTCTTTCTGTATACAGGCAAGGAATAACACCATTCATGAGCAAGTGTGATGAAAAGTCTGATGTAGGCGAATGTAAGCAACCTTTTACTGAAATATCGTATTTTCTCCGTATTTAAATTTACAAAATCTAGAAGTGATTTACATATTTACAGTATGATAGGACATATTTTATTACCAGACATCATACATTTTGTAGCATTTTCATTGCAGCGTGGTAGTCTTAACGGTGTTGGTATGGACGATATCAAATTGTTAATTAAGGGTAATATTAACATTATTAACGCTAATACATAGAACCGAATCCAGCCGCATATGACATAGAACCCCGACGGAGCTACGAGATAAAATGTAGGTTATGTCCATCCTGTAGGTCAATCTACATACAGTGACGTTATAAATATAAATAAAAAGTGTTTATTTCAGACCAGATGTGATCCATAGAGAGTTAGTAAGTAAGTACAAAAAACAACATAAAATAAAAAATAACTATGACTATTGTATATTTATGTTATATCTACGTCTAACACGTACTTAGCCGGACTTACCGGAGATAACCCCCTGTGTATACAAACTTTACCTCTTTATAATATTTAAGAATTAGCTTCTACCGTCCACGTGCAAATCGTTTATATCGTACCTCCATTCAACTTGTCGTCCCCATTTTACCCCCTTGGGTGGTGATTTCCCGGATAAAATCTACCCTTTGTCCTTCCCAGGGACCCAAACTATCTCCATACCAAATTTCATCTAAACCGGTTCAGCGGTTTAAGCGAGAAAAGGTAACGGAGAGACTTGCGCATTTATAATATGAGCAAGCGTTCATAGACCAGCGGCGCCTGCGAATCGGAAACGATAACGCAGGTTAAGCAAAGATGGCAGCGGTCAGTCTTTGGATGGGTGACCGCCTGTTTGAGTGGTTACTATAAAGGTACGCTAAGCAGTTGATTCCGGCTGCTGTCTATGACAGTAGTCGTTAAGCCGAGTTAGAGGCCTTCGGGCGGCTTAAGAACCTCTTAAGCGCAATTTACACATGCAAGAAATTGCATGCAAGTTTCATTACATTGCGAGTAATCGGTATACGAGTTCTTCAATCGTTCTATCAAACCCCGCAATGTAGTTAAACTTGCATGCAATTTCTTGCATGTGTATTTTGCGCTTAACAGTCGAGTTGCCCGCACACTTGACAAAAGGGGGACAACTGTCACTTGTACCACAACCCTGCACGTGTCCCCTGGGTGGTTACTAAAAGCGACAAACTCATTAAAACAAAAATAATGTATGCCATACGATTAAATAAATAATAAGTAAGGATAAATAACAGTGTTGTTTTAACGTCATAAACGTAAGCAAACATCGCAGTTACCATAACGTAACATACCTACGAGTCTCACACTGAAATCACGATAAGTGTTCTGACCTAACTATAATTAGCGACATTAGGCCGCTAATTGCACAACAGCAACTGTAGTAAGGGCCTATTAAAAGGTTTTTGAGTATCAAATTGCTCTTCCGTTTAAAAAATTTACTTTTTCTAGAAACATTATGCAATTCTTCTCTTATTTAGTCACTCTTGACCGAGTGGTCGTGATTATGAGTCTGTAGGGTCTGAAGGGGGTTTTGGCACTCTTTGGGGGAGGCCTATGTCCAGCAGTGGACGTCTTTCGGCTGATATGATGATGATGATGATGATGAGGGTGTGAAATTGGCGTGAACAGCAAAACGGCTGGAGTATCGATGATATGATTTATTTAGTAGGTATGTGATCACAGTGCGAGTGCCGGTTCAAGACTGCCGTGGGACGGGCACATTACTTAGTAGGCAGCGCTTCGGCGAAATGCCTACTAAGCAATCTGTGTTCCCACAGTAATCCCCCCCTTTTAGGGAAAAATAAAAAACTGAAATTCCTATCTTACTCCATATAATAACATTACAAAGTTGTTGAAACGCAGGCTCGCTTACGACCTCAGCAATCGCGGCGTCAGCGTGTCAGCGGATCGTATAACAACATCGCTCGTTGTTACCTACGACCGCCTCCCAGGCTGCACTTACGCGCGCTCGGCAAATTCCTCGAGCCGCTATGTTCCACGAACTAGGGCGCGTTTCCTGTGCCTGTGTAAGCGATACCTACGAGTTCGAGCTTGGCTAAATGAACAAAGAAAATATTCGAACTTAAATACCTACTTATCACAAGGGTCTCTCTTGTGGGACCAAAGATTACATTGTTTCGTACATTGTTGTTGTTGGTTGGTGGCGGATGCTGAATGGAAAATACCCCCTAAGTGGGTCGGTCTGCTGACTACGGATTAGCAATACCGTGCAACTCTTCAGCATCGGTGTCTAATCTATTCCACTCTATTTTCTTTTGATTACTGACATTGCATCTCGGATTGGCCATACCGTATGATACAACAGCAGTAATGCAACATATTTTCAACCTTATTATCATTCCAATCCACTCCACATAACCAACAATCACTAATGCGGCATAGAGCTGATCGTTTCACAAATTCGTGAATATCCCTATCTCATTGATTCACGCACGATGTAACTGTTGTGCGGAACGCGATCTATTTTCGTCTTTCCGACGAAGACAGATTGGGTTCGTTTTTTTAAATGCACAAAATTTCACTGTAACCATACTTATATACTCATATTATAGAAAGTAATTTTTGGAACGCTCATGGTGGCCCGTTGTTAATTAATTATACAACGTGTTCATGACAATTTCCGTTAATTGCAAGAGGGCATAGTTTAGATCAAATAAAGTTATTTTCTCCAAGAAAGTAGTATCTTAACTCTTACTGTTATCAAGATATTCAATGTTTAATTTTATCAGTTTTGCAGATTTAACCGGTGTAGCACTTAACTGTGACTTCATAACAGCTTTTTAAATTTAGTAAGGTTCCTATACACTACAAGAAGGTTTACAAAGTGAATTCGTTCGATTTAACAAATTTTTACATACATATTTTTTATTTCATGTGTTACAATACCATTGTACAATAGGACAGTAACCGTTAATGCTACATAAAATGAATTTGTACAAAAATCTAATTAAAAAAAAGTTTTTTTTTCTCAATAAATAATTATGCAAATTTATTTCTGTGAATGTACTCTGCAATATGCCGAAGTTAACGGAAATTCCCGGGAACACCCTGCATAAGTTTAGGCCGTATTGTATCACGTAGCGACTACGAGGATGTCTTACTGCACCTTTAGTAGTCATTCCGAAAACACTTGAATTTAAAACTAAACACAAATAAACTATACTGCACTGTAACGCACTGAACACTTAAATTATAAGGCGTGCCGGAGTGGCGTCGCCGCTGCAGCCGTCGCCTAATTCTGCGATGACGGCCTATGGGTTGCTGCCAAGCCACGCCAGCGGCAGGCAGGCTCTCGGCACTTGCGTGCCCTCGCCCCATGCGTGTGGTGATAGAAGCAGTCCTTCATCTGTGGCTGCGCTCCTAATGCTGCTGCAGGCTGTGGCCCCACGCTCATTGACGCGGGCCTCTCCAACTGCCTACCGTGGCCGGCCTCGCACTGCTGCTCGCGCGAAGGCCTCTGCCAGCTTACGACGGCTGCAACCACGGGGCGCGGCACGCTCGCGGCGCGTCGTGACACTGCGTCGGCCTGCGGAGCTTGTTGGAGCTGCGCGTTGGGGTTGAACCCATTCCCCTGCTCCACACGCCGGGCGAGCTCCAGGGCCTCGACCCTGCGCTCAAGCCTGGCGAGGCTCGTGGCAATCCGCGAGAGCTCCGCGGCGAGAAAATCTACATACTCTCCAGACGCCATTCCTCTGCCAGTCCAGGTCGGGTTCGCCAATGTAGGGTGTGAAGGTGGCGTCGTCAGCGAAACGGCTGTAGTATCGATAATAGGATTCATTTAGATATGTGATCACAGTGCGCGTGCCGATACAAGACTGCCGTGGGACGGGCACATTACTTAGTAGGCCGCGCTACGGCGAAATGCCTGCTAAGCAATATGTGTTCCCACAAGTCGTTCATAGTTGCGACTGCACCTCTAGCTATATTTCTCCACCTGTCACTTGATGGCATTGCCAGAACACTCCTTGGCGGAACCGGAACACACCGTTACTGATTTCATGACTGTCCATGTACGTCGGGGTTTCACGTATGTTTATTTTACACATAAAGAATGGTTTATATAATTTATATAATTAATAAACTTTAAAAACAAAGTTTAAACCGACTTCAATTCAGTACTTCCCCGAGCCACATAGGTACATTCCAATTTACCACATGAACTGCTTTCCGAAGGCAAATGCGTTGATTATTACAGAAAAAACCCAAGTGCCCAAAACGCTATACGCCGTCGATTGCTCAAGGATCTCAGAATTGACACTTCATTAGTTGCTACTTCCACGGAATCATGTCAGAGTCTTCAACATACTTTACATCCTTGAGGAGTTCCATAAGTCATCTGTGGCCTTCATCATCAGTTCCACTTCACCAAAATTGCTATTTCCGAAATTGCTTCATGCGTCAATTTCCCTGGGATCCCATCGTCAGATCCTAACTTGGTGACAAAAGGACCACCTCAGGAGTATATTCTTTCAAACAAAAAAAATCGGTCCACAATTGACAGAGAAATCGGTGAACATACATAAAAAAATACATACAGTGGAACATAAAAACTCCTCCTTTTTTAAAGTTGGTTAAAAATAGGTTATATTGATGGATAAAACTGTATTTTCAACACTCCTAGGCTTCCACCGTGTAACGCCTCGCACGCACGTCATGTCAGGTAGATCTAAATGTAATTTTTAGTGTTGGAGAATGACTGTTGCTTTGTCCTGACTCTCGTTCGAAGAGTTAGGTACGTAATCACTCTCAGGTCACCACATCCTACCTCGACATTCAGCATTCAACCGTCGTTTCGGCCAGCATACTAAATCCTGTCTCAGCCAAGCAGTTATTTCCTTGAAGCGTTCATAGCCCTGCGAATCGGAAACGATAACGCAGGTAAAGCAAAGATGGAAGCGGTCAGTCCTTGGATGGGTGACCGCCTGTTTGAGTGGTTACTATAAATGAGCGCTTCCGTGCTTTGGAAGGCACGCTAAGCAGTTGATCCCGGATGCTGTCTATGACAGTAGTCGTTAAGCCGAGTTAGAGGCCTTCGGGCGGCTTAAGAACCTCTAACAGTCGAGTTGCCCACTCACTTGACAAAGGGGGGACAACTGTCACTTGCGTCCGCAGGAGCTACCTACCACAACCCTGCACGTGTCCCCTGGGTGGTACTAAAAAGTGACAAACTCAAAGGCCAAATAATGTATGCCATACGAGTACGATTAAATAAAATAAGTTATTTCCTTCAACACACCTTGGCTCCCACCAGGTCACCCACCTCAACATTAAAAGGTCTAGTTTACCACCTACCTCAACATTAAATGGTCCATCAGCTTTCACCATCCGTCCCTTCACTACCTACTTGTACCATGTTTTAGCAAATAAATTACTGATTACTGATACTCCCACCTGAGCAGATAACTCCTTTGCTGAATCCTCGCCTTGGCTTCGACGAGGTTGGCGCAGAAGACCAGCGAGCACTCTAGCCCGCCGGCAGCCCCGTCTACGTGGAACTGGAAGGCGGAGGCTTCTAGAGTGATGGAGGGGCCAGGCCCAGGTAACCTACCTCGACATTCAGTGGTCCATCAGCCTTCACCGTCCCCTCAACCAGCATACTCAATCCCGCCTCAGCCAAGCAGTTCCTTTCCTTCAGCACCCTAGCCTTGGCTTCCACCAGGTTGGCGCAGAAGACCAGCGCGCGCTCCGGGCCGCCGGCGGCGCCGTCCGCGTGGAACTGGCAGGCGGAGGCTTCTAGAGTGAAGGAGGGACCTTGGATGGTGACTGTTGCGTTGGTTATGTGGACGCCCATGAACTGTAGAAGTATAAATTTCATAATTAAAAAAAAGAACTATGAAGTTATAAAAAATAGATGAAAAATGTAAACGGGTTATTCGCGGACGGTCTAGAACGCAAAATGACTAGTGTAATATTTTGCCTATATCGCTTTTAGTCTACATCGCGAACGCAAAATGTCTACATCATTTTCGTCGTTTTATCTTTACGTTAGCGATGTCGACGGAGCCCCGCTGCTGTGGGGCTCCTATTTCTGTGCTGTTTGGCATTCGGCCATTAGAAGAGACCTAACGAGCCTAACCTACCTATGAGTGGTCTTTTTGCTATCTAGACCGTTCGCGTTGTAGACTAAAAGCGTTATAAGCAAAATATTACACTAGTCATTTGACGTTCTAGACCATCCGCGAATAATCGAGAATTTCTGGGAAAAATTGTTACAACTTAGACTTCTAATAAGTATAGAAGATTCAAAAATGGGTTAAAACGTTAATAAAACAACATTTTGCGGGATTTAAACCCATAAAATCATGTTTCTACAACGTGTCCCAGTAGACGTAACAATGGCAACAAATAGCAACAGAAAAAGTAGAATCAGCCGTTTGCTAATAGTAGTAAGTAGACCCAAGTAAGACTAATTTATTTTTACTCTTAATTTATTTATTGAGCAATACTTATTTTTTTTTTTAGACTCTATTAATATTGCAAGAAAAAGTATGAATGGCAGACCAATGATTACATACAATACTAGTCAATTCTTCTATCATAATTTGTAGAAATTAATGTTTAAATCCACTAACCTGTGCAAACATAATCAAACTAGGCGGGACCTTCTTATCCCTAAAATCCAGCAGCTTCCTCTCCGTAACCCTCAACCCTCGATCCAGCTCCTCAAAGCTCAGCTCTTCAACGTCCCCTCTACTGGTGGTAGAGTTCTGCTTCGACAGTAGAGGCTTTAATATAGTCTCTACTGCACTCCGTCTCTCTTCTACATTGTTTGTTACGTTGAAACCTTTAATGAGTACGGACACAAGCTTGTTGGTTTCAGAGTTGAACATGCTGCTGCTGAAGGAGATTTCGTCAATTTGCTGCAGAATAGGAATATGATTAGGACAACCTAGAGACACCTTGGTTGATTATCGGTCTGCAACACTTAGTATGCATCAATGCTTTGTATCATTGGTATGATTAGAACAAGTTTGATGAAACCAAAAAAAAAAACATTTTTGTAGAAGCTAGCTTGTTTTTTTTTATTTAAATTCTTATTAGAAAAAAGTAGTAATGTAATCTTACATATAACACCCATTACAGAAACATGTTTAAGTAGCTTTTGAACCTCGAATGTACAGCAGTGCAATGTAATGTAGCAATACATGGACAGGTTTTTTTTTTATATTGGGCAAGAGTGACTTAACTTTTTTTTTATAAAGTTTTTGCAAAACTAAAAAGTCCTAACTAATGCATGACTCATAAAAAGAGACTCTTTCCATCTCTTAAAAGATAAGTTTATTGTGTTGTAATCGGCCCAGAAACTCTGTACATCAGTATGAATTTCGTCATTGTCGTCTAAATACTATTAAAAAAGACGAATATCAGAGTCCACTTTTGATGAAGACGTAAGCCAATACCAGTGCCGAGTCTTTTTTTATTTAAGATTCCGCGGTATGTTTTATCTCTGCTTAAATAATGTTGAGCCGACAATGACGTTAGAACCGAGCGGTTCAAACGCTCGGAGATTGGCCCATGAACTGTACACTCCGTATAATTTTGTCATATTTGTCTATTGTTTCATTAGGTGTGTCCCCATTGAGCCGTCCACACGCTCGCATGCTCGGCCTCACGCGCTCGGTCGAATTTGCCCGCCGAGCGACGTCCACACTGAGCACGCACGCTAGGGCTAGCCGCACTCAGTGGAGCATGCGTCCAGTGTGGCCAGACTTATTGTTGCTATTTATTCATGCCACTTAAAAATACCATTGTAAATGTATTTGTAAGCTTTGACCAATAAAGGAGGCCTTGAGGCCTAAATTTTAAATATCACATTAACTAAATAGTAGAGTTAGGTACTTACAATGGAGTATCCACCTCTAGACAAGTTAACATCTCGAAATATTAGCTTTGGCAAAGCAATGCGACCGATTTTCAGCTTTATATGGTACTTTCTCTTGAACAGCCAGGCCAGGAGAGTCGGGAAGAGCCTATAAATACATAAAACAGAAATAAACACTCACCAAAACAACAACAATAACATAGGGAAGTTATTTTCTACACTTACCATGACACACACGAATATATAGCGAGGATTATGAAGCACAATATTAATAAGATATGCATTTTTACTTATATAGTTTATCGTATTATTTTAAGGAATGTTTGACGAATATATGTACATTTTAAATCACTTTACGGGTCATAACCTCCGGAGGAGCGACCAACAGCCGATAAACCAACAAGTGTCACTGTCAGTTTGACGTTAGTGACGTCAAATTTATTTCGTTTAGGAATGGACACGATTTAAATGAAGACTAAGGAAATAATCAAACCTACCTATATAAATCATTTATTTATGTTTCGGATATTATATAATATATTGACAATACAATTTTAAATGTATTATTACTCCTAGCTTCATAGCCATCTAGTGTAATAATAAAAACTAAAATATTAGTTATCCACTCGGTATGTTGGCTAGATGTCTCTACAAGTATAAATGCAATATAATGTTCACAAATTCACAATGCCTATGCCTTTGCTCACTTGGATCTATGATTTGCATTTCTTCCAAATAACTCTTCACTTTCACTACAGATTTCTTAACTTACCGAGACCTA
This sequence comes from Epinotia brunnichana, assembly GCA_963854355.1. Taxonomy (NCBI): domain Eukaryota; kingdom Metazoa; phylum Arthropoda; class Insecta; order Lepidoptera; family Tortricidae; genus Epinotia; species Epinotia brunnichana. The sequence goes on along the minus strand of OY977943.1, from coordinate 1,924,907 downwards.
CAATATTTATAGGTTCTAATATTTTCAGATTCCACATTTACTTGCCTTTAGATTCCTATGCATACAGGGTGGAAAAAATGTAGATGTATCGGCCCTGGAGGGAAACTACCCTAAATCGTTAGGATAGCTGATTTTGCATAGGTAAAGGAATAGTAGATTGTACAACAAGCGCATAAAACGAGCCATTCAACCTGAGACGTCTATATCCACCCGAGCCACCGGCGAGGGTGGATAGTTAAGTCGAGGGGTTAAATGGCTAATTTATGTCCGAGTTATAAACACTGCTTTTCCCCTTCGATTGCGAGAAAATAACAAATAATTGCAAAATTAAATTCAATAATAGCTCATTCCCGTCACTTAACTTTTTAAAGTACTTCTTACTGCCAAGTGATTGGTTCGATACGTTTTTAAATAATAATTGGCTTCTGTTTCATCTGGTTTTATTAATTTAGTTATAGAAAACACGGGTGTGAAATTTATTAATGCTGATCAAATAAAATAACAAGTTTATTCTAGGAAGTTTTATTGTGCGTGTGGCTGTTAGGCCCGATTATCTTAGTCTTTAAAACAATTTTACTTTGTGCACAAGACTAGAGCATAAAAGTGGCATTTTGTGCAGCATACCTACATCCAGCACAAAGGCGAACTTTGCGAGCATGAGGAGTGAAATAGTTATTTACCTATGATACAAGTGCGGATAAAGGCTCGTGTCGATTAAAAACACTCCCCCCTGACGGTCGTGTTTTTGGTCATTTTATTTATCGTATGGCGGTTACACACTGGTACATATATGTATTCGTATTGATGTCGCTGATAGAGTTCCAGTGTGCGCTGCGAGGTTCAGAAGGAACAGTGCAGCTGCCGAGTTTGTTGTTCTTTTAGCACCACCCGGAGGTCACGTATAGAGTTTCTAGGGTTATTCCTACGGACGTAGAACAACAACGACCTCCAAGTGTTTTTGGTCATCGCCACTCGTTGGGAACATGTATCATACACCATTATACAATGCATCATGCAAGGAAATAAAAAAATATACATAAAAGGTGAAATTTTAATTGTCATGAAATCTCATTCTCGCACTGTGTGCGGGAATATTGGCCTTGAATCCATGCCCGCACTGCCGCCATGCCGGCATAGACCACTTCTTGTGTTTATGTTGAACCATATAAAGGCGCACTTTCAGAGCAAGTGCATTGTAAAAAGTTATTATCAGCATTCACCATCACACTTTGCAGAAAGCTACACGAATTGAATTTCACGAAAGACTAAATTTGTGTATCGAGAAAGAGGGATCCCATTTCGAGGAACTTTTTAGTTAACTTTTATTAACAGTTTAAGAATAAATGTTTATTTTGGCTTTCCTACATTTTTTTAATGGCCCCCCTCCTTGGCGACGCCCATGTACCTACTCTTCCGATTTCAAAAATTCTTTTAATAGTAGGTACATAGAATGGACCTACAGGATGGTTATACGCTATATTTTATCCCGCGGCTCCGCTTGGGTTATCTGTAATACACGGGTGCGCGCAGCTAAATTCATATTATTATTTTTTTACATTTTTTTTTTTTATTTATATATTCAAATTACATGTTACAAAACATTTATATTCTCGCCAAACTGTTACGTTTGATGGCGAGAAGCGCTCAGTTTTTATACAACTTAACCTATTAAACTCATCTTATATAAAAACAAGTTTCATTCCTAAAGTAAAGTTTAAAAGGGTTGTGACATGCCTCAGCGTGATAGAGAAAGGTTGGAAGCCTTTGGAATGTGGTGCTGGAGGCGGATGGAGAGGATTAGTTGGACGGAGAAAAAGACGAACGTGGAGCTGCTTGAAAGGGTGAAAGACAAAAGGACGTTGTTAAAAACCATAGAGAACAGAAGAGGCAAGATGTTTGGACACTTGTTACGACACGATGATTACATGGAAACTATAATAGAAGGGAAGAGAGGGAGACCAAGAAGATCTTTTACGGACCAAATCAAGGAAAAAGTCGACAGCGTGTCGTATCAAGATGTCAAGAAGAAAGCTAAGAATAGAGACGAATGGAAATTGCTCAACTGGCAAGAGCCTGGCTCTTAAATATATGATGATGATTATGTGACATTACTGGAGGTTCAAGCATCTGTAGGCTACGGCGTCCATTTATATCAGACAGGGTATACGCTTTTTTCCACTATTGATAAATAAACAACATTTGTACTATTAACATTTTTATTAAACATCTAAGACATAAATCTATGTATAATTTACATAACAAGCTCAAGGCCATGATCTCTTGGCGGAGTAACCCTCGTACTTCTTCCTGGTCTTCAAGCCTGACACGATGGTGGAGCTCTTGGGGAAGGCTGATTGACCGTTGAACAGGGTGTCTTTGTCTGAAACAGAAAAGTTAAGCTTTAAAAATGATGACAGCATGATTGTTTGTTAAGCGAAATTTACACATGCAAGAAATAGGGGTGTAGACTCAAAATTTATTATTACTTCAAAAGAAAGAAGGCAAAAAAATATGCCTTATGACGAAAAGCCTATTCGAATATCTCAAAAAATGACGATGCTACAACCGTTTTACTGTTGCTTGTTAGAGAGAGAAAACGCTACGGGATCGTGACGTCACGACCGTCTAGCGTCATAGTAAATGACAATCGTTTCATATGAAGGCGCGTTTTGCGGAAAAGGGACAGAACATGCCCCCTCTTAAAACTTTGGACGCTTATAACTTTGTGATTATTTAACCTTTTGCGTTGCTTTTTTTTCCATTTGACTACATTTTTTATCCTTTCTCGAGAAAATGCAACATTATTGATTATTTTATTTAGTGTCTACACCCCTATTGCATGCAAGTTTAACTAAATTGCGGGGTTTGATAGATCAATTGAACTCAGCATACTCGGTAACCCGCAATGTAATGAAACTTGCACGCAATTTCTTGCATGTGTATTTTGCGCTCTAGGTTGGTCTTTGTCTGTGTGGATCCGGGATAAGAATTATCCTATATTTTAATCCAGGCTATAAACTATCTTCGTAAAAAACTTTGTGATTGAGTAACAAACATCTAAACATTCGCATTTATAATATTAGTAGGGTAAATGTTATGATACTAGACCATAAGACCACAGTTAATATACTAGCTAACGCAGTATTTTCATCTAGAGTTCAACGAAACCTTTTTACACCTGCATTCCATTGCAAAACAGTTCTACGCACACATGCGCGGCACACTCTGTGCTTTTATCTACTGTGTTTAGACTAGGAAAGGACCTACATAACTTTGAACTATGTAAGGTACTCATTAATTATATGAGTACATACTAAGTATTTGCTGTTTTTTAATCGAGGCATAAATGGTTCTGCATTTTCTCGAATTCTTAATTATTACCTAATTATAGTAAATTAAATAGGTATTTGTGGAACAATGACGAAGACACAGCCAGTCCAAAGGTAACATAGCTAACCAAGTTGTCTTACCGGGGTGGAACCTGACATAATCTTGTTGTACATGCATGTTCTTGGGCAGATCCATCTTCTTCAGCGCATCAAATGGTGTGGTCGTGTCTACTGGGGTCTTGTAGAACTCTAACAGGTCTCCTGAAATGTGTAGAGAAACATTTTTGATTGCGAACCAGTTTTATCTAAGACTTGCATGAATCAGCCTATTTGGAGAGTAAAGCAGACTTATGGTGGTTATGAGACTCAGTAATGAGATGTTCATCATCATCATTATCATCATATCAGCCGAAAGACGTCCACTGCTGGACATAGGCCTCCCCCAAAGGTCCTGCGCCACCCGCATCCAGGGGACTCCCGCGACCTTTACCAGGTCATCAGTCCACCTTGTGGGGGGCCTACCCACGCCGCGCCTCCCGGTACGTGGTCGCCACTCGAGAACCTTTCCGCCCCAACGGCCACCGGTTGAGAGATGAGATATTGATTGGGAAGTGTAAGAAATCTATATGAAAATAGTGTTTTGAAATACCAGCGACGCCAATTAATGGGTGGTTGGGCGACTATAACTGTATTGCTGTGTAAGTAAAATAATGCATGCATCCTCTTTAGGACTAAAATTAGAGGTGTTTCAAGAAGCGATTAGATTAGGATATGATATGAGTGTAAGCCTTGAGATATTATTATTAAAGTGATTGCATTGAATGTATAATATCAATACCCTAGTTCACAATCGTACCAATTACGGGGAAAAAAGAGGTGTAATTAGGATGATAGTGCACAAAACAAAGTTACAATTTCAGTGACAAAAAAAATGTAAACTAGGGTATCAATATGGCCATAGTTTTTTTTTGCTGTTTTAGCAAGATGGATCTGCCAATATCAGTTTAAAGGTGTTGACATATTTACACACAAGGAGAATGTTTAGGTTAATGGTCATAGTTTGTGGGAAAAACTGACATGTGACGGTTAGGGCGCATAACGTCCCACTCGCAGAATGTCCCTCCCTGTAGTGTATCGGAAAAAGAGGGTACTTCTACAACAAACCAGTCTGGTTATGTCAGGTGCGTATGAGCATGTGTTCTCCCGAATTTCGGTAATTATATCGGTATTTAACAGTGGCGACGAGTATAAAACTGTAGTAGAGCGTGTAATCAGCCATATTTAGTGACTATTTGTGAAAGTGGAAGTGGAAACGCGGAAATGGGTGTTAAGTTTGGTGAATTTGACATGGCACATGGGTGCTGGGAAAATTATATCACAAGGTTTGAATTTTGCCTAAAAGCGAATGATATAGAGAAGGAGGACAAACAAAAGGCGAATCTATTGGCGGTATGTGGCTCGCAATTATTTGATTTAATAGTTTCATTGTCATCTCCCACTAATATAGGTGACATAACCTATAAGCAAATTGTGCAGAATTTGAACAATCATTTCCACCCCACTCCTAATGAAATTGTGGAATCTTTTAAATTCCATTCTAGGAATCAAGAAGAAGGAGAAAAAGTACGGGATTATGTTGCAAATTTGAGGAAAATGAGCATACATTGCAAGTTTCAAGATTTAGACAGGACTTTGCGCGATCGATTAGTATGTGGGATTAAAAGTAAAGAGGTTCAAAGGAAATTATTGCAATGTGAGAAACTAACTTTCACCCAAGCAGCGGAGATAGCGTTTTCGCATGAAACTGCTACATTTGATTCAAATGTCATTTCAGTACCAGGACCGTCTACAAGTAAACCAATGTTGGAGGTTGATGAACCCATGGAAGTGAATAAAATCACCAATAAGAGGCTTGATAGGCAGAAGGCATGTTTCAGATGTGGCAGGCAACATAAGGGAGAGTGCAAGTTTCGTTGGAGTAAATGTAATTTTTGTAGTAAAATTGGACACATTGAGTCAGTGTGCCTTAACAAAAATAAACAGGATAGTACATTTAAATCAAATTGTAACGGTTTATATGTGGCAACAATAAACAATGTGAGGGAACGGAAAGTTGATGCTTACACGATGAAGGTGTTGATTGAGGGTTCGGTAATTGAAATGGAAGTGGACTCCGGAAGTGCATTTACACTCATTTCTGAAGCGACAGCCAGACTCATTTGGAATGGGGACATACCCATATTGGAAAAAGGTGATGTGACATTAACTACATGGACAGATAACCCTTTGAAAATATTAGGGAAAATAAAGGTGCGAGTTTCATTTAAAGGATTAAATGATAATCTGATGATTTATATTGCCGCGAAATGTCCCTTTACTAAATGTCCCTTACGCAACACAACCCTTCTGCAAAAGGTCCCGTTCGCAAAACGTCCCATTACATAAATAAAGTCCCGTTCGCAAAACGTCCCTTTCGCAAAATGACTTGTTCGCAAAACGTCCCATTTGCAAAATGACCCGTTATTGGCCATCTCTTATCCCATGAGAAGACTCCTAGTCTCTACTTAAAAAAGCTTTTTCCAGACGGGACATTTTGCAAATGGGTCATTTCGCAGACAGGACATTTTGCGAAAGGGACGTTATGCAGTAGGGACTTTCAGCGAAAGGGGCTTTTTCAGAAGGGACGTTTTGCGAAAGGGGTAAGACCTTTTGAGAAAGAGACTTTTTGCGAATGGGGTATTTTACATAAGGGACCATTGGCAGAGAAGACGTTTTGCGAATGGGACGTTATGCGCCCAAACCCATGTGACATCATGAAAGTCATTCATTCAACCACCTTCTTCGTTTGGTTTGATTTTCAATAGTGACAGTTTCAGTTGAGTAGTTACTTGTTTGTTTCTTGTGTTATTTTGCTAACTTATACAAGTTGCACAGTATGTCTGCCATGACACTTTTTCATTCAGCTGCTCAAAGGTTAGCTGGATCTCATACAGGGATAAGTTCGCCTTTGTACAAATGTTTTTTTTATTTTCTCTGCCATGTACTTGTTGTTTTTTGTGCAATAAAGTGTTTACTATTACTACTACTAGGTTTTTTGGGTGATTTTTTTTTATTACAGTTAGAAATCATAATATTATATAGGTTAAAACTTACCAACAGTCTCAATACTATGTAGCAATGAGTTGGGAACACTGTGCCCCGTCTCCTGGAAGCAGGCATTGAGCACCATAAACTTCACCTTCAGCGACATGAACTCCGCATCAGTGCTCAAGCCATTCTCCGTACAGATCTCTAGTACTGTCTGCTCAATATCAGTTGGCGGGTCCCAGGGCTTGTTCGGGCGGAGAAATCTGGAAATTAATTAGAAACATTAATTTAAATATATTAAAAACCCCATAGTAAAAGGTTTTTCTTAATAAATAACTCCTAGAATTTAAAATAACCTCACTGGACTTTTACAAAGACTTGTTTTAGACAAGACCAAAAATGTTTCCTATGGTCCATTGCTCTCACACAGTATTTGAAGAATCTTGGGTGTTATAGGTACATATCAAATATAGCATAGGATTTTGTTATGAACATTTATTCTAATGTGAGTATAGCTTACCCTCTAGCAGCAAGTGATTCTGCAGCAGACTGCAATTTCTTTGATATTTTGGGCGCTTTTGGTTGTTTATATCTCACCGTCATTACCTGCAAAAGTTTTAAGGGCATTTCCATTAATCTAATTAGTATCAACTTGTAATATTGTATAAATAAATAAACCGAAATTAACCTGCAAACTTGAACGTGATAAAGGTAATAACACATTTCGGAGCATTATGACTAGTAACAATTAAGTCTGTTTGAATATTGCAACAAATTGAAGAGTATACAATTAGTATTATAGAACAAAATCAGTGAACTTCACGAATTATTTTATTTCTTCATTTTTTGCAAAACATTTGACAGCCTGTTTTTTCTTAATCTTAAAATCAGAGCACGACTAGTGTTGGTTACAACATACAGCCAAGAATATAAATTATTTATGTGGGGTAAGTTTTTCATTATACTTGATGAAGTTTCTAAGTGAAATTAACAGTCACCAATATAATGTAAAGCACTTTTTATGTATTCTAAGAAAATAATTATTTTTATTTTGTAATTTTTACTCATATGCGCGCAGAATCGTAGAACGAAACGTTTCATAGTTCCAAATACGTCCGCAGGGAGCAGCTCTGTCGGCTTGGGTTGTTGTTTCCTATCCGCCATTTTCCAGTCGCCATTGAAAGGTGAAAACTTCGCTAAATGTCGGTGATGATTTTAAGATTTTGAGTGGTTTCTTTAAGATTGTACCTGTTTTTAGTGTTGTGAAATGAAAATGAAGTGCCCCGGACTACCATGACGCATCAAAATCACCAAACAAACGGTGCAAGTCTTGAGGATTGCCACACAAACTTCTTCTCCTTGGTAAGTCACTTTTACATTGACGAAAGATCTTGTACATACTTTTCTTTCGAAATCGTAATGATTTCTGTGACAATAGCGTTTGTTGCTTAACAGTGCAGTGCATTATTTGCATGTTTATTTATTTCCAAATATTGAGTCCACGATGCCAAAGTATGCTGATTATCGGTAGTACGTTGCTGGTATACAAAAATCGCCCTAGTGCTATACGGGTAGTGAATCGATCTCATGCCCCGAAACTATCTTGTAGAACAATTTATGTACAGACAATTACCGACGCCCAACCGTTAGTCATCCTGGCATCGCTCTCGCCACAGCCCGGAGTCATGTCGCGTCGCTAACCCACAAAATGTCAACGCAATCGGCGAGCGAGGCCACCAGAAGCCACCGGCCCATAGAGGTCATTTTGAATTCACCTGGCCGGAACGCGGACCGTAATGCGTCCGCGGGAGCGCGACTAGTTTCGCCAGGTCGAAGAAATATCTCTCTTATTACGCTGTGTAAATTGTAGGTGCGCTTAACGGCGATATAAATAGAGAAAGAACGCGTCGAATTGTTTATGTATGCGCGTAGCCGCACAAAAGAAACAGTCCCATTCATTATCGGCGTAGTGTGGACTCGCTTTGCGTAATGCTCATAGCTGGCGCGAATTTTATCAGATTGTATTCGGGTGAGGATTAGCGGGAGGGTGGGCGGGGGGTTGGCGGGAGCCGGCGCGGGGGGTTCGCCGTCGTCGCGGGTAAGGCGCCACTTCCATTCCACCTGACGGACGGCGTTGCGTTGCCACATCTCCGCGGCGGCGCGCTGCAGCGCTGCCCGCGCACCCGTCTCACTCGCTCCGCCTATCTTGCCGCGATACAAATTACCGATTTCTTGCCCTGCCTGCTTATTGTCTAATTATTTATGCGTCGTTTGCGGACGACATCGTTTAGCACTGGAATTTTCTCATCGCTGACACGTCAGGGTCTACTAACTGGGGTGGGTTCGTTACACCTATTATTTTAAATCGTGCATACTTATTCAAATCGTTGATGTAACCTATCTTGCTAGTTGCATTTACTTGACATTGCGTATAAATTGATTAAAGCCTCGTAAAATCGGCCGGTCAACTTCCTACGAGCCCTCTCCGCGCGATACCGTCAAGGATTTTTATTTTTTAAGTACTGGTATAAAAAAAAAAACTGGTATGCGCATACGCATGTTACGTTACGTAACTGTATATCGACTGTTTATAGCTGACACTTAATAAATAACTGATGATAACATTGCATTTATCAATTAATTCAAATGGTTTATCTCAGCACTTAAACTACCTAATCTATATTAATAAAATAAAGTTGTGTTAGTTCCTTTGCTTATAACTCGAGAACGGCTGGAACGATTTTGATGATTGTTGATTTGTTGGATTTTTCTTCGCCCCGAATAGCAGAATAACTATTAAAAAAATGGAAAAAAAATCAAGTTATTTTTTCATGAATTTTGTACGGCGGAACGAAGTTCGCGGGGTCAGCTAGTAAAAAATAAATGTTAAAATATAAACGTCGAAAAAAAATGTTAGAGCATTCCAATATCGTTGCAATAATGATAAATGATAATTTTACGTATATTGCACGAACATTCTCAACAACCATGAATGAAAGTATAAAAGGTCAGAGGTCAAAATGTATGGCAACATGCATGGCGGACTTTCACCGAACCGAACAGGTATTCAATAAGATTACTGTTTTGAAAATCTTTCAATAACAGATATAGTGAGGTCCGGTCAAAGTAAAGGCAGGTTCACACTCGAGATTATGATTAACAGCGGGGCTAGCACAACTGACACAACAAGCGCGACGCGAGTCGAGAGAATCCACCCGCCTCTTTCTAATTTGCACAATACGAGTGAGACAGGAGTCGCTGAGTCGCGCGCGAGACGACTTAGCAGCAAGTTGTGCTAGACGTACAGCGGCGACAGGAGAGGCGCGCGCGCTCATTCAACCTTTTATGAATGGCCGCTATCATTGTAGGCCCATGGCGGCCTCCGCCCATGCCTTGCGTGCGTAGGTATTGGTACTGGGAAGGTACCTTTCTTACTGTGCAAGGTACTTCCCATTAGCTGAGCGGACTGAGATCTATGCGAGTCTCACAGCTACGCACCTACTTGTCAGAATCTGTTAATCATTCGTTTGTTTTACTGTCTTAACAATTCTAGTCAGTTCGTAACTACTCAGTGATTGACTTCATTCACACGTCGTCTTTCTTCTCGCACTGTACGGCTAGCACAAGACCGGGGGCGAGTTAAACTGCCACTTTATTTCTGCACGGTTAGCCCATGACGAGTGAGTTATCTCACGGCAAAATAGTCTGTCCGTCTCTTTCTAAGTGTTCCAATTTGAAAGAGACGTATAGTATCTCGCCGCGTGACAGCTCGCGCGCCGTTTTCTGCTAATCGTGCTGTTCGTGTTAGAAAGAGACGGATAGCATTCGTTAGACTATTTGTACGCGGTATTGTGCTAATGCTAACCGTGCTGAGATGGATAACATTTTGTCGCGTGACAATAACTTGCGCCTACTATGTTTACATTACATTACAGTCCATGTACGGCTATCACTAACGTCTCTTTCTAAGTGGTCTAATAAGAGAGAAACGGATAGCGCGAGAAAGCTCGAGAGTATGTCGCGGCCGTCTTGTGATAACCGTGCTGGGCGATGCAGAGAAAATATGGAGAAAACGATTTTTCGCAGACATGAGACCCAGCTAGGTCGATTTTTCGCCCCCGTAAACCCCCGACACTGCAAGACTCATTGAAATAGTTAGAGACGTTTTCGAGAACGTGATCTTACAAATATATATACAAATATTGCTCGTTTAATAGTAGGATACAAGGGTCAACCATTGGTCAGCTTTTCAATTATAAAACCCAACGTGGATACTCTAAACCGCTATATGACCTGACATTGTGCTTGTCATACATAAGTTATTCATGATGCCTGACGACCCCTCGTCTGCGCCATTCAGAGCACGACTCCAATATTGCACTGAATGCTCGTAAACCCGCACTATTATACGACGAATGGGCTTGTGACCTTAAATTTGTTTACGATGCCATTCGAACCAGTTTTTGTAGATGAACAAATGTTTGTATGGAAGCAACTACATTTAAAAGACATTAATACCCAAAAAATCGAGTTAAAGACGGACCTCGCTGACAGCAGCCGAAACGCTTCATACTGATTGGCTTTAAAGTATGACGTCACACCGTGCAATTTGTACTAACCGTTGCATGGCAAATAAAGTAAATTGCTGTTTCGGTCGTGAAATACTGCGTTTAGGTCCATAGTTGTCATACAAATTTGTTTCTTTAAAAACGCAAGGATTCTATTGGTACCTTTAAATTTACTCTTGGACAATAAATAAAAAAACTTTTTTTTCTAAACTTTCAAGGTTCATATCTTTTTACGACTTGAATTCTATTTTGTAATTTATACTTTATTACCATCATTTGATGGTTTACTATCCATTTAGCAACACAACGTTATCAATTTTAACACCACGCAACAAGCCTATTGTACGGCGGCGTGATAAGATCTGAGCATTGAGAATCTCCATATACTTGAAGGTTCTTAAAATGTCATTTTACGGAAGAACAATTTGCTTGATAAACACAGAATAGATACATTCACGCCCGTGTTCGCAGGAGTAGACGTAGCACAATTTAATTTGCAGTGCCAGTTCTTGAGTAGACTTCTATTTATATAATATGTACTGTTTATAAATTGTTCAGTGAAAAAAAAATGAAGAAAACTTCGTTTCTCCTCTGAACAAAATCTGTCGCTGTTTGATCAAATCTCTTAAAATACATCTAGCTCTAAAGGCCGAAACGCACTGAAAGCGGTGGCGGTGCGGAGGCGGCACCGGTTGTAATGTTCGAGCTAATATGAAAGGGTCCGCACAGAATACCGCGCCGTCTGTACGTCTGTACTGCTTTGTTTATATTCTGTGCGGACCTTTTCATATAAGCTCGAACATTACAACCGGTACCGCCTCCGCACCGCGCCGCCACCGCTGTCTGTGCGTTTCAACCTTTAATAGCATTAAATCACATTAACATTATTTGACGATTGCCGCAGTAGGGTAATGGACACACATTAGCGCGGCCATAATATTCACTTAGAATGGTGGCCTATTTATTAACCGGCTAGTTGGACCAAAATGAACCCTACAGTAAAGAACTTAAGAACGTCTATTAAAGGTATGTTATGCTTGCTTTCTGGCTTAAGATAAAAATGCGACAATGTCTCTAAATGGAAAGTCACAATATAAACAAACCAGTACAGATAGTGAATATAGGTTTCCCTGTCTTTATGACAGACATAAGACTGAATTTCACCTGGCCTTAGGATTTCTTTTCAGTATACTCGTAACGGAGTCTTCTATTGGTTTTTAAAACTAAGCCAAGTATAAACACTAATACCTAAAGCTATCTATCAAAATTATATCTTCGAGATAAGAATAAAACAGTGGGTCTGGGATGACGGAACTACATCATTTCGCACACATATATACAGTTAATGTATGGACGTCTTTCGGCTGATATAATGATAATGATGATGATGACGCGTGATAGGCCACTACGTCACTGTCCAGATAAATCTAGCTTTACCTTTCTACCTACATAATATGTTACTCAAGTTATCAGACATCGAACATTGCCTCATAACATTGTTTACTTCTCTTTCGCACTTACCCGCCAGTCGAGAACCTTTCGGTCCCAACGGCCATCGGTTCTACTTGCAATGTGCCCCGCCCACTGTCACTTTAGTTGCCCCCACAAGGTGGACTGATGACCTGGTAAAGGTCGCGGGAGTCCGCTGGATGCGGGTGGCGCAGGACCGGTCACTTTGGCACTCTTTGGGGGAGGCATATGTCCAGCAGTAGACGTCTTTCGGCTGATATGATGATGATGCACTTAGACTTGTCTGAAAGTGACGGGCGTTTTATCAACAGAGACAAACGGCCCTTTACACTCGTGCAGAAAACACTTATTGACCCTCGTGAAGACAACCACCCCAAATCGTTTGCCCGCAAATGGCATATCGGTATCGTTTGTTCATCGTTAGTTCACGTTTGTTCAGTAGGTGAAATCGTAAGGACCCGATCCTAACATCCTTTTTTTAAAAAAACAAAATGGGGTGGTCAACTTCACGTCAACCACCCCAAACCATATTTCACGTGTTTTTTTAGCTAATATAGCAAGATAATCGTTAGTTCACGATTGTTCCCATGTTTAAATCGTTAGGACCCAACTCTATAATTTTTTTTTTAATTTTTAAAGTGGGGTGGCTGTCTTCACGGCAACCACCCCACCCCAAAATCACCAAAACTAAATATGCAGAGCCATCGAGAGACGTTAGTTCACGTTTGTTCAGCCAATAACATCGTAAGGACCTCACCAGTTTTGCCATAAAAAAATAAAAACGAATAATTACTACAGTAGGCTGGAGTACCTTCATCCGAAGGGTAAAAGGCAGAGTTACAATCGGATACCAACGATTTTAATGCCTGAACTAACGTCCTTCGACACTACTTAATCGATCTAGATATGTCACTTACGGGCGCTCTAACAGGTTTAGTCAGAAAAAAAATCTAAAGCAAAATTTCATTCTTCCATTGAAGTATCATAGTCAGTGGGGTCAAAAGGAAAGTAGGAATCGGGTCCTAACGAAGTGACCGCCTGAACAAACGTGCTAAGACACCACCTAATCGATCTAGATAGGTATGTTGCGGGCGCTCTAACACGTTAAGTCAGAAAAAAAATCTAACGAAAAATATAATTCGTCCATTGGAGTATCTTAGTCAGTGGGGTGAAAAGGCAAGTTGGAATCGGGTCCTAACGATTTGACCGCCTGAAGAACCGTCCTAAGACACTACTTAATCGATCTAGATAGGTAACTTGCGGGCGCTCAAACAGGTTTAGTCAGAAAAAAAATCTAAAGAAAAATGTAATTCTTCCATTGGAGTATCTTAGTCAGTGGGGTGAAAAGGCAAGTTGGAATCGGGTCCTTACGATATGACCGCCTAAACAAACGTCCTAAGACACCTCTCAAGCGATCTAGATAGGTCACTTGCGGGCGCTCTAACTGGTCTAGTCAGAAAAAAAATCTAAAGAAAATTGTAATTCTTCCATAGAAGTATCTTAGTCAGTGGGGTCAAAAGGCAAAGTGGAATCGGGTCCTAACGATTTCATCGCCTGAACAAACGTCCTAAGGCACCTCCCAATCGATCTATATAGGTAACTTGCGGGCGCTCTAACAGGTTTAGTCAGAAAAAAAATCTAAAGAAAAATGTAATTCTTCCATTGGAGTATATTAGTCAGTGGGGTGAAAAGGCAAGTTGGAATCGGGTCCTTACGATATGACCGCCTGAACAAACGTCATAAGACACCTCTCAAGCGATCTAGATAGGTCACTTGCGGGCGCTCTAACACGTTTATTAAAAAAAAAATCTAAAGAAAAATTTAATTCGCCCATTGGAGTATCTAAGTCAGTGGGGTCAAAAGGCAAGTTGGAATCGGGTCCTAACGATTTGACTGCCTGAACAAACGTCCTAAGACACCTCTCAAGCGATCTAGATAGGTCACTTGCGGGCGCTCTAACACGTTTATTCAAAAAAAAAATCTAAAGAAAATTATAATTCTTTCATTGGAGTATCTTAGTCAATGGGGTCAAAACGCAAGTTTGAATCGGGTCCTTACGATTTGACCGCCTGTACAAACGTCCTAAGACACAACCTAATCGATCTAGATAGGTAACTTGCGGGCGCTCTAACAGGTTTAGTCAGAAAAAAAATCTAAAGAAAAATGCAATTCTTCCATTGGAGTATCTTAGTCAGTGGGGTCAAAACGCAAGTTTGAATCGGGTCCTTACGATTTGACCGCCTGTACAAACGTCCTAAGACACAACCTAATCGATCTAGATAGGTAACTTGCGGGCGCTCTAACAGGTTTAATCAGAAAAAAAATCTAAAGAAAAATATAATTCTTCCATTGTAGTATCTTAGTCAGTGGGGTCAAAACGCAAGTTTGAATCGGGTCCTTACGATTTGACCGCCTGTACAAACGTCCTAAGACACCGCCTAATCGATCTAGATAGGTAACTTGCGGGCGCTCTAACAGGTTTAATCAGAAAAAAAATCTAAAGAAAATTATAATTCTTCCATTGGAGTATCTTAGTCAGTGGGGTCAAAACGCAAGTTTGAATCGGGTCCTTACGATTTGACCGCCTGTTTAAACGTCCTAAGACACCACCTAATCGATCTAGATAGGTAACTTGCGGGCGCTCTAACAGGTTTCATCAGAAAAAAAATCTTAAGAAAAATATAATTCTTCCATTGGAGTATCTTAGTCAGTGGGGTCAAAACGCAAGTTTGAATCGGGTCCTTACGATTTAACCGCCTGTACAAACGTCCTTAGACACCACCTAATCGATCTAGATAGGTAACTTGCGGGCGCTCTAACAGGTTTCATCAGAAAAAAAATCTTAAGAAAAATATAATTCTTCCATTGGAGTATCTTAGTCAGTGGGGTCAAAACGCAAGTTTGAATCGGGTCCTTACGATTTGACCGCCTGAACAAACGTCCTAAGACACCACCCAATCAATGTAGATAGGTAACTTGCGGGCGCTCTAACAGGTTTAGTCAGAAAAAAAATCTAAAGAAAAATGCAATTCTTCCATTGGAGTATCTTAGTCAGTGGGGTCAAAACGCAAGTTTGAATCGGGTCCTTACGATTTGACCGCCTGTACAAACGTCCTAAGACACAACCCAATCGATCTAGATAGGTAACTTGCGGGCGCTCTAACAGGTTTAATCAGAAAAAAAATCTTAAGAAAAATATAATTCTTCCATTGGAGTATCTTAGTCAGTGGGGTCATAACGCAAGTTTGAATCGGGTCCTTACGATTTGACCGCCTGAACAAACGTCCTAAGACACCACCCAATCAATGTAGATAGGTAACTTGCGGGCGCTCTAACAGGTTTAGTCAGAAAAAATATCTAAAGAAAAATGCAATTCTTCCATTGGAGTATCTTAGTCAGTGGGGTCAAAACGCAAGTTTGAATCGGGTCCTTACGATTTGACCGCCTGTACAAACGTCCTAAGACACAACCCAATCGATCTAGATAGGTAACTTGCGGGCGCTCTAACAGGTTTAATCAGAAAAAAAATCTAAAGAAAAATATAATTCTTCCATTGGAGTATCTTAGTCAATGGGGTCAAAACGCAAGTTTGAATCGGGTCCTTACGATTTGACCGCCTGTTTAAACGTCCTAAGACACCACCTAATCGATCTAGATAGGTAACTTGCGGGCGCTCTAACAGGTTTCATCAGAAAAAAAATCTTAAGAAAAATATAATTCTTCCATTGGAGTATCTTAGTCAGTGGGGTGAAAAGGCAAGTTGGAATCGGGTCCTAACGATTTGACCGCCTAAACAAACGTCCTTAGACACCACCCAATCGATCTAGATAGTTAACTTGCGGGCGCTCAAACAGGTTTAGTCAGAAAAATCGAAAGAAAAATGTAATTCAGCCATTGGAGCATTTAAGTCGAGTAGGTCAAAAGGCAAACAACATTCTGTGTTTTCATCAAAAATTTGTTCCTCGTGTCTGTTTTAGTCGACAACTTTATCCCGCAAGCCCTAGCAATAATAGTTTATGAAGGAGGTCGCATCGCAATCGACGCCTACTCTTTAGGGTTCCGTACTCAAAAAATTAAACGGGACCCTATTACTAAGACTCCGCTGTCTGTCTGTCTGTCCGTCTGTCACCACTGTCACCAGGCTGTATCTCAACAACTGTGATAGTTTGACAGTTTAAATTTTCACAGATGATGTATTTCTGTTGCCGCTATAACAACACTAACTACTAGAAACCCTTTTTTTTTTTTTTTCTATCTTACACAAATCGGCTTAGTTCCAAACTAAGCAAAACTTGTACTATGGGTACAAGACGACGATAAACATACTTATATACATAGAAACCCGGCCATCGTGGCACTCTTTGGGGGAGGCCAATGTCCAGCAGTGGACGTCTTTCGGCTGATGATGATACATAGAAAACATCCATGACTCAGGAACAAATATTTGTGCTCATCACACAAATAAATGCCCTTACCAGGATTCGAACCCGGGACCTCCGGCTTCGTAGGCAGGGTACACCAACTAGGCTACAGCAGGCTCCCTTGCAACGAACGTGATTTTTTGCCGTTTTTATAAATAATGGTACGGAACCCTTCGTGCGCGAGTCCGACTCGCACTTGGCCGGTTTTTTTCCATATTCATCCCCGTTTTTCCACGCTCATGGGGTGAATCTGACTTGTTTCAGCATGTAAAAATACTCATTATAGATCACTCTTAATAAAATATAACTTTTTCCGCCCCTCTTTTTCTCCATAGTAAATGTATGAAAACAGTTTTCTTTAATTTCTGGCTTTTTGTACATTACCTAAAGTTGACCCCAAGGAAACTATTGATACTAGATAAAAATGGAATCGTTTGACTTTAAAAAAATACATGTCAAATAA
This sequence comes from Epinotia brunnichana, assembly GCA_963854355.1. Classification (NCBI taxonomy): domain Eukaryota; kingdom Metazoa; phylum Arthropoda; class Insecta; order Lepidoptera; family Tortricidae; genus Epinotia; species Epinotia brunnichana. The sequence goes on along the minus strand of OY977943.1, from coordinate 1,907,569 downwards.
ACTTTTTTCATTTTCATACAAATTGTATGGGAAACTTTCTCGATTTATGGCTTTGCTAGCCGGCAATTTCTTTTTCAATTCAATTCAGTCCCATACAAGCTTTTGATCCTGGGCAGGAATGGGATCGATTGGCATCAAAAAAAAGTTTGTCAAAAATTTTTGGCACATTCAAATTTTCTGGCACTATGTATGTTTTTACCAAAATCTGTACTCGCCAATCTTCATTAATTTGAAATCGAAGGAAGGTCTCCTAAGACCATTTTCGCCTAGCAACACGGGATCTAGTAGCTGCCCTCACTGACCCAAAATTTATTTCCACCCTGTATTTCGGATTGGCGCGTATTTTGTATTTAATAATGCAAATAAATGACACACGAGCCGCCATACTGTTTCGACACTGTCGACGTCGCGATGCGCGTATTCCGTAATGTAATAACCGACAAACGCTAGCAATTAAATTAAAACGATAAATGCTTGTGATATTAGATTGAATATTGAAAAATCGATTAAACTATACGAATGATCGTAAACTCGATCGCGAGTAAAGTAATGTGTTATAGTGACTCATGCCGCTGAATAAGTAATAGTACAAGTACAAAAGACACACTCCTTTAATCTTTACAATAGCCAATTTTTTTTTTCTTAGCAAAAACATTATGATTTATGGCCCTCTGACGTCGACGACTCTAGCGCAAGCCAAACGGAACGTTAAAGCTGTGAAAATGAATTGGCTCACTTGTTGCGTCGCCGATTCAAGAAACAATAAATGAAGAGCAATAAATGTATATTCTTTATACATTACATACATTATTTCATTATTTATCTCTAAAATAATAAATCTCACAATTTGGACGAATTGAATACAACCAAACCCAACACCAAGACCCCCAGGCCACATTTTATTGGCTTTGCTGCAACACACAGTAATGCAAAATCTTGTTGCTTTATTTTTAAACATTTTAATATGTATATTCAAATAAAATAATACAACGAATGAGTTACGTTACTATGCAACGTAACAAATAGAAAAAAAAGTGGCCAAGTGCGAGTCGGACTCGCACATGAAGGGTTCCGTGAAATAAATTGCGGTTTACAATTTATGACGTATTAAAAATTAGATCTCGTTCAAACCAATTTTCGGTGGAAGTTTACATGGTAATGTACATCATATATTTTTTTTAGTTTTATCATTCTCTTATTTTAGAAGTTACAGGGGGGGGGGGCACATTTTACCACTTTGGAAGTGTCTCTTCGCAAACTATTCAGTTTAGAAAAAAATGATATTAGAAACCTCAATATCATTTTTGAAGACCTATCCTATAGATTTACGTATAGATACACGTATAGGTTTGATGAAAAAAAATTTTTTGAGTTTCAGTTCTGAGTATGGGGACCCCTAAAACTTAATGTTTTTTTTTCAATTTTTGTGTGAAAATCTTAATGCGGTTCACAGAATACATCTACTTACCAAGTTTCAACAGTATAACTCTTATAGTTTCGGTAAAAAGTGGCTGTGACATACGGACGGACAGACAGACAGACAGACAGACGGACGGACATGACGAATCTATAAGGGTTCCGTTTTTTGCCATTTGGCTACGGAACCCTAATAGGGATAGTACGGCCACAGAATAAGTAATAGTAAGTACTACGTACAGAAGGTTCGCTGTTAACAAATTCCCTGTTTAGGTACGCCAAACGTGCCTAAATGTGGCCATCCCTTTCTATCGCATGCAAAGCGCTGCGACCCGTGTGAGCGTCCCGTCCCAACGCGCGGCAGCTACTGAATAGAGCCCTTCGAAGGGGCGACCGGCATGTACTTGTAGCGATAAACACAAATCGCGAGTGAGCCGCGCCTGGTACGGCGCGGCGTTAGTTACTAATAAAAATTCATCACTGGTAATTTTACAAAGGTGACTTTTCTAAATATATAAAAGAAGAAACGGACTGACTGACTGACTGATTAACAACGCACAGCCTAAACCGCTGGTTCTAAAGATTCCAAATTTGGCACGTAGGTTCCTTATAAGGTCTAGGGGTGCACTAAGAAAGGATTTTTCAAAATTCATCCTCTAAGAGGGTTAAATGGGGGTCCAAAGTTGGTACGGAGACACAAGATTAGTCCGACTATTTTATTCGAAACTTCACACGAGTATTCCTAACGATAAATGAGTAAATACGTGTTTCAAGATTTTTGAGAACTCAACCCCTAAAAGGGGTAAATGTGGTGACAAAATCTGAAAATCAACATGGGTATTGTTTCTATGGTTTTTCGGGTCGCTGATTACGAAACAAACAACGATTTTAAAATCCAACGTGGCGGACGTGAAATACCATCTCCCTGTTGGGGTGCGATGGGGTTGAAATGTCTAAATATCAATAATAGTATCGTTTTTATGGTTTTTTGTGACGTTAATTACAAAATGGCATCGATTTTGAAATTTAATGTTGTGGACATGAACATTCTTGAAAATATTTAGTGTGTAGGTATATGTAAAGTCGACATGTAGAGTCTATATGTAGAGTGTGAACCAATTTCAGGGTATTTTTTTTAAATCATTCCTCAAACAAACATTTACATTCTACGCGGACGAACTCGCGGGCAAACACACAGACATACCCATAGGATAAGAGGGGTGGTGGTGTGGTGTGGGGGAAACTACCTGCATCCGTAATTAATTAGTACATTCAAGGTGCTGTAAGAAGGTGGTTGTCTGCTTGCTTTCGATAAGTTTAGGTTTGCATTCTAAGTGAAATGCAGAAAATCGTAAGCATCTACATACATACCTACTTACGTTCATCAATTATTCATTTGATAACATGTAAGTTTGTATGAAGGAAACTCTTTTTTGAGATAGAAGGTTAAACGATTGTAGAAACATTACTTATTGAAATACAAAAAAGTCCTTTCAGCGTTTTAGAAAATTCCACTCCTAAGGGGGTTAAAAGGTAGTGCAACATTTGTATGGACGCAACGGTTTAATTTTAGCAAGAGACTTAAACCTTTGTAGAAAGCTTACTTATTCGAATACAAATAAAGTACTTTCAGCGATTTTTTGGAAAATTCCACCCCTTATGCGGTTAAAAAGGGGTGCAAGGTTCGTATGAGAAACATTTTTTTTAGCTTAGACTTGAAAATTTGTAGAAAAAATGCTTATTTCAGCAAAAAAACTCTTCTTCTTAATTTTTCCCTGAAAAGCGTTAAGAGGGTTCAAAGTTGGTATGGAGAGTCAGAAAATTTTAAAGTATGAGATTTGTAACTTCGATCTTAGCCTGTTTGCTAAAAGACTACAAAATTTATTTTATCGTTTTTTTTTTATTCATCGCCTAAGAAGGTTAAAAGGGAGTTTGAAGTTTGTATAGAGAGCTAGACATTTTTAAAGTAAGAAGTTTGTAACTACGGTTTCAGACGGTTTACTATGAGGGTTCAAATGGGGTTCTAAGTTTGTATAGAGAGCAAGACATTTTGAAGGTAAGAGATTTGTAACTTCGGTTTTAGACTGTTATACTAAAAGACTACAAAACTAATTTCAATTTTTTTAACCGACCTATAAAAGGAGGTTATATGTGCCACTGTATTTTTTTATGCATTTTCGCCGATTTCTCCGTCAATTGTGGACCAATTTCCAAAACTCTTTTTTTATTCGAAAAAGTATACTTCCGAGTCACATTGTCACCAAATCAGGATCTGATGATAGGATCCCAGGGAAATTGAGGGCAACCCTCATATTTTATAGGCACGCATGTAGTGATTTCGGTATTTTCTATTATAATTCGTGTATTTATCTTCGGAAATTGCAATTTGGGTGAAGTGGAACTGATGATAAAGACCACCGATGACTTATGGAACTCCTCAAAGATGTAAAGTAAGTCAAAGATTCTGACATGATTCCGTTGAAGTACACTCAAGAGCAAAAGTTTCGGGTCACCCTAAATTAAATAACCGCAATAGGTTTTTTAATATATTTAACACTAGTCTTATTTACATAATATACTATTCTTCGTAATACCCAAATATATTAGCAATTTCCGGGATCCTATCATAAAAATATCAACGTCCAAAAATGACGATTTTTGCGATCGATGCGATATGGGTTTTTACGAGTCCGATTTAAACCTGGTAACGAGTTTTTTTTTACTGCAGTTTAGATGTAAAATTTAGTAAAGACCATGACAGGATTAAAAAACTGTATAACCTTGCACTATTTTAGGAAATATGACGGTTGTTCACCGACCCGAAACTTTTGCTCTTGAGTGTAGCAACTCTTGAAGTGTTAATTCTGAGATCCTTTAGGAATCGACGGAACTCCTCAAATATTATCAGCCCACAGATAGCGAATTGGGTTTTTTCTGTAGTAATCAACGCATTTGCTCTCGGAAAGCAGTATGTGGTAAATAAAAAAGGAAATGTTTATGTACCTAATGTGGCTTGGCGAAGTACTGAATGGAAGTCGGTTTAAACTTTGTTTTTAAAGTATAAATTCATTTCTCCTTAAACGTCCAGTCCTTAAGAGGATTGTGAACCTGTAATTTTTCATACAAAAAGCGATAACGTTTTTCACCCCGTAAACATTCTTCGATTATTATAATTTTTGGACATGTTGTAGATATAATGAAAAACTAGGTCTATACGTTTTGATTTTTAAGAAATATTGCTTTGGGTAAAAGTTATTAGCATCTAAAAATCGATATTTTTGACTTAAAAACTTTGTCTATCGTTTTATTTTTTTTAATTAATCTAAACTGATTTGCTAAGAAAAGAAAACGTACAGACATAGATTATAGTGTACTGAATCTAATATTACCAAAATTATTTCATTTCATAAAGGTTTAGGGGGGTAAAAACGCTATCACCCGGAACAATATTTCAACAAGGAAATGTAGGCAATTGCCTCCAGGACTAGCTACTCTCTCTATCGCACGATACGGGTGAGGCACAGAGCGGTGTGAACCAGATATATTTTTTTAAAATACCTACTGGTGCCGCGTATCGGCACTTCACAATCCTCTTAAGGCGACGTGAGCTCCGAAAACGGATTTTAAAAAAAACGTAGCTCTTGTTTGGATTATAATACGGCTGCCCTAAATTTAATTAGCAATCTTGAGGCCTTTCTCGAGGGAAATCAACTATTCGAATCCAGAGTTTTTGACTTTCGCTCGATAGAAAAAAATCACGAACATAGGTCTAAAATACACTTAAAAAAATTCTAACAAATTATGCACAACAGCTAAACATATTACCTCGTATGTTCATAAGTTTTGAGACAAACTTTTTACTTAATAAAATGAAACAAAATAATACTGGCACCTATTTTATTCTTTTTTAAATTTTGAATTTGGAATGTTAGTGTGCTATTTGAATGTTTTTAAAATTAATTTCTTTTGTTTTACTCGTGATGGAGGGAACGAAAGAATTACGTGCGACTGTCATTTCGCTACATATGGCGGGAAAAAAACCAGTGGACATTTTCCGTGACATAAAATGTTTTGGGGTAAGCCACAACTTCGTATATTACACTATTAAACGTTACAAGGAGACTAATTCTTTGAAAGATCGCCATAGGAGTGGTCGCCCGCGGTCTGTAAGGACGGCTGCAAACATCAAAATAATCAGAGAGCGACTTCGCCGAAATTCATGTCGCACCCAGAAAAAACTCGCTCTGCAGACTAACATTTCGCGTATTTCAGTCAACAGGATATTGAAATACGATCCCAACGTAAAGGTTTACAGTCGTAGGAAAGTTCATTATCTAAATGATCGCCTTCGTAAATTACGACGTGAACGTTGTCCGATGCTGCTTAAGAGACACGATGCGAAAAAGATACTCTTCACCGACGAAAAAATCTTTACAGTTGAAGAAAAGTTTAACCGGCAAAATAATAAAGTTTATGCCAAAAGTAGCAAAGATGTTCCAGCTACAGCACGATATGTCTCGCGTGCCCACCATCCGGCGAGTGTGGTGGGGGTTTCGTACGAAGGTGTCACTCCGCTCCATTTTTGCCAACAAGGTGTCAAGGTGAAAGCAAAAAATTATCAAAGTGACATTTTGGAGACTGTAGTGAAACCCCTATCTGATACTTTATTTCACAACAAAGAATGGATTTTCCAGCAAGACTCAGCACCTGCCCACAAGGCTAAAACGACTCAAGCTTGGTTGAGGAAAAATTTGCCAGGCTTCATCGCGGCGGAAGAATGGCCATCCTCCAGCCCTGACCTCAACCCGCTGGACTATTCTCTGTGGACTGAATTGGAGCTCAGAGCCTGCCAAAAGTCCCACCCAAACGTAGATTCCCTTAAGCGAGCCCTCATCAAAGCAGCGAAGGATATCCCACTGGAGAAGATTCGTGCCGCGATCGATGACTGGCCAGAACGACTAAAAGCTTGTATTAAAAATAGGGGTGGTCATATTGAATAGTAATTGCTTGTAGTTATTCGTTAATATCTAATTATCATTATCTGTAAATTTTATAAATATATCTGTATTACTTGATTTTTTATGCAACATTTATTTCGTCTCAAAACTTATGAACACACGAGGTACAATTGGTTCTTAAAATCGGCAATGTCATGTTTGAAGGAAATCAGTTATTACTTTTTTATTTATTAAAACGCACAAATAAAATTAAAAAACATGATATCCGCGCTTCCAAACACGCCTTCCATCTCGCTCACGCTTATGCTCAGTGAGAGGGAGAGAAGACCACGAACCTACGTCCCCTTAAACAAACATTTAGACGATAACATGTTCTACGCGGACGAAGTCGCGGGTAACAGCTAATAATATTATAAGAACTTCTACGACTATGACGTACCCTTTATAGGCATGCGAAGTTGTTGTTTTAGTAAGTAGATATTCCTTAATTCGTCAGCATCTGGGTTTCTATCTAGAACCAATTCGAGTTTATTTCGCACGGTTTCACTTCCTTGGAGGCTTAAAATACTCCTAACTATATATATTACCAGAAAACTTTCTTCTATCGGAATTTTAATGCATTCTAATTTTTCTATCGATTCAGGTATAATTTCGTAACAATTTTTTATAAAGCTTAACTCGTTTTTTAAATTTTGATTTTCAAACAACTTCTGGGCTTTTCTAATAGCAATAGCTTCTTTACTGTTCAATTGCATCACAACATTTTTAATCACGTCAAAATGTCTATCGTAGTAAAAACTTGCATTTAACCAGGTGCCCCAACGAGTGATAATGGGTTCCGGCGGTAAAGGCACATTCTGCGCATGGTCCCTGAAAAATCGGACGCGGTGTGGTGATTGAAAAAAATATCTTATTGACATTAGATATTAAAGAATTGACCAATTTATGTTCAGATCTTATCTGCTCCGCGACTCTGTGTAGTCCATGAGCGAAACAAGTTACGTGTCGTACTTTAGTGTACTTTTTCTTCAAAATCTTGCCGGCAGCAAGCATGTACGCTGCGCTATCCGAACAGCATATTAAAAATTTGTTCATATTATCTGTAAAATTATCCTCCCACAAAAAATTCAAGCTTTCGTCCACCACCGCTGCAATTGAGTTCGCGTTTACAGTACTAACGACTTTACACGCTAACAAATATGGCCTTTGTAAAGCATCATCAAGTGATTTTATAATTACATTTACTTACTACGCAATTACCGAAATTATCAAGAGACTCATCCACCGCAAGCCATAAATTGGAATCGAAAAATGTATTTCGTATTTGCTATTTTTTTTATATTTGTATATCGAAATATTTTCTAATAATAAAGGAACATTTACTTTTTTAAGTATATCCATACATGAAATAAAATTAAACTAAAATAAATCTAAGTTAAATCTAAGGGGATTGAATTGAAAAATTTCGTATTTGCTTGACGGTCGCATTTAGATTTTTTTTCTGACTAGACCAGTTAGAGCGCCCGCAAGTGACCTATCTAGATCGCTTGAGAGGTGTCTTAGGACGTTTCTTCAGGCGGTTAAATCGTTAGGACCCGATTCCAACTTGCCTTTTCACCCCACTGACTAAGATGCTCCAATGGAAGAATTAAATTTTTCTTTAGATTTTTTTTCTGACTAAACCTGTTAGAGCGCCCGCAAGTTACCTATATAGATCGATTGGGTAGTGTCTTAGGACGTGTTTTCAGGCGGTCAAATCGTTAGGACCCGATTCCAACTTGCCTTTCCACCCCACTGACGAAGATACTCCAATGGAAGAATTACAATTTTCTTTAGATATTATTTCTGACTTAACGTGTTAGAGCGCCCGCAAGTTACATATCTAGATTTATCTGTTGGTGTCTTAGGACGTTTCTTCAGTCGGTCAAATTGTTAGGACCCGATTCCAACTTGCCTTTTCACCCCACTGACTAAGATACTCCAATGGAATAATTACAATTTACTTAAGATTTTTTTTCTGACTAGACCAGTTAGAGCGCCCGCAAGTGACCTATCTAGATCGCTTGAGAGGTGTCTTAGGACGTTTCTTCAGGCGGTTAAATCGTTAGGACCCGATTCCAACTTGCCTTTTCACCCCACTGACTAAGATGCTCCAATGGAAGAATTAAATTTTTCTTTAGATTTTTTTTCTGACTAAACCTGTTAGAGCGCCCGCAAGTTACCTATATAGATCGATTGGATAGTGTCTTAGGACGTGTTTTCAGGCGGTCAAATCGTTAGGACCCGATTCCAACTTGCCTTTCCACCCCACTGACGAAGATACTCCAATGGAAGAATTACATTTTTCGTTAGATATTATTTCTGACTTAACGTGTTAGAGCGCCCGCAAGTTACATATCTAGATTTATCTGTTGGTGTCTTAGGACGTTTGTTCAGGTGGTCAAATCGTTAGGACCCGATTCCAACTTGCCTTTTCACCCCACTGACTAAGATACTCCAATGGAAGAAATACATTTTTCTTTAGATTTTTTTTCTGACTAGACCAGTTAGAGCGCCCGCAAGTGACCTATCTAGATCGCTTGAGAGGTGTCTTAGGACGTTTGTTCAGGCGGTCAAATCGTTAGGACCCGATTCCAACTTGCCTTTTCACCCCACTGACTAAGATACTCCAATGGAGGAATTACATTTTTCTTTAGATTTTTTTTCTGACTAAACCTGTTAGAACGCCCGCAAGTTACCTATATGGATCGATTAAGTAGTGTCTTAGGACGATTGTTCAGGCGGTAAAATCGTTAGGACCCGATTCCAATTTGCCTTTTCACCCCACTGACTAAGATACTCAAATGGAAGAATTACAATTTTCTTTAGATTTTTTTTACCTGACTAGACCAGTTAGAGCGCCCGCAAGTGACCTATCTAGATCGCTTGAGAGGTGTCTTAGGACGTTTCTTCAGGCGGTCAAATCGTTAGGACCCGATTCCAACTTGCCTTTTCACCCCACTGACTAAGATGCTCCAATGGAAGAATTACATTTTTCTTTAGATTTTTTTCTGACTAAACCTGTTAGAGCGCCCGTAAGTTACCTATATAGATCGATTGAGTAGTGTCTTAGGACGTTTGTTCAGGCGGTCAAATCGTTAGGACCCGATTCCAACTTGCCTTTTCACCCCACTGACTAAGATACTCCAATGGAAGAATTACAATTTTCTTTAGATTTTTTTTCTGACTAGACCAGTTAGAGCGCCCGCAAGTGACCTATCTAGATCGCTTGAGAGGTGTCTTAGGACGTTTCTTCAGGCGGTCAAATCGTTAGGACCCGATTCCAACTTGCCTTTTCACCCCACTGACTAAGATGCTCCAATGGAAGAATTACATTTTTCTTTAGATTTTTTTTCTGACTAAACCTGTTAGAGCGCCCGTAAGTTACCTATATAGATCGATTGGGTAGTGTCTTAGGACGTGTTTTCAGGCGGTCAAATCGTTAGGACCCGATTCCAACTTGCCTTTTCACCCCACTGACTAAGATACTCAAATGGAAGAATTACAATTTTCTTTAGATTTTTTTTACCTGACTAGACCAGTTAGAGCGCCCGCAAGTGACCTATCTAGATCGCTTGAGAGGTGTCTTAGGACGTTTCTTCAGGCGGTCAAATCGTTAGGACCCGATTCCAACTTGCCTTTTCACCCCACTGACTAAGATGCTCCAATGGAAGAATTACATTTTTCTTTAGATTTTTTTTCTGACTAAACCTGTTAGAGCGCCCGTAAGTTACCTATATAGATCGATTGGGTAGTGTCTTAGGACGTGTTTTCAGGCGGTCAAATTGTTAGGACCCGATTCCAACTTGCCTTTCCACCCCACTGACTAAGATACTCCAATTGAAGAATTACATTTTTCTTTAGATTTTTTTTCTGATTAAACCTGTTAGAGCGCCCGCAAGTTACCTATCTTGATCGATTGTGTGGTGTCTTAGAACGTTTGTTCAGGCGGTCAAATTGTTAGGACCCGATTCCAACTTGCCTTTTGACCCCACTGACTAAGATACTCCAATGGAAGAATTACATTTTCCTTTAGATTTTTTTTCTGACTAAACCTGTTAGAGCGCCCGAAAGTGACATATCTAGATCGATTAAGTAGTGTCGAAGGACGTTAGTTCAGGCATTAAAATTGTTGGTATCCGATTGTAACTCTGCCTTTTACCCTTCGGATGAAGGTACTCCAGCCTACTGTAGTAATTATTCGTTTTTATTTTTTCTTTAGATTACAATTTTCTTTAGATTTTTTTTCTGACTAGACCAGTTAGAGCGCCCGCAAGTGACCTATCTAGATCGCTTGAGAGGTGTCTTAGGACGTTTCTTCAGGCGGTCAAATCGTTAGGACCCGATTTCAACTTGCCTTTTCACCCCACTGACTAAGATACTCCAATGGAAGAATTACAATTTTCTTTAGATTTTTTTTCTGACTAAACCTGTTAGAGCGCCCGCAAGTTACCTATATAGATCGATTAAGTAGTGTCTTAGGACGTGTTTTTAGGCGGTCAAATCGTTAGGACCCGATGCCAACTTGCCTTTTCACCCCACTGACTAAGATACTCCAATGGAAGAATTACATTTTTCTTTAGATTTTTTCTCTGACTAAACCTGTTAGAGCGCCCGCAAGTTACCTATCTAGATCGCTTGAGAGGTGTCTTAAGACGTTTGTTCAGGCGGTTATATCGTAAGGACCCGATTCCAACTTGCCTTTTCACCCCACTGACTAAGATGCTCCAATGGAAGAATTACATTTTTCTTTAGATTTTTTTTCTGACTAAACCTGTTAGAGCGCCCGCAAGTTACCTATCAAGATCGCTTGAGAGGTGTCTTAAGACGTTTGTTCAGGCGGTCATATCGTAAGGACCCGATCCCAACTTGCCTTTTCACCCCACTGACTAAGATACTCCAATGGAAGATTTACATTTTTCTTTAGATTTTTTTTCTGACTAAACCTGTTAGAACGCCCGCAAGTTACCTATATGGATCGATTAAGTAGTGTCTTAGGACGATTGTTCAGGCGGTAAAATCGTTAGGACCCGATTCCAATTTGCCTTTTCACCCCACTGACTAAGATACTCAAATGGAAGAATTACAATTTTCTTTAGATTTTTTTTACCTGACTAGACCAGTTAGAGCGCCCGCAAGTGACCTATCTAGATCGCTTGAGAGGTGTCTTAGGACGTTTCTTCAGGCGGTCAAATCGTTAGGACCCGATTCCAACTTGCCTTTTCACCCCACTGACTAAGATGCTCCAATGGAAGAATTACATTTTTCTTTAGATTTTTTTTCTGACTAAACCTGTTAGAGCGCCCGTAAGTTACCTATATAGATCGATTGGGTAGTGTCTTAGGACGTGTTTTCAGGCGGTCAAATCGTTAGGACCCGATTCCAACTTGCCTTTCCACCCCACTGACTAAGATACTCCAATGGAAGAATTACATTTTTCTTTAGATTTTTTTTCTTACTAAACCTGTTAGAGCGCCCGCAAGTTACCTATCTAGATCGCTTGAGAGGTGTCTTAGGACGTTTGTTCAGGCCATCATATCGTAAGGACCCGATTCCAACTTGCCTTTTCACCCCACTGACTAAGATACTCCAATTGAAGAATTACATTTTTCTTTAGATTTTTTTTCTGACTAAACCTGTTAGGGCGCCCGCAAGTTACCTATATAGATCGATTGAGTAGTGTCTTAGGACGTTTGTTCAGGCGGTGAAATCGTTAGGACCCGATTCCAACTTGCCTTTTCACCCCACTGACTAAGATACTCCAATGGAAGAATTACAATTTTCTTTAGATTTTTTTTCTGACTAGACCAGTTAGAGCGCCCGCAAGTGACCTATCTAGATCGCTTGAGAGGTGTCTTAGGACGTTTCTTCAGGCGGTCAAATCGTTAGGACCCGATTTCAACTTGCCTTTTCACCCCACTGACTAAGATACTCCAATGGAAGAATTTCAATTTTCTTTAGATTTTTTTTCTGACTAGACCAGTTAGAGCGCCCGCAAGTGACCTATCTAGATCGCTTGAGAGGTGTCTTAGGACGTTTCTTCAGGCGGTCAAATCGTTAGGACCCGATTTCAACTTGCCTTTTCACCCCACTGACTAAGATACTCCAATGGAAGAATTACAATTTTCTTTAGATTTTTTTTCTGACTAAACCTGTTAGAGCGCCCGCAAGTTACCTATATAGATCGATTAAGTAGTGTCTTAGGACGTGTTTTTAGGCGGTCAAATCGTTAGGACCCGATGCCAACTTGCCTTTTCACCCCACTGACTAAGATACTCCAATGGAAGAATTACATTTTTCTTTAGATTTTTTCTCTGACTAAACCTGTTAGAGCGCCCGCAAGTTACCTATCTAGATCGCTTGAGAGGTGTCTTAAGACGTTTGTTCAGGCGGTTATATCGTAATGACCCGATTCCAACTTGCCTTTTCACCCCACTGACTAAGATGCTCCAATGGAAGAATTACATTTTTCTTTAGATTTTTTTTCTGACTAAACCTGTTAGAGCGCCCGCAAGTTACCTATATAGATCGATTAAGTAATGTCTTAGGACGTGTTTTTAGGCGGTCAAATTGTTAGGACCCGATTCCAACTTGCCTTTCCACCCCACTGACTAAGATACTCCAATGGAAGAATTACATTTTTCTTTAGATTTTTTTTCTTACTAAACCTGTTAGAGCGCCCGCAAGTTTCCTATCTAGATCGATTGGGAGGTGTCTTAGGACGTTTGTTCAGGCGGTCAAATCGTTAGGACCCGATTCCAACTTGCCTTTTCACCCCACTGACTAAGATACTCCAATGGAAGAATTACATTTTTCTTTAGATTTTTTTTCTGACTAAACCTGTTAGAGCGCCCGCAAGTTACCTATCTAGATCGCTTGAGAGGTGTCTTAAGACGTTTGTTCAGGCGGTCATATCGTAAGGACCCGATTCCAACTTGCCTTTTCACCCCACTGACTAAGATACTCCAATGGAAGATTTACATTTTTCTTTAGATTTTTTTTCTGACTAAACCTGTTAGAACGCCCGCAAGTTACCTATATGGATCGATTAAGTAGTGTCTTAGGACGATTGTTCAGGCGGTAAAATCGTTAGGACCCGATTCCAATTTGCCTTTTCACCCCACTGACTAAGATACTCAAATGGAAGAATTACAATTTTCTTTAGATTTTTTTTACCTGACTAGACCAGTTAGAGCGCCCGCAAGTGACCTATCTAGATCGCTTGAGAGGTGTCTTAGGACGTTTCTTCAGGCGGTCAAATCGTTAGGACCCGATTCCAACTTGCCTTTTCACCCCACTGACTAAGATGCTCCAATGGAAGAATTACATTTTTCTTTAGATTTTTTTCTGACTAAACCTGTTAGAGCGCCCGTAAGTTACCTATATAGATCGATTGAGTAGTGTCTTAGGACGTTTGTTCAGGCGGTCAAATCGTTAGGACCCGATTCCAACTTGCCTTTTCACCCCACTGACTAAGATACTCCAATGGAAGAATTACAATTTTCTTTAGATTTTTTTTCTGACTAGACCAGTTAGAGCGCCCGCAAGTGACCTATCTAGATCGCTTGAGAGGTGTCTTAGGACGTTTCTTCAGGCGGTCAAATCGTTAGGACCCGATTCCAACTTGCCTTTTCACCCCACTGACTAAGATGCTCCAATGGAAGAATTACATTTTTCTTTAGATTTTTTTTCTGACTAAACCTGTTAGAGCGCCCGTAAGTTACCTATATAGATCGATTGGGTAGTGTCTTAGGACGTGTTTTCAGGCGGTCAAATCGTTAGGACCCGATTCCAACTTGCCTTTTCACCCCACTGACTAAGATACTCAAATGGTAGAATTACAATTTTCTTTAGATTTTTTTTACCTGACTAGACCAGTTAGAGCGCCCGCAAGTGACCTATCTAGATCGCTTGAGAGGTGTCTTAGGACGTTTCTTCAGGCGGTCAAATCGTTAGGACCCGATTCCAACTTACCTTTTCACCCCACTGACTAAGATGCTCCAATGGAAGAATTACATTTTTCTTTAGATTTTTTTTCTGACTAAACCTGTTAGAGCGCCCGTAAGTTACCTATATAGATCGATTGGGTAGTGTCTTAGGACGTGTTTTCAGGCGGTCAAATTGTTAGGACCCGATTCCAACTTGCCTTTCCACCCCACTGACTAAGATACTCCAATTGAAGAATTACATTTTTCTTTAGATTTTTTTTCTGATTAAACCTGTTAGAGCGCCCGCAAGTTACCTATCTTGATCGATTGTGTGGTGTCTTAGAACGTTTGTTCAGGCGGTCAAATTGTTAGGACCCGATTCCAACTTGCCTTTTGACCCCACTGACTAAGATACTCCAATGGAAGAATTACATTTTCCTTTAGATTTTTTTTCTGACTAAACCTGTTAGAGCGCCCGAAAGTGACATATCTAGATCGATTAAGTAGTGTCGAAGGACGTTAGTTCAGGCATTAAAATTGTTGGTATCCGATTGTAACTCTGCCTTTTACCCTTCGGATGAAGGTACTCCAGCCTACTGTAGTAATTATTCGTTTTTATTTTTTTATGGCAAAACTGGTGAGGTCCTTACGATGTTATTGGCTGAACAAACGTGAACTAACGTCTCCCGATGGCTCTGCATATTTAGTTTTGGTGATTTTGGGGTGGGGTGGTTGCCGTGAAGACAGCCACCCCACTTTAAAAATAAAAAAAAAATGAGAGAGTTGGGTCCTAACGATTTAAACATGTGAACAATCGTGAACTAACGATTATCTTGCTATATTAGCTAAAAAAACACATAAAATATGGTTTGGGGTGGTTGACGTGAAGTTGACCACCCCATTTTGTTTTTTTAAAAAAAGGATGTTAGGATCGGGTCCTTACGATTTTACCTACTGAACAAACGTGAACTAACGATGAACAAACGATACCGATATGCCATTTCCGGGCAAACGAATTGGGGTGGTTGTCTTCACGAGGGTCACTTATTGACATAATTAGAAAAGTAGGTACCCCTTTCAACCCACTTACTCGCAAAGTTTTTTTATCCAAGCTGTTCGAGAATGCTTATTAAACAGCCGATTAACTATGATAAAATGCACGGATCAATTGGTGCTAATGACTTAAACAATTAACTACACACGAGTGTGATAAATAGGGAAATATATCAAATTAACCACTTTCGTTTCAACTCGCGCGCAATTGCTTTTGATTAGATTTATTTATTTATTTAACTTGTGTTTTAATAGCGTTTTTAAAGATTCTCAGTAGGAGAAAAGGATGGGGCGGTTAGCGTCGAATTCGCCTGGCTATTTGTAAACAAGTTCTATAATATTATTAATATCGCAACTGCTTTGTTTCTAACTAAACACTTTGATTAGGGCGAGTTCACATTTGCTGCAAGTGCGAGAAGCTTTTGCATGGGCACGCAGTCTAGTGTTTTGGATAACGCTCATTTTGAGGCTTAAAGACTCGAACCCTAAAGACTCCCGAGGCTTAAAGACTCAAGTGACGAAAAGTCAATATTTTGCATTCATATATGTAAAATAAACCAACACGGTTCTTAAACAGCATCGAGTCTTTAAGCCTCGGGAGTATTTAAGGTTCGAGTCTATAAGCCTCGAAATGAGCGTTATCCACAACACTAGCACGCAC
This sequence comes from Epinotia brunnichana, assembly GCA_963854355.1. Taxonomy (NCBI): domain Eukaryota; kingdom Metazoa; phylum Arthropoda; class Insecta; order Lepidoptera; family Tortricidae; genus Epinotia; species Epinotia brunnichana. The sequence continues at coordinate 1,891,514 of OY977943.1, read as the reverse complement.
TGATCACCAATCAAAATGTATACATACATGCTAGCGATTTCGTCTTACCACCTCACCTTAACCCCAGACTTGTGAGTTAAGCCTCCGTTAAATTAGATCCACGCCGCGTGTCGCAACGCGTACTTTGTATTGAACGTGGCGACACGCGGGACTGAGCTAAATGTAACCACGTTCATACAAAATGTATGTAAAGGCTGAAACGCACTGAAAGCGGTGGCGGTGCGGATGCGGTACCGGTTGTAATGTTCGAACTAATACGAAAGGGTCCGCACAGAATACCGCGGCGGGACGCGGTATTTTGTGCGGACCTTTTCATATTAGCATGAACATTACAACCGGTACCGCCTCCGCACCGCACCGCGCCGCACCGCCACCGCTTTCAGTGCGTTTCGACCTTAACCGATTGCGTTGCGACACGCGGAGTAGCTCTAATATAATATAACCCCGGCTTTAGGGCTCGGCTGAGCCAAAGACTCAAGTGGTCAAAGCGAACACGAGTCTTCCAAGTACAGCATAACGCTAGTCTTAGCTTCTCTCTGACTCTTGTTCTCTCTTCTCCGCTGACGTTGGGGTACAATCGCCTGAGTTCGCGGTGAAAAAAATGCCTTATACTGTCAGCATCAAAAGTAGCTACGCAAACGAAGACGTCAAAAGTCTTTATTATAACGGAATAAGAGCTTTTGACGTCTTCGATTGCGTATAGTTACTTTTGATGCTGACTGTACCTTGCAAAGAGCTAAACACTGATTCTCCTACAACTACAAATATCGTGAGTTTCAAACTATTATCGCCCCAAGGATGGAACACAACGAACGCAGGCGATTGTATTGTAACTAGACAAGGGCCCAAACTCGTCCACTGAACAGATAACAATAATAAAAACAGAAGATGTCGCGATTGGTTCCCACACGTCATTATCGCATTGATAATGTTGTGGTGTTATCGCGGGCGTGGAAACAGCCGCAAGGTGGACGCAAAAATAACGAAATATAGCGGTCGCGTATGTCCGACAGCCGTTTGCAGCCAGCAGCCGTAGCAAGTAGTGCAAGTATATGAGAACATTAATTTCTAGACTTGTACCTCACTTGAGACACACTTTTAATTTTCCACACTCGGGAGGAATCCAAATGATTTTACCAGGGTATTCCTGACGTGACCCTGACCATGTCTAGAAAATAAAATTGTATGAAAAAGGAACATAATTGGACCTAGGTTCATATAACATTTTTTATTCCTTACTACCTCATGAATACTAAGTTTTTGTGACAAATTGTTAGGTGTGTTGTGATTTAACCAATAAAAAAACTATTTTAATCTTTCAAAACAATATAAGACCCGGGCTGAAAGCTTTCTTTAAAATGGAATATATTTTACGTCATACCTGGCCATAAAGTAGGGATTACCGCACGCTATGCGTGCGGAAAACCCCACTTCCTGGCCAGATAGAGACGTAAAATGTTGTACTTACCACGGGCGGTAATAAAGAAAGCCTCAGAGCGCATATTTATCGCCCTTGCCTTCGGCTCGGGCGTCAAATACCTGCGATCTAAGACATTCTTTGTTTAACCGCCCTAGGTAAGTAATGTACTATTTTGTTAGTATATTATGCAATATGTTATTACTAAACCTACTTTCGCTTTACTTTATTTACCGACTTACCAATGGCGGAGCGCCCATACAAGCCGATTCCCACCGACTAGCCTAACATTTATTTTTAGGCAAGCCTATAGCTGTATACTCTATAAACTCTATCATAACTTTTTTGTTCCGGGTTGCCCATCGAACAATTTCACGCGCCGCCACTGTTACCTAATTTAATACAGAATTATAAAATATTTCTATACGCAAAAACAATCACGTGGTATTCGTTTGATTTTTGCAAATGTCAAATCGCGCGCCCTTAGCTTTTTATAGAAGCCACGAAAGGTCAAATGTTACCGAAAAACAATGCAGAGCTCTCCGGAAATGTATTTTTGTACAAATGTACTACTGTATGTGTCTTGTTGCACAAGGGTATGACTAAGAGATTTATGGGATCATTCGTTGTTATTTCGCAGAATACCAGTATGCGTTACCAGCTCATATGCAGGCTCGATTGTCCTGCGGCGCTACCACGAACTTCGAATCTCGAACTTCGTATATCTCCGTCTCTATCGCACTTATGGTTTATGGTACTCGAGCGACCGAAACGGGGATAGGTATACGAAGTTCGAGATTCGAAGATTCGAGGGAGGCTATTGCAACTTGTTGCCATGTCTCGTCGCGCGCGAATCTGCGACTTTTGTCTCGCACATACTGTACAACTTAGAAAGAGTCGTACAGATGTTTTCGTCTTGCGTCGCGTCGCTGCGTTAAGGCCGAAGCGCACTGACAGCGGCGGCGGCGCGGTGCGGTGCGGCGCGGAGGCGGTACCGGTTGTAATGTTCGAGCTAATATGAAAAGGTCCGCACAGAATACCGTGCCGCGCCGCGTCCCGCCGCGGTATTCTGTGTGGACCCTTTCGCATTAATTAGTTAGAACATTACAACCGGTACCGCATCCGCACCGCACCGCGCCGCACCGCCACCGCTTTCAGTGTGTTTCAGCCTTTAGTTGTGCAAGTATAGTACAGTCAGAAATCATATTGTTAGTAGCAGCCAAAGTAGCAAAAATATATCGGTACAAGTCTTTATTACTGTAAGAATAACGATGTGTTACAATATATTTGACTATTCTGGCTGATACTAGCTATACGATGCGGACTGTACTAGTGTTTTGCGTCTACGCAATTGACAGATGCATTAGATATAGCGGCTACAGCTGTCAACCCACAAACCCAAAACTGTTAAACTGACCAAATAATCAGATTTTTAACAACAGAGACGGCATAAGGCGAAGACGCGGCGCAGGCACGATGCCGCTTCAAAACGTTTGTATACAAAATGTACTAATAATAAATATTTATTTATTCAGATAACTGATGATCCATTGGTTAGTAATTAAAATCTTACGACACTATTGTTAGAATATAATTATTAACTAAACTAAACACTAAAACTACTACTAAGGAGACGTATTTTGAATTACACACGGCGCGGCGCAGGCACCGCGTTCAATTCACCAATGGACCTTATTTCACTGTGCTAAAGGTCTACAATAGGTTATTGAAGCGCGCTGCGCCTTATAAATAATAAATAAAAATAAAAATCATTTATTTCAGACTACTGTTGTTGGTCCATAGGTATTTTGTTAGTAACAATAATCAGCTTAAGTTATGTTAGTGTGGAATTGAATTAAGTACATACAAGATTTTATTAAATTACATTACGTTCCAGAGTTAGAATTGAAATTAAAAAAATAATAAAATTAAAAATAAATTAAATTAAAATACAAATTCAGAATACATACAAAACGGCGTCACCTTTTGCTGACGTGCATCTGTATAAGGTGGCACATTATACGCGAGTCAAACCGCCCGGCTATGGTCTTCAGGATGGAGTTGGAACTAGCGCAAAGTCTGCAGAGCAAGGAGGCAGTTTTTTTGCGCATAATGGCGTAGAAGTCGTCCGCTCCCGCGAGCGCAAACATACCAGATGCACTGCAGAAACGCGGCAGTCCCAGCAACATCCTGAAACCATTGTTGTACTGGACTCGATAGGCGTTGATGGCCTTCTGCGTATAGTTGGTCCATAGGCTGCTCGTGTAGTATACCTGGCAGTAGGCTTTGAACAAAGTTATTTTGACCTGCTTACTACATCGTGCAAACCGCCGAACCAACATATTGCATCTGACCGCCAACGCCCTCCTTTCCCGCTCTATATCTGATTGGTCCTTAAGGTCATCGGTTACATAGTGGCCGAGATACTTAAACTTGAAGACTCGTTTAAGGTCGCCACCATTTAGCTTTATGGGAGGCACTGTCTCAGGCAACTTGCCTCCGACGGCCCTAAAGACCAGATACTCGCTCTTTTTCACATTGTACGTCAAGCCGTGCGACAAAGCGTACTTCTCACATGAGCCCAGCAGCTCCCTAAGCGCCCTGACCGACGGGCTGAGCAACACCATATCATCAGCGTAGCTGATGTTATTTACGATAACATCATCCACACTTATGCCTTACGCCTTACGCCGTCTCTGTGTGGTTCACGCCTAAGTTTATGATTATCCACGATTTGAAACCGGCATTTGATTACTTGTGTACTCGCTTGCTGTGTTTATTTTAACACGAATTACAAACGATCGTCGTACAAATCGCCCGCGAAACCTTTTTCCCTTACCAATCACGATTGCTATCTCAATATTCCCTGTTTGCTTTCGAAACCACGCATCCTATTTCGCTAGATCGAACTTTATTACACACACACACAAGGTTGGTTTTTAAATTCCACAGCGACGAAAGATGAGAGGTTGGGAGGGCAAGGATGGGATATGAGTGTTGCGCAACGCATAATGTGTGAACTCTGAGGAGCCCCATAATTGAGTCGCGCGCTCAGACTGAGCACTAAACGTCAATATTGATTTTGGGAATGTATTTCGACTCCATTCGCGCGTGGAGGTCAGAAGTGAATCATATTGGTTGGTGCGCTCACTCAACCATTTTCCAACAATTTATGCCAGTAGCGCGCGGTGTATGGGAGGTTGTTTAGGTGGTTAGGCCAATAAACACTGAAATATCTGTGTTGTTTTCTTTCTTTGCTTCGTTCAATGAGCCATAGATTTATGAAGCTAGCCAAATGTGCGTTATCAATAGGCTATATATCACTTGCAGCAAAAGTTTAACCTTTGTTACCTCTTACTGCCACAAACACTTCTGATATTCGGATTTCACCATGAAAAACACTAACACAAATGAGAGAAACTGCCTACAGACCCAAGTACTAACTTTCCAAACACGAAACCAGATTGTTTAGTTATCTGATACCGGTAAGCACAACGGCCGATAGCTATTGTCTGAATGTCCTTGCCCGCTTGTTACGTCCTTTGACCTACAGAAGCCTCCCGATATTTACCTTAAGGAAGGAATTTCAAGCGGAAAATATTCCTATAGATGCTTCAACTCATCTTTGCACGTGGCTGTATGAGTGCATGCGTTCGTAACTATGCAGATTAGCTTTGAGTGATGGTGACGTGGTAGTATTGTACAGGCAAGGCACCCACACAGCGGCAGCGGTCACATAACATATTCAGTCGTGCGCACTGATGAGTTGAACTTCATATCTGTATAGGTACACGGGTCGGAAATGTAGGCTCCTAATAACGAAACTATATTTAGTTTGCTCGGAAAGTAGGCTAGTAACGAAACGACATAAAAGGGTTTGTCATTATCATTAAGGCCAATTTGTAGGATTAATTATCTGTTATTGGAATTCAACTCAATAACATTGTAGAGCGAACCTGGTAAATATTTACCAACAATCTATTGGATATTGAAGATTCAGTTAAGCTTATTTATTTATTCGTATGGCATTACTAAATTACAGAGTCGCTTTACTTAACTATTATAATGTAATGTCTTAAATTCTTCACCCATAGGGGGGTAGCGTTTGCGTCAGGTGAGTGCAGCACCCTTAGCGTGGGATTGAAGTGAGTCGCGTCTACTATCGACGCTACCGCCTATCGTCAAGATTTAGTATGAAACGTCTATACACCGCCCCTGGTGGTCACTCATAGAACTAAAAATCCTAACTGTAACGTGAGTCACTTATACATTACTTAATTCGCGATCGACTTCACGTTCGTTCACGATTTTCCAATATTCAACCTTATATCACTAGCATTTATCGTTTTAATTTAAATGTTTGTCGGTTATGACATTACAGAATACGCGCATCGCGATGTCGACAGTATCGACTGTCGATACAATATGGCGGCGCGGGGGCCATTTATTTGCATTTTTAAATACAAAATACGCGTCAATCCAAATTTTGCGGATATATGTTGTCAATTCAAAACCCTTATTTTTATAAGTTCTTTAATTTGAGATAAATTTCGATCGGATCTACGATAACTCTTGACGGAATAATACGATATCACGGGCCATTTTGCAAGTGAAATAGTAAACTACAGTCGCGACGGTATTCTTCGATTCGAAATGTCTCACACTACCGATTGGTAGTACGAATCGAACGTTAAATTACGCATCGAAAACTAAACGCAAAGTGCCTAACGTTTTGCAGTTGGTTTCGTAGTCCAACGGCAGTGTGAGTTACAAGTTTGACGGGTCGAATCGAAGAATACCGTAGCGAGATCGAAATCTATTCGAAGCGCGTTATTCGATCTCGTATTAGTTCGTTAGGTTACGATTGTATCTCACAATAAGGGTACAGGTCTAAGATATTCCCAGAGAATTTCCGGTTCGGACAGTCGTTGATTATGTGGTGAATCGACTGCACAGGCGCTCCGCAGTCGCACGCTGTCAGTTAAGCTAAACTTACGGTACAAAATATAAATAAGACTTACAGAATGTCCCCTCAATCCTTGTCCTACTGCAACCAAAACATGCATTTTTCCTCGAGCCAGGTCAAGGTTGTTATGACGACTTGAGGAAAATGAACTCGCTGCCAATATGTCGGATAAGGTTGGCGCCTTTTCCTGTGTAAAAACGCCTTATGAGAAAATTTCCTATTTCGGAACTGTTCATAGAACGTGTCGTCTACAGATATTATTTATAGACAATCATTTTCTTTGAAATGGAACATACAGCTCATGGCGCAAATAATATCTCATTGACGCTCAGCTGATGGCATAGATAATCAACTTTTATACTTATTTGTGCCTTTGACAACTCCCCGACTCAATTACTAATTAGAAAAACTTAAACTTTTAACTGACTTAAAAAAGAGGATTGAGAACTCAATTCGTCGGGAAAAAAGAATTGTATGTTCTGTCTTATGGACCGATTTGGAAAAACCTTTTTTTGTTTGAAAGGGTTACCTTTCCAGGTGGTCATGGCTATCAGATCAGAATCTGATGATGGGATCCTGAAGAAATCGAGGTAAATCTTCAAATCCTGATTTGAAGTCGGTTCAAAATCAATTATTTATTCTGCAAATGCACAGACTTGGTCTTTGACGGAAGCGCAGAAGTCCAAACTCGGGGTTTGCCAGCGAGCTATGGAGCGCAGCATATTAGGTGTAAACCTAATGGACCACATCCGGAACACCACGCTGCGCTCCAAAACCCAAATAGAAGATGTAGCTCGGAAGGCAGCCAAGTTAAAGTGGGACTGGGCTGGTCACGTCTACCGCATGCCGAATGAGCTGTGGGCCAAAGGGACCACGGAGTGGAAGCCACAACACTCAAAACGGAGACGCGGTAGACCTCGTCGGCGATGGCGGGATAACTTGGACTCCTTTTTAAAAGACTGGCCAGTTATTGCTCAAGACCGCGATGAATGGAAGGGGAGAGGGGAGGCCTTTGCTCAGCAGTGGGACATAACGGGCTCGATATAATTCTGCAAATAGGCCACAAGGGCGCTTTTACATACTTTGTTTTTAAAGTAAACTATCTTGTTTCTTAAAAAAACGGCTTTGAAGCTAATCCAGAGTCTTTAAATGCTATAAAAAAAGTACGATATGTTCTATTGTTGCTACAGCACGCTCCATTTATTTATATTCCTCGGTCGTCATCACTACATAGTATAAAACAAAGTCGCTTCCCTCTGTCTGTCCCAATGTATGCTTAGATCTTTAAAACTACGCAACGGATTTATTTGCGGTTTTTTTTAATAGTTAGAGTGACTCAAGAAGAATGTTTATATGTATAAAACATACAGGTGCGAAGCCGGGGCGGGTCGCTAGTTTCCTATATTGCAATTAAGGTCTTCCGCCATCGGTAGCGCCGCGACCGCGCCCGCGGTCACCAATATGTAGGTCAAGAATCGAGATAAGAGACGAGTTCGCTCCGCGGCACACATCCGATCGGCCGCTCTCAAGGGTAGAATGTACGGTATATGCCGGAATAGGTTAGCAGTGAGGCCTGCTATACAGTACAGTATTCTTTATGTCACACCTTGAAAGTAGCAATTACCGTGTGGTAATAAAATTTCTGTCCAGGAATAATAAATAAATAAATATTTGCGGACAATTTTACACATATCGACCTAGTCCCAAACTAAGCAAAGCTTGTACTACTATGGGTACTTGACGACGATATACATACTTAATTAAATAAAGAATAAATACTTAAATACATAGAAAACATCCATGACTTAGGAACAAATATTCGTGCTCATCACATCACACAAATAAATGCCCTTACCGGGATTCGAACCCAGGACCTCTAGCTTCGTAGGCAGGGTCACTACCAACTAGGCTAAAGCAGTCGTCAAATGGGAATATGCGTAAAATCATCGTCGGAATAATACGCGTAAAATTTTGTAGGTACTCACACGCGGTAATAAAGTCTCAGATCGCATATTTATCGCAAGTGCCCGCGATCTGGGTCATTCTTTCCTTTTTACGCCCTAGGTAAGTAATGTACAATGATTGCTGATCAATAGAAATAAACTAAATTAAACAATTATTCTCCGGGGAACCGGCCTACTCTTGCAAAGCTTTATTTACATTGGTACTTTGCTCATTTGGTGCAGCTAAGTATAAGATTTGTTTCCTCTCATACCGTCACCGTAAAGTAAGTCGTATAAAATATTTATCACTTTTGCCTTCGGCGGGACACCTCAGGGGGGACCTGCGGTCTGATAGATTATTTTATAGTTTAGTCTTTTTTTGTATTTTTTATAGTATTCTTGTTCTTTTATTGTATGTATTTAATGCGCTTTACTCGTAATGCATACACCAACACATTCACGTCTTTAATGATGCCACAGTAACTAGACTAACGATTGCACGCCCAAATGACTCCAACTCGTAAAACACTTCCTAATAAACTACTTAATTTACACGATTTGTTTATATGGCAATAAACTCAACATTTCAAGAGCAATCTTAATAAAGCGGAAAAATTCTCGACCCACATTCGTATCGTAAACAACGTACGTACAAGTTTCCCTCTGAAAGGAAACTTTGCCGGATTGATCTAGCGGACGCGTGTTGAATCCGAATGTTTACTTTAACGACCGTTCGGTTCACTTCGACATTTCCATCTCAATAATGGCGCTTTAATGCTTGGTAATCGCCAGACACAATACGCTTCGATTGTCCCTTTTTATTTGTTGTTTAAATAAATGCAGCTTTTTCAAACTGGGGCTCGTGAGTGAGACTTTACTTTGATACAAATCATAGTATGATTGACTCCGTTGCTTTAAGATTTAAAATCTGCCGTAAATAAATATGGACGTCGCCCTTTAGGGTCGAAACGCACAGACAGCGGTGGCGGTGCGGCGCGGAGGCGGTACCGGTTGTAATGTTCGAACTAAAATGAAAGGATCCGCACAGAAGGGCGCGGCGCGGCGCGGTATTCTGTGCGCACCCTTTCGTATTAGTTCGAACATTACAACTGGTACAGCCTCCGCTTTGCGCCGCGCCGCTCCGCAACCGCTGTCATTGCGTTTCGGCCTTTACGGCCACGACTTTAGGCGGCAGCGGAAGGAGTGCAACGTGGGATTGTGAGATCGGAGCGCGGCCTCTCGCTCGCACGATCTGAGTACTTGCTATCCGGCTATCCTTGTTTTTCTCAAAGGAGAAAACAAGATAACACGAGCTTGCGGGATGCGGGCTGTAATGTATCCTATGTAAATGTGCCCTTTTTTATCGTACTTTTAATAAGTCCACCATAAAACGGAAACAATAATCGTCCAGCGACCGTCGATCGATTACCGTACAGACAATGTTTACAATACATCCAATCCAGTAAGTTATATCCCGATTATGAAATCAGTAGCATTGTCGGCGGAGTGCGTACGCGCATGCTGATTAGTCACATATTTAGGGCGACGTGTCGCTGGGACTGGTTTCACTTCAGCTATGCGATTTACAACTTTTTTTTTGTACAGTCGCCATCACATACATCGGTACAAGGTGTTCAAAAATATCGGCACATGTACCCTACTGCCTTGAAAATAGTGGTGTGTTCCGATGTTTGTGACGTGCTTGTTTACTCCGTTGATGGCGACTGTACTACGATGGTGAAAAACTTGCATAGTGCCTCCTGATGGTAAGCGGGCGCCGTAGCCTATGGGCGCCTGATAGTCCAGAAGCGGCTTCTGAAAAAAAAAATAACCGATGTACTAGTACAGTCACCAGCATTAATATCTGACACGACTCTATTTCTAGGGCCTTTAGGTAGGGTTGCCTTCCGTCCGGGTTTGTCCTAGTTTAGGAGGCGTCCGGGCGGGGTTTCATTCGTAGTCCGGGTTTAAAATGTTCATGTCATGGGTCGTCGTTAGACGTCAGGTTTTTTACTGAGTAAGTTTTAAAATATCTGTTGACATGTCCGGGTTCTGAGCTCCAAAATCCGGGGTTTTTACGCTTCGTGTCCTGGTAGCCAGGTTTCTGAGATGGCAACGCTACTTTAGGTTAGTACGTATCAGTTAATTTTTGCCTGCTTTATTATATAACCTACGGCACATATTAATATTATTAATGCTGATGAAAGTACTTTTAAGTATTTCAAATGTCAAATCTCACCAAAATTGGCTCTCTAGTTTAGGCGTGAAATAGTTCCAGACGGACGGACAAAGTTTCGTTCGCATTTATAATATTAGTTTGGATACTAAGTATCCAAATAAGTCTTATCTGTACGTCTAGCACAAGTTGCTGCTAAGTCGTGTCGCGCGTGACTCAGCGACCCCTGTCTCACTCGTATTGTGCACATTAGAAAGAGGCGGGTGGATTCTCTCGACTCGCGTCGCGCTTGTTGTGTCAGTTGTGCTAGCCCTGCTGTCTCACTCGTATTGTGCAAATTAGAAAGAGGCGGGTGGATTCTCTCGACTCGCGTCGCGCTTGTTGTGTCAGTTGTGCTAGCCCTGCTGTCTCACTCGTATTGTGCAAATTAGAAAGAGGCGGGTGGATTCTCTCGACTCGCGTCGCGCTTGTTGTGTCAGTTGTGCTAGCCCTGCTGTCTCACTCGTATTGTGCAAATTAGAAAGAGGCGGGTGGATTCTCTCGACTCGCGTCGCGCTTGTTGTGTCAGTTGTGCTAGCCCTGCTGTCTCACTCGTATTGTGCAAATTAGAAAGAGGCGGGTGGATTCTCTCGACTCGCGTCGCGCTTGTTGTGTCAGTTGTGCTAGCCCTGCTGTCTCACTCGTATTGTGCAAATTAGAAAGAGGCGGGTGGATTCTCTCGACTCGCGTCGCGCTTGTTGTGTCAGTTGTGCTAGCCCTGCTGTCTCACTCGTATTGTGCAAATTAGAAAGAGGCGGGTGGATTCTCTCGACTCGCGTCGCGCTTGTTGTGTCAGTTGTGCTAGCCCTGCTGTCTCACTCGTATTGTGCAAATTAGAAAGAGGCGGGTGGATTCTCTCGACTCGCGTCGCGCTTGTTGTGTCAGTTGTGCTAGCCCTGCTGTCTCACTCGTATTGTGCAAATTAGAAAGAGGCGGGTGGATTCTCTCGACTCGCGTCGCGCTTGTTGTGTCAGTTGTGCTAGCCCTGCTGTCTCACTCGTATTGTGCAAATTAGAAAGAGGCGGGTGGATTCTCTCGACTCGCGTCGCGCTTGTTGTGTCAGTTGCGCTAGCCCTGCTGGGGGCACACAAGACGAGACAAGCGAAGCTCAAGGGTACTACCTACCTTTACTCGAGGTTGTTGTTGAAACGGAACATATAATGATACATAACGAACAATTACATAATAAATGTCGGCGACAGTTCCTAGTGTATAATTATGACCCCATTTCTAAAGCTATCGACCATCAACGATTTTAGAAAGTGTTGTCACGAATTGTTAATAATATGATAGTATGCAATTAAGTAGTTGTTATGTGTCAGCGTATATGCAATAAACACAACAACAACTCATAAACACACACATATGTATAATGTAACACATAGTATATGTGTGTGTTTACGAGTGTGTACATGAGCACTAGAATTTTATGAAATGCGTAAGATCACAGTGCGGTGGTCATCACAGCTACATATGATCAAGTGATGACCCGTATTTTGAGCCTTAGACCGAATGCGACCTAACAGGAAAATAAATCTTTTGAGGTTGACTGACAATTATGTAAATTTGTAATTTGACGACCTAGCGATGTACCGCGAATCAGTGGTACTACTGCTTGTCAAGTGTAATATTGGTCTTGATCTTTATATTTGTCTCTCAAGCTCACTGGTGGCGGGTGTTTCAAAATGCCATTTATGTAATATCCCTTTAATATTTGAAATGTCAAAGATTAACCCAGATCACGGGTACACAGTACATACTATCTCCGTTCAACGTGGCCGAAGACTGAGGGCGTGCGATGCAATTTTAAACGCTTTCACCGCCCCCGCCCCCCCTCTAGCCGTAGACCGTAGATTTACGCCGTGAACTCGTTTGCGATATTACGCCAATGTACGGATTTGGTACCAAATGGCACGGTCGACCTCAACAATCTGAGGTAAAAGTCCAATTTCAACAACCTTAACAATTTTATTTGAATGACGACTGCTTGCTTAAATAGTAGTCATGTAGTGTATATGATGTAAACTTAAGTGGCAGTGGGCGGGGCACATTGCACGTAGAACCGGTGGCCGCTGGGGCGGAAAGGTTCTCAAGTGGCGACCACGTACCGGAAGGTGGACTGATGACCTGGTAAAGGTCGCGGGAGTCCGCTGGATGCGGGTGGCGCAGGACCGGTCATTTTGGCACTCTTTGGGGGAGGCCTATGTCCAGCAGTGGACGTCTTTCGGCTGATATGATGATTTCATTTTCATTTATTCATTTAAATACAATGTAAGTTTACAGCATATAGTAACACCAAAACACTTACACGATAAATTATTACATATAACAGAACACAATACACAATGTCAGTCATGATGATGATGTATATGATGAAATATATTTTGTCGCTCGTTGGCATGGTTGTCTCCTAGGTCCCTCTTTTAAAAATATGATATTATAGTGTTTAAATCCACTAAACACATGTTTTTGTTATTACATTAACCTATTCCATGGTTGGGGCATGTCCTATAAGCATGCATAGGAGTCCAATACATAGATAGTATTGTTAACCCCCGACGCGAAAAGTGGGGTGTTATAAGTTTGACGTGTCTGTGTGTCTATCTGTGGCATCGTAGCTCCTCAACGAGTGAATCGATTTTAATGCGGTTTTTTTTTTCGAAAGCTGACGTGATCGAGCTGGTTCTGAGCCACGTTTCAACAAAATCGGTTAAGCCGTTTTTGAGATATTAACCTTTGAACTAGTCCCAAACTAAGCAAAGCTTGTACTATGGGTACTAGACGACGATAAACATACTTATATAGATAAATAAATACTTAAATACATAGAAAACATCCATGACTCGGTACAAATATTTGTTCTCATCACACAAATAAATGCCCTTACCGGGATTCGAACCCGAGACCTCCGGCTTCGTAGGCAGGGTCACTACCAACTAGGCTACAGAGGTCATCAAAATATGTAGGCGGAGCGTGCCAAATAATAGACATAGACACATACAATTACGTTTCATAAACGTAAGATGTTCTCTCTACTCTACTCTTGGTTATATTATAGCTTATGGTGAAATTATGTATAGCCAAAACAAATTCCTACTCGCATATATCAAATATGCATCAAAAACGACACATTGCAAATATTGCATCGCGAATATCATCCCGCCTATTAAGTTATCGTCGTGTTGTGTGGCGACAGCGATATGCAACACCAATTAAAACATTTGACCTGTTGAATGCAATACAAACTATTCTTATACATGGACGTGTAAAGCTGTTTGCAAAGTTTGCATTAAATAATCGCGCAATTGTCTTTAGTCTATCTGAATAACCCATACTAATATTAATGCGAAAATAACTCTGTCTATGTTGTCTTGTTACATTGTCAAGCTGAAACGGCTGAACTGATTGAATCGAGATTTGGTATGAAGATACATACACTGGCCTGCAAAAGAAGGTATAACACTCATAAACGTGACGATAACTAAAACTGTTATACCTTATTTTGCAGGCCAGTGTAGTTTGAATACCGGGAAGGACGTAGGATTGTAAATCGTCCCCTAAGGAATGTGGGGCGGAAGTTTGAATGGAGGTATGATGTAAATGTGTCCCACGCGGACCAAGTCGCGGGCAAAAGCTTGTAAATAAATTCATGCTCTGTCTTAGGGCAAGCTTTCATCATCACCATATCAGCCGAAAGACGTCCACTTCTGGACATAGAGCCCAAAGAGTGCCAAAGTGACTGGTCTAGCGCCACCCGCATCCAGCGGACTCCCGCGAACGCGGGCAAGCATTGACAAACACAAAATGAACGCTACATGAAAAACTGCATCCATACATTTCGAGAAAGTACATTGAAAAGGCGGCACTCTACGCTTCACCGTATCTTGCCCCTAACTTTCGCACTTGCGTCGTTCCAATTGCTAAATGGTGCATAAACCGTCAATGCACTGGCCTGCATAAAAAGGCTTATAGCTACGATAAAACCATGTCGGTTGTTACTGTATGGGCTAAGCTAACCCGCCAAACGTGAGAAGCCACGTCGGCTATGTCACGTATTTTAAACATTCTAGTGAAGACGACGGCATTCCGTTCACTGTTAAATTACAGTCATTGGTCAGTATCGGTTTTTATATTCGTTATATGGACTAGTATTGATTGTTTTGCTATTTGAGTAATGCTCTCATTTGTTATAGTGACACTATTTAGCAAGGTTCGTATGTACGCACAGTAAAATACCTGCAGCCTATATTGCGCGAGTTCGTATGTTCCGCACAATAAAATACTTGCAGCCAAGCTAGCATAATAATGTCCGATGCGATCCGTCCCTTACTAGCAAGTGGGTAAGTGCGAGAGGAACGAATGTTTTCACGTCCTGCATAAATAAAAATAAATAAATAAATATTTGCGGACAATCTTACACAAATCAACCTAGTCCCAAACTAAGCAAAGCTTGTACTATGGGTACTAGGCGACGATATAGATACTTATATAGAGAAATAAATACTTAAATACATAGAAAACATCCTTGACTCAGGAACAAATATTCGTGCTCATCATCACACAAATAAATGCCCTTACCGGGATTCGAACCCAGGACCTCTTGCTTCGTAGGCAGGTTCACTACCAACTAGGCTAAAGCGGTCGTCAAATAATCATCGTCAAAAGGTTGCCAACCGTACTATATTATATAGTATTGTACTATATTTTGACTCTTTGTATTATATACTGTTGAAGAAATATATAGTACGCAAAAATATTTTGGGGGACCATACGAAGTGCTTCAAATTGCCGAGGTTTGTACTAAATAGCAACATAGCCAAGTACTATATTTTAGCCGTTTTTTTTTCTGGAAAATACTATATCTCCCCCAAAAAAAGTTGGCAACCCGTCCTGCATACAAGGGATCGTTGCTGCTAAGGTGTAGTTAAAACCCCTTTGACAAAGGCTTGGCTAAAATAAATCTTGTATGATTGGCACAAAGACTCAAGCTGGATTCGACCAAATAAAAAAAAAATACTTTACTGAATTTTATAGACGAACCTTGAAATAAATTCTGCTTCTTTTTGATAAAATTTACACTTATCTAGATGTTAGCTTTTCTCACGTTATCTGAACTTCCACTTATGTTCCAATTGCTCTTTTTTTCCTGGCGGTCAAGGACATAATAACCTGCCCCAGATACGTACAATATCCGTACGCAAAACTTAATCTTGAAATGTCCTTAATATTCGGAAACAAAATAAACATACGTTTGTTTCTCAACATACGTTTATAAACTATTCAAATTGTATTTCTTACAAAATCCAAGTACCTATATATAGGTTTAGAAAGATGCCTTACAGACTGTCGTTTACGTCCGCTCCAAAATATTGAGATTTAGGTCGTCCCATCGTCTTGTGTACTGCGGCGCTACCACGAACTTCGTATATCTCCGTCTATATCGCACTTATGGTTTATGGTACTTGAGTGACAGAGACGGAGATATACGAAGTTCGAGATTCGAAGTTCGTGGTAGCGCCGCTGACTCGTTGCTAGCTCCTTTCATTCTTTGTAAAACGGCTTTGCGGCGTTCCCTATATACTCGAGCCTGCAGTGTATTGTGGCTTCCACAGGGGAATCTCTTGAGATTAAAGTTAAAAGGGGTATGACGCTTTACCTTATGTTATCTATGTATATTTAGACTGACAGACTAACAATTACTTTTGATGCAGACGGACGGATATGGTTATAAGCTTATAAGAAATGAAAGTGACTTTTAGGACAGTGCTGGGTCCTTTTTTGTAGTTTGATGCTTAGTTACGATTGCTTTTTGTCCTCATTTTTAACCCCTGATGCAAAAAGAGGGGTGCTATAAGTTTGACGTGTCTGTGTGTATGTCTGTGGCATCGTAGCTCCTAAACGAATGGACCGATTTGAATGCGGTTTTTTTATCCGAAAGCTGAAGTAATCGAGATGGTTCTTAGCTACGTTTCAACAAAATCGGATCAGCCGTTTTTGACATATTGAACTTTGAAATGAAAATATCGGGGTGTTTTTCAACTTTTCTAAGTAGTTAATCATGTTGCCTGAGAAAGGCCCGGTAACAGAAGGCTCCTGTATGTTGTATTTTACACCTATATTAATTTTCTGTCATAAAACCACCATGTAAACAAACCTTCGGAGATAACTGTCTATGTAAAATATGAGAGTTAATTCTACTTCGTTTGATTTTAATGCCTTGTTACGTTGAATTATTATTATTACCTGTTTAAATTTGTATTAATATGATTTGACATCAAATGTATTGTGTCACGTATTTTCTAATGCTACTCTATAGTTTTGAAGGATTGCCCAAGTTGTCACGCCATGATGCCGGAGTTTCTCTTATTGGATATATATGAGCGGAAACAGATAGATTTGATTTATTATTTCATGATGCAAAATCAAAAGAATAAGATGTTTTTATCACGATCGTCAATAACAAAGAATAATAAAGATGTAATATTAAGACAATGTCAACAAATGTAAGTACACAATAGCGAGGAAATAGGAAAACATAACAAAAACAAAAGAACACAAATATATTATCAATTTATCAACCACTTGGTATCGTTATTCAATTTACAATATTAATGTATATCGAAAATTGAATGAGGTTTTTGATTTTGACACTGTAATGTAATTTTTAATCATTAAATAAATAATCTAATCTATCTATTTCCGCTCATAGATATCCAAGATAAGAGAAACTCCGCATCATAGCGTAACAACTAGGGCAATCCTTCAAAACTATAGTAAGGTCGCAGAGGTCGTCGACCGCTGGCGGAGCCTATACCGTTAGCATATAGGCTGTATAGCAGTGCAGTCTCGTCTACCTGTATGCCCTGAGCCTTTGCAAGGTCAACTGTTTAAAATTTACTAACCCTTGCTTTTTTTAAGAGAAAGTTTGTTGAAATGCTCTAAACCGACTTAAGAGTCCGCAGTTAGCTTGATTTTCCATACAAACGCTCTCATTTTAAAATTTCGCTAGCTTGCTCTGACACTTTGTACTTAAAATAAGTTAAGTACCATCCAGGTCTGTAATTAGTTTATGTAGCCTCAGATACCATAGTAAAAAATTACAGCAAATTTAAGTTTTTCATACAAAACTTGTTTTAACACTTTAAACTCTCGCGCTTTGTACACATATTTAAAATAATGTCGTGCCCTAGACAATTAACATTAAAATGGACGGGTAGTGGACTTATTTTGGGTGTACCCTCCATGTTTTTATCGAATTATGGAGGGTAGTGAAAAATTGTAAACCCATATCTCTGTTGACAACTTGCTGGGACGAAAGTTATCTGCGACCATGACCGGTGCAACCCGTGTCGAAACGTTAAAAATAAAGGTAAATAAATATCGCGTTAGACCCGGATAAAACATTATTTTAAAACTTGATTTGCTGTATTTCGTTTGTTTTATAAACTGGAGCCATATTAACTAATTACAGACCTAGATATACCTCATGTCACGCGATATACAACGTTTCGTTACAATCCAACACATAGTTTTAAAATGATAACGAAACTCCGTTTGTATGGGGAGGTGAGATTCGGCCGAGCTTACTGCGGACTCTTTAACTCCTGACACTGACATTACTAATATTAACGACTTCTGTTTGTCTATGGCAGTTATAACTTTATTGAATGAGTGAGCGAAGCGAATGAAGTTCTATGTTTCAGCTTGGGCAAAAGTGTTTGTATGTTCTCCTCTACAGGTCGTATTTCTCAACCGATTCTTTTGTTGATTCAGATTTTCGATTGTATTTCGTGCCTGTTTGGTGCGAAAGCGCGCACGTGCAAAAAGTCGACACGAGACTGAACGACGCGATGAGGTGTGTGTCCGGCACAATAAAATCCACGCCGACCCACTGGCTGCCAGTACTTAGCCACATAGCACCGCCCCACTTACGTAGGAAACATGCGCTCTTGAGGGAAGCCGGAAAAATAACAGCTCGTCCGGACCTGCCATGCCACCGCGAATTCACGGATCCACCACCGCAACGACTCAAATCGCGCCGCCCTACGAGCGATGCTGCAAGGAAGCTGAGAGCGGACGGGTTTCAGCTAGAACAAGCGTGGAAGAAAGAGTGGGTGGAAGCGACTGGCGATCAGCGTTGCCCACGTATCGGAAACCCAACTCAGAAGCCGAAGGGCTTCTCGCTTCAGAGGAAATACTGGTGCCGCCTCAACAGAATCCGTACGGGTCACGGCAGGTGCAATTACATGTTGCACAAATGGGGATGGAGCAAAAGTCCGATGTGTGACTGTGGCCTTGAAGACCAAACCACTCAGCACATCGTGGAGCGCTGCCCAAAGCGACGCTATAAAGGCGACCCGGAGGACCTCTACACTAACCTGACATCTGACGCGATCGACTGGCTGTGCGACCTGGATGTTGATTTATAATAAAATAATAAAGCCTACAATATAGAATACGCCATACGATTAAATAATTGTATTTCGTTACGAAGACACCATTAGTTACGTACAGAACCATTAGTTTACCTTATTTTGGGATTATGTGATGGCGTGTTTGTTTCCCGGTGCCACCAGCGTTGTTGATTTCTTATCTTACTCTGTTGCCCAACTGCTGCTAATTCTTTTTCCATTTTACCCAAAATTAACTGGCATTCCTACCTTAAGCTTTCTCAACCGTTACCATTATGGCAAATGCGACTTACATGCACGTTTTACCAAACACGGCTCCCCGGTTAATTAGGTTTGTTAACAGTGTTTACCTCCTCCGACACTAATTTGGTGTCCGCTCAGGCTCAAAGCGTTCAACATCGAGTGGGGAAATGAACTACCGGGACTAGATTGCTTCCTGGGGAACTCCCGAGAAATATTTTTATTGCTTTCATGAACGTAAAAAATGTTATCCGGATTTATTGTACAAAGCGATATTATAAAATCGTCAAAGAAAATGGTCGTGGAAGTCTGACCCCAAAATTATTTGGAAGCAAAGCCTCCTCGACGGAAAAAGGAAATAGCTCGGTTTTGTCTTCGCAGTCCTGGCTATCAAAGGTACATACAAAGATATCAAAGTAGCCATGGGTCTAAAGTCTAAACTGACCTCGCATACATCCCCGTGGCGTGAAACAGCAGAAAAAGCCCCACACACTGTTTATAGTTTCAGCTGCCCGCAGCACGTGCTGAACTCCATAAAACTCCTACTTTACACACAGTTCATTGTACACTGTCGGTTAAGTAATTCCATTCGATTATGGCAACATAAAACCCAACCAAACAATAGGCCAACATACTTCGTTGACTGGCCAGCTGGAGAAACACCGAAATTGGCCGCCTGATGTCATCGTCGGAAACATCTTATCAGCCTGTTGCGCCTGACGTGCCAGATTGTTGTACATTAATAATAATAAAGTATGGTCCAATTGGTCCATGAGTTGGTACTCCTGGCCTGAAGGTTAACGTGGCAGTGGAAAAGAAGAGTTTTTGCCCACCACTAACCAATAACAAGCTACGGTAGGTAGGTACGCCAACGGTACGGTAGCCCAGTGGTTGCGGCTGTCAAGCGGCGGTCGTGGGTTCGAATCCCGCCGGCTCGTAACAATGAGTTTTTCGGAACTTATGAACGGAATATTTATACCGTTAGCTTTTCGGAGAAGGAAAACATTGTGCGGAAACCGGTCTAATCCCAATAAGTAGTTTTCCCTGTGGAATGGCAGTCGCTTTCGTAAAACTAGTGCCTATGCCAAATCTTGGGATTAGGTGTCAAAGCGGACCCCGGGCTCCTTTAGGAAATAACGCTAGGACGAACAACTTAGGACCCAATAACCGTATAATAATCATTCAATAGAGTCTTTGAATGTGTCACCATGACTACGCAAACAATTGCTGTAATACAAGTATTACATCGGCTCTTGTCGTTGAACTCGGTGGACTAATGGCCATACGGTTCGCTGCTCTGCAAATGGGGGATATTAATGTGGTGGTTTCCTCACTTGCCTTCCACATTTGCAAGGAGTATACCGCTTCAGCACGACTGTCACACGACGGCCCGCGATCTATGTGTCGCGGCTAGATAGACTATGCGTCTCTTTCTAATTAGAATGCTTAGAAAAAGACGGATAGTCTATGTCGTGTCGCCGCGACACAGCTCGGGGGCCGTCCTGTGATAGCATTGCCGAAGTGGACGTGGGTTGACTATAATTATTTGAATTTATCCTGTGAAGAAGTCTGGATACGTCGACTCCCGGCCAAATACGTCTGCCCACCCAATGTAAACCAAGCCGTGAAGCCTGTTCTCCCGTCGCGGTCATATAACTTAGCCTTGTAGCTTTTTCAATAATCTATTCATGCATAATCCATTGTCCCTATTCGTTCAACGGATTTGTTTGTAATTTGCAATCGAGGCCTCCGCGGCGCGTGCCGTGCGCGTTCCATACCCGTCCAGAAGTAAAATGTCTTATGTTTCTTTGGTATACATCTAATACACTGCCATTTACAATCGGCAAGGCTATGTTTTCTTACCAATGCTTCACGAAGCTTGCTAAGCGCATCGGATCACGCTAACCAGTGTTACTGTGACCTGCGATTACGCATAAATTGTCATATTAATTATTCCTTGGACATGCTCATAGTCGTGTAAAAATGTTTGTGAATGCGACCGGCTCAGCATGCCTATCCCTTTCCAGCGCGACTCGTCGAAAAAGGACGGGTATTCTATAGTTAGCTAGATTGTTTTGCTTCTGCGATGTAAACTTGACTGATTTAGCGGCCCGTTGATATGCTCGTTTAATTGTCGATGCTAATTATGTGTGGTCGGCGGGTAATTTGTGCTGTAGTAATATTCCTAAACGTTCCAGCTGATTGTACAGTCAGCACCAAAAGTAGCTAAGCGGCCCGAATGCTCAAAATGACCTACACACGACTAATGGTTTAACGACACTGTTAGATTTAACGAAATGTATTTTCTTTTATAAATGTAATAAATATTAAATAAAAATGCAAAAAAACTGAAAAAAAAATGCTAAGAGGATAAGAACTGTCTAGATAATTTTGAGCGTGTTATTTTGCGATAAGTACTAATATAATAAGTATTATAAAGAGGAAAAGCCCAACCCCCCGGGTGGTACTAATGGGGAACCGCTTATCCGATTTCAAAAATTCTTTCAACTGCGTTTAGACCGGTATTTGTGGATGGTTATAAATAGGATATAATTTATCCCGCGGGCTTGCCTGCGTTCTTTGCAATACGCGAGCGAAGCTAGTGCTTTATAAAGAAGCGACCAATAAATACCTACATCTAATCTAAAAACTGGTAGATACAATCCGCCACCGGAGGTCATAATGATCCCATGTTGGTCGTAAATAAAGTATTTATTATTATTATTTATAAGGTAACTTTATCATCACAGCAACGGATAACGCGAAAAATTGCTAACTCGTTTTATTTATCTAGGTATCCATCCTTCTCTCACTCTTCGACAATGACAGAGACGGGTACATTCACCTAAATACCTAATATTGATAGTCCACGAATTGGTTTGTGTTTTTGTTTTATCGTTCTACTTAAATTGAACAGATTTCTTTCGAGATTTTTTTTCTAAGTAGGTATATTCATAATACAGCCTCAACAAAATTATTAGTAACAAGTTCACATTTATCTACACAATTATGTGCCTTATCCTCATCACAATAGAGATGTGTAGATCATTTTAAGACGTTCGTTTGCGTGGCTAATTGCACTGTTTATTTTACCAGTGTTGAACACAGCGTGAGAAAACAACTTTTTCATTGTTGTCCTTGACATCACTTGTTTTAAGTAATTGGCTTGGTACTTTAAAATATGAACCAGTAGCCTTACTCAACATAATGTACGGTACGGTTTCGTATTAAAAATTAATTAATAATTAGAAAAGTTTGGTTGGCAACTTGGCAGCCGCATACTTATGTGTTATGTATCGATCAAATAACTAAACAAAACTGTAAAGAGTCGTGTTCAGCACCTGGTTCGCACTGATATATCTGAATTAAGATGATAAATAAATAAATATTTGTGGACAATTTTACACAAATCGACCTAGTCCCTAACTAAGCAAAGCTTGTACTATGGGTACTAGACGACGATAAACATACTTATATAGATAAATAAATACTTAAATACATAGAAAACATCCATGACTCAGGAACAAATATTCGTGCTCATCACACAAATAAATGCCCTTACCGGGATTCGAAACCAAGACCTCTTGCTTCGTAGGCAGGGTCACTACCAACTAGGCTAAAGCGGTCGTCGAATGATAATAGTGCGAATCTTCTTCTATATGAGTAATAACAACAACGTCGCATTGCATGTACTATCCGTAATATATAAATGTTAATAACGATTATTTTTAGTGGCATAATAATGCTGACTAAAGCAAACATATCAGGCGGATATATGGAAATAACAATTTTACACTGCTATTTAGGTTATAGTAATTTAGTAAATGCTTGTATGTGACCAATTATTACATACATATTAGTATTTTTTGCTGACAGTATCCGGATTGAAACTTGAAATAATAGAATAGAATAACTTTATTACACAAAAGACACTGTTACATAGGAAAGCGATATCTGCCCATAATAAGTTCTGTCTGGTTATAATAAGTTTGTCATCTCGTTACCTTTGCTTAATTATTGAAATACAATCTTGACATTTGTAACCAATCACAATATGGCTGAAGGGTTAGAAATCGTTGGACTGATGGACAACTCTTGACAACTTATATTTAGTTGTATAGTTGTTTTGATTCACTTTTTCTCAACAGTGCTCGTTTTATAAAACGCATACTTATAAGGTATCTGTGAGAATAGGTTGATACATAATATCTCACGATAAAGTTAATTATTAAAACAAATGCCACAAAAGGACAACCAGCTCTTATTAACTTATCTGATCATTTAACTGAATATTCCACCGGCTTTATCTCTAAGGCTGTTTACGCACTCGCGGCAACAGTGCTGCCTTAACTTATGTTAATAAAACGTGCTGTCCATAATAATGATGACGTACGCGGAAGTGTAGGCGGCCCGGCCCTATGTACAGTCAAAGAATTTAATTTCCTACCCATTTAGGACTATTTCAAAGTGACACTGTAAATAAAATCATAAGAAGTCTCTTACGTTTTGATTGATTACGTCACTTTGACAAAGTCCAAAATGGGTAGGAAATTAAATTCTTTGACCGTACGTGTCTTTAAACGCACACATTTTATTATTAAACTAACAATCTAGAGAACACTGGAATGTTCTCAGGTATAACAAGTTTCTGTCAAAATTTTCATTTTTGGTACAAGCTTTAATTGCCGACTGTACTTTTCTGCATACCATCATCAGCTACTCATTGAGACGATTTTAGCGAGCCCAAACTCGATGGGATTGTGTCGTTTTATTGAGGAGTTCCTAAGGCCACCTTCCAGCTCCAGCATCACATCAGCTCCATGTCATCATAATATTGCATTGTCACGCGATATACATATGCATGCAACATTTCAGCTCAATCGGAAACCGGGTCAAATTTAACTTGCAAGATTTGATTACAGACAAGCTTGTAAAAATGTATGCCACGATTGTGACGCACCAAGATTCCAGAGTTCGCAACCCCTGACCGCGTGACGTCACGGCGGCATGCAGTAGCCAAGTGCATCGCGCACTGGGGGCGGCGCGCGCGCACCCACCTCGATTGTTTACCCCGCTACCGCGCCGTTGCCAGCTCGCGGCTAGCCTCCTCTCACTTTCGCGGCGAGCGGGACCGCCGCTCCGCCGCCTACACCCGTCCCGCTCTAAACTAGCGGTGCTCGAATTTTTTGGACGTGCAGTTTTTTGCCGTACGATCTTTACGGGGTTATTGTTTATAGTGGAACTGTAATGCATTTTTTTTCCGTTTTACATTCATTAACGTGGTTAAGGAGGTTTTTGGAGCGTTTCGTTTGCATACAATTTTTTCAGTTTAAGTGTTTATCCGTTGTATGCCTTCGTTTCCGGCGGGCGCGGTACGAAAGACATAAACGCAACCGCTCGTGCGCATTAAATTACCGCGTTAACATTTAATTGGCCGTTATAAATAAATACAAACCGGGCCACTCCCGTTTACGCGTTCATAACCATAACCATAAACGACTTTGTTTCTACCGACAATAAAGGGAAAACGCTTAGCTTATAAACCTTGCTTGGGTTCTACCAACAATATCTCAATGAAGTGCTATTCCAATCATCTTTATGACTTCAAGCCTTATGGCTGATAGCAGAAAATATTTAACAATATTTTATACATATATCAGACATAGGTTCTCGAATGGCGACCACGTACCGGAAGGCGCGGCGTGGGTAGGCCCCCCACAAGGTGGACTGATAACCTAGTAAAGGTCGCGGGAGTCCGCTGGATGCGGGTGGTGCAGGACCGGTCACTTTGTCACTCTTTGGGGGATGCCTATGTCCAGCAGTGGACGTCTTTCGGCTGATATGATGATGATGATGATGTTCAGACATAGTGACAGTGTAAATGGCATCTTGATTTATTAGGACAGAGTTAACATTGCAAGTGTATTTTTGATGTTCGGCGGTTAAATAGTTAAAACAGGTAGTAGTTGCAGTAATTTTTTTTTCAAAATGTTGATGTTAAATCTCTGAATAAATCCTTATCCCAGATACCGTTATACTCAAACAAAATGTTCCGATAATACCCCGTGTCAAGAAGCTTATCTAACACAACTTCTTAAAGGCATCAAGTGACGCAAGTCCGGGAGAGTCGGGCTTCATTTTAAATTCAAATACGCGGATTCCCGGACAACTTGCGGCCCCGACGCTCTTTGTCGGCCATATCTCCGCTTAATATGCTTCTGTTGGCTCCACTCGGTGCATGGATGCTTTTGAGGCACATAATCTAATTGAGTTTAGCATGGGCACAGTGTAAAGAGTAACAGTGGAACGACGCCTTTGACGTTTGCGGATTTGACAACGTCATGTCCCAAGTTACATGTATGCAGCTGGGGCTCGCCCTATACGCCCCTCGCCCCTCACACCCGCACGATTGCCCTGTCTAGACGGCTTCGTCGTTTTTTTTTTTTTTTTGATGGACTTACTTCAAGGAGGGCCACTACTGGGCCCTTTTGCTCGGCACGGATAAGCGTATGTCGGCCTTGGGGCCAACACAGCAAGACGGCTTCGTCGACTGACTCTATTGGTTTATAGACTGTGGCATGGGGGACGGATATTGGACGTGTACTTGTTTTTAATCTTAACTGGTACGCTGTCCTATGAAC